>NHNX01000013.1:0-600000 GCA_002786045.1 Zasmidium angulare
CGCTATAGGCGCTATTATATTAGTACTAGCTATCTAGAACGTTTAATTCGTCCGCTAGGAAAAGCGGGTCCTACTAGGGACTATATTATACTCTAAATCTTCGTATTTATATTAACTTTTCGGCACTTACTACTCTAGTAGTATTACTAAGCCTAGGTAGTAAAGTACTATATATAGAAGGCGCTAGCCTACGTATAGCTCTACCTACAGCTAGTTCGCTAGCTATTCCCTACGGATTAGTAATAATCCTTAGACTATAGGAGTAAAACGCCGGGCGAAACGAAGGGCGATAATACGACGACTTTAGAAGCTACGAAATAGAGTATTACGTATTACTATAGTAGGACGTAGGCGTAAATAATATAGGCGTAGCCTAAACTAAGGCTAGTGTCTATAGTATTTTTAACGTAGTTCTCCTTTCGTAGACTATCGTCGTCGCGTATTAACTAGTTATTTACTTACTACGTTCGTAGTAATAAGTAGGGGAGGGGGTACGAGTAACTAAACTCGTACTTATATAGTAGTCTTCTTACGCGAGGAAATACTACCTATATATTATTCTCTATAAGTCTATTAGCGACTATAGTATTAGTAGTTCTATTAGTAACTTACTCGGTAAGAGATATTCTAAGAAATGTTTAAGAGCTATATTTGTTAACGATATTAGATAAGCTACATCGCTAACTATATACTACCTATAGTAGTATATAGTATATATAGCTAACGACATTAGTAAAAGTATTAAAGATTCTATACTATAGAAAGTAGTATACTATTATAGCTAGCGCTACTAGCGTAGACGACGTTCCCCTCGACGAAGCTATAGCGTATAGTTCTATTCTAAATACTAATAGCGAATATTAATAACTACTAATACTAGCTATACTAGCTAGAGTCGCTATAGCCTACTAATATAACGACTTACTACTCTTCTTACTATTAAGCTAACCGAAGAGTATAACTACGAGCTCGGCGATATTATTCTCTATACTAATAATAGGTTCTATCTACTATAGAAAGCGACCTAGACTATACTAGACGTAGAGAGCGCTAATAAGCGCTTCTCCTTAACTTCTTCGCAGAACTAGAATCGACTTCTACTACAAACAAACGCGCTCCTTATACTATATAGCTTAAGGATACTATAGAGGTCCTATATTACTATAAGCGCGACGAAGTCTCCGTCTATCTAATCGTAAACGTATAGTTTATAAACGTGTAGTTCTTATAGTAAGAACTAGCCCGTAGGTTATAGAACTTCCGCTCGATCTCGAGTTAGTTAAAAGTTAGTTAAAGTAGAAGATTTAGATAAAATATACTACCTATAGTTTATAACTTCCTATTTAGGACTAGCGTAGCCTACGTTATTAACGCCGCTATATTATTATATTCTTTCTATTCGGCTATTAGATTCTAAACTCTATAGGAGAAGCTTTATATACCTATATATCTACTACGTAGAGTAGCGCTATTACGAATAGATACCTTTATAGCGGATAGCTCGAGTTCTAGCTATTACTAGGTACTATATAGCTAATAGATACTCTTAGTAACGATCTATAGCTCCTAGGGATCCCTAGTACCTTTAGAATAGGTTTAATAAAGGTTCTAATATATAGAGTAGTAGTCTACTAAGCTAAGTATATCTATCTAATTTCCTAGCCTACGGGCTAGGAAATATAGAATCTATATTACTAGCTATACTATCGCCTTACTACTGTACTATAACCTCTTAAGACGACGTAGAATATAGAACGACTATCTATAAAAGTTTTAAAAGTATGTAAAAGTCTATACTACCTATAAGTATACTATCTAGGCTACTAAGAGCCGAGATATTTACCTTTATCTTAGAACTAGCTAATTACGCGATACCGCGTATTCTAGAAATTACGAGCGTATATAGTAAACGTAAATATTTACTCGCTCGCGAATTACTAAACCGTAATTAGCTAGTAAGTAAACAGCGCTACTACTTCTTAAGGTCGTATCCTTCTAAGTAACCTCTAACTTCTTACTAACTCGTAATAATACCGAACTCGACTACTAGCTCGAGATAACCTTCGCTTTCTACCTTCGATACTAATACCTACTTACCTTCCTCTAATCCTCTATTATTACTAGCTAACTCTAATACCTCTACTCGATTCCTTAACTCTTCTAGTAGCTACGCCGGCGTAGAAGTATTAAGGATATCTTCTAAATTATCGCTCGAGCCGTAGTCTATTAAAGGCGGCGAGAATAATAATCTAGTATTCTTCCGATATAATAGTAGTACGAACTACTAAACTAGCGACGGGATTACTTAGATATACTACTTAGCTATATTAGTTTAAGATTTCTTCGACTAGTTTTCCTTAGACGTTAGCGGCCTAGATAAGATTAAGGCGATATAAGACCTTTTTAGCCGAATTAAGGGGCGACTCGAGGCGGGCTCGTATTAAGTATACCTACTATATAAGTATTTAAGCGACTAGCTCTATAACGACTAGTAGAAAGTAGTAGGTAAGGACAGTATAAAGACGAATTATCTACTAGTAGACGCTACCGATACTACTAGTAGAAATATGTAGTACTATATTAACGTAGCTACGAAGGTTATTAAGGATATATTAGAGAATAATATCTAGAATATAGAGATATAGACTTATACTCGAGAGACTAGCTCTATAGCTAAGTCGGCTTCTACGTTCGTTAATAATACTCGGTAGGACTCGATTAGCGTATACTAGCTCGTAATTAGTTACTTCTTCTATCGACTAAGTAGTACTACTAGAGGTAGCTAGACGTAGCCTTATCTAATAAACGCGGACTTCGAGAAGGCTTATATACTCTTTAATAATACTAGGGTTCCTAGTAATTAGAACTTTAGTATAACCCTCGAGTACGCTAGAGGCACTACCTAGTAGACTATTAAACTAGTTAAAGGTATTAGGGCTTTCCGAGTAGATAAGTTTCTCCTAGATCTAGGTAAGAATAAGATTATTACTCTTAAGCTCTTAGAGAAGTATAACTAGACGCCTTTTACGAGTAATAACGATATTAATAGTAGGCACTTTATTAAGATCCTTAGTAATAGAGACCGGACTATTATAGAAGTTATACCTTAGACTCCTCGTCGGATTACTACCGGACTATCCGATAGACCTAGATCTAGAGGATTCTAAGGCACGCCGAAATTAGGTTCGAGTAAAAGTACTCTATAGTCTAGAGGTAATAGGCCTACTCCTAGATTAGGCGGTATCTAGCCGAACACTTAGATATCGGGCGGTATTCGACTAAATACTTAGTCCTCGCTTAGTAATACTCCTCCGATCCTTAGCTCTACGAAGGATTTAACTAGTAAGCGTACTAGTAGCTGTTTTACTCCTACTACTAGACTCTAAACTTAGCTCTCTAACCGCTGTAGTACTACTCCTATTACGATATAGTAAGGAACTTCTACGCTACTACTAAGTTTCGTTAACTATACTAGTAAGGGTAAGAGTAGAGCCGACTCTCCGGCTACTTAGAAGTAATTAATAAAGTTACTTTATACGTCTAGTTAGAAAGCGCCGCCTCCTATAGATAAGAAGACTAGTTACTCGTATAGATTAGTCGTTCCTACGGATATACTTTAGAAGTTAAATAATACAGATAATACTATACTTAAGAACCTAGATAGTAGGAAGGCACTATTATTAATCCTTTAGTACGCGGGTCTTATAAAGAAGAACGAAGGCTATAATCTAATATATCGAAAGTACTAGTTACGTTAGTACTAGACGCTAGGTATATTTATTAACCTACCGAAGACTACGCTTTATTCTCGCTTAATAGTTATTTCTTAGGAAGCTAATAAAGAAAGCAGTTCGCTAAACGATATTAAGGTTAAGTACTATTAGTTATTCTTAAAAGATAAGCGTCCGTAGGTCCTAGTAGATTCCTTAAGAGTATACTAGTTCGAGAGCTAGAAGCTAGTACCGAAGTAGCTAGGTATACTTTTTGTCTTTACTAAGTTACTTAACTTAAGTAATACGTACGTAGCTTAATAGGCTTAGGATAGGACTATTATTATCGATAATAGTAGATTACTATTCTACTAGTAAAAGGATAAGGATATCCTACCCGTTATAAAGGAGGAGTTTAATATATACTACTAGTATCTACGCTAGCTTAGCTCGAACTCTAACCTTAGCTAGGGATATAATATATAGTATAGCCTAAGCTAGTAACTCGTACGTTAAGATCCGATCTACTAGTTAATATACTACGTACTTCGCCTAGAGAACTTAGAAGTATAGATAGGTAAAGATAACGATACGAGCTTCTATTAGCTTATTTCTTACTCCTACTATACTAAGATCTAGCGCGATTATATCCTACGGATACTTAAGGGCCTTAAGAATTAATACCTTTATACGAATATTAGTAAAAAGGGCTTCTATTACCTCGATAGTAATATTAACTATATAACTAATAATAAACTTATAGGTAATATAATCTAAGGTACTATGTCTATTAATAACGAGAAACTAAACGACTATACTAAGATATTTCTTAGTATATACTACTAGTTTAATAATTAGTATAGCGACCTCTAGAAATAAGGTCGTATAAAGGATAGTAAGATTAAGTAGATCGATAAAGGCGATATTCTATAGAGTATTATCGAGGCTCTAGGTAACTAAGGACCGAAGAAAGATAGGTTTATACCTACGCTAGTTAAGTCCTATAGTATAAGAATCTCGAAGCTATAACTCCTATATAGCGCTATAGGCACTAAGGAATATAACACTCGCTATACGATCTTTCTTTAGTATATACAATTCGACGAAGTTACTAGTAAGCTCGAGATACTCGATACTAGTACCTAGGAGAATATATTAAAAGCGTATCGTAAGATAACGACTCCTACTAGAACACTTTCTAGATATCCTCTCGTATATAGTATTCCGCTAGGACTATTCCTAGCTTCTTACTAACTTATAGGACTTAGTCTAGTAAGCGATATACTAATTAGTCGCTATAAGTAGGACAACGCCGAGGTTATTTTAGATATAATAGATTAGTTTAATCCTACTAAGATTATTACTAAGAAGGTAGCCTAGCGGGCTAACGCTAAGAAGCGATTTCTAGAGTAGTATAAGGTTATTAAGAGACTAGAGCGTAGCTCTTTTAAGGATCTAAATAGCTTCTACTATAATAAGTACGACCTAAGTAAGTACCCTAAACCGGATTATACTATCCCTATACTAGACGACTACTCCGAAGAGGGTATAGGTATTATACTTACTAGATAGGATAGTAAGGATTTCCTAGCCCGTAGGCTAGGAAATTAGTAGGGATCTATAATATAGTTATAAGAATTAGAATAGGAAGATACGTAGTCTAAGGTGCACTTAGAGTAATAGATAGTCGTTATAGTAAGTAACTAGGGTAATAGGCATAAATACTAACCTACTAATAGATAGTTAGTTAGTTATATTACTAGTTATAGTAGAGGAATAGGTAAAAGCGAGGGTACTATAGGTATTAGTATAGGTTTATTAATTGTTTTATATATTTAATTAAAGCGTTCTATATACTAACTGCTAGCTTATATCGTCTATAAGTCTATAGGTTAGACTTATAGGTAGGGGAGGGAATATAGGCTAGTAGGCGGTTACCTAACTTTTTCTTTTATACTTAGATATAGCTAGAGGCTTACCCTTTATCTATTATCTATTCTACATTATCGACACTTTAGTTCTATAGAATAGCTCTTTATACTATCTATTACTCCTTACTATACTATACTATATTACTCCTACTATCCTTATTCCTTTATATAGTAAGGAGCCTTATAATTCTTCTTTTTACGACTTCCTTTATCTATAGACTAATTATCTTACTATATAGCACTACCTACTTTAACACTTTATAGATATTAATATATACTCTAATACGGAGTAGTAGAGAGAGATTCCCTCTCTCTCCTACCTCCTTTATTATCTCTTTTATATAGTATATCGTTATAGCTCTCTCTTATAGATACTAGTACTAGATATATAGTTTCTCTTCTTCGCTAGATCTATCGTTTCTTTATTAGTACTACCTTATCGACTAACCCCCTAGTACTATATAGTATAGCCTATAGGACTAGGATACCTCTTAACTATAGATTACCCTCGGAGGTTATAATTATATCCTACGACTACGCCTCGCCCGGGCGGTAGTATTAGCCGTCTCGGGCGTAAGGCTATACTAGTAATAGACCTATACCTAGAGGTACTAGTAGCGGACGTATAGACCGGCCTCCGGGTATAGGTATATCGTTCGAATAAGCTCTACTAGGGAATCTTTTTACTAGCTAGAGTTCGAATCTCGAACGATTTTTTTAATTAAATAATAATCTTATTCGTAAATCTAAGCTTAGAAAACGATAAAACATAAGTATAAGTAATTAATATAACGATTAAATTCTCTTTTTTATTACTAGATACGAGAAAATCCGAAGTTATAAGCTATTCTTTTTAGCTATATTATACTAACTTAATTATTAGTAACTAACTAATAGAAGCTAAACGGTTAGACTAATATAGTTAAGACGCTATCGAAGACCCTTACTAGGCTAGCTATTTAGCTTCTATTAGAATTTTTACTATTTTAGATCCTAAAATCTAGCTATTCGAATCCTTTATTACTAGAAACGATATTTTTATAAGGCACGGGCCTTCTTTTTAGCTATATAATAGTAATTAAATTCTCGGTAATCCTCCTAATAAAGCTTTTCTTTAGAGCTAGAATAGTATAGCCGAGACGCTAGGTATACTCTATAGGGACTAGCTACCGATTATATTAGTCGAGGACGTTCTACTAGGCTAGCTATACTATCGACTTTTGATTTTTTACTATTTAAAATCTCGAATTCTAGTTATTCGAACCCCTCTAGTTATTCCTTTTTACTAGAAAAGTTAGTTTATTCCTTTTTTTACTAGGTAGAGGTAATAAACTACCGCCTCTATTACTAAGGACACTAACTAGTCTAGTAAAAGAAAGCTCTTATACTAAGGCTTATATTTTAAGCTTTCTCGTACTTTTAGACTCTCTAGGATACTAGTAGTAAAGCTAAAATACTAGATAAGTATTCCTCGGATAACTAGAAGCTCTAGGGAGCCTAATTAGTATAATAGGAATAATTTTTAACTAACGAAAGTAAGAAGGAATAATATTTCTAAACGACTCGATTTTTTCTAGCCGATAAAATTTTACTAAGTAATTTTACCCCTAAGTTACGTAATATAATAGAATCCTGTAAGCGGGTTTTCGTTATATCGAAAATTCCTAACTACCTAGAGGACTTCTAGGCTTTTTAAATACCTTAATATCCTACTAGTATCCTCTTAGTATCCTACTAGTATCCTATTAACTCTACTAAGACTAGGAAAAGTTCGGAGTCGAACTTCTTTAAGTAGGAGGTAATATACCTATATATTCTAGAATTTTCGAAATTTTAGCTATAAAAGTATAGTACCTCTAAGTAATATAATCCTTCTAGATCCCGAGCTTAGTACTTAAATCCGTATAAAGAATAGGATTACTCTCTTAAAAGATCCCTTTTAGTAGACCTAAAAACCCGAGCTTTACTAGAACTTTAGATTACTTCCTAATTAGGAAGGAGTAGCTACTAGAGCGATATAAGGTCCTAAGAGCGTACCTACGCCTTAGATTACTTAATTAAGCTCTAAAATCGATTATAAAGCGATAACGTAGCTACTTATCTCCTTATTTAGCTTAAACCTATAATCCTAGAGGTTATATACGCTAGTATAGCTATCTATATAGGTACGCCTCTCTCGCTCTTTAAACCTCTTCTCTTTTATTAACCTTCTAGACTCTTAGCGTAGGTATATACTCCTTTAAATAAGAGTAGGCTTCGCTAAGGGATATAGCCCTTAGCGTTATACTCTTACCTATTACTATAAAAAGTTTCTAATTCTCGTCGTAAGGAGTAACTAATAAACGCTACCTACTATAATAATAAAGCCGTATATAGCTACGCCTACCTCCTCCTCTTCCTCTTTACCGAAAACACGTATATACGAGACCTAAGAATACTATAAGTACTATAAATATACGCTTTTTTTAGCTCTATATACCTAATATACTATCGCTTCGATCCGCTACCTAATTTTCGACCTTTCGCTACGCCTACTACTATATAAAAAGTATAGCGAGAAGCCGCGCTATCTAATACGTTTAATAGCACTATTATAGCTAAGAACTTTACTACGCTCGTCCGCCTCTAACCTACTATAGTTAATAATCTCGTCTAGCTTACTTTAGTCTATAAGGCGTTAGACGTTCTAGAGGCCTACCTATATAAGAAGAAGTTTAACCTAACTACTCTAAAAGGATCTCTCTAAGCCTTAGCTTATAAGAAGAAGTAAAGAGAGACTAACGCTACTACTATAGTAAAATTATTTAGGTACCTTTACAGAGTTATTACTTAAGGGAACGCTACCGAGGAAGATAGCTCTTTTACGTTTCTCTAAAGTATAATAAAGACCCTCTTACCTAATATAACTTTAGCTAGCCTAGGAAAAGACTACTAGCTCGCCGGAGTAAAAGACTTAGCTAAGATTAAGATTCGCGTAGATAGGCGTACTAATAATATAGGTAATATTTAGAGCTATCTCGCCTAGGCTTACTATATACTACTCCTCGGACACTCCTATATAGCTAAGATTATAAGTAATATTAAGGGCGACGCTCTAGGTATAGATAATACTAAGAGTATGTCGTTAATCTTATCTCGTATATTAGCCTAAGGTAAAAACTAGAGCTAGATTATCTATCTTATTAATCGTATAATTTACTAGCGTATTCTTAGTATTATAGTAAAGAAGCTAAAGAAAGGTAAAAAGAATACTACCGAGACGGAGGTCTAAGTTACTACTAGCCCTATTTAGACTACTACGAAATATAGCTTTATTACTAAAGATCTCCGAGCCGCTACTTTATTCCTCGCTAACTACTCGAATTCTCGGCTTAAGGAATTATATATTAAGCTAACTAAAAGCAGAATCGAGAGGATCTCGAGGCTTTTTAGGGAGTTTAGTAATAAACGTATAATCTAAGACTACTTAAAGAATAGGGACGTTTACTACGTCTATATCGATAAACTTAGCGCTATCTAGTATCTAAAGAAGAAGGCCTTTCTAGCTACTAAAGTAGTAGATAGTATTCTAGTATCCTATAACTTCCGCCCGTTCTCTACTAATAGCCCTAGTTATATTATAGGAGAAGTTAAGAACTCTTAAGACGAAGCTAGCTCTAGAAACGAGCGTTAAATAAGCTAGAATCGATCTAGTAATACCTCGTCCCTAGAGAAGTATATAGTACTTACCTAAGACTAGCTTTAGTCCGTCTAATCGAATATCTAGCGACTAAAGGTACTTACTACGCCTTTCGGTTCTTAGGCCTCGAACTAGGAGGAGATACTTAAAACTCCGGGTCGAGAGCCGAGAATAAGTTAATTTCCTAATCTAAATTCGCCGCTTAAGCTTAGAGGTAGGAAACGTAAGCCGATTTTAGAGAAGTTTGTTAAGGAGTCTAATAAAGAAGATAAGGAGTCTAATAAGGAGGAAAAGCTTTAAACTAAGAAGGCTAAGGCTAGCCGTTAAGAGCCTAAGAGTTAGGAAAATAACAGTATAGGAGGATTAGATAGTATTAGAGAGTAGAATAGAGGAGTATTAACTAGGGAAAATAAGCAGGTTAATATAGTAATAAGTAGAGGATTAGGACCTATAGGCGCTAGAGAGTAGAATAAGACTATACTAGACGTACCTAAAGACGGCTTAGTAACTAATTCTAAACTAGATACTACTAACGCTACTACTACTATAGCTACTCCTACTACTCCTAGCTAAGTTACTAATCGAGGACCTAGCGAGCTTCGACTAAGCGCTTTAAAGTACTATATCGTTAGTAAATATAGCTACTTTCCTTACCGAGGTATCGAGAAGTTAAGTACTAATAAGGAAGAGCCTACTATTATATTCCTTAGAAAGGATCTTAAGGCCTTAATTAAGAAAATAAGCACCTATAAAGATAATAATAAGGTTCCTCTAGACTATAAGAAGTACTACTCTAGGATAGCCGCGCTCGTAAAAGCTATTAATAATAACTATATAAAGGTCTATAAAGATTACTTTAAGCGTATTATTAAGGTATATAGCTTCTTCTTTAACTATACTCGCTTTACTATACTAGAGCTTTAAGAGTAGCTTAAGACAGTTACTACCTATTCCGATCCTACTTATTAGATAGCTTCTAGGTAGAATAAGTACTAGCCTACTATAAAAATAGCTATACTAAGCCCTAGTACTATCGATATAGCCTTTTTCTCGAGGATTACGCCCGAGCTACTTCGCCTATTTTAAGTAAGCTATAAGGTTACTACGAAGATTCTAAGCTAAAATTACGAGCGTAATATTAGCTATAAGTATAAGGATATAGGCGTAGTTACTACTACGCTACTTAATACTACCTAGTCTAAGATAGAGCTATAGGTCTCCTAAGAGATCTTATTCTACGAGCGCTCTACTAATAATACGCTAGGTATAAAGGGAAGCGGCTTATTAATAAACTCCTTCTACTCCGCTACTTCTTAGCTTTTACGCTACGATCTAGAGATTTATTAGATAATAGTCTACTTTAGAGACAGTAAGATTAAGAACTATAGGCGCCTAGCTTACTCTATACCTATTTAGTACGTATAAAACGGAGTTACTACTTAAGACTTCTTAACTTTCCGCTATAGCTCTAAAGCTATTATAAAGGTTAGTAAAGATTCGCTTATAGAGGTAGTTATAACTATTATTAAGGAGCGAGGAATCGACGTCGACGATTTATAAGCTATACCGACACCTAAAGCTAAGCCTAAGTAAGAGACAAAAGTAGCTAAAACGAAGCTAAAGAAGAGTACTAAAGTATTTAGGCAAATATAGACTACTACTACGAATACTACTAAGAAGCGAAAGAGAGAGTCTAATTAAGCCTCTACTCCTACTCCTACGCCTACTATAAATACGCGCTAATAAGCTATATAATCTAACCCCGTCTATAACGCTTTCGTTAATAGAGTTAATACTAAAGATACTCTTAAAGATACGTAGTAAGTTATAGTAGACGAGAACGACTAGTCGTCTACTAAGCCTCCTCGACTACCTAATAAATACGTAGACTATAGCTTTAACTCGCCTATTATTCGATAGATTACGTATAGTTAGATAAATATTATTACTAGTAATAATAGAGGTATCTCGATCCTTAACCTATACCTAATCTATAGTAACTATACTATACTCCGTAGACTAGTATTTACTCGTTTTACTATCCGCCTACTACTAATCGCGAATAATAATACTATCTTTAGTAGCGAATAGGTCTCTACTAATAAGATCTGTTAAGCTATTTCTACTAACGTAGTACCTAAGTTCTTAGTTACTAGTAAGATAGTAATCTACCCTCTACTTTCTCGTAGTATACGTAAGCCTACCTCTAGGAGCCTTCTTAAGTACTCTAACTTAGAGCCGGTTTCTCGCGCTCTTCTATATAGTAGCTTAAGTACGTAGGAGCGCTCTAAAGTCCGAGAGTAGCTTAAGCGCCTATTTAGTAAGAGGTAGATAGTAAAATAGGAGGAGCTCTACTAGATTCGACGTAGTAATCTTAAGGTCTATCGCTAGGTTATAAATTATTTTATAAGCGAGGTAGCGGCTACGTATATTAGCTAGGATAATATAATAGAGGATAGAGTAATCGTTCTAGGCGAAAAGTTTACTAGTAGCGCCCTATAGTTAACTAGCGAGTTCCTCTAGTAATATAATAAAGCTATTCGCGCTCTTAAGTTAGATAAGGAGCCCGTTAGAACTTAGCTTTTTAAGTAAGGCGTTCGTATTAATCTTACTAATAACTCTAGGCCCGTTTAACGCCTTATTAACCCCTCGAATACTAGAATTATAGCTCTAAATAGTAATTATTAAGGTAACGGCTCCTAGAATACTAGTACTAATAGCTAGACCTTTAACTATAGTTATTTCTCTAGTAATACTTACTAGCGTAGAACGCTAATACTTACTAGCTAGTCTAAAGAGGCTAATTATATAGAGGAAGCTAAGGAGGATACTAGAACTAGTACTAAAGCTAATAATAAGGGAATAGACGATAGAAGCGATTTTCGAGTTTAAAGTGTTATAGAAACCCGCGGCGGGTTTTTATAATATTATATAATAGTTTTAACTTTTTAGAGGTTTCTTTAGGTACTAGCTTTAATAGATTAGCTTAATATTTCCTTTGTTCTTAACGTTTCTTTAGCTATATACTATTTACTTAATAGTCGCGAGGTCGCGACTTATTAAAGTAGAGGAAGTATATAGTAGGAGGTCTCGGTTTCTAGTTAGGTGCCTTTTTAGGTACGTAATCGAGCCTTTAAGCTTAATTTCTAACGAGATTCCTAGCTAGATACTTATAATATATACACGTTCTCTTATTTATATTCTTTAGTCTATTTCTAGCGTTTCTCTTATTTTCTAGCTATCGAGTAGTCGATTTATATAGCTATTTACCGAGATTTCTAGCTCTAAGCTACTAGTTAGTATTACTATATAGGGTAATTCTTCTAGTCGATTAAGGCTAGGGCCTATTATACTACTAAGCTTCTATAACTAAGAAGTACTCTCTAGTAGTCTCTAGATAATAGAAACTAGCTAGGATTAGCTAAGAGCTACGCTACTTACTATAAATACGTACTTAGATAGGCGAGACGCTATCTTATTCGTAATAAAGTTATTTAACTTAATTTTAAGATTAGAGTAAGTAGGTTAGTAGCGAGGGCGTACTTTTTAGGGAGTTTTAAGGAGGAGGAGCTAGTTAGTTTATAAGTAGAGTTATATAGTAAGCGCGTAATAATAGAGTATATAATAATACTATTATACTATTATAGCCTATTAACTCTAAATAGCTATAGCCCTTACTTACTATATAATAGCCTACTTCTCGCTATAACTACTTTATTTTTATTTACTCTTAAAACCTCCTCTCTTTATTAGTAGTCGTAGTATAGATAAGCGTATACTCGTCTAATAATAATACTATTTAGAATCGGACTTTAAAATTAGTAGAGTAGCTATACTAGCTATATAGGTTTTCTAAATTAGCGGTTAATAAAGGAATAAGATACTAATACTCCTAATAAATAGCTACTTTAGTAAAAGTAGTAGATAGATATAAAATTATAATAATATAAATAGAAAGGAAGAGAATATTTATAAGTTAAAGTTAAACTGTAGTAACGCTAAGACTATAGTAGTACTAGCTAATAAGACTCGCAAGTAGTAGAAAAGGGGTTTTATAAAAGGCTATATTAGAAGGTATATAATTCCTAAGTATAAGATAGTAAGATATTATTAGATATACTATTCGAGGTGTGCTTATATAGTAAATCGCATGTGTAGTAATGTTCTAGGATCTAAGCGGCGGGTGCCGAACTTTCAAAAGTCGAAATCTCGGAAAAATTTGATGTTAACCCCCGGTAGGTCTAGCGCTCCGTCAAGACCTTATCTCCCGATCGGAGCTGACCGCAGCTGGTCCTTAAAGACCATCACCTCGTCTCCATGTTTTCGCGACGACCGTCCTCTCGGCTTCGCGCTAATCGCGAGGTCTAAAACGTGAAAGTGATATATAGTAGACCTCCAAGCTGACCCTCCACGAGAACATTCGACTGCATCATCGCTACGAGCACTATCACAATGGGCGCCACCAAGTACACCGACCGAAGCATCCCTCGAGTATCCCTCGCCGACTTCTACAACCGCATCGACGAAATCACATCTCAACTCGTCCAAGCCGCCGAAACTGATGGCTTCTTCTCCCTAACCGACACCGAAATCACCATCCCAGAAATCGATGCCATCTTCGCCACATCAGAATCCTTCTTTGCCTTGCCCGACCATGTCAAAGGGACCGTTCCCTTCACCCACAAGAACGTCGGCTGGGAGAAGAAAGGCCAAATCAGACCTTCCACCGGCGTCGCCGACCAAAAAGAGTCCTACCAACTCCAATTCGGCCAAAACATGACCGACAAATGGATCGCCGAAGACGCCCTCCCAGGCTTTAAATCCTCCGCCCAAACCTTTATGAAGAAAGCCCAAAGCCTCAGCGAGAAACTCATGCTCTGCTTCGCTCGTGGCCTGGGCTTCCCAGACGACTACTTCATCAAAGCCCACGACACCAGCCGACCCGAATGCCAATCCGTGCTTCGTCTCCTCCACTACTTCCAAGTCGACAAGTCCCAAAAGACGCAGGAGAACTTCTACCGCGCAGGCGCCCACGCTGACTGGGATCTCCTCACCCTCCTCTTCCAACGCCCTGGCCAATCTGGTCTCGAAATCTGCCCAGGTCGCGAAGTCGTTACATCTTTTGGCATCGGCGATAACTGGACCAAAGTCGACTTCGCGCCTGGCGACATCGTCTGCAACATTGGCGATCTCTTAATGAGCTGGTCCGACGATCGCTTCAAATCCACTTTCCACCGGGTCAAGGCGCCAACAGATCCAGAAACGGATTACTTCGGTCCGAGGTATTCGATTGCATTCTTCAACCAGCCGTGTGTGGACTGTGAGATCCAGGGCCCTTTGAAAAAGTATCCGAAGGTCACAGGGGCCGAGTTCACGAAGAATGCGATGGAGAGGAATTTCAATGCGTTGCAGGCGAAGCAGGAGGAGCTTGGGCAGAAGAGGCAGGAGGGCGTTAACGGGACGAGTACGGCGGTTGCGGCGACTGCTTGAGAAGGATCTTTCATGTATTGAAACTTTTGCCTGTTGCACGAATCATGTCATCAACACATCCATATTGGTAGTCGTAAGTCGGTCATTTTTCTTCACAACGAAGCTAATCCATAGCAGACCTCCTTGGTCTTTACAATCGTTACCTGGTCGAGGGCAATTCGTCCTCCCAGGCCATCGCAAGCAAAACGCCACCCAGGAAACGCCACAAGTCTTCACCTTTCGCCAGCTCCAAAGGCACTCCCTCGCAGCCGCCACAACGACTCACCCATATTCCCCCTAACTCCTAACCTCAAACCCCTCCAACAACCTCCCCGTCTCCCCAAGCGCCCCCACAAGAACCCCCCGTCCCGCACCCATCCGCCCCAAAATCCCCTCAATCAACTTCCCACTCATCCCCTCCAGATACCAACTACAACTCTCCAGCCTCCTCACAAGCAAACACCAATGCGCATACACGACCAATGCCGCCGGATCATCCGTCTGCAGAAGCAGAATGCACGTATCCGACAGCAGCCGCGGCCACACCTGTCCGTGCATCCAAAGCGTATGCTCGTCGACGGGAGTCGACGGGTGCGCCGGTAGCCCGCCGGCGTAGCAGAAAGAGAGGGACGCGAGGGCCGACTCGAGCGCGTAGGTGTCTGTCGTAGGGAGTTTGACGCGCTCGACGGCAGACAGACAGGCGGACAGGCGGTGATCGAGGGTAGTCTCGCCTGGGGAGGCTGCGGAGGAGATGGGGGAGGGTGGATAGGCGAAAGCGTTGAGGATTTCGAGGGGAAGACGGAAGGGCGTCTCAGGTCCAAAGGCTCCTTGGGCTGTGAGTTGGACTTCGACGCTTCCTCGCACGAGGAGCAAGAATTCCAGCGGTCCCAGCGCAGAGCGATTGAAGTATTCCTGCGGTAGCGAGGTAGGATGCGAAGGCGCCTCGAGCCAGTCATCAGCAACAACCCCAGCCGCGAACGCCAGACCCAACAACCTCCCACTCGACGCGAACGCCTCAGCATTCGCAGCCGTAATCCCACCCTCCAGCGCCTTCCGAAAACCCGCCAAACCCCCCGAATGATGCGTCAAAGCCGCATTATGATAAGCCCGAATTTTCTCCTTCGCCTCCCCATTCTTAATCCCCAGATACGCACAATGCACCGCACTCATCGCCAGCAAACTCCTCATCACAAACTCGCTCTCAAGTCCCAGACCCGTCACCGTAGCCGTCCAGTAAGTTCCCGCCTCGCGATAGCCCCTACTAATCGTCGCCCCCGTCCTCACATGCCAGTAATGCAGAAGTCCCAGATCCTGCAATTGCAACGCCGGTCCTAAAGTAGCTTCCCCAGACACGCTCGCCCTCCTCTCTGGCACCTCCTCCACCGCCATCCGTTCCCCAACCTCGCGATAGAACCTCTCCGTGTCGCCTCTCCCCAAACCCGGCCTCTGCACACCTCCCTCACTCACAGCCTTCCTCTCAACCCCCCTCTCCACCTCAAAATACCTCGTCTTACTCCCGCGGAAAAAAGTCTGCAACCGCGCCCGTCTCGCCTTGACTTCGCTCACATGATGCCGATCGTGCACTTCCCTCCAATGCGCCGCCATGCGCTTCTCCGCCATACACGCATGCCCACACATCCCGTTCCCCTCAAACTCACAAACCCACCCCTCCCCCACCGGCAACCCCTCCACAGCCTCCTCCGTAGCCTCAGGACAACTCACATCCTCCGGCTCCGCGAGGTCCAACTGCTCGAGCGTTTTGGTGAGTTTCTTGCGGTTGCCGCGGTAGAAGCCGTGGCGTAGCAAATGTGAAGAGAGCGCTGAGGGCTGGATGGCGAAGTGGCAGTCTTTGCAAATCAACACCTTGTAGGTTGGCAGATAAGTCAGAAGGTCTTCCACCGAAGGCGCTGTGGTGGAGGAAGAGCCATTGTGGCTGTTGCTGTGGTGCGAGGATTTCTTGGTTATAGAGGATGAGGGGTCCATGCTTGGAGGTCCGGGTCCGCGGTATTATAGTCCTGGTTTCGCTAAGTTGTCATGGTATGGGGAACGCTGGCATCGTGTTCCGCTTATGTTGCTGGCAAGTTTGGATGACTTAGCTTGTTGAGTAGGTAAGGTAGCTGTTGAGTAATATTGCCGCGGTTTTCTTTTCCCGGCTGCGAGATAGGCTCGCGATCGACCCAGGTACGCGGCACAGCAATCCACATCTGGTCGGAAATGCTTGTTAGTCAGCCCAGCCAGCCATTCGTAAGTGGTTACAACCCGGTATATCAATCTCTGCGAAGGCGAGGTATGACGACAGGAGGTGTATGGTGGCGTGGCACCTGATAGAGGAATACTCGGTGCTTCAATTGCGGACGTAATTACTAGCTCAATAGTAGCAACGCCTCTGCCTTCTACCCAAAAGCCCATTCAATACCATCAATCCCCAACGCCACGCTTGCTTTACGGAAAGACTTGCCGGGCCCGAATCTGCCCACGCAAACGCCGTATCCAATGCTCCAGGAGTCCATTTCGCTATGCTTGCAACCCAGTACGCATGTTTTCGACCGTCTTGACGCCCACACCTTTCAGCTTGCCCAGCTGTCCCAGCGAGTTGACACTATCATCCAGATCGCAGAGACAGTTGACAATCGCTTCAGCCTTCTTCGCACCAACACCTTTGAGGAGCTTGATCTTGCTCACATCCTTGGTATTGATGATGTCCAGCAGTTGCTTCGTCCGAGGGGTCTGTGTGAGTAGACTGTTCGCCAGCTCGTCTTCTGAGTCCTCATCCGGTGTCGGCGAGTGTTTCACGGCCGGCTGCAACGGTGCCATGCGGTTGTTCAACTGCGGTCTTCGTATCTTGGTTCGTGGTCTGTAAATGAAGCTGTCTTCGTCGTCTTGATTGTGGCCGTTTTCGTCTTCTTGCTCATACTCTTCGTCGTCGTCATCCGCCTTGACTCTTCGACGACCAGCAGGTCTCTCAACTGGAATCGGCTCCGGCACTGGCTCGTCCTGTATCGCCGCCGCCGCGTGCTTTTCGGCCTTCTTCGCATTGATCTTCTCTTGCAGCGCCGCCATTTTGCGTACGAGCTTCTGATTGTCGCTGAAAAACGGCAGTGCCAGCTGATACATCTTTAGGGCGCTCACGTCCTCCCCACGAACTTGGTGCTGTTTCGCCATGAGCAAGTACTGTAGGCCTTCTGCTCGCTCAGTTTCCTGTCCCTCGACACGCTTCTCCAACGCATCTAACCTCTTCTGCACTTCATCAGAGATGGCGTCCCCCGTCGAAACTGTAGTCTGATCAACACGACCTGCTAGTGCCTCAGTAACCTTTCGTTCAATCAAAGCTTCAATCGCATCTTTCGACAAGCCGGCCTCGGGAGCGTTGAGTCTCGTTGCCTTGGTCGGTCTACCGATGCCTTCATTGCTTGCTATCCTCTTAGGCGACTTTATCGGAAGATTCGATGTGCGTGATTGAGCTGTGTTGGCGAGAGATGATAGCTTTTGCACCGTCTTGGGCTTGTCAGAGTAGACAGAGAACTGTTTCGTTGGCTTTGGCACATTGCCGATATCCTTCAGATGGCTGTTTTGTGACAGGAGTTTGGGTCGCAGAGGTTGGCGGTTCATAGCCGTTGCATCGACAGCAGACTTCCCTTCCAGCTTGTTCTTCGCCTGACCTGCATCTCTGAAGAATGGCTGATTCTCAATCTCATTCACCTCGATCTTCTTTGTGCGATTCGCAAAATTCAGTGAACTCAGCGTGTCAAGGTGGTAGCTTCGCACAGGTGCAAGATTTAGGATCATCACACAGTGTCCATTGTTCTGACCCAGTGCGAGAATCCGCGTCATCTTCGACTCGCGGTAAGGTATCCGACTTTGTTTCTTCGAAATGGCTTCCACACACGATGCCAGGACAAATAGCGATTTGTTGATGCTAGCGCTTTCAACCAGGCGCTCCTTGTTGTTGTCTGTTCGGCGATTGTCTTCGGATCCTGCAAGATCGATCGCTGAAGCCGTGCTGACTTGAATCTCTTGCCCGGTCGTTTGTGTGACCTTGACACAGAGTACGGCGTGTGATCGTGAGGAGTGCGCATTCAGCTTGGTTGCAGATGTTGACCTGTTGAGGTTCGCCTGATCGTATAATTGTTCAAACTCTTTCAGCGTTGTACATGGTCGCTCAGTGAGCCCAACAACAACCGCCTTCCCACTTTGATTGTCCCTGATTGGCAGACCTGCCGGTGTGCGTTTCTCTGGAGGCTCAAACAGATCAAAAACGCGATCGTTGTAGATTTCGTAATAGCTCATCGCGACCTCAACCTGCGTTGCGTTGCTCGTGTCTTTCTCGACTTTCCGCGCTCGTCGGTATATGCTGGAGAGCAGTCTGGGGATAACACCTCTTTCCGACAGGCTCTTCCCACCACGCATTGTGTGCGTTTTTCCCGTACCGGTGACTCCATACGCGAAGAGGGTGACATCGCAGCCTTTGAACAGGTGCTTGACGGTAGGCGATACTTCATTCTCGAACATCTCCTGCTGCGTCGCCGCCTCATCATACACGCTGCTGAACTGAAACGAGTACAATTCTAACTCGTTCTTCGGGTTCGGTATCCTCACGACCGTCTTGCTGTCCGAGGCCTCCACGATCTTGTCCTTGTCCAGCTCATTCTTCAGCAGTGGCCGTATGCGGGCCACCACTCGGACGCTCATGGTGGCTGCGGCGGCGGAAGTGTCGATAGGATGCCGGTGAGGAAGAGATGTTGGCTCGGCGCGTCTTCACACGGCGGACGAGAGGTGGGAGTCAGTGCTGAGGTTAGTAGTGCTGCAGGCGCGCAAAGGCCTTATCGTTCGAAGCGGAACGACATTGAAGGAGCTCCCGTCGGGGCAGGAGCAGGCGCGCTTAAGGTTTATGTGTTCGTTTACGGGATGTAGCGCCGGGCAACCGAAATGCGATCTTCCACGAACTCACGTGCTCAGCAAACCCCCAGCCACCTGGCACTTCACTCTATTTCTTTCTTCGCCAGCAACCATCACATAAAATGAATCATTCACATGGTACAAAAGCTTACCATCGACATGAATGCTGAAATATCCGCCATCTTCACCAAAGTCCACGTGCACTCGAAACACCGACTCCTCTCGGTCAGCCAATGGGACCACCCGCCTGCCCTTCCAACCTCACATCCTGAGAACAGCAGCCGCCGAGTCGACAACACGAACCTCTCGACGCGCGCGACATTCATAGACCTCGCACAGTCCTGCAGTCGAACCCGTCTCAAGGCCATACGACGACGACAAGATCAAAGTTAGGTAGGACAGTCTGGCTAGCTGGTCTAAGACAGGCACGCGCACGAGCAACGTGTGACACGACAATGATATCCTCTCTCCCATGCCCTTCCTCTCCCATGTCATCCTGTCTATCGCTTTCCCTTCTTGTGTCACTCACTCACTCAAGTCCATTCTTTATTGCGTTCTCTTGCCGCGCTGAAGCTGGTCTTCGGGTCTTTCGTTAATCTAGTAATCCCTTCTCTTCATCTATTCTTTGCATATCCTTAAGAGAGCAATGTTGTCGACCCTGGACCTGTTACTTCTCATCCTCTGTGCTGGCGCCAAAGCAAGTCCACTCGCTCCACGATATCCCAACGCAACTTTCAGCACTTCGACTTCCATACTGCCCGAATCCAGGGATGGGACATTCAGCAAGGCAGCCGCCGATTCCCCAACATACAGCAACGCATACGGCACAGGAAGCACTTCTCCGTCGACGACAAACGCTCTCGAGACTACCCCGGTCCTATCCTACCCATCGATAACCCACCCAAGCACAACCGTCACCGATGCATCAACCACATACGCTGCCGCTCTTCAGCCCTCAGCCTTTGGATTAGGAATCCTAGCATCACCCGCAGATACCGAACTGCTCCCCACAACATCAGCAACATCCACGAGGACGTCGATAGATTTCATGTACCAACCCTCGACATCATCGAGCGAGGTCCTGAGCAGCACTACCAGCGACTCCACGACAAGAAGCTCATCTTCCCTCGTCTTCTCATACGCGCCCACATCTTCAAGTGCATCCGCAAATGCCTACACTACGACGACATCATCTTCCCTCGTCTTCTCATTCGCGCCGACAGCCTCGAGCTCTTCAGCAAAACCCTACGCCACGACGTCTCACCAGAACGTCTCATCATCGTCGCACAGTGCATCAAGCACAACAATCCTGACTCTCTACACCACGGTCATTCCAAACAAGCAAGGCACGAGCGAACAGATCTCGACAACAGCAGATAGCCCAAGTGGCGACGCGAGGTCAAACAGTGCAAGCAGCACGACCACACTAACACTTTTCACCACGGTCGGGAGTCCCAGTGGCCACAATGCCAGTTCTTCGGCCGGAATAGCAACGTCGACATCCTCGCCAGCGATGTATGGAACCGTCCCGCTGACTTACTCGACGGATGCTAGCTCCTCTAGTGGTTCAGCTCTGAGCTCGACTACTGCGCGTGCCACCGGGAAGACCACTGCTTCTGAGTCGACTTCTGCCGCCCATGTCTATGGAACCATCCCCTTGACGTACTCTATCGATGCCAGCACGTCCAGTACCTCAGCCTCGAAATCACATTTAGCCCAGCCATCGGCCGACACAACTCCGTTCCAAACCGCCAGCCATGAGGGCAGCAGCACCTCTTCCACCACCGCATCCAGCACCCAGCCAGCCTCGACATCATCAGATCTTCCAACGCCTGGCATGTCCTCAGCAAACAAACCCACTGCGTCATCCTCATCCAAAACGACAAGCACCTTCGCCTACCCCCTTCCAAGCACCTCCGCAACAGCAACAGTCGATCCAATCTCGCAATCCTCCAGCTCCTCACAATCCACATTACCGACCCAGTCTCTGCCAGCAATCGTCTCACAAGATCTTCCAGCATCGACCGAAAGCCCTATTAGCAGTTCCAGCTCACCTCCAACTTCGAGGTCCAGCAGCGCGGGAGGAGGCATCACGATTGTGCCTGTCAATCCGAACTTGATGACGGTGACGGTCACAGTTACGGATGCCGGCAAAACAACCACGGTAGCGAGGCAGACTGTGACTGTGTCGGGTTGATATTGGAATCCACGGCGTCTTCTGCACAGCGATCTGCGGGGTTTGAATTTGTTGGTTGGCATGGCGGGTACCTCAATATATCAGGTCGGGTGTAATGTTTGGTGGGGCCATGTATGTGGGGACGCGATATCGACTTCTTCTGTAGGTGTATTTGTGTCGCCCGTCTTAGCTCGCTCGCCGTGTCTCATGTGACCGTGTCTCGCTGAACGTAGTGTTTTAATTCACTAGAAAGCTGTGCTGTAATAAGTCACTGTGGGCGACCGACAGACTCCACACCGCGCAACTCGCGGCCTGCCTGGAAAGACAATCATGGACGGACTCTCATCGCCCTATGTTGTTTGAAAAGCATGGATTGACGACGGCGATCTTCTTGTTCAGAACGGCGCGCGGCAACTCTGATCTCTGCCAACCTATCCGACCAAACCGCTTTGACACTGTTCAGCTCGAGTCCGTCCTTGGCGAGGCGTTCGTGGTACGTTCGTGACTTGTCCATCTGTTGCACGCGGGGAAGCCTTCCTTGAAACCAGCTTGGCAGTAGATGCCTTCCAATGTCCAACATCTCTTTCGCTTCTGCGAGTCTTTCCTGATGGCGGTGTGCTTGAGCTGCCTTGACGACAAACGTGAACAACGCACGTTTAGCAGGAGTCTCGGCCTTGCCAGCCAAGAGGTGCCGAAGGAGCAGATCTTCTTTGCCTTGTGCAGCCCATGAACGCAGGAGCTTGGTAGCATGGCTCGCTTGGGGCTGTAGGGGATGTTGTAGCCACAGTCTTGCACGATCGAAGTGGGCACCAGGCGCGGCGCAGGACACAGCGTCAAATTGTTGGAAGACCTTTGGATCAACATGACTCGTATCAGCGGCCTGAATCTGTTCAAGCAACCAGTTCCTGGCAGGGAATAAGGACAGAACCACACCATCATCGTGTAACTTTCTGGCTCGTATGAAGGCGAGCATACCTTCTGTGATGGCACGCTGACCATCCTCTGTCCAGTGGACGACGGCTTCGAGAAAGTAGCGTAGTAGTGCACTCCTCCACGGCTTGTGTTCGTGGTCCGCCCAATTTTGCGCATAACCTGGTTTGTGGTCAATGCTGATCCACTCCAGAAGATGTTTCTCCCCTCTCTCTGCAACGAGGCAGTATGGAAGCACTCTAAGAAAGCGTTGACCAGCCCCTAGAGCAATGTCATGCTTTTCGATGGCCCCGGAAAGGAACCAATGCAAGGCTTTTGCTCCCGGCTTGCGCTCCTGGTACACCAAGCGCTCCTCTCGTTTCGAATTTGCGCCCTTGATTGCACGAGCTACCGTCTCTTCGAGACACAGGCTGACAAGCTCCAGGCCAGCCTCTGGTTGTCCGAAGACCTCGAGTGGCTCATTCGAAAGCGAATGCGGCAGCTGCCGGCTCTTTCCAAGAGCTTGCGTCCACGTACAGGTGAGGTTCGGGAACGAAGGTATTTGCCATTTCTCGAGGTAGTATTCGTGGAAGTCATAAGCTCGACCATCGAATCCGATGACGGTATTCGATGACTGGGACTCCTTTGCAGGGTTCAAATCCTCCGTCTTTTCTCCACTACTAGCCTCTGGAGTGGAAGCATATCTGATTTGCACAGGCTGGCTCACGCTGGACGTCCATCTGACCGCGTGCGAACATCTCAACCAGCTGGAGAGAGGCCTTAATCGTACGATACTGGCCATCGTGATCCGGTGCATCCCGGCAGTGCGCGGAAATTTGCCAAGTACTCCACATGCGAACAATGCGGACAGCTATGTGAGGGCGGCTGTGAGAGCAGAGGGTGCGGCTCCAGTATACTTTGCTGACAATTACACACCCGCAGCCAATGGCTCTAGCAGGCCAATTTGGCCAGTAGCAAGGGAGCGCTGAACAAATGTAACTCAAGGCGGGCGGGCTCCTTTTCCTAGGTGATGGAAGTCTCAAGGAGCGGCAAAGAAGCAGCAAGAACGTCCAGACCAGATCCCAACGCAGTCACTCAACAAGTCAAGTCCGGCTCCTGTTATTGAAGTGCTCGATGACGATAGTGACAGTGGGTGACGAATTCGAAAGTGCAAATAGTGGTGTCGAATAATAAGAGAAGCGAAGTTGTGAAAGCAAGAGCGAGGTGAAGTCGTGGATCCTCATCCCTGTCTGCCACGCTCGGGTTTAGCCGAGGAAACAACACCACCTAGCAGGCAAGAGCAATCTGGAACGAAGTAGACATACGACAAGAAGACGTAGGATATGGAATTCAGAATCGCTCACAAGAACCCAGGTTAACTAGGTATCCGATTACAATGCAAGAGCGCAGCTGTGTCACTCTGCAAGGCTACGAAGAAGCTCTAGAACGTTCTTTCGGTCTGGTGTATCTCAGGCACAGCTTTTTTCTTGTCCACATCCCGTTTGCCGCGACTATTCCCAATGTCCTTCAATCAGTCACACATCACACATCGGAAAGGACTGTCCCAAAGTCACACACATCCCTCAGGTTTCATATCCAACCCATCGCTCAACCAACACTCCCAATAAACGCCATTTTACTTTCTTGTGAATCTTGTTCTAAGGTAGGTCAAGAGTTAGGGTATCTCGCAAAGGTTGTGGGTTTCACTGGTTCTGGGTGGTCAGAGCATCGCCGTGCGCGTTTTGCCCTCGGGTCGGTACCCTGCCGCCGTTAGCGGTGCCAGGTCTGGATGTGACGGTGCTGCGGCGCGAACCATTCGTCGCTGCCGTGGAGCTGGCATCCGAGGAGATGTGTGCGTTGAAGTGGCTGGCGAGTTCTTGGATTTCGCCCTCGACTTTGAGGTGCTGTAGAGAACGAACATGCGAGATTAGCGGTCTGAGAGATTGAAAGTGGGAAGGGTGGCTCGTTCTTACCTCGGTGAAGGGATCGTACATGCGGGTACGGATGTAGTCGTCGAGCTCCTCGTCGGAGATGTTGCGGAGGGCGAGCTCGCGGTCCATCTTGTCATTTTGAGCGGCGCGGATGACACCTCGCGTGACGGTGACGGAGACCTCGCGGATGCGGCTGATGTTGGGGTACAGCCAGTTTTCGGCGACCTCCTCGGGCAGGAGAGAGGTGGAGAGAGCTTCGGCAGAGGCGTAGATCATGTTCTGGGTGACGTTCACGGATTTCGAAAGGATAGCTCCAAGACCGATACCTGGGAACACGTACCTAATAGAATGGTCAGCACTTACTCCATAATACTGTCGAATCCCACTCACATATTGTTGCCCTGGCCTGGGACAAGGTCCTTGCCCTCCCACTTGAGCGTTGGGAAAGGAGATCCAGATGCAAACAAGCACTTGCCCTTGGTGTACTTGATGGCCTCTTCGAATGTACACTCCGACTTGCTCGAGGGGTTGGACAGTGGGAAAATAACAGGCTTCTCATTCATTTCCGCCATGCGCTCCAAGATCTTCGGTGTGAATGCGCCACCGATAGTGGAAAGACCCATCAGAATGGTTGGCTTGACGTACTCAACGACATCCTCCAGGGTCTTGTACTGTTGGCCATCGTTGTCGTCACGGGCGAAGTACACCTTGTGGTCCGCGAGTTTGCCTGGACGGTCGAGAGTGACCATGCCCTGCGAGTCGACGAGCCAGAACCGCTTCTTGGCCTCGTCTTCGCTGAGACCCTCTTTGATGAAGAACTCGGTGAGCTGCTTGGCAACACCAACACCGGCAGACCCAGCACCAAGGAAAACAGCGCGCTGGTCCTTTGGAGCTACACCAGATTGCTTGACAGCGTTGATAAAGCCACCAAGAATGACGGCACCGGTTCCCTGGATGTCATCGTTGAACATGGTGTAGGTGTCCTGGTAACGCTCAAGCGATGGGAACGGGTTCTTGAAGTCCTCATATTGGATGACGATACTTGGCCACCTCTCAGTGAGAGCTGCCATCATCTCGTCGAGGAACTCCTTCTCTTCTTCAGGAGTGACCTTTGGTCGCCTGCTGCCCATGTACAGCGGATCATTCCTGAACTCCTCGTTGCTTGTACCAAGATCCAGGGTGAGTGGGAGGGTCCTCATGGGGTGAATACCAGCACATGCGGTGTACAAAGAGAGTTTGCCCACGGGAATACCCATGCCGTTGATACCAAGATCTCCAAGACCGAGAATACGAGAGCCATCGGTGACGACAGTGATCTCGACCTCATGTGGCCAGTTGTGAATGACGGAATGGAGGTTGCCCTTGTCCTGATCGTAAGACAGGTAAAGACCTGCAATGTGTCGTTAGGGCAGCAATAGCAAGCACCGCTCATTCTTTCTTACCCTCTGGCTGAGTGTATAGCTCTGACCATCTCTGGCAAGCTTCTCCAACAGTTGGTGTGTAGATCAAAGGAGTGAGCTCCTAATCGATCGTTAGATCTCAGTCTCCCCGTTCACACCGGATCGTCCAACCTTGATGTTGTCCGAGAGCAGTCGATAAAAGAGGTGCACATTGGTGTTCCTCAACACGGAGAGATATTGGTACTTTTCAATGCTGGTCTTCCTCGAGTTCAAGATTGCCATGCCTGACCAGGTCAGCGTTGTCCAGCATTCCATAGAAGTATTGCTCACATCTCTTGCTTTGGTTCTCAAACGAATCGACACCAGGAGGGGTCAATCCATAGGTTCTGAGGTATTTGCGGGTCTCGATTGGGTGAGATGTGTCATAGTCCGCACTGTACAAGACGGACTTCTTAGATCGTTGCAACGAATTTGGTTTACAAGCTTTAGCTATAAACCTACGGAGCCGGGACATGGTGCCTCCCGGGGAGGTGGTGGTGGACAGCAGCCTTCGTTATGTTGGCGTGCGGCGCATGGCCAGCTTTTGAGGTTTGTCTGCTGTGAGACATATTGGTCTTGTTGGTAGTGGTTGTGAATGTTCGGCGTGGGAGGACGGGATCCGAAATCGCTTTCCGTGCCTTGGGCTTCTGACGACACAAAGGTACGCAAGAACGTAGGGAGGTAGCAGCAGGACCGGGGGAATATGAGTAGGGGCAGCAAGGGAGAGTAATGAGGGGAGAGGTGCGCGTCAACCGCATGGTCGTGAGAAAGGGAGAAACCGGGTCCGCTCGGGCTGATGAAATAGCTCTGGCGGTTGGCGGATCAGCTGGCCTGGAGAGCGCAGGTGCACACGACACGGAGGCGTCTTTGAAAGAAGCAGATGCCGTCGCTACCGGAGCGCTGACCACTGCGGCGGCCAGCAATGGCTGCAATCTAGGTGCGGATCCCGCGATAAGATGGTGGGGACGGCAAGGCGAAAGTCTGGGGCAGGGCGGTTTTGGGGAGGATTATTGGGAGCAACAACGACTGCGCAACTGCAGAATCGAGCAGTGAGGAGAGCCGGCGGCCTTTTCTTCGCTATTGATGACAGGCCGCAAATCCCGACATGGTCCGTTCTTCCCTGCACGAATGCAATGGGTCACACAGCCATGTCTTGCTCGGTGGGTTTGCGGTGTGTCGTGACAACTGCACTCATCGCAACTCGAAACTTTTTTTGAAGCTCCCTCCTCAAAATCCCGTCGGCCTGCTTCCCGGACGCTAGTGAGACGGCAGCTAGACGTAAGCGGCATGTCAGGCGACTGAACGCTCCAGGAACCACGAAAATGAGACCCTGTCTGTGCTGTCGGCATCCTTCTCCCATGCATGGTCAAGGTCGGTGAACGGGGAAGGCTGCGGACGCGGCGACGGTGAGACCTCGAGACGGGTGGTTGAGCGCCAACGGCATGCTCGATTAAATTAATGCTGAACGTGCGTCCACAGGTACTAAGCAATACCAAGAACTGGGGAGTCACGCTGACTGCACGTGCAAGGTCTTGGAAGTGAATGAAAACGATAGCGACGAACATGGAAGGAAGCTCGGACTGAATTTGATGATGCCTGAGGCCTCACTTACACTGTCGGCCACGTGCAACTCCTCCAGGTACGTCATGCTTGCAAGCTCCAGTCGCAGCAAGCTCCGCCGACACATGCAAACTGCGCGTCTTGTTTATTACGAGAGAACAGCAGCAACGACTGGTCATTGGTTACTGTTTCCCCCATGAGCACGAGACCGCCTGCCATTCCTGCTCTCGGTCTGCCATGAACGCCCGGTGACATACGCCCGCTGCCTAGCCAGGACAACAACACCCAAACCTTCCTCTCTCCCTACCACGTCCAACCATCGCCCATCAACGAACTCACCATGTCGTCCTGTTTCGGCTTCCGCAAGAAGTCTGCAGTAGGAGATCGCGAACCACTGCTCCCGCAATATGAAGACGATACGCAATTGCAGCGAGAGCTGCATCAAAAGCTCCATACCTATCAGATGTTCCGGGCCATGTCAAAGGGTTTCATGCCTAGTACCGAGCAGGCCATCATCAACCTGCGGACCATCCTTGCGAGCGATGTCTTGAATGCCGAGAATGAAGATCTTTCCAACAGTGGTCGACGGCTGATCAAGCTGACGAGGCAATGGCTGCAGCAATTCATGGATCTCCTACAACACAAAAACGACATAGACCAGATCCAGGACATCATATGGTTCTTGAGCAAGAGCAAGATTTCGGTAGATGTAGAAGATATCGCTCAACAGGCTCGCAAAAGCAAGGCCAAGGCGGATACAGCTGCTGCATACGAGAGCTTGCGAACAGTCGGCTCGCTCCTTCTTACCAACTCAGACTTCCGCGTGTTCCTCAGTGACCTCAACGTTGTCGGTAGGGAAGTGTTCAGGGATTCTGCCTTTGCTTTGTCAAATGTTGCTGAGGATGCCGCCAAGAAGATCGAACCATCGTCCGAAGAGCAACAACAGGTGTCGAAGCCTGGGGCTGATGCTGATACATCTGCGCCGACCGCTCAGGACTTGGGACAGGAAGTTGGCGATGTCTCCAAAGTCGTGGCTAACGGCACGGCTAAGGTGGCAAAGACTGCAGCAGAGAGCACCGCCGATAGACTATCTGGTGACGAGGGGAAGACTCTGATCAACCGTCTCAAACAGACGGTGATTAAGCTGCGAAAACGCGACGACTACTCAGACTCGGTGTCGACGCTATCGTTGCTACTCAAGCGTTATGCTGTGGCATATTCCAGAGTCCTTGAGGATGTGGAGAATGTCGCCCAGAGAGATGTGCAGGAAAACCAAGCCATGGACCGGGCGATGCACAACATATGGATCTTCGTCACTAGCTTCGGCGACAAGCAGGAATGGGATAAGCTCGAACAGCTGTTCAAACAGATCATGAGCTATAAAGACAGCGATCCTCAGTTTGAGAGCATGATGACGGATACTGGGAACTCGCTTCAGAAACTTCTCACTGATCCAAGTTTCCTCGATAACGCGCAGGAGAAGTTCAACGAATTGAGGGCAAAGAGTCAAAAGACTGCATCGAACAGCAACTTCAGTAAGGACCTCGAAGCACTTCTCAAGCAGGTTGAGGTAACCTTCATGAGTGTCCTGCAAGACGAAGATATTCATAACCTGATCACCACCACACTCAGAATCTTCAAGATTCTCTCGCCGCTCGACCAGGTCACGAACCCTGAGCTCCTGCAAGACTCGATCAACGTGTTTGTGCCACTTCTCATCGCGGGAATCCAGTACGTTCCAATACCACGACTGGAAATCAGCACGCCTGAGGTAGATTTGCTCTTGGAAAACCTCATTGTCGAACCCGGAAAGACCGTCAACCAGACGTCGTTCCTTCCCTATCGACTGAAGGTCGAAACATACAATGATCTCGAGATTCGAAAAGCCAAGTTCAGAACCACCACTGCGACGACCAACTTGATGACGATCAAGCTGGACGGCATGTCATTGAAAGCTGAGGAGGTCGGCTTCTGGCTGCGAGCGCACAAAGGTTTCTTGCGTCTCGCAGACGAAGGGATTGGCAGTTTCGAGTTGGATGAGAGAGGTGTCGACATTCACATCGATGTCGAGATTGGTCGAGAGAGGCTGGAACAGATCTTGACGCTCAAGGCAGTGAGAGTCCACATCCACAAGCTCAACTACAAGTTCCGCAAGACAAAGTTCAGCTGGTTGACCTGGCTGCTGAAGCCTCTCCTCCGACCAATACTGCGCAAGACAATGGAAGTTCAACTTGCGTCTGCTCTTGCAGATTTCTTCCACTCGGCGAATCGCGAGCTGCTCTACGCCAGAGAAAGACTGCGAGCTACACGCATCGCTGACCCCAACGATCTGGTCACCTTTTTCAAGGCCATCGCAGCTCGACTTACTCCCGCAGAAGATCCAGACCTCTACACTCGTGTGGGTGTCGCGCAGCCTGGCAAGGGCGTCTTCAAGAACGTATACGCTCCTGGCAGCATCGTCAAGGTCTGGAATGAGGAGGCCACTCGAGCTGGCGAGAGAGTGGAGGACTTTGACGCTGGAGGATGGAGGAACGAGATCTTCGATACTCACGTTCGGACGATGACATGAGAGGTATGAGGGCGGTGTGGTAGCATTGGCATCAAATTGTAAGGCACAAAAACGACAGGACATCAAAATGGTAAAACGGTATCAAAAGGCGAGAGACAGCAGCAGGAAATGACGGCGCTGTAAGATTATACGAGACGACGCGGACTAATGTGGTATATAGTACTCACTGTTAATGAAAAGATTGTACGGACATACCAGACCTTTTCCAGGCTTTGACGATGTTGATACCTTGCGTCTTGACTTCGAGAAGTGGAGGCCCAACTATGGAGGCGGAGAGACTGCTGACGCTCAATATATTGACCAGGGGCCACACGAGAAACAAGTGACTCACGACTTGAGCCTGACGAGAAGCCTTGTATTTCGACGGAGAATGTCCCAAACACTGTTGATCGAAACAGAGGGGCGACCAAGGTCAATTACCCACCAAACGGTGGCGGCGGCGGTACAAGCTGTGAGTTCTCTTCCTCACCCAGAAGATCCTCTACACCCTGACGCCCATCGAACATACACAACATAACCCTCACCTCTCTCCACCTTTCTTCTATTCGAAGTCACGCTTATGCATCTCTAAATGCACAAGCTACAGCGGTACGGCGGGTGGCGGATTCGCTACCAATACCGATGTCTTGGGACCCGATTGATTGAGTGGCAGATGGTAAGATACGATCATATCCTCGCCTCCTGTGACATCTGCAAGGACCCAAACGCACAGTTCGATTCCGAATGACGAGTGGACGAATGCAGCTGTAGCCCGGAAGAGACTGCTCTTGTTTGAGACAAGCGGCGACGAGGCGGCATCCGATCCCCATATTGGCCATCAATATAGATCTCTCCCTCACCGAGGTGAAAGATATAGTGCTGTGAAGGCTTACGATGTGCCCATCGATCTGGTCTGCTGATCGTGCCTTCCCGTCGACGTGCATAGGGGCAAAAGATGACCGCACGAGCCTCGCATGTTCTGCGGGCGAGCGAAGAAAGACCAATTTGTCTTCGAACGAAAAGCGTTCTGTCACTGATTTCTTGTGCATGTGTCGGTCAGGCTTCGCGGGCTTGGGACGAAGACATGGTTTGTCTTGTCAACTCAGCAAGACCAAATCATGATCGTGCTCAGCTAACGTCAATTCAAACGCAAGTCGATCCAGATCACAGAACATGCTAAGGTGAAACAGCTTCACATGTCTCGAACCTAGGATCCATCAACTCTGACAGCAAACCCCTGAACACGCGATCCGCGCAACCCACGCTAGTGAAACCGAACGTCACACAAACTCCATACGCCTCTTTCTCCAAACATCTGAGTGGCTGTAGTTTGCATCGACACATCCCAGCGTTCTGCATCAATTGAAAGGATGTGGCCTCGCAACTTTCCCAACTGGCAAAAGGTTTTCGTCACCCGAAGGCTCTCTGAAGTCGCCCCCCGACTCCAAGTTCCGGGTGATCGAGCCCCACAGCGAATTCTCTGGCTCGCACTCGGTACAGGATGAGACGGCAACAAAGATGTCGTTCGGCAAGATGGCTTCTTTCGATATCCAATCCAGCCTCACATTGATTAGTAGTTCGACCACAGAGTGGATTCGTACACGGAACGGGGAATCGCATTGTTCTCTAGAATTGCCCCACAAACCATGGTGCTGGGTCCAGGTTCCTCCGATCTTACCAGGATCTGCGTTCCCAAGATGTCTTCTTATTGCAGATGATCATGATGGCTGGCATCTGTCAAGGAGGGATGGCATGGCATGCCGGGTTTCTCTCGGCTGAACAGCCTCTTGTTTCGCATCAGCTTCGACACAATATCTATCCCTAACAGGGAAGCACATCTCCAGGAGACTCACTATTTCGACGGGTCTTCAAGCAATGGGAGCATTGATCTGGTCGGACTCAGAAGGCTCAGAACCACTGTCTGCAGGTGCGTGTGTCGTGTGATGGCACATGCTGTCGTGCAACGCCAGTCTTCCAGAATCCGTGAATCGTATCTGGAGCCGCAATGGAAGTCATCCACATGCAATCAAACCTCTCCATCGAAAGACAACAAGTGTCGCACGCTCTCAGATGGTGCAGGGTCCCTGGTAAATGCGCCGAACTGGTCACAGAAACGCCACACTACAGACGATGCTGCACGTATGTGCCGAACAGGTGCAGTAGATCACCCTCTCCAACAACTGTGATACCTTTCTGGCACTCACATAGCCTTCACAGCAGCCACTCTTCTGAATCGCGTACGGTTCACGTCATTCCCTGCCCGACTTCTCTCCATCTTGTTACTCCTCTAAAGAACATCACTCCCTTACGAACGTCCCGTTCAACTTGGCCATGTCTCTTTCGCATTCTTAACCACCTTTCGTTTTCCTCGTCGCTTACAACATCCCACTTATCATGCCTGGCAACTTCCACGCGGTCCCTCAGTCTGTCGTTCAATCCTGGCCCAAACCTAATTACACCGACCCGGTTCGAAGACAATGGATGCCAGCATTTGCTATGACCTGGCAAATGGCCTCAACACTACTAGTCGCTGGGAGATTCTACCTACGAGCCAAGAAACAAGCTGGATCCTTCGGCCTCGACGACTTGATGATCTTCATCGGGTGGCTATTCTCTGTTGGCCTCACGGCTTTGGCCTGGATTGGCGCGGAGAGATACAATCTGGACAGACATACCTGGGACGTTCATACCTCACTGTACGTGGGCACAGCTTTGGTGAGTGCCAACATGCGGCCGTAACACATGGACTTCAGGTTTCTGACAGCGCTGTCCAGACTGGTTGGATCGCCCAAGTCGTGTTCGTCCTCAGCACCGTCCCCACCAAACTCTCGGTCCTCCTCTTCTACCGCCGCATGGCCAAGGACAGCCTCGACCGCCGCTGGCTCTACGCAATCTATCTCGCCCTCGCCGTGACAGCCGCCTACGGCATCGCCGTCCTCCTCACCTATTGCCTCATCTGCCAACCCCTCGACGCATACTGGGAGTCCTACGATTTCAGTTACGACAAATCCTTCACCTGCGTCGATGGCAATGCCCTGACTCTCACAAGCGGAGTGGCAAGCGTGCTGAGTGATTGCTACGCCGTGGCATTGCCGTGTCTGATGCTTCGACATTACGATCTCGACGTTCCTCGAAAGCAGAAAATTGTGTTGAACGTGATTTTTGCGCTTGGGTTTCTGTATGTTATCACGCGTTCTTCTTCTTCCTGTTCACCCGCTGAGATTGTTATAGCGTCACAGCCGCTGGCATAGCCCGCACATACTTCCTCTGGAAAATCAACCACACCTTCGACACGTCCTGGACTGGCTTCGACCTCTACGTTTGGTCCCTCGTCGAACTCCACCTCGCTATCATCTGCGCCTGTGCGCCGAGTTTGCGCGCGTTCTTTCGACGTTACCTACGCGATCGTGTCAAGAGGTCGTTTTTCAGTAGCGTTAGTTACTATGCCGGGAGTCGGGGGAAGAACGGGGAGAGGACAGGGGCAAGGGAGAGCTCTGGATGGTTTGGGCGGGTGGACGTGGAGAAAGGTGAAGGCATGGAAAGGAGTGAGTCAACGCATGGGATGATAGTTCCTGCTTGCAGCGATGATGGTGGTGCTGGTCGGGATCAGAAGGAGGAGGAGGATCGTATCCGAACTGCGGAGGAGTATGAGGCATATGTGCTGAGACCTCTGAGCAGACACAAGTCCTATAGGGGATCGGAAGCCGTTGACTGTGCGCCTGGGTCAGCAGTGCTAGCAAGGTTTCAACCATCATTGGCTAAGGACGTGGGACATCGCCCGTGATAGACAGTGTGCGGTCTTTGTGAATATATCGAAGCATGCCAAGTACTCCCTCGCTTTCCTCTATCATCTGCAAAGTGACGCTTCCAGCGCAATGTACCTTGCCGCTGCCAGCTTTCTGTGCTGGAAAGGCAGTATTGCTGTAATACCCAAGAAGATGTCGGCTGCATCGATTAGAAGACCTTGTTCATCGCCGCATGTGCCAATTCCACGCCCAAGAACGTCGCCGCATTGGCTGGGACTGCTCTCGCCATGGCGGGTCCGACACCAGGGAAGAATGCCTTGAACCCACCCTTGCCATACAGTTCCCGAATGCAGGCCGAGATACTCTGGTTGCCCTCTGCAGACTGTAGCCGTGACTTGACTGTATCGACCGGGAATACCGCCGTCCACATAGCAACACCTGCCGCACCACCAGCGGTCATGATGGCAGTCAAGCTCAACTGTCCAGGCTTGCCCGTCTCGGGATCCTTCGGGGTCAACCTCCTCTTGATAACCTCGTACGTCGCGAAGTACGCCGCGGAACCTGGCCCGTCTCGCGCAAGTGTCATGAAGGAGCCCCTGTAGACCGAGCGAATTCCGCCTTCTTTGTAGAGTTGACGTACGACGTCCATGCCGCCTGAGTATTTGGGCTTCTCGCCAGGCGCAAGCTCTTTCTGGCCCTGGATTTGGAGGATGATCTTGACGCGTTCGAAGGGCGCGGTGATGAGGGTCATGGGAATGGCGGAGAAGAAGCCGGCGAAGGAGACTTGGGCGACAGAGTATTGGCCGTTTTCGACGGTGGAGAAGGAGTCGACGAGTTGTTTGCCTACGCCGTAGGCCCAGAAGTTGACGGCGACTATAGAGATATTAGTGCTGATCAGAATGGTCGGCATTGAGGGGCAGACTTACACATGGGCGTCACCCCTACGAGTGGTGCTGAGACACCAGCGTATAGTCCCTATAACCGTGTCAGCTTCACGTTGATACTCTCGTGGCATGCCATTGAGCAGCTTAAGCAAGCCACCCTCTCTCTTTTTCTCTCTCTCTGGCCAGACTCATCCATGCCGCTCAGCAATGTCACAGAGCTATGAAACAGCTCCCCCTCCGAGAGAACACAATGCAGCCTTGTAAAACGCTCCACGCACAAGATGCACTCACCCGTACAGGCCCCTCCCTCGCAATCGTCTTCCTCACCACATCCATGGCGCCAGTATACACGCCCTTCTCGGCAGTCTGTAACCGCACCTTGACCAGATCAAACGGATGTCCCACCACCACCGCACATATACCACCCACACCACCCGCGACAAAGTCTCTCAGACTCTGAAAGCTTTTCTTGGCCGCCTGTTCCACATTCTCCTTGAGCTCGTCTGTTGACTTTGGTATACTGTCTTTGGCTTTTTGTAGCTGCTTCGAGGCTTCTTGTTGCACTTGGTCGGCGGAGGGGATCTGCTGCTTTAGGGGTTCGAGGTTTCCTTTCGCTGCTTCGCGGACGGCGTTGTCGGTGTTGGCCATGGTGCTGGTGGGCCCAGCTTGTTGGAGCTGTTTGGGGAGGTAGGTTGAGGTTAAGTGGAGAAGAGGAAGAGAAGGAAAGTGAGGAGAGTACAGTAGAAGCTGTCTACGATTTGTGTCGCTTACTTGGCAGTGTGCAAAGGAGGAAAAGACGGAGCATATGAAGAATATCCGCCGGTATAGACGTTGGTTTTGGCGTTGTCGGCGTTCCAGCTTGTAGCTTCTGTTCCTCACCGAGGTGAACTTGAGCCGAATTTGCCCGACTATTTACCGTCTAGAAAGCCCACTGGGCCGATGATCTCCTCTCTGAACTCGCGATCTTGAACAATGAGGTGCTCCACTGCTTCGAGGACATGATTTTGCCAGTATTGTTGTCACTTTCACGCGTCCTTGAGTGAGACACCCCAACTCCGGCTCCACGGCTCCAGAAAGTCTATCAGCAATTGAGTTTCAGCCCTTCGACGCCATCCATTATCCCCTACGCAGGAACACTTCCCTTCACTCTGACACATACGACATCGGAAAAGTCAGCAGCCATTTGAGCGAGAGATGCATTCGATGGAATCTTGTGTGCTCTTCTTCGAACCGACCGATATCCAAACCATAGCGAGGACATTTGAACAGACGGTTCGCCAAGCGTCAAAGTATCTCGCAAACAGGACACGAAGAACAACGTACGACCGGGCATAAAAGCAGAGATTCTGGGTATGTACATCTGTTGCCAACAGGTATGAGCGGAGTGCCCGCAACAACCTCAGTCAACCACCTCAACTCCAATCACCCTCCAAAAGCGTCTTCTCACCCTTCTCCAACGCCTCTGACAACGAATCGATCGTCCACGGTTGATACTCGATATTCCTTGGCTTGTTCGTACTCTGGAAAGGCGCGCCGTTCTTCAGATGTGCAAGCGCTTTCTCAAAGTTTTCTTCAGCATAGCTCTCTGGATCATGACCCCATAGCCATTGGCCCGGCATAGGTGGTTCTTCTTGCTTCTTGCCGTTCTGGGCCGTCCGCACGTTTCTTCGAAGCACGCCCATGGCCTGTAGAAATGACACGCGCTCGAAGCGAAGGAGGTTGTGTACGCGGGCTGCATCAGGGATATCTTGCTTGCCGGCGATGGCAACGCAGGCGGCAAGAGAGGCCGAGTCTTCGATGGCTTGGGTAGCACCTGGATGGGATCAAATATCAGCGACCAACATCCACGTGAAGTGCGTTGAATGATGAGTGATACTCACCATTTCCCGAGCTAGGCAAGAAAGTATGCGCTGCATCCCCAAGCTGAACCACATACCCTCCAGGCGACACCCACGAAGGCTGCGGATCCCGCCACATCAGCTTCCAATCGATGAGGACATCCGGAGGCGTCGCCATAATGATCTTGTTCGCCACCTCAGGCCAGCCAGGTACGGTCGCCGTATAGTCGACCGCCGTTTGAGGCGACACCTTGTGATTCCAGGACTCTTCCGCGGTGCCTTCATCAGGATGCGTGATACTCCACATCATATCTTCGTCGTTCCGCCAAAAAGTCGCAAACATCCCTGGTCCCACCCACAATTCGAAGACTGACGTCTGATCTTCCGTCAAGGGAAAGCGCTCAGCGACCATCGGGTCTTTGATCGCCAATTCGACAGGGTATGCTGCTCGGAACACGGCCGATCCACTACTCCTCGCAGGCACTGGCTTGCCAGCTACCAACCCCGACGATTTCCCTCTCAAACCGTCCGCCGCAATCACTAGATCAGCTTCCTCCTTGGTTCCATCCTTCAACACTACCCCTGCGCGCTTGGAATTCACATCTTCGTAGTAATCCACCACCTCTTTCCCAAACTCAATCTGGATCCCCACACGCTCAACCTGTTCCAGGAGGATCTTGTGGAATTTAGGTCGAGAATGCGTCGCGGTGCTCGGGCGGTTACCATCCTTATCTGGCGTGATCATCGATGACATAGACATAGGCTTCGAGACTCGCTCGCCAGTGTGCTTCGCTTTGCACAATAACGGGTCGTATGCAATTTCATCGTGTCGTCGTTGGAGCTCGGGATAGTGCTGGAACATCTTGCGGGCTGATGCGCCGATCTGGAACGTGTCGCCTGGAGAAGATTCAGCAAGACTATTTAACCTATGCCAGTGCCTTCAGAAGCATCAAGTTGCTTGTACCTGTCGTCAAGCTCTCCCTCGCCCTCTCCAGAACTCTCACATCGCACCCTTTTCTCCAGAACTCCAGCGCTGAAGTCAATCCTCCAACACCGGCGCCTGATATGAGGACTGAGATCCCCGAAGGCGCGTCTCGTTGAACGTCAATGGACCCCATGTTTCGGCGACGAGTGACAGCTTGCAGTCGTGTGTGTCGTGACTTCGACAAGAAGCCGGAAGCCACAACCAGATGCGTTCAATATATACCCAACCCTGCAGCCCGCACTATATCCAAAGTGACGACACTAAATCTCAGCTTCCGTCTTCCAGACTAGGAAACCGAGCAAGACATGGTACCGAACTCCGCCATTGAAGAAGCAGTTGTACTACATAGCTCGGCGCCTGTGGAGAAATCGGCCGAAGCCAATGCCACCCGAACCGAAGTCTGTCAGCGAACAAACAAAAGTGACAGCGGGCGTTCGGGTTTTGGCGTTTTTGTTGGAGGAGACTCGTTCGCTCTTCGCCGGCGGTGGGTCCGATGAGCTTGTTCCGAAAGCGAGATCTGTCGCGCCTCGTTCAATCCTTCGCCTCGAATGGTGTCACTGGCATTGGGACGGGAAGGATTCGCGAGTTGGCTTGCTCAGGGCCGGTGTGCGGCTGAAGTGGAGAGCTTGACGGGATGAAGGCGTGCATGCCTTACAGTCGATCTGGTCCGAAGGTTTGTCTACTTCCACTTCCTCCTCTTCTTCTCTAAGAACCTTTCTCGATGAGTTCAATACAGTCCTCGAATCTCGCATGCCAGAACCCAAGGACTTCCCCTTGTCTCGGACGATGCCATCCAGCAAGTAACGGTCCCAGGGTTGCCATATGCTGGCGGGGTCCTTGCTCGACTGCTTCAGGGAGTTCCCTTCACGATCTTCTTCACATCATCCCAGTTGGAGATGTATTCCCCAGGACTGCTTGCGATGACACTGTGAGTCTCTGCAACTTGGCTCTTGTCGAGCGAGAGCACTAGAACTTGGGCGCAGTTGACCATGTCGTCGTCTGAGCCCATGAGTGCTATATGAGAGGCGGCATGGAGAATACACTTTATGCCGGGAAGGGTCGTATCGAAAGCATGCAGAATGGCGAAGTCGGGTATGATGACGAATTCGAGCTGTCAGGCTCTGTTCAGAGATTGTAGAATGTTCTTGAGGATGTGAGCATTGGCCTCACTGCGGACATCTGCGCGAACAGGATGGCCGGAGCCGAGAGCTTCGAAGAGTGCGGAAACCCAGGTGTCCGGTGCATCTTGTTGTGAAGATGAGATTCAAACACCCTGGCCGTTCGAACCGAATTGGAGTCTTTCTCTCGCATGCTACGAGCGGGACTTGATTGTTAGATCGACCGAGTTGAGCGTTATATGCCGCCAGGTCCAGATGATGAAAGCCCAACTGCTGTGGACATACAATATCGTGCCCTTTCCTCATGCTGTAGGGCCATCGTTCCACAACACGCGATCGTATAGTACAGATCAACTCACACCAGACATCGACCATAGGCCCCACGTTTCAGCCTTACATGAGCTTTGGCCGGCGGGAGGATGCATACACTTTTCCTACGTCACCGGGGCTGAGCAGTATACTTCTTCGATCCGGCCATGACTTACGACCCCTACATGGCCTCCCGAGACTCACAGCTTGCGGCCTCACTGGAAGGCATTACGCGCAGGGGCATCGAGGCTGTCAACAACCGCCAATGGGATCCCCTTGTGGGTAAGGTGATCTAGTCATCAAATGGTCGTCATTTCAGAGACTGGACTGATATTGCATTAGACCCGTGGATCCACTTCGATCCGGGAAACATCTATGACTTCAAGTGGAGGAATGATCTCATCTCGGAAATGCAACAACAGAACTTGAGTGGCCCAACATCGGCTCTGACACCAACGGGACACAAATTCGTGGATTTCGAGAGAGCTATAACCCACGCAGCGCCAGAGTTTCATGTTCATATTATCAACATCACAACGACATTGCTTGACGAGAGCGAGGGTTACGCTATGGTCATGCTGGAGGCAGAGGAGACTGGTGTACCCACTGGTGTGGTGAGGCCCTGTATGGTGGCGCTCGGGTTCGAGAGGAAAGGTGGTCGCTGGCTATGCACAAGCCTGCGGTCCGTTGCAGGTATCGACACAACGTCTGGTACGCATGGGGCATGAGTGACAGTCATCGCAATACGAAAACGCCTGGCGCAGACTCCACGTAGGGCCAGGTGCCTTACTTGACTTCATTTAGATCTGTGACGATCGCCCGCATGCTGCCTCGAGTCGTCAAGGAAAGCAAAGACAAAGTCACGTTGCAAAAGAATTGTCTCTGGTCGAAAGATTTGATCATCTGGTCCGGAGCACCATCTTGCATGATCAGAGAACAGACATGTTCAGTCCTGCGTTGCCAGGATGGTCGTCGATTGGCGACGTCAAAGCTGAGCCACGATCAGTAAACAAATGTTTTGAATCCATGAATCCGATGGACGCGTCAAAGTCTATCTAATGCCACTTGATCTTTCACGCACACTTTCAAAGCACAGGTGCTTGTGGTACATCGTCCCATCAGAAAACGAAGATTTCATCGCTCATTTTTGATATCGCGCCAGGCTCCTTGAATCCCAACTCCTGCAAGGTCGCCTTGGTGGCCGTGAGCAGCCCCGGAGGGCCGCAGAGCATCATCTTCGTTCCAGGAGCTGCACCGGGAAGATGCTGCTCGATAAGACCACGATTCACACGCCCAGTAGCCCCTGTCCACCCCGGTGTTCCCTGATCGATCACGTACGTGACTGAGAATTGCCCAGCACTCTTGGCAGCGTATCGGTCCAGCTCCTCACGCAACAATATATCGGGTTCCGAGCGATTGGCGTATATGAGACTGACATTCGTCGTATCCAACGGGTTCTCGCAGACAGCTCGAATGACCTGGAACAAAGGCGTGATTCCTGTCCCTCCAGCTACCATGCCGATGGTGTCGCAAAGCCCTCGGCGATACTTCATGCCGCCTCTTGGGCCTTGAAACTCCACCATGTCTCCGGCGGATAGCCTCACCAGGTAATTAGAAGTCAGCTCGCCGTTAGGGTATATACGGACCAGGAGCTCCAGCTTTCCAAGATCCGAATTGCTCGAGACGGGTGTGTAACTGCGAATGACCTTGCGTGCACTTAGCAACAGATCAGAACGTGCTACAAAGCTATACGTACAGCGTGCTGTCCCTGCTCGCTGTCGAGATGAGCTCGAATCGCTACATGTTGGCCAACGGGTAGGCCCAGAACAGCTGTGGCGGTTGGTAGGTTGAAGACGAGACGATACAAGTCATGGCCGACTTGGATCTTCTCCGCGAGCTCGAACTTGTGATACACTCCACTCTTCAACACCGCTGTGTGGCGAGACACCTTCGAAGAGATTCTAGAAGCTGGGATGGATGGAGGAAGCCTCATGACGCCTTCATCATCACGGCCCAGGCCGAGAGTGCGTGATAGATAGACGACTGTCGCAGCGCCCACGGCGGCGCCGATGCCACTGGAGAGCAGGAAGCCGTAGAAGAATGATCCACGAGAAGAGGCTCCTGGTGCGTTCGCTACGTGGGCGGCGGATGGCGCTGTCGAGCCAGGCCACAGAGCCCAGCCTACGGCACCAATACTAGCGGCAATGACGCCGGTCAGCACAAGTGCTCGATTGTGCACCGGCGTAGGCACAGATGGGCGATTCGGCTGCACAGCGACCTGGCGACTTGGGAGTATGGCGCCGCGTGCTGTCTCAGCGTTCAAGATTGTGCCGACACAAAAAGGCTCCATGATGTCTCTCGCATCCTCAGAGTGTCCGACATCCTCATACGCGCTGGTGGCATCGTCGCCGGCAATCTCGGCCAGTACCGCTGCTCCTCCTGGGTGATCTCGAGCGTACTCGGTCACGTCGTAAACTGTGCAACACACTGAGTCCCGTCCTTGGGCGACGGATCAATATCGACGACTTACCCTTGCCATGTATTATGATCCACAGATCCGACGAGCTTGTGTGTTTCCTGACCTCATCCGCTTTCATCAGAGGGATTTTCGCTTCTACTCCGGTGCCATTGGCTTGTTCGCGCGTGGTATTGTAATCATACGAGGTCGTCATAGGGACTTTGCAGATGTGACGAATGCACCAGGGTGAAGCAATCGTGCGGCGCGAGCGACAGTGCTGGAATATGTACCGAGACTCGTCAGCTCGCCCGCGTGCAGCTGGTCTAGTCACAGCCTGCTCGGTAGTATGTAATCACGATTACAAGCGAGTAGAGTATGGCTAGTCAAAGATCTGCATGTACGCATAATCTGCCAACGTGCTTTCCACATCTATACGTTGGCTGACTGTACTCTGCCGTCATTCATCCGGTATCAGCGCCTTTTGAACGATCGGGGAGCCAGATACAGCCATCGGTCCGAACTGCGAATAGAGCCTCTGAGATGTACTTGAAATATAACGAGACAAATCCTCAACACGTCCTTTTTGAGGGATAATTTATATCTGCTGATGCATTAAGGAGCTTCAACATTTACACAGCCATGGCCGAGACCAGATCCAAGCGAAGATGCATCGTCGTCGCCATGACAGGCGCGACCGGTCAGATTCTAGGAATCAAAACTCTCCAAGCTCTTCGACAACTGAACGTCGAGACATATCTCGTCATGTCCCACTGGGCAGAGTCAACACTACGGTACGAGACCGACTACAGCCCTGCCAACGTACGCGCGTTGGCAGATCACCACTGCGGCATCTCCGACATGGCCGCCCCTATCTCCTCAGGCTCCTTCAGATGCGACGGTATGATCATCGTGCCTTGCAGCGTGAAGACCCTGGCGGCCGTGGCGGCGGGCTACGGCGAAGACTTGATCGCCAGGACCGCAGACGTCACGCTGAAGGAGCGCCGACGTCTGGTCATGGCAGTACGCGAGACACCGCTGAGTGAAATCCATATCCGGAATATGTTGACCGTGACGAGAGCGGGAGCGGTGATCGTGCCACCCGTTCCTGCGTTCTATACACGACCTGGTTCGATCGATGACGCTGTTGAGCAATGGGTTGGCCGAATGTTGGATCTTTTTGACTTGGACACGCAGAACTTTCCAAGGTGGACTGGGAGAGTTAGATCGACATGAGATGGTGCTACCACGAGTGTCGTTGGAACATCGGGGCCTTGCAGAGCCACCACTCTGGTGTCAAGGTTCTCGTGCTAGTACTTCTAGGAGGGAATTACCATTTGAGGAGTATATCATTGCCAAGTTGCCGCTGAATCAATTGCTTCGTTGTTCCTTGATCACTCCGGACAAATTCCACTGTCTCACTAGTCCTCGAAGCCTAACTCTGCCCATTCTCGCATTACCTTCTCCCTCACATCAACTGGAAACGAGTGTGCAAAATTAGCCTCCTCCCAGTTCGGCCCATCTTGCAATTCGACGGGAAGTAGACAATCACACACCGCCTTTCCTCCCCTCTTCCGCTGATCGTCGGCTGAAGTGGAGACAAAAGGAACAATGGCAAACGCCGGTGCCTGCTCGAAGGGGTATTCGTCCTGGTTTGGGCGGCAGCGTGTAGAGTATGCCCAGATGACGTCGTCCCAGTCGTACGGATCAATATCATTGCCGACGACGAGGATCTTGTGCACGTAGACGCCGACCTTGACGGCAAAGAGCGAGTCGCCAATACGCTTGCATGTATCTTGGCCGCTCCATTTAAGCTTGCGGATTGCTGCCAGGTCTACCTGCACCACTGCCCAGATGATCATGGTCTCCAAGGGCACGTGGACCTCTAGCACTGGTATGTCTGCGTGGAGGAGTGCCATCTTGAGACCTGCAGCAACTGTGGGCGAAGGGATGATATGCGTCTCATCTGCATACCGACCTGATACGCAAATGGGTAGGATGGCGTCGCGGCGATGAGTGATGAGCTTGACATTGAGCAGTGGCATGTCTCGCGACGCCCCCTTGAAGCAATACCCATGCATCTCCCCCAGTGGTCCCTCTGGTGCGGTCCTCGATCGGTCAATGGTTCCTTCAAACACCATCTCGGAGTTTGCGGGCACCTCGATATCGTTTGTGTCGCACTTGACCAGCTTCATCGGCTCACCCGTCATGGCCCCGACCCATCCAGCTTCCGAGACGCCATCGGGGAGGGGGGCGCCTCCTGCAATGAGTGCTGCAGGTGGCACGCCGATGGCGAGCGCCCAGGGACAGTCCTGTCCCATGTCCGCCCATTGCTTGTGGATTTGCGCGAGATGCTGAGGCCAGATCATGGCAACCACAAGGCGAGTGCGATCGTGCACCATGGCCCGGGAGACTGACCAGTTGGTCCACTTGCCGTCTGGCGTTCGGACGATGTGAATGCCGTAGGTCTGGAGGTATTTGCCACCGTCGCTTGCGTGGAGCCTCGGCGTGGGCAAGGCTTCCAAGTCAAAGTCGACCAACTTCACCTCCTTGCATGCGCCCTCCTTGATAAACACGGGATCAATGGCGGGTCTGGAGGAGCCAGCAATGAACTGATCGATCACGTCTTTCATGCTCGATGAAGGTGGCATGGCGAGATGTCGGGCCAGCCTTCCATACGTGCCCTTTTCAGGACGGCGCAGGCAACACGGGCCTCCGAGTATGCGGAACATGCCATCTCGAGCGCCCTTGACGTTGTGAAAGAAGGGCGCAGGAGAGCAGGTCTCGGTGGCATGGCGTGTAATGGCTGCTACCTCCAAGTCCGGGTCTACAGCCTTGCGAATATGAGTCAGGTCACCGTCTTCTTCGAGAGCTTGCAGAAAGGATCGGAAGTTGAGATGAGGTGCTTCTTGTGCGTCACTGGCGGAAGCAAAGGTAGACGTTGAATTTGACATGATGGAGTGCTCTTTCGAAATTAGCTTCTACGAGGTCCTATTACATATATTCGCCTTCACGGATGAGGGTATAGTTGGTGTACATCTTGAAGCTCCCTTCATGGTTGAGTAATCGACTCGGCTGTTGTCTCACGAAGTGGCATGAATCCGTCTGATGCCTACTGGTTGGTATTCGCTGTTACCAATCCTCTGCAGAAAACGACAGGCTGCCAGTATCAGATCAAACTTACAAGCTTTGAATGTCGTGGTAAAAGTGGTACGTATGCTGATTACGACTGCGAACACAGACGTGGCTGCTCGTGTGCGGTTGGCTGAATTTCTGGGAAGTCTGGCGTAGGTGCACAGAGAGCAATAGTTGAACAAACGCAATGATTGTTGTACAGAAGACGTTTTACGGGGCAAGCTTTGGAACAACTATTGTAGCCTATCACCCACAAAAGCCGATCTGAGCTCAAATATGTGGCAATCCCTTGACCGACTCAAGATCAACATACCCATAGAACGTCTCGGCCGTGTCTGTCTGTATGCGATTCATCCATGTCGCCATATCCTTCTTGAAGGCCTCAACATTCCCCTCATCTGTTAGATCAATGGGTTCTTCACCCTTGCCAATCTGCCGCATCTGGGTGCCTGCGGCCGTGTTCGTCAGGCCGAAATTTGCATCGTCAAGTAGCTGTTTCTTTGCCCCTTTTACCTTGCCCTCCAAGATATCTCTCGCAAGACAAGGTTCCTGGCAAAATGGTCTGGCCAAGCCGACCCCATCGACCGTATCCAAGGCCTTGACCATTGCACCAGGGGTCTTGAAGCCCCCGGTAACATATGTTCTCGTCTTCTTGAAAGCTGGCGTAATCATTTCCGCAAACTCGATGAAGAACGCTTCCCGTTGAACTGTACTGTCTCTTTTGTGCGAGAAAGCCAGGCTTTCGTACGTGCCCCCTGAAAGCTCGACGAAATCGAAGCCAACGCCTTCCATAATCCCACACAAGTCTCGAGCTTCCTCGGGTCCGAAACCTTTGTCTTGGAATTCTACCGAGTTGAGCTTCATTGCGAGGATGAATCCAGGCTTTGTGCGCGAGCGAATGGCGGTCGCAATCTCAACGATAATGCGAGCTCGATTCTCCAAAGATCCGCCGTAGCGATCGGTGCGGTGGTTGGTTGTTAGGGAGAGGAACTGGGCGAGGAGGTAGCCGTGAGCTTTGGATTACAACGGTCAGCATATCGCAGAGTATGTCGTGGGGACGAGAAAGGCACACCAGCATGAATTTCGATGCCGTCGAAACCCGTGGCTTCAAGATACTCGGCCGAATGTGCAAAAAGCTCAACGATATGCTTAATATCGTCCTCTGTAGCCGCCCTGGGCTTTGCGAATGTCCTCGACCCAATCTTGCCTTCAAGCTGCACGGCCGAGGCCGAGATAGGTTGCTTCTGAATCGCTTCTTCGACCTGGCGTCCGGGGTGGCTGACTTGTCCAACGATGAGACTGCCTTGTTGCTTTGCAGCTGCTGCGAGGGCAGCAAAGCGCTGGAAACGGATATCACTTCGATCGGTAGTGGTGGGGATGATTGCATTTCCCCGTGCCTCAAGCTCATCGTATTCTAGCATGAGGTTGCCGGTCAGGATGACTCCAATGCCACCTTCGCCCCATCGCTTGTACAAATTGACAAGTTCTAGAGATGGTACTCCACGAGCTTCAAGGTTGTGGGGATCCCACGAGGAGAGGCGCTCGGTCATGGCAGCTTTCAGGAAACGGTTGGATGCAACCTTTTGGGATACTTCGAATAGCAACGGCTTTCCCAGTGGTGCCGGATCCGCGGTATCGGAAGCATAACGCTGTGGCGAAGACATGTTGTCTGTCGATGGAGTTCGTTCAATCCCCGGCTTCTAGCTCGCTCCTCTATAAGTAGAATCCATGGGATCACCGGCACGTTGAGACGTTCACTGCTGACGGTTTCACGCTGGCTCCATGCTGTTGACTAATCTCACGGCCTGAGAACAACGTATATGTGGTAGCAAATGCGAAGAAATCAATATCTCGAAGCACTTGGTGGGTCGGCTTTTGCTTGATAATCATGCAAAGAACCACATAGCCGAGTGCTTCGGCATGCACAGTGAGGTCCTCGGCGAGTTCTCGCTGAGATGAGCAGCAACGTCATTCCTTCTGCAGGGGACGAGAATCGGACAGCCTTAAAATCGAGCTCTAGCAAGACCGTTCTGTCAGTACAGCCTTGTCGTCTACCCCAATCAGTTGTTGCAAGCCAGTATGCCAGACCAGCACCTCTATTTTCTCGACTGCGGCGCGAAAGCCCTCCCCCCTCACAAAGCTTCCTTCAATGGTCGAGTTGTTCGTTTCAATTTGCAAGACAAGACGTGTACAACGCTCGTGGATGGACTCGACATGTGGCCAGATGGTATAGCGATTGACAAGACTGCTGGGCTTATTTTCTTCACACTCATGGGGCACCCTGGTACGGAGAACAACGGGACTGTCATGCGATGCAATCTGGAAGGCGGAGAACTTGTCACCATTATTCCTCGTGGTACTACGCGAACACCCAAGCAAATCACCATTGACAGCGAAGGTCAAAAGATCTACTGGTGTGATCGCGAAGGGCTACGGATCTGGCGAGCAGGCTTCGATGGGTCACAAGTAGAGGTGCTTGTCGAGAACGGCGATGCTGAGAACAATGCCACACAACGCGACAATGCAGCGATATGGCCGGTGGGCATTGCGCTGGATCTCAAGCGGAGGCTTATATTCTGGACGCAAAAAGGAGCGAGCAAAGCGTCGGAGGGATCCATCTGGGTGGCTGGCCTGGAAGTTCCGCCTGGAGAGATCGCAACGAGTCGCGGGGACAAGAGGTGCCTCATGCGCGGCGTGTCAGAACCAGTCGACCTGGAGATCGAGTATGACGACACCAAGACCACGTTATTCTACAGCGACCGCGGGAATCCTCCATACGGAAACACAATCAATACGCTCAACGTCACTAATCTCGATGAGAAAGTCGAGAGCAGTCATGCGATTTTGGCGAGCAAGTTGCACGAGGCCATTGGTATCACTATGGATCATGCTCGGCGAATCTTGTACTGCGCAGACCTCGGCGGCTCGATATACAGACTCGACCTGCATCATGTGGAGGCCAGAAAAGAGCTGCTATTGGTGGATGGTGGCGAAGTGACCGGACTGGCGTTTGCATGACCGATGAGTTGCATGATGGCGTACTTCAATTGCCGAACTTCCGAGGCTGTAACCAAAAAAGGGTTCAGGCTGTAACCAAAAAGGGTTCAATGTAATCGAAAACTAGGATGCTATTTCGACGGAACGATTGCATAATGTCCTGCGCCCAAAAGATGATCTTGCAGGAGAATTCAGATCTCATGCGTGATGCTGCTTGATGACCAATTTTGTTTCCTCACATGGTAAAATGAATAATCGTCTTCAGCACACTTGTAGGACGTCGACTCTCACATAAACTAGGGCCAGAGACTGTCCCGGCCTCTTCCTGTCTACCCATTCGTCGCCAGTCATACCATGCCGAATCTCCTCGCCGACGTTTTCGTATCTTCCCGTGCTCCAGCACAACCGTCGACGCCGAACGATGGCCCATATGAGTGGTCGCCCGTCTCCAGCACGCTGATTAGGGGACCTAGATCAGCCGTGCTAGTGGACACTCACATCACAGCGAGTCAAAACGAGCAGTTGGTGAATTGGGTCCAGTTCCTCGTCGACGCATCGAAAGTCCGGCTCGCAGCAGTATACATCACCCACGGCCATGCCGATCACTTTACCGGGATGCCTCTTCTCAAGCAGCGATTTCCGGAGGTCAAATTCCTCGCAACCAAAGGCACAGTGGCACACATGCACGAAAGTTTGTCTCCAGCGGTTTGGGAGGGCTTCTGGCAGAAATGCTTCCCTGGAGATCAGCTGCTGCCTGATCAGTTCGTGTGCGAGGAGTTGGCAGACGACGAACACATTGATCTGGATGGTCACAAGCTCGTGCCCTATGCAGTCGGCCATACTGACACACATGACACCTCGATTCTGTGGGTTCCCGATCTCAAGCTGGTGGTTGCAGGCGATGTGGTGTATGGCGATGTCCATCAATTCCTGGTCGCCTGCAACACAGATGCCAAACGCAAGGAATGGATCGCTGCGTGCGAGTTCGTGCTTGAGCTGAACCCGGAGGTCGTAATTGCTGGTCATAAGCGGCCTGGCGGAGTAGATAACGTGGGCATTGTCCACTCTACCATCGATTACATCAAGGACTTCCAGGCGCTTCTCGACTCTGGCTGCGTCAAGACTGAAGAGCTGTTCGGTGCAATGATGAGCAAATGGGGCAGCAGACTCAATGACCACGCACTTCATCGAGGATGCGAGGTTGCGGAGGCTGCTGCTAAGAGTGGCGCCTTGTGAGAATGAGAACGTAGCGCTCAGATCGACCAACCGTGGTAGCCTAGGCAGTTCACATAAGAAGCGTCACAAGAAAAGGCTGGGCCGATAGGTAATCCGTCCTGCAGTGTACCAGTCCCATAGTGTATCAACGGCACCCACAAATGCTCCTACAACGTTTTGACATTGCAGCCTTGAGCCATCTCCTCTCAACCGGGTTTCAAATTGCCAGAATCGTGTCAATGTCTACCCCATACCCAACCGTCGTGCTGGCCCAACATAAGGTCATGCATGATGTGGTCGCATCCATCGCTTAGGGTAATCAGATATTACGCCTGCATGGCATTCAGTGAAGCTTAGTAAACGCCTAGGTTCAGTGTGTGGAACCATGATATACATAACAAGACATGACTGCACTGAGATATCGCACTCACACTAGTGCGCTCAGTCTGCACTTTGGAACATCACAATCTTGTGCACTTCTCCAACGACCCCTGCTACGATAGCTTGCGACCGCGATGGGTATTACTTCGTTCTCCCTACACCACGATTCACCCGGTCAGGCCATTGAAGTTGACCTAAGTCAATTCCAATCTCTGCCTGATCTACAGAGGTATCTTGGCGACTGCTGGTCAGTTGTCAAGCCGGAAGGTCAGCCCAATCACACACCTTGCAGATTAGACTCTCATCATCTCGACCGGCAGGACTCGAATTTCATCTTGATGGAGTACGCTCGACAGAACTTCAAGAGCTTGGCGCCGCCACTGAAACGATATCAACCACCGTGGATGGTAAAGGAGTTCGAGAAATCCCTGGTCCAGCGGGTTTGCCAATTGTGGGCAACTATTTTGAAGGTGCAGACGGTCAAAAAGGTGCGGCCCTTCCACCGCGGCTGACAGCCTTGCAGTATTTCCGGATCATATCGGCAACAACCAGAGGCTGTTCGATCGATACGGGCCAGTGATCAAAACCAATTCCCTTGGGAAAGTCGTGTATCAAACCCGGGACCCTGAGATAGCTCAAATTACCTTTACCGAAAGCGACTGGTTCTCCAAAGAGATCAACTCAGACCATCCTCTATTCCCGATCAAGGACAACGACGCAGGCGTGCTGCTTGGAGACACCAAAGGATCCGGCTGGGCTGAAGTGCACAAGTTCCTCCCTCCCGCTCTGGGACCTAAAGCTGTCCGCCACTATGCACCGACAATGAACAGATGCGTAAGGGAAGCCTTTCCGATACTCGACCAGATGGAATCCGAAGGCAAAGCGTGGAACGTGTATCAGTAAGCATATCCGCTACATGAAAGAGAACACGAAAACTGATGCAGCCGCTGTCGCCAGATACATGTTAAAGCTCAGCGCCGGGACCGTCGGCAAAGTGATTCTTGGCCAAGACATGCACCACTTTGACAGCGTTGAGGCACCCCTGAGCCGCTTCGTGCTCGGCCTCGCGGAACTGCTTGTACTGACGAAGAAGGTCGCCAGTCGCGGCGAATGGTATTCTCATCTTCCTTTTGGGGATCCCAGGCGACTGAGGGATGTGGCTGCCGTAGTTGACGACGAGATCCGCAAGGCGATAGACGATGCCTCATCGGGTGGGACTGAGGATCTGCCGTTACAAGATGCCGCTTTGAAAGCGTCCAACATCATCGGTGCGTGAAAACTCTCGTTTGATCAAGTCACCGCTCCCAATCAATGCTGATAGATCGTCCCGGGCTGGTACAGATTACTTTGTAAGAGCCGTTGACACCAAAGGCCGTCGCCTCCCTACGGTCAACCTCATACCAGCCGTCAAGGTCGCGGCAGGCGCCGGGTTCACGACCACATCGTCTCTCCTCTCATGGTGCATTTACGGGCTCGTCACGTACCCAACCATGGAAGAGCGTCTCCTACAGGAGCTCGTAGACATTGGGTTCAGCCATGAGACCGATGTGACAGCCGAGATGGTAGATCGTATGCCAATGCTGAACAAGTACATCAAAGAGATGCAAAGGAGACATAACCCTTCGTACAATCCGGGCCGAACGGCCCAAAAGGATATGATCCTTCCGCAAGGCTATCGGCTTTCGAAAGGTTCTATCATGATCCCTGGAATTCATCACATCCATATGAATCCGGAGGTTTGGGAAAATCCTATGAAGTTTGATCCGGATCGCTGGGACTCTTCAGCGATCAAGGGGAAACATAAGGCTTCGTATTTGCCGTGAGTCTTGCAAGATCAGAAACCTTGCTCGATGAACAGTCAGTGACCATCGGTATAGGTTCGCTACAGGCCAGCGAGGCTGCGTCGGCTACAACTTTGCTCTACTGGAAGCCAAGGTCATTCTAAGCAAGCTCGTCTGGCGGTATCACTGGGAAAAAGAGGGGGACATGGAGACGGAATACGATCCTTTCTTCCAGCTGATTCGACCTGTCAATCTCTATGTCCGAACCAGTCGAAGAGAGGCGTACCCAAGCGCCACCAACTCTGCGGCACGCAAGCGGCAGGACGAGTAGTCCTTGCAATCACCGTACGCGAGTTCTAGACGCTTCACAATGACGAGCGGCGTCCAAGTCAGCTCTAATCGACAGGTACAAACAAACTCCCATCACAGGGCATGGTCGCCGCTCTGTAAGATCGTCGTGACATCGCCGTCATTTGCCGCTGGTTTGAGAGAGTTTGAACCAATCCTCCAGGCCGATCCGCCCGCTGGCTGACTCAACGTACCAACAAGCATCCACTACCTACACTTGTGAGCTTAGCGTCGATCTGGGCAGGACCCCTGCTGGTTACTGTTCCACCCAGACGTGGCTGGCTACTGTCCTCGTCTCCTGATGTGAATCCTCCGATCGCGTTCTTGCATGGAGCATACAAAGAGTTGACTTGATAGGTGCTTGAACCGACAGCCTTGCAGTCATATGTGTTAGTCCGGCTGCGTTCCTCTTGATCCTTCCCTGAGTGCATGTCACTTCTATCATGCCCGGTGGACGATCTCGACTGCCAGGAACTGACGAGGAGCGTCTACAGAGGCGTCGAAAACAGGTCCTGAAGAATGTGCGAGCTTTTCGAGCACGACGACAAGAAACTCGAGTACCCAGATCCTCTTCTTCTTGCCCGCAACCAGAAATAGAAACAGACACGAAGAAATCATCTGTCGACGCAGACCGCGCAGGAGAAAGCCAGCAGCGTAGCCTGCACGCAGAGGGGCAAGATCCATGGTCTCTCAACGATGCTGCAGCTGAAGCATCATATGTCGCCTGGCTAGGCTGCCATCTACCGTACCAACTCGACTTCGGCCCTTCCTATCGCGACATCTTCGCCGACATGGGCCAGAAACGTCTGATTAGCGATGATGAGTTCGACTGTTCGTCCTCATTTATCCGCGGTCTACTGCCTGTCAACCTCACCTGCGGCTCCTTCTACGCCAAGATCTACGACCTGACTGACAACACTCCTTGCGCTGAGGAGCAGTCTTTCCTCTCGGACCTGCTCTTGAGCTCCGCTCTCAAAGAAAGTGGCGACCTGCACCATGATGTAAGGCTGCGCAGGGCTGGCGTGCATACGCACAACCGCGTAACGCAGCGCCTTGCCAAGCGCATTGCCCAACACCAGGCTTTGAAGACCCAAGCAGATCCGTTGTTACTATGCGGCGCCATTATGGCATTTGCTATGGCGGAGCTGGTCCTACATCGCTCCTGGGATCGTTTCCTCGTCCACATCCGCGGCGCAGGCGCTCTCTTCCAGTCAGCAGGTTCAGTGATTCTCCAGACAAGCAACGGACGCCGCCAGTTCAACGGCTATCGCCATATCGTCCTAGCCTTCGCACTCATGGAGCGCCGTCCGTGCTTCGCCAGCAATCTAGAATGGGCCTCTTTCGGAATCTACGACCGTCCACGTTCTTGCGACCCCCATATCGAACAGGGTGTTAATCTGGCATATCTACTTCCTCCTGAGCTAGAGCGGTTTGACCAGTCCGCTGCTGATGCCGACATCCATCTCTATGCACAACTGGCTCGCGTCCGAGAAATCCGCAGGAAACTTTGTGATTGGAGACGTTCAGTCTGTGACGTTGACCCTTGGAACTTAGCTCCCCTGCCCCAACCAGCAGGACGCCCTCGCCTTCGGTGTCATTTTCCCAGCGTTGCCGCCGCAAACCTACTCATCGCATATTGCGGCATTACAGTCACAGTCCTTGATCTGGCCACTGACATAGCCCTACGTCTCGCCGAACAAAATCCAGAGGACGAGACGGTGGCAATCCAGACAGACCAGCTGCGGCGAGAGTCTATCATGTGGTTGGAAAAGGCGATGACCAGTCTGCAGATGTTCTTGGTTACGCAGCCTGCGGCTTTGGCCAAGATCAATTGTCTTTATACACTTGATGCTGCTTGGCTTGTCAGTAAGAAGCGCGGATTGGTATCTGAGGCGGCATGGTGCTCTGATTTTGCCGATAGATTCGCGGAGCGAGGCTTGCCAGCTTTTCGTCGGCATTGATGCTTGGCTGGGGCAATCTGCTCGAACGTGTGGAATAGAAGCCACAACATAGCTGAACCTCTTTCTCCCCCATTTCTTTGCCACCGTTGTTGCATCTCCATCATGGACGTAGAGTAAGCATCATGTATGTCAGAGGCGTGAGACGAATCCTACAGTCCTGCAGCCGTTTCCAGTGGATCGTACATCTTGAATGAACTATTGGAATTTCGCTACATCTCTGAACCTCGAGGTCTTATACCACTACATATTCCTTTTATAGACCGGTCGCCCTGTACAATCTTCGGACAAAATACATTGTCTCCCATGTAATGATCTCTTGAAGTTCAAAGGGTGATATTCTTCCTTCGGCAGCGACCACATCAGCAGTACGAAGCCCGTAGGGAAGTCTGTGATGGCATGGGCTAGGCTGAATGGCAGTGTCTGCTGAATGAGGCGGCAGTCAGACTGCTTGTCTACAATTTGTCGAGGCGGGTAATGTAGGAGGTCGCATTAGGCTTGGTAATCTTCGCATAGTATTTCCCGTCGTCCACTGTGGTGGGCTCGACGAGACAGAGCTTACATGATGTCACAAGCACGTGCTGTGGAAAAAGTGGGCTTGATAGCGCAGGATTATGCCACACAAGTCGTTGCCATTGAGAACATAGTAGAGTGATCCAGCTGCAGCATCAGACCGTGGGGTAGTGCAATGCGTCTCGCGACTGAGATTCTGGGCTAACGGCAGAGGACTGAACGCAAAGCCAGAGATTGACCGAGCTACGACGTGGAACGCCCGCAGTGATGCATTTGGGATTCATCAAGCGTCCGACGATTTGCGTGACCTCCAGGAATGAATCCGGCCGGCCGTGGTTGAATTGGGAAGAGATGGCATCGGCCCATGGAGATTGGTAGTGGACGCTATGTGATGAGTACCCTTCACGACGGCCGAGTCGATCCTATCCTGGAATGGTTGCGACGAAGAGCTGAAGGTGGCCTCGATGCTGGGCAACCCGGCGGCTGTGCCGGTTGCGCTCGAGATGCATCCGAGCTGTATGCAAGAGGCCTGGAGGAGTGACATGTCGGTGGAATATGTTGAGACAAAGATGTGCAGCGGTCAAGATAGCTTGGATAGGCCAAGAGCAGGAAAGATTGTTACTTACAGGAGCACCAATAACAATAGAAGCACGTCCTGATGCTGATGCATCAAATCTTTTTGAGTCAGTAAACAGACTGCATTACTGTATCGGAATGCCCTTGCAGTAGCCAAAGCTTATGAGCACCGTGAAAAGCCGACAATCATTGCGAAGAACATTATCCCGGAATTACGAATGTGGTCCGAAAGTCTTTTTCAGTCGAACAGCCTTGTAATCAAAAATTGTCATCAGCCTTGAAAGTGCCGAGATCCCCGACAAGGTTTACAGCGCATCATATCTTGAGCCCACTCTGCTTCTGGACCACTCGTGCTTACCAACAGACTCTTGCTTTGTCCATTGACGCTATTGACAGTATGCGACGACACTAGACTTCGATGGTACCGTCTGTTAGGTGGTATCCAGAGTATGCGAAGCCGACGCACGACGATCGACGACCACACAGGTGCACTTGCGTCATCGACGACATGAATTTAAAGAATCAAGATCCTCGGATAGATCCTGCCATTGTTTTGCGAAGTGGTAGCGGCGACGATGTCCACCAGTTACTCGGTCAACGGGGAGGCTCGCCGCGTATTCGTGGAGCAGATTCTGGAGAACCCTCTCTTCGGCCACGACCTACCACCAGAGGTTCATGAGTTTGCCCGAGCTGTCAAGTTCCATGGACATGATTCACCGTCTATCCCGGTCAATTGGCGGCTAGCAGAGTCATCGGCTGCACTCAATGCTTTGCAGGCATGCATGGTATGTGAAAGAAGGCTGAACACAATCTATATTCATCTTTGAAGCTTCCTGACCTTCTGCCAACCGTATTTAGATAGCCACACTCATGAAGAGGCGCTTCGGCATCACATTGCCTTCTCTCGAGGTCAGCGTAGACAAGGCGCAGCTGTTCTTCATGTCCGCTCTGCTATGGACTATCGATCCACATGGAGCAAAGCCGTTGAGTGCTCCAGGGAACCCCGTCGATATGGCTTTACTGGGTACGCGGGAAGGAGAAGATCTTTGTCCGAGACATACAAACGCCATGGCTAACCTCCTCCAGATCGTTACGTGCCCAACATGGATCTCTACGACATGGGAAGGAGTCTTTACCGGAGATCAGTGACCAACATCTACAAAACGAAAGATTCAAAGTACTACCATCTTCATGGTAACTTGAATCCGACACCCGTATTGGAATCTATGGGATTACCGGCTGATGATAAGTCATTCAAAGAGGAAGGGGATGCGTGGGACTTCTTCAAGGGGGTGGTTTCCAAATGGACAAGCGAAGAGCTCGATGCGTTGCACGAGGTCAACAAATCATCAGGCACTATCTGTTACTCTGTCGAAGAATATCGCGAGACCGCACAAGGTTGGTGCACCATGAGCCTTTCTTACGTGTCTCTTCGTACTAAGTCTCCTTTCACAGCCAAAGCGAACGCCGATGTTGGCTTTTACTCCATTCACGACCTCCCGAGTGCAACACAGCCGCCATGCTGGTGGGGGGAAGATGGAACATCATCGCCGGCAAGGCCTTTTGCTGGTCTACGAGTGCTAGATCTTACAAGGGTCATCGCCGCACCTACCATCACCCGAACGCTCGCCTCCTTTGGCGCTCATGTCATGCGTGTTACAGCTCCTCACATTTCTGACTTCAGTTCATTGCACATCGACCTGAATTGGGGCAAATGGAACTCAAGTCTAGACCTGCGCGAAGAGAAAGATCGGGAAGCGCTACGGAGCATGATCCTTGAGTCTGACGTGGTCGTACAGTCTTACCGGCCCAATTCCCTCGAACGCTACGGATTCTCCCCCGAACAGATCATCACGATGTGCGCCTCCCGCCCGCGCGGCGTTGTCTCAGTGCGACTCAACTGCTATGGATGGTCAGGGCCATGGAGCGATCGTACGGGCTGGCAGCAGATCAGCGATGCTTGCACGGGAATGTGCACATCGTTCGGGCGGGCAATGGGCTTGGAGGAGCCGGTAATGCCGGTGTGGATGAATTCGGACTACATGTGCGGGATCACGGGGACTTGCGCGGTCCTTCAAGCTCTGCTGGCTCGTGCAGAGAAGGGCGGCAGTTATCGCGTTGACGTGGCTTTGAACTACTACAACCGCTGGCTGGCTGACTTTGTGGGAGAGTACCCGACGGACGTGTGGCAGCACTTGTGGGGCAGGTACGGGAGCCCTGTCTTTCGAAGCTGGCATGGTATGCAGATCACCATGCCGGCGTATATCAAGTTGCTGCGCCAGGATGGCGTCCTCTTCCAGCCGGACTACTTCGAAGATCGATGGTCAGGGGCTTTGGGGGTTCCGGTGCGTACCGTGAAGCCCGTGGTCGACTACGGCGGAGTCGTAGAAGAGCGGTACAATGTGGGAACGAGAGGGGATGGGAAGGATGCTGCTAGATGGCCGTCGAACATGGAAGTGGAAGTAGTTGAAGCTCACTCGTAAGAAGCGTGGCTTGTACACTGGCGAAATGCACGATAAGTGACAAGAATTATCTCATAGTTATCTCATAGAGACCACGCATGCCTCCAAGACACGTTCTGGAGACTTCAGCTGGTCGGTGACATCCTGCTCAGACGCCTCTCCCGAATATGTATCGAACTGTCTAACGGCCTTGATTAAATTAGCTCCTTTGTCACCTTGGCCTTTTCGAAAGCTTCTAACTGTGCTGCCGTCGTGGTCGTCGCTACTCTGTTAGGCACGATCATCAAAAGTGGCGTGGGCGTGATTCGACAGATCTCAGTCTGCGATTCGAAGACTGAGATGTAGATTTAGGTCTGTACCGTAGGACTGTTCTCCCATTTCTCGTGCGTTACGTCAATTCATATCCTGTCTACTCTTGGTCATCTGTCGGTATACCCCCGTGTGCAGATACTAGCTCATTGTGTCACCGCAAAGGTCTAGTGATCGGTAAAATGCTATCGTTCTTTGCTCCCTGTTCCTTGAACCTTGCAGTGGATCTGATGCTGCGCCTAGTCTTCTCGCTTGTAGGCCGAGTACGTCACGAATTCTGGTTCGACCTCGCGCGTCTTCTGGGGAATGCCATAATCTTCGTAGGCGGCGAAGTCGGATTGTGGTGTCCCCTCTCCCTCCTCTCTCTTCGCCTTGTTGTAGACGGCGTGACCTGGATCGGGGAGCGGCGTGTCCTCAACCTCCCGCTTGTCGTACCCGTACTCGCTGTAATAGACGAATTCAGGTGCTACTTCAGGTTTCGCTAGAGCTTCCCTCCTGAGAAGCTCGATGCCGTTGTTGCCAGGAACAGGTGCTGCATCGCGCTTAAGTGTTGGCGCAGCTGATGCTGTAGCTGCAATGAGAAGAGCGAGGTAAAGAGCCAACATCTTGTCTGGTGTGGTTGATAGTAGTTGTGATGAGTGATGGGTGATGGGTGTGGGGATGATGTTGCAAGGCATCAGAGGTTGCTGGAGGACATAGCCGCTTAAATATACAACGAGCTTCATGGATACAACACTGGCAAGATAAGAGTCTCTACCATGTTTGGTCGCGTGCTTCCAAGGAGGGCAGGCGTGATCCTACGACCAGGCGACGCCAAGAGTCAGCTGCCTTATTGGGAATCCAAGGCTGCTCGCCCGATGGCCGGCCGAAACTGCGAGGACATTTTCCGTCGCTGTGTGCGCACTTACACCGAGAAGTCACTTGTTATCTTTTGAGCAAGATTTCTGTATGGATGACTGCTGCCTTATCTGATAATGCCCAGAAAGTGATAGAAGGGAGCGGAAAACAACGCATGCTGATGACGACGCACAAAGCTCAAGTTGCCCGCCTTGCTGATTCTGCCATTCCCGGAGGCTCTTCATGCCCAAGGTAAACTTGGGGAGCGTGCATTTCGGCAATTCTTGTCCTCGATGGCATGTTTCACCCACCAACAACATCATTCCCCGCTCACGCCAGCAGAGCAAGCAAGCTCAGTTGACGAGGATGGCGACACAGAGAGATTACTCGTAGAACAGTATCGTCACTACCCGGACACTAGAAAGACATCTCATGGTCGGGAGACGATATTGGTTGTGGCTCTGATCATGTCCATCGGGATGCATGTTTACTTTGCCATACTACAGGGCTCAGCAAACCTGGACAGGCTCTGCATTCGGCACACGTCCGTATCAAGTACGATTACCCTCATACTTTTCTCCGTTTCGCAATGCTGACAGGGCTACTCCAGGGATGCCAATGCTCCAAGATGTAGACCTCCGTTACATCGATGTAGCGTTCAATGGAACCTTCGCCAAGCAGACTCCCTTCCGACAGAAAGCTGGGCCCGAAGCAGACGCAGCATGGGAAAGTCTGGGAATCAACTGTAACGATTAATGGACTCTACACACTTACAATCACCAAAGACTCTGCTGACAAGGGGTTGACATAGATAAACCAGTCTTGATCCCTGAAGGCAAAGCCGCCATGCAAGCTGGACTGAAGAAGGGGTTGCTCAAGCGGGCGAAAAAGGACGGAGGTGGTTATCTGGTCAATGTTGAAGGAATGCATCACCTTCATTGTCTTGTGAGTAACCTGCAATCACTCGCAAGCGTAGAGACGGCTGACCCTGGCTCGATAGAACCTCCTGAGGAAGACCAGTTATTGGAACTACCCGTACTATAAGGAGCTAGGTCTGGCCGAGTTCAAGAATGACGACAACATACTGTCTGAACACTATGGGAAGTTGAAGAGGGCCCACCTTCTACAAAGCGCTGATGACTGCCTCAGGTCACTGTCTCGACATAGTTCGACAGCAGCTCATGTGCACCGTGGACTTGAACGTCTTCGGTCAAGTGTGGGTCGAGAAAACCCAATCCGCTTTTCCAGACTTCATGACAACGCATCGATGTAAGAACTTCGAGGCTGTTCGGCAATGGGCATACGAAAATCAGATTGAAGGGAATCCAAAAGACATCGCCATGCCTCTAAGGGAAGGGGACATCATCTTGCCCGAAGCGCCCTGAAAGCACCCTGAGCCAAGCAGGGTACGAGAAGGCTGACCATTCGCTAAGGCTGTGGCTTTGGTCAAGCCGGAGGCCATCTTCCTCGTCGAGATGGAGTCCTTGGCGCCAGGAGATAAGCGACAAGATCTATACCGCTTCCAAGAGCTTGGTTGTACAATGTAACGTCGTTTGAAACAGCGCTCACTTTAGTCACTATTGACAGTGCCACAAAGATATGGCTCAGCTGGTATTGTGCAACCTGCCCAGCTTGCAGTATAGACCATTCGGAGAATGGGAATCTTGGTACCGGAAAAGCAACATAAAGGCCAAGTCTCCGATCTTCTTTGTTCTAGCAGCATACAGACTTTTATCCTTCTCTGCCCAGCAAAGAAACATTGGCTCTCTCGAATTCCTTATAAGGGCCCCAAGACCAACAACGCACTACACTCGCAAAATGCGATTTATCGTCAGCTCACTTTGCGCTCTGGTAGCCCTCACTTCGCCCACGGCCATTCTCGAACGCCAATCCGAATGCTCTGAATACAGAGAGTACCCAGAGTACACCGGCCCTTGCGAATCCGCTAACCTTGGTGCGAGTGGGCATTGCCGCGAGACAGGCTGGTCAGGCTGCGTGATTTATCCAGGTAGATCTTTATTGATCGCCAACATTACGACTGTAGACAAGAAGGGATAGAGGCAAACTTTCTGAGCGCCTGACAGCCTAGAGCTAACTATGGTCCGTATCTCAATGTTTCCCATCCGGGGGATCAACAGACGGCGATGGAAGGAGTGTTTGGATCAGACTTCCTTCTTGGAGGCATGCGTCGGAGCTTTGCTGCCTTGCGCGGCTGCTACAGATGGTACTTACCAGTAGAGAACGATCAGCATCAACCCGCTTTGCACAGTTGCCTGTCTCAGTCCTACAAGGAGGCAAATGTACTGTCAGATACCATGGCGAGCTGTTCGATTGGGACTGGGAAAAGCTCATCTTAAACCTTCCTGGCCCGTGTGGGAACCAAGCAGGACGACCTCGTCCACGAGAAGCTCACGAGGAGCACTGAACTAGCAGCTAGAGGACGTGAAATTGTAGGATTTGATATCCTGTCAGCCCCGAGAGATGAAGATACCAAAGGGGACCAGGAGAGGATCGTGAAGTCGATGTCGACGATGAATGCCGATCAACCACCTGGGGGAGAATATCATGCACGGCCTACACAAAGCCCACCGGGTACGCTACTGGAAAGCTAGAGTATTCGGAGCAAATCTGGTATCCTTTGTACATGGCGGTAGCTGGCGATCAGGGACATATCTGGCCTCCATCGGGTCTGCGAAGTTCCAACACTTGCTCGATAGATGCTACGTTTCCGCAACTGTCAACTACCAACTCGTGCCTACGATCACAGTAGAAAGTAGGCACAGGAAGTGGCGGATGCATTGGCCTTTCTTGCTGGCCGTGCCTCTGAGCTCGAGATCCATCCACAACCAACAACTTGTGCTCATGGGACATATCTAGTTTCGAGCACACATAGCCGGGCTGCTTGGCACCGACTCGAAATATCTAGGATAAGCGGGCCTAGACATCCTCTCCAGCCGCCCTGCGGATCGCCGAAGTCACCGCATCCGGCATCGAATAGAAGGGACTATGCGAAGCTTCCACCGTCTCCGTCATGACATTCACGCCATACTCTTTCCCCGCCCACTCCTCGACCATCGTTCTCTGTACCTCGATCGGAATTGCCTGATCTTTCGTGCAGTACAGGTATGTGCTCGGCACATGCCTCCAAGCAGCATACTTCAACACCGTGTGCGAACAGCCGATACTAAAGTTCTTTAGCATCGCTACGGCGGATTCTATCTCGTCCTCGGGCATGTCGTTGTAGAACGTCTCGGCCGGTGTGAGTGGGAAGACGTCTTGTTTGTCCTCGGTGAAGCCGTACCAAGGAAGGTCCTGACCGCCGAAGGCGCTGACGAGTGATTGGCCTGGGGGAACTATGAAGGATGCGCAGAAGAAGATGTGCGACACTCCACCAGGTAGGCCCTGCTTTTGGCGAGTGCTGAGGTCGAGGCCTTGAATTGCTTCTTGGGAGGGGATGCCGCCGTAAGAGTGTACTACGACGATGATCTCGTGGCCTGCGTCTGTGTAGGCTTGGATTTGCGTACGGATCTTAACCACGTCTAGATTGTAGTTTTGGAGGAAGGGCGAGGCGCCCGTGGAGGGAAGGGAGATGAGTTTGGTGTTGTAGCCGACGTCACGTAGTTGTTTGGCGACGACTGCGAAGCATTGGGGGTTGTGCCATGCGCCTGGCTGTTTCGATCATGTCAGTGAGGCGCTTTGGGTTGTTGTGTCGTTTGGCTTACAACGAAGATTATGGTCTTGGGTATTGAGGACATGGTTGGGTACATGAGTAACGAAACGCATGATTTAGCACAACACAGTCCCGCGCATCTGTTCCTTTTATGTTTGCATAGTCCTTTCAGGTAAGGCGACCAGCTCCAGCGGGGACTTATACTCGATCTGGAAGGCTGCGTGGAATCACGGCTGACCTAAAGACTTGGAACACAAGAGTGAGGTAAGATGAGCGCATAACAGCAGCCCGAAGTGCGAAGGCCCACAGCTCATCGACTTCTCCAGGAAGCTTTCGTGTTGTTGTTGCCCGGGATATCAACCTAGCCTGCCGGAAGTCCAAAAGGTCCGTCCGACATGCCAAAATCCCCCCTTCTTTCTTCTCACATCCTCACCTACCTCCCAAGTCAGGCGCTGGCAGGACAAGCCGGGTTGCCTAATAGGGTAAGGCGGACAAGCCGGCTTTACTGGCGCAAAGCCGCTTTTTAAGCCAGCAAGAAGGTCTGACTTGGGAGGTAGATCCTCACAGGCCCTCTGTGTGAGCGGCGGGGCCTGAGAAACCCTCATAACTGACACAAGACCATCCATTATTCTCTCGCCGGAATCGAAAGACGCCAAGGCCAGACTTAACTATACCAGGCGGGGCACCCGTCATCTCGCGATGTAATAACACTTTGGCATATTCTTGGTCGGGCGCAATCTCTGTATCAAACTCAATGGCTCTGCTGAATCGTCCTGGCTCCGCGGTCCACAGCAGCTGATTGACATCTAGCATTTCCTGCAGGGACATTGACCTCCCCAGGCGTCCAGTCTTGGCGTAGAAGTCTGCTGCCATGATGTCAACGTAAGGTGACCTTTGAGCATCGAATACTCGGTGATTCGTTGCATCGATGATTTGCTGGACCTTGGCTTCGAGATGCTGTGCGATCACGGCATTCTGCTGAGTAGCGCGCTCCATTGGCGTGGAAGTGCTGTCGTGATACAGCGGCGGAGTGGTGTCCTGCGGGATTCTTGGCCGTCTTCAGTCCTCGCGGCTGCGATAGAGCTGGCTGGATTATCAAAAGAGCATCCTGGACCAAAACGCGGTACGGCGCATCGATATCAAGCGATGTTAGATTTGTGAAGTCATATAGAAGTCCAAACTCAGCTCGACTGATTTGAGCTACGGAACCTTACGGAGTTTACGGTACCGGCTTCCTTCGGGCAGCTGTGCCGAGCATTCACCTACATACCCGACGTTTAGCCGCCAGCAGCAACAACAAGTTTTTGGCAAGAGGAACTGCCTGGGCGAAGATGGCACTCAGTCCCGCAAATATGGAGTGAGTATCTGACATGACATATGGGATCACTCCAATGAGCGCGAAGGCCTTGTTTGTATGCTGTCTTGCCGGAACGGGTCGCTCCAAGATGACGTTCTCGATAAAGAAGCGTTGCTCAGTCTCCTATAGGCTGGCAAATACGTTGTGAAACACGAATACAGGTCCACGTGGGCCATCACCCTTCGTCGTTGCACAAGTCTGACTTCTAAGACCTCTCGAGCCATGAAAGACTTGTTTCTCCACCCCCATATTGCGCGGGTTCATCTCTCACAAAGACAGCTGGATCGAGAGAGAAACCGCTCAGACTGCACTATTGCCATTACAGATAGCCACGTGTCTTCAACCACTCCTCTAGCCCCTCGGAATCTCTCTCGTTGTATGCGCTCGCGTCTGCGATCTGATCGAGCACCACTCCAATACCTCGATCAAAACCCTGGCAATCCTTCTGATCAAAGAAGGTCTTGATGTCATCGTGAATCTCCTTGCTCGAGTACATAGCCAACCCGATACGTAGAACGCGGTCGAAGACGCTCAAAGGTAGGAGCTTGTGTACGTCGCCGTAGTGCTTTTTGATAAAGTCCCATACTTCGATGTTGACGGCGGAGTTTGCTGCAAGAGGTCCTATTACATGGTGGATGTCTTGGGATTTCACGTGGCCGGCAAAAGCGAATTCCAGGTAGCCGCGAGCAAGATCGGTCGTCGGGACAAAGCCCATAGATGCGAGGGCCATTGCAACTCCGTCGAATGTGCTGCTTCTCATCAACTCCTTCCGAACTGCGTCGTATGCTGGCTTGCCCTGAGTCTTGATTGCAATCCGGAAAACGGCGCTGCGAAGACTGGGATGAATTGCGGAGTTCTCGCCCCCGGCAGTGTATCGCTCAAATTGCGAAACAGCTTTCTCGATAGTCGCCTGGTGACCAGCCAGCCCGGCCGATTCGATCAGCGTGGAGCGCAGCTGTCCTTTCAAAAGGTCTTCCCCCGGATCAAAATTCCACCCTATTCTTTCAACTGCAGTTGTCACAAGTTTCAACGTGAAAGCCGTCAGACCATTACTTATGGTGCCAGAGGAAAAGACAGAGCGAATTCGTTTCAGCGCGGTCATGATCGTGATCCACACGAAGTAGTTGGTCTCGTCTCCGAATCCTTCAATCAAAGCGAGCAGAGCAGGCACTGCGCTGTGGCCTGCATTTGCAAGAGCAGCTGCATCACTGACAAGGCCAATTTTGTCCTCATTACTGAGCTTAGCTCTGGCATCTGGAGATCCGAGTCCCGACAAGCGCCCAGGTGGATAGTTGGTACGATAGAATCCAATATGGTCTTTATTGATCTTGTAGAAAGAGTCATCCCAGTCCACGCTCTGCATGGTGTCTTCCTTGTGCGATAAGATGCTGGTTTTACTGGCCTGGCTGCTAGTCGCAAGACCTAGAGGAATTGTCCATGTCGTCTGGTCTTCCTCTGACTTGACATCGCCAGAGAGCAAGAAGCGAGATTGGCGCAATGTAACCTGACCAGATTCACTCTCTGTCATTGTCACGACCGGCAGCCCAATACTTGTTATCCAATGGGTCATCAATTGCTCGACATCTTGTCCCGAAGCCTCGCTCAAGGCGGACCACAAGTCGCAAGTCTTCGCGTTGCTGTACGCATGTCTCTTAAGGTAGTTCGCAACTCCTTGTAGGAAGACCTCGTCGCCCAAGTGGGCACTGAGCATTCGAAGGACCGACGAACCTTTCAGATAAGAGATTGCATCAAATATCTGGGAGACTTCCAGCGCATTTCGAACTGGGACCTCGACGGGGTGAGATCTACGAATAGAGTCCAGGTTTAATGCTTCAGACATTGACTCGGCCTAGGTTGGTTAGTGATGATCGAAGCTGTGGCCCTTTGGCCGGGACAGAGCCAGAGCGTACGACGAATTGTTCCCATACACGCCATTCTACCAACGTTAGCATAGGTCTGAAATGCTTTTACGGTGTGAGTAGTCCCATGAAAGGGTGTTATACCTGGACGGAGTCTGTTTGTAACATAGCAGCCAGCCCAAGTAGCGAATCCTGCGTGCATCTACGTCAGCATAGAAAGTATACTTGAATCATGAGAGGCTACCTTCGTTCAACCATAGCATGTCCCACCTGGTGCAAACAATACATGTCAGTTATTCCTTTGAAGATGTCATGTGCGCATCGCTGATCGAGTGCCACAGGGTCTTTGCTATCAATAGAGTGCCAAGTTGACAGATGTCCCTGCATGATGGCGTCGATCTCATGATACTTACCAATCCATTGTCACCAGATTGCCAAACTGTTACCAGTCATGAATCAGCAAAGGACCTGTGGCAGAACTCATCCCCTCTCCCGGTTTCGCTTTGCACCTCAAAGCCGGTCTTCACAAGTAGGCAAACAGCACATACCCATTGGTGAGCAAGCTCATGTGCGACCACATTCGCGATGCGGGAACGGAATCGCTGATCCGAGTTCTTTTCATCGAAGAGTAGCATAGTCGTTCTGCAAGAGTTAGCTTATGCTATCGGACACATAGAATCCTCTGCTCACTGAAAGGTAGTCAGTCCCCACCTGGTGATCAACAAAGTCAGCTCAAGCCTGTCTGGCATGACACGAGGCCCTGGGATGTGATTTGCCAAGTAGACAGATGCCACAGGCGCAGAGTGCGGGCGGAGCAGTGTGCATTACTTACCCTTCCATGGCGCCGGTAGCCTACCAATCGAGTTAGCATGGAATCTGCATGTATGAGGCGGTCCACTGTACTTACGAAGTCATGAACAGCCAGTAAGTCAATCTTGGGTAGTGGATAGTCCTAACAAGATCTTCAGACACCTCCATTTGCACAAGGAGAGGAAGAAACTACGATTTGGAACATCTGAGACAAAAGGTCAGCGTCATCGTCTTGCAGAAGCTAATCAGGGGTCCTCACCTGAGAAAGCAGATCTATAGTCTTGCACGCATGCTCAAGAGCATGTCGCCCTTGCTCCTCTAACCCTTTCGTTGTGTATAGAGTGACGGGTAGCCGACTCCCACGGTACTCTCTGTCAGTCATTGCTTCGATGTACCCAAAGTCGCCAAAGGCCCACGTGAAAAGATAAGTGCTCATGACCGGACTTTTTTCGAATTTCACAATTTTCCATCTCCAGTCTTTTGAGCCACCGGGCCGCGATGAAGCTATTGTCTCCTTTTCTAGTGTGTTGCACAGGGCGATCTGATCGTCGGGAATTTCGATGGAGAGCTCAAATGAGGCTTTTAGTGCCGGCTCATCGAAGCAGGGAAATGCGCGACGGGCGTCGCAAGGCTGGAATTGGGTAGAGAACATATGGTGGTGTTCGCCATCGGCACCTTGCGCAACCGAGAGAGCCGATGTGGCGGTGGGTTTGTACTGTGACCGCGAAAACCCAGCCATCTCCTTAGTGGGGAGTCAATGTACGTGGCAGCGTATGTTGGGCACAGCGGATGCTTACGTCGTTGATTGATCCTTGAAACCGGATCGTGAGCTCGGCATGTTGACTTAAAGAAAAGCCTTCATCAAATGATAGCTTTACCCGCTGCTCCTCCACTTGGTACTCGACATTGGCCGACTTGGATACCCCATCCGTCTCGAGTTGGGCTTCGTACAGCTTGAGCTGATGTGCATTGATGATGATCTCATTTCCCGTTGCTACGGAGCCCGAGATGACAACAAGGCCTTCATATGTCCAAGCTGGTGCAAAGACGATTCCCTCGATGGTAAGATTGTAGTTGCAGGGCTTGAAACTGTGACAGATGAATTGGCTTCAATGTGCGGGCCCCAAGCTTTAGCTTTGACTTACGTAGTAGGAAGGGTATCACGATCCGTTGCAGTGAGTGGGCGTTGTGTGTTGGGCACACGATTGTTGCTGAACATGGTGTTTAGCACTTGCCATAAGAAAAAGTGGAAAATGAGGCTCCGCATAAGGTCGAGAGGTGAAAAGAGACGAGGCCGGCCTCTTATAGCCGCACGGCTACCTCCACGTCAGGCGCTGACCGTAAGCTGGCTGGAACGCAAGTCTCGCATGACCAGCCTCAAAACACAAAACGTCGAAAAGCAAGAGCCTGATTTGGAAGTAGCTGCAGATGACGTGTAGAATGACTACGCATCCAATATGGCATGATGCTGTCAGAGCATCGTGGAATCAAAATGAATATGACTGAGAACAACATTTGGGAGATGTGAGGACCATCAAGAGCGCTGTGAGATAGAGAACGGCTCATGGATAGCAAATCTCAAATCTACGTATTCATCTAAATTGAACAGATGGCGGAGCTTCACTCGAATGCCGAGCTGAAGGCTTTGGAGCAGGATCTGTCCCAACGACGCGGTAGCCGAACAATACTGAGCTTCCGAGACTTGCAAGCTAGGAGCGCCGACAAGAGCACTGTGGTGCTTACTGCCTTCAGTTCTGAGGCCAAGCTGCGATATATACAGTCTGGTTGAGGAGAGACAGACGGCCGGGGGGCAAGGCTCTCCACACCAGCCGTATATCCACCAAAGGTTATCGCTGACTCTGCCAACATGCGCGAGCTACATGAGCGCTGCGTCGCAAGTCGCGAGGCCGCCATTTGACAATGCACTGCCATCGAAGAAAGACTTTCGCAACTAGTGTACAGTTCAGGCATCACCACGGCATCTCCCCAGTCTCGCACATACTTGGCATAGGCGGGTCAAGCCAACCATTTTGTATGTAGAACGCTCGCGCGTCGCAGGCCCGCTTCACAAGCTCCGAAGAATCTCGACATGTTCTCATAGTGTCCATGCCGTGGATTTGGTGCGTCCGCGGCGTGGTAAAGAGTTCCCACTCATCCGTGTCATCTGCATAGCAACGCAGTGTCTGCGAGTTTGACAATGCGTCAGCTTCTCCATCAGAGGCTGCAAGTTTTCAAAGAGCCCAAGTACCTGGTATAAATAGTCAAAACAGTGCGGCCACGGTATACCATCGCGCCCGCCGTGGCCTATATCTTGACCCTCTTGCGCCATTTGGAGTGCTTTTCGCAAGGAAGCAAGACAATGCCTTCATCGCCAGTCAGCAGCTGATAGAGTTGAGAGTTGACATGACTGCCTACATCTGGTGAAACCTGGGAGTTCTGTCAATATTTGTAATCTTGTTCGGTTCATCTTCTAAGAACATACATGCTAATCATACCTGCCGTGTCTGGGTTATCCTTCCACATTCCTCCAAACGCGGGTAGGGGCTCGAAAACACTCCAAATGTCATCGTGCTCATGTTCGAGGCTCATTCGGCTCTCGTTCGGCCTTCCATAGGGCCTTGTTACGCTCCAGCCATTTTCTTGTGCTTGACATTGGGGATTTTCTCGCAGCGTGAACAGTGATAGTAGCAGCAGAACCGCAATCAATGTTGTTGAGCTAAGTACAAACAAGGTGATCATAGAGAAAGAGACGCGTTTCTGAGGTGGTCGAAATTGGTCATCTTCAGAATCGTTAGGGGTGGAAGGCCGGCTATCCTTCTGGGACAGCACGTTGTAATCCATATTGAGTTGCAGACAGTAAAAGATTCACAGTGTTCGATGTCGAGAAGAGACAAGTCCTTGTGGAGACATTGAAAGGGGTGGCTGGGAGTCTTGCCGCTCAGCGAACGGCAACAGGTTTCACGGGCTGACCTTACGGCCTATACCGTCCCACCCGCATATAGCTATCGATGATGCCGTTTGGTAGCTCTTGGTGCGTCATCACTCCACGAGCTTTGATCAGCTGGTGCTGACGTTCTCGCTCTTTAGAATACTTTGAGGCTTGCTTACTGATTACCTGGTGGAATTCTGCGCAGAATGCTACCTGTACGGATTACTTCCTATACGGATTACTTCCTGGACGGATTACCTCCTGCACGGATTACCTCCTGCACGGATTACCTGCTGCACGGATTACTTCCTGCACGGATTGTTTCCTGAATGGATTACCTACTGTACGGATTACTTCGTGCACGGATTACTTCATGCAGGTTGGTTCCTGCAGATTACTTCCTGCACGGATTACTTCCTGCATTTTTTTGGAAAGTATGGCGCTATCTGTGCTGCCATACGAGCTGGTCATGCGGTAAGACATGCTGCTAGATCTCGCGGGATCTTGAGGCTACCTCTAAGTCATACGCAGGCAGGACTATTGTTCCGATCGGGTAATGCGGACTGCAAGCTCGGCTATGAAGCAAGGCTTGGACTACACCAAAGTCCCGAGGGCCGAGACACAAGGGTCCGAAGTAGGTTTCTGCAGAGTCCATCAGTCAAATTTTGGCACTGTCACTCAACAGATTGAACCAGGACTATCGCTCACACTAAGAACGAAACGTGATCATATCAATCTTCTATCCGACTAGCCTGGTAGGCGGCAAGAAGGCTTGGGACGGCCGTCAGACTTAGCAAGATCCTCAACTCATCCGTAGTGCCCAATACTTGAAGGGCCCAAAAGCCGCAGCCGGTCAAAAGCGCCGCAACGATCTGAGGCAAGGATACCGCCACATTGTGTAAGCTCACGACAGTCCCGGCATCCAGCTCGTCGTCTAGCAACTGCTCATTGATGAGTGTGAACGGCACCCACTGGGTTAAGCTCCAATTGAATCCTGCTAGTGCGACAAGGACAATTCTGCCTTTGCCTTCCATGATCGCGGAGCAAAACATCACGCTCGCGTGCGATAGTTGTCCAATCATCCACAAGATGACAATTGGCTTCCGTCTTTTGGTCTTCTCTCCAGACACCCGAGTAGATTCGAAGCACGATAATGCCCGCGGAAGAGTGATGTTGAAACAAAGAGCCACCAGCGCAAAGATAAACATGCTAGAGTTCCCACGACTAGAAGCCGATGCTTCGACGCCATCGCTATGTCCTTCTGCGACGTATGTCGAGCCATAGTACAAGAGTGGGAACCATGCCATCCATGCGAAAAACTGGACTTTGAAGACCTTTTTGATCGCCAGAGTCATATTGCCAGAAGCGAGGCTTGATCCATAGTCTGCCAGAGGAGAAGTTTCTTTTGCTGTCCAGCACGTTATGCAGACTGAGAGAACGAGCAAAACCGCAGCGATAGGAAATAGGGTCTTTGTTGCATCTCCCATATTGAGGGCTCCTAGTAGATAGCCCGAAACAGATCCGAATCCACTCCAGCGGCTTGCCCATCCATTTGTCTCTGACACGAGTCGTGGTGGAGACTGTTCGGCTATCAAGGCGCGAGCGCCCATCTGAATCGGCTGAACAAAGACCAGGACCATGCAGACTCCAGCAATGGCGAGCAGTCGAGTCGAGACACCCACAAATGCTGCAAACTCTTGTGCCCCAGAGAGCACTACCAAACCGGCCAACAATCCAATGGTTCCCCCAATGATGAATGGCCTTCGTCGGCCCCATTGCCATGTTACGGAGTCGCTCCAGACACCCATCAAGGGCTGTACGAAGGTTCCAGCAAGTGGTCCTATCAGCCAGATCATCGATACAGCAGGTTTTGAAATTCCGAGAGACGTCAGGTATAGCTATTCTGTCAGATGTCATTCAGCTCAGATGCGGTTCCGCAACTCACAGAAGTACTGCCCATCAGCGTGGCCCAGACGAGGGAGAGACCACCCACTACACATGTCAAACCAATCATTTGAAGCATGTTGAGCTCTCCAAGGCTTCTATTACCGAGATGCCTCATCTTGGTATTTTGGCAGTCGTGAGTATGTGTGGAAGAAAGTAAGATAGGCTGCGTGATTGAACATCGTCGCTATAGGCCCGCGCTGGTCAATGGATGATTACTCACCTACCTTATAATGGTTCGCCCTACTTCTCCTCGTATTCGTTTCTTGTTGTTCGGCATGACTCTATGCAGGGATTACTTCTCTCGGGGTCAGCTGAAATCGGACCATCTAGTCAGCGCTAGCGCGAGGCTCGATTACCTAACGCTACCTCCAGCCTGTTGGAGATTATCAGCCAAAGACCTTGTGCAAAGCCTACTATGGGCACTGCCTATTCATATACAAAGTCCAAACGAGCCGATGTCGGTCAGCTCGGGGTCTCAACAAACATGTAGCCTCCGATGCATCGGGCGAAACATGCTATTGATGACAAAAGTCTATACCAGTCCGTATCAGGAACTGCCGCGTTCGGAAGTCAATTTGTTGGTCATGCCTAGTCACCGGCCAACGTTCATCAGTTCTGCATTACGAGCTCTGGACAGTCGTACAGAGACTGCAGGACCATCAGAGGCCTGCAGCTTATACGAATTGCTGTTTTCTCTGCAAATCCAATGGTGAAATGATTCTATGTCTAAGTAAAGTGCGGAATACCACATTGATCGTACTCTACAACCACCTGTGTGAAGAAGCCCGGGATAGTACTGGGATCAACGATGAGCCCAAGGCAGTGGACCGCGTGATCAATAGAATAAATCGAACGTGCAACAGCTTTCCCGTTCATCAGCGCCCTCATGTTTTTCTCCAAGACATAAGCACAATGTGTGCCATGCTCTTCCAACTTGACCGCAGCACTCCCGTGCTCGCCGAGTCTCATCTCCTCGACTGTGATTTCTTCTTCAAACTTGTTGTCTCGATACCAATGGTACGGTACCTTGGTGAGATAGTCGTCCATTAGTTCCTTGTCGAAGCAATCTTCGTGGACCCATGAGTGAAGCATAACGTCGAAGAGGCAGCCCTTTTCGTGAGCCTCTTCAACACTAGCGCCACAGTCTTTCCAGCCTGCAAACATTGCCAAATCCTCGTCTGCCTCCAGAGTGTCCGGATCGTTCGTTGTGCCCGCGATGTCCATCGTGCCCAGAGTATTGACTGTCTCTGGCATCATTGTGCTTGATTGTTTCGTCTTCTGCATTTCTGCTCGATCGCTTTGAACCTTTGATGTGGCTATATGCCACACGAGACACGATGCAAGAAGCAGTAGCAGCATGATGGAAGCGGCGAAGCCGGCAAACTTGATGGCGCCCCCGCGCTCTGCTCGATAAGGGGGTGGACTCTCAGTGCTGCCATATTCATCTTCGCTTTCAAGTAGAGCCTTGCTAACATGGTCATCACGGCTGCTGCTGTCGGTACGTGATGGGAAGATCGTCCACGAGCCGTGGGTTCCAGAGTTAAAGGGAATCGAGAAGATGGCCATGTTCTCGTCGCGTCAAAGTCCACTGCAGCTTGCAAGATGAGTGCGAACCACTCAAGTATGATCAGGTCTCCAGCTTGAGAACGCTGGGCCTGCGACTCACGGCGACCTCACTCGTAATGACCACAGAAGGAGCACCCCTTTCCAGGTCATCCAACACTACTTAGACCGGAGCTAACGTCATACGCTAAGATTGCTCAGCGAACTCCGTAAGGGAGTTCAGAGAGTAATCAGTAAGAGCTCAACAAGTCATCCGTAGGGGATTACACAGAGTAATAATCAGTGGTCTACAGATCGTCGTATACACGCTGGAAGTTTTGTCCGACTCAGCTTACGTGCTGATTGTCGGCCCACTGTCTGAACGAGCACAGACAGTGGTACGGTATGCTCCGTAACGATTATTGTGGGCAAAGCCTCGTGATGGTAGCCAAAGCATTTGGGGTTCGCCTCACACCGCCTGTGTGATTCAAACGGAAGGAAGTGCAAGCGTCGTGCGAGCTCAAATCTGATCCGACGTGCATCGCAGGCATAAAAGCTTCACCTACGCGCTTTACATCTAGGTGTCTTCCACACAAAACTCCAATCATTCGAATCATTCTTCGAGACCTAAACTACCACTGGCTAGCAACATGAAGTTCACAATTGCGGCTCTCGCCGCGATCATTGCGCTTGCCTTTGCTGCTCCGGCGGCCGAGCCAGCTCAGATGGGAGGACAGTCGTACGGCGGAAAGCGTGATGCTGAGCCAGCTCAGATGGGAGGACAGTCCTATGGAGGGAAACGTGATGCTGAGCCAGCTCAGATGGGAGGGCAGTCCTATGGAGGGAAACGTGATGCTGAGCCAGCTCAGATGGGAGGGCAGTCGTATGGTGGGAAGCGTGATGCTGAGCCAGCTCAGATGGGAGGACAGTCATATGGCGGGAAGCGTGATGCTGAGCCGGCTCAGATGGGAGGACAGTCATATGGCGGGAAGCGTGATGCTGAGCCGGCTCAGATGGGAGGACAGTCGTACGGCGGCAAGCGTGATGCAGAGCCGGCTCAGATGGGAGGACAGTCGTATGGGGGGAAGCGTGATGCAGAGCCCGCTCAGATGGGTGGACAGTCGTACGGCGGCAAGCGTGATGCTGAGCCGGCTCAGATGGGAGGACAGTCGTATGGTGGGAAGCGTGACCTTGTCGATCCCGCGATCGCCTGGACAGACTACATGAAGTAAGGTTGTGATAGCTTGAGAGTGTGGCAGGGAAGATGGCAGGATGGGTCAACAGCAGTAGTCAATCATTAGGAAGGCGTTGGAGGTTCATGGGGACAGCGCCAGAGGCGACCATAACAAGGCTGGGGATACTGCAAAGTGTAACTATGTTCCAAAGGCGAGAGGTCTGGCACAACGGTTTCTACATATCGATATGGACCCGTCAGCCACCATTTGCGCATTGATGCTGAGAGTTGTGCTCACTGAATGCGACTCGACGATGTTTCCAAGACTTGCAACTGTGATCATCTAGCGTGAAGAAGCTGTGTCTGGCTTAGTATCGTACGAACCACGCTGCGGAATGAAAAGGGCGGCAGCGAGTCCGTGTACGTGTACTTCATGCTCATTGCCACGCAATATACAATTGCGAGATGACGACAAGGTTTCTCTGTCTCCAGCTTTCCGAAGACCTCGACTACACAGGACGATTGAGAATGCCGACGGCGGACAGGCGCTCGCCGCACGTAAGCTACCAAGATGTGGTATTGCAAGGCTTGAGAGGGCCAGCAGGGAATGGACGGCAAAGTTTACATCGACAAGGTACAATGATTATTGTGGCGTTCGACTGGTTGACCTGTAAGATCGGCAACCATGTTCCTCCGAAAGGGGCATTTGTCATGCCGGTGCAAGGTCTTGTCACCGGAGGGCAGCTATAGTGCATGAGTGGAGCGAGGTCAGAAGAACTGGAGGCGAAGTCAGGTCAGCAAGTACCTCGTTCATCAGCATGTCAGCAGCTGCTAACGAACACCTCATCAACGAACACCCCTCACCTGTCAGCTGAAGCCCATGATGGGATCCAGCATATTCGCCCCACGCCATTCAGCCCCTTAATGCAGATCTGCTGTTGGTGCACCGGTTTCTCCATTCGTAGCGCTAACACCCGCCATGACTGATAAAGGTGACCGCAACCACTTCAGATCATATTAGCCAGTCACACTCATTTCATATTTCATGCCGCTAAGGAAGTGCAGAAGGCTGCAAGAACTTTGCTTGCGTCAAACCCATGGACTACAAGTATGCCAGTATCGACGAGGACAGGCGGGGCCGTTGTTGGCTGTCGAGAGCCGGGCACATCGGAGCAGTAGTCGTCGGAGCAGTGCTCATCGCTGCTGTCTCAAGTATGGCTACTTTCACGGTCATGAATCCCACCAAGTCTCCCATGCTCCAAGATTGCTCTCCCGGAGCAGCCCTCGACAAAGCTGATCAACAGTTCTCCTGCGGCGAAACATTCGACGAAGCCCATCAACGTGGCTGTTCATTCGACCCGCTTACACTCATGTGGCTGCATCCAAAGTGCTCAAACTATGGCCAACGGGAGTTCCTGGACGTCGCTAAGACTACTACCAACGACACATGGCAGTACTGGGAGGACAAAGCCGGATCGCATCAGCTTGGGGGCTACGAAGCACTATCGTACCTGTCCCCCGGGTCCTCATACTACACGACCCAGTTACAACACCTGCATCATTGCAAATGGATGTTGTTACGTGTACATGATGTGGCAACGACATCTGGCAAGCGTTTGGACACGAAATCTGCATCTTTTGAGCATACACAGCATTGCTTGGACATGCTAGTGGAGCAGGCGGCCCTTGGCGCGGGAGAGAAACTGTCTCAAATCAATGTCAAAGGAGTCTCCATGGATATAGGATGGGCTGCGTGTTGAGAGATCGACCAGACAAACATCGTATCTGTCACGATATATAGCAAGTGTAGATGGAGAGCGACCATGCAAGACTGCATGGATTACTGCTGGAGTAAGGCGCGGCGAATGCGACGTGAATAAAGTCGCTAGCTGCACGGTTGACGATTTCGAGTCTTGAGAAGGTCGACGTGAGATTCTCACTGCCTCCTCTGCTCAAAGAGAGATATGCATTCCAGCTGTTCACAGGGCGATTGTGCAGCTCTCGTCGTCCTCATAAGCGCAGCTACTGATGTTGTCATTCGTGAGTATAGTAAGCGACACAGAGCTGCACCACACTATACAGACCCACCTTGACCAGCCTCCAGGCCGCATTCATCCAGGAAGTAATTTGAGAAGTAATTCAAAAGTCTCTTGGATGACAGATTACAGGAGGTAATCATGACCGGGTGACCACCATTCCCTCGATGATTTCCTTTCTTACGCATGAGCCAAACTGTCGCGACCCTTTGCTGCAACGTCAGACCGCTGCCTCCCGAAGCAGCCGAAGCGAAGATCTTGCTTTGATGCTGTAAGGCTTCAGCCGGCTGAACGCATTCCTCAAAGAGGCAACCCAGCTTGCCGCTACGCCCTGGCATGATCTGCTGGGGACCGTGACAGTGGGTGGGAGGCGAAAAAGTGTACAGTCATGAATTATCTCGTCAGAAAAAGTTGCGTTGGTCATACAGCTTCAAATGGCACCACTGGGCGCATCGGTTGCCACCCAGAATTGTCAAAGGGCACAAGTCCGCGATCTGCATCGACTTCAAAGCCAAGCGACACGCTCCGCAGGGCGTCTGACAAGGCCGTCCAGTCTCGGCAGAGATGTATCGTCTCATCGTACGCTATAGACTCGAGATGCGTTCTGGTGGGAATGTCTGGCGCCTCCAAAGTCAGGTCGCCTGCACACATAATAGCCTTGCGACGTGTCAGCTGGCAGGTTAATGTATGAAATTGGGGCATGGTCCTACATGACGGATGTATTCGACGCAATGACCTGCATGCTCATAATTGATGCTCTGGCTGCCGCTGGGCATGAGCCAATGCTTGATCCATCCCTTCAACGAAATGTCAGAGTCTGAAAGTCCCCTGCGTCTTGCTGCCGACTTACTAAGCAATGGATCTGGTGGTTGATCGATGGAGAGTAGCCGTGCTTTGGTGTTTCCCATGATGTCCCTGCTTCCGTAGAAAAGTTCTGGATTGGTACGCCTGGAGGAATCCCCAGCGCTTGATCAGGCTTGACTTGAACCCACGAACCTATTCAGAGCTCTAGATCAGCGTTGTGACCTCAACATGGGAGGTAACGTGGACAGTCGCTCACCGTCATAGATATCGTCCCATGGCGTCCACGCGGTATCGTCTACTTCATCGCCAAACTTTCCCCAGTGTTTGCCGTCCATTGGATCTGTGTCCACGAATTCTTGCTCCACCTTCCACACGACTCGACGAAATGGAACTTCGAGCTTGTCAGTCATGGCTGTCCACAACAACCTCTGCCCAATTCTACCGCACCTCTGGGGAAGGCCTGATCGGCCAGGAGGCTGTGGCCGTCGAGACAAACAGACTCGCTCATTAACGAGAGACCACTTGTGTGCTGCGTCGCCAGGAACACGACAAATGTCATGCATACGCCGAAAAGCACGACAGAGGTAATTCGAGGAGCCCAACGAGGGCTTTTATTGCTTGAATGTAGTGCTCGTTGCGCCTCATCCTGTACTTGACCGCAGTGAGGACAGTAGTCATCTTGTTCATCGGCAGCAGATTGCTTGACTCTGGCGTACTCTGATGTTCGTCTCGAAACCGGTGCGATATATGATCGAAGCTTCTCCATAGTGAGGAACACTTGTCGACGCTGGAACAAGTTCAGGCATGAGCAGAGGTGGAGTCGACACCAGGGAAACTTCAAGATGGACCAGGATTGACTTCTGACGTCCCGTGCGCAGTCGTCGTTCTCCTAGCGGCCGATCGTCGTCGTGCAAGTAATCATTTGTTACTTTGGAAAGGGCCGACTTTACGAGGCGTCGCCACTCGGGTCAGCGCTTCGGGCCTCAGCTTGTCAGCATGGCTGCATCTGAGCTTTGTCTACCCGCCCCATTCCAAGCTGCAAATCTGCACCCTTCTGCAATAGCAGTCGCCGAAGTATGCTTTGCTCACAGTATGATCACTGAACCCATTTCAAAAGCCGCTCTGCGTGTATTCAAAGCTTCATCTGGTGGCCTGGTCTTCCTGTACCCTTGTACAAAGCCATCTACAACGTTTCCGCACCATAGGTCGTCTCTGCACCTATAAGCATATCCAGCAACGCCTCGGCGACTCTGTTCTCTGCGCAATGGACTACAAATACACCAGCATCGACGATGCATCGCACACAACTCCAGTACACCGCTCCGTGTCTTTGAGAAAGGTCATCATTCTCGCAATACTCATAGCTGGGTTCTCGAGCGTGGCTACTTTCGGCATCACGTCCCTACTATCGAACAGAGGTGTTAACTCTCAGCCCCTGAGCTGTGGTAACACATTCGAAGAGGCTCATTCGCACGGCTGCATGTTTGACGCCCTCACCCTGACCTGGCTACGTCCCGAATGCTCTCAACACGGGAACGAAGCATTTCTAGAGGCCGGTGGCAGTGATTCGTGGCAGTATTGGCAGAAGAGCAAGGATGGTCTGGTTGAGCTCGGGAATTATGAGTCCCTTGCCCACCTACAGCCTGGTTCTCACTACTTGGCAACCTACGAGCAATACCTGACGCATTGCATGTGGATACTCTTACGAGTGCACAATGCGCTTGAATATGGGAAACGTCTGGATTTTCGGTCAATATCCTATCAACACTCAGAGGATTGTCTCGGTCTTCTATTGAGGGAGGCAAAGCGTGGAGTTGCAGGAAATCTCACTCAACTCACAACGCAGGCCGTGGCAAACGAGATAGACTATGGTGTTTGTTAAGGTATCGTCTGTAGCATTTAGGAACCCGTGATCTCCCGCATTGCTAAGAGCGCCAGTGAGGCGTCCCTCTCAGATCCCATGCGATACAGTGTGCGCAAGGCTGCGATTTGTTGGATCTTTGCCGTCGTGACACATCTACTTTGAGGTACAATCAGAGTCTCTCAGTCGTGCCCTTTATCACAACGGTGTCAAGAGCCACCTTCCTGCAGGAACACCCGGCCCATACGGTGTGCGCGGCGGTGATGAGTTCCTAGTCGTTCTCCGTCAAAGTGTTGACACCACTTGGCTTGCAGCACTGCGACATTCCGCGCAATCTTTCTCGAACATGGCGTAGGGACTGCTCGACTGAGTCGTCTGTAACTCTTAGAAGTCCGAAGCGTGAGCCGAACTCACAAAGCTCTTGAACCTCTGCAACCATGAACTCAGCTTTATGTGCTACGCAGCACGCGCCCTGGCTGTTGGCTTGCATTTGTGCTGGAGGCTGAGCTTCCCGTGGTGGAGATGGACAACTGAGTTGTGGACGGCCTGAAAGACTAGATGCCGTTGCGTTGCTGAAGCACGGAGTATAGCCAGCACCGCTTGATGAGGTTGAATCACTGGCTGTGGTGGTGGGGTCTGTGTCGACCCACGGCAGGGCGTCGGTCCCCGTGCCAAACGCAAATGCGAAAGTATCAGAATTGGGTCTCAATTGCTGATCCAGTAGTTTTTCGTGTGCCTGTTGCTGCATAGACACCACGAGCTCGTTGTATTGAAGGCACGAATCCTGCATAGGAACTCTCGACCATGAGCTGACATCAGGAAGAGTTTCTTCGTCAAACTCGCATGATTGTGTCTGTTCGAGGCGAGGATTATTCGGCGTCACATGCATTGTGGGCGACGTGGTCTTTTCTTGTGCCCTTTTCTTGTCCCCTCAGCAATTTAGCAACGAACTTGCCCATCTCAATACGAGTCACTTACTGAAGCGTCTTTGTGAAAGACGATTTTGCATCCTCCGCTTCAGCAGCAGTGGATCTTTGGCGTTCTGCTTGTCCATATTGATCGTTCAATATTCTACCGTCCACGATGCTGTAGCTCCAAGTCGGTTTACAAAGACAACACCGAGCAATGTCGCAGACTGCATATGCGTGCTTCGACAAGGGATCATTTCGCAGAGAGGGGCGGCGGTAAGAATTCCTTGAGTAGGGTAGGGCTATCACAGTATTACACTGACGCAGGGTTTGATACGTCCGTAGAAGTCGTCAATTAGTGTCCTCTGAACCATGCAGATCTGTGGCGATGGGTTGCCCCATTCAGGCATGCGTTTGCGGTGTGAGTAAGTCCGTCGTACATTCGGATTTCGTCGGTCAGACGATCCTTCGGGACCAAAAATGTTAAATCGTAGTCAGCAGGAACACCCTGGATGACCACCGGAGCTATTCTATCGTAATCGACAATCCCCGGGCTGGGAACCAGCCGTTGACACTTTGCACGCCTTATCGCGTGTTGACCAATAGCTTGAGGTGACCTTTTCGGACGAGGAAGCCACGTCAAGAAGAGGTTACTTGTAGTATTAACGGTAGAGTGTAAGGTTTGTAGCCTTGCCTAGCGCAGTAAATCGCGCATGTCGGAGAGCAAACCGAGAAGAGCGCAGAACACCACGGCTCGATATAGCCTAGCAGTCAAAGCTTCTTTGAATGCACCAACAGCAGTGCAGCTCGGCCAAAATACCGTGAGTGATCAAAATACAGGCCATGTGGTATGCTTTGTCTAGTCGTTCAGCCGCACTTTAGGTAAGAAATCCTATTATTAACATATAGAGATGACTGAACACTTCTCTAGGGGCGTCTGACTCATTTGAGATAGCGCCCGCCTATCCCTCAATGCAGTGTGCTCCCTGCGTACATGTAAGGGTTGTGGGAGGCCCGCCGAGGTGTGTATAGAGTGGCAACAACAACACGAAAGTATCTCGGATCAGTCGACCAGCTGTGGGCCTCCATACGTACGTTGGGCTACAGGGGAAAGGCATGCACGAGTGAGCTCTACGTCGACTGCTTCTCGCACTCGTACCCACGACCGCAACATCGTGATCTTCGGCAACTCGATTTATAATCAGATCAATGGTAGTGGCACGTGCCGTCTATATGTACAAACGTGCGTCGCGACTCGTTGTACAGGGATCCTGTCTTTCTGACGTTCAGTGGCCGACATCATGAATAGCTAGAGCGTAACGTCGCGCAGAAGAGCTGCAATGGATATCTGAGGCACGAATATCACTTCACAGCAAGTAGAAGGTAGATGCATCTGATTGAGGAGATATCCTACGACGTACCTACGTCGCCGTCTCGCACCTGGCGACACCGAAAGCAAGCGGTCCGTCGTCGATAATCGTTGAGCGACGCACATCCCTCGCTGTCATGCCGTCCGTATACGGATTCGCCCGATGCATCGACTGCCTACCCTCAAGTTAGCCCGATATCGCGACACGTCTACCCACACCGCAAATCCTACCGGTTGTCCCACCAGACCATGTCGCCACCCGAGATCCACTCCATGGAGAAGACGTACTACACACGGGTAAGCATGCGACCGTCGTCTTACCCGAAGTGCACAACCCACCTTCGGCTGCGTGCAATGCTCGATCAGCTCCCAGATGAGCCGCTGGCTGTCCTTTAGCGACCGGCCCACGATGCGCTTCGCGTGCGCGGCGAGGTACAACGTCTTGCGGCCGTCAGGCGCCCTTTGCACGAGACGGTGGAATGCTGGGGGTTTAAGAGAGCGTTCTTTCGCGGTGGGCTCGCTGTAGATGATGGGCGAGGCGAGTTTGCGTGAGTGCCAGAGGCTTGAATGGGGGACGAGCATCAGCAGATGGCGAGACAATAGAGAAGGATCCGAGCCTTACTCATGTTCGACGACGAGTTCTTCCAGCTCGACCTTCTTCGTTTCTGGCAAGTCCGCGTACGCTTGTCTCGTGTCGGCGAAGTGTGTCCAACAGCCGCCAGAGACTGGCTCTCCATGCGACAGCAATATGGAGTACTTCGAGCGCTGCTGGTGGTACGACGAGTCCTGCGTCGACGAGGTCAGGCATCACATCAACTACATGTACGTGATGAGCTGGGTCGTACCGTATGCCAGAGCGCGTTTCCCAGGCTGTGATGCCATCTGCGGCTGTCTTTCTTCACCAACGACCCGTCGAGCTCGATGCTTTGCCCCGTTAGCGGACGGTACATAGCTAGTAGCTTCTGACACACTTTGAGACATCCCACAGCAGAGGTTCCTGCAACCGATCGTGCTCGATACCATGGTAGAAGGGATTCGTCTCCAGCTTCTCGCCCAGCTGTTGCGAGAAGGCGATGTGGCGAGCATTGTCGAGACCCGTCTTTCGAAAGATCAGGACGGCGTACTTGTCTTGCAGGGCGATGAGCTGACGCAAGAGTCAGAAGATATCCTCGTGTCTCGGTAATACACATACTTGCTTAGCTACATCTTCAGCAACCGGATTTGCCCAATCGACGCCGTTGATCTCTGCCCCAAAGCACGATGCTTCAGTCTGAAGGATCGGCTTAATGGTAAGACTACCCTGTCGTGTGGGCGCTGGAGGTCCTTTGAGCCGCAGTGCTTCAGAAGTCGGCGGCCAGTTGTTCTCCGTAGAGCTCGGCAGAGTCAAGACTTCCGTGGTCGCCATAGCAAACAATGGCAGGAAGACTAAACGTGAGGAGTGTTGTCAGCGACCACGTCGCCATCTTGGAGTACGATATCGTCGTCTTGCCGTGGGGAGTTGCAGCGTGCTGAGCTCCTCGTGTGGCAGACGCAGGTCAGCTTCTCGCCGCTTTAGATAGGCCAAGATCCTTCGATAACGACCGCCAGCCAATGTGCTGCAGATGATAGCCCAAAAACGAGAGTCTAAGACGACGATCCCGGCAGTTTTTCGAAAAGTTGATGTTGTCACTAGTTGCGACTCTGCATTTGCTCTGCGCTCACACAGCGGATCAATTCTTCTCAGCACCTGTTCTCGGCGGTCACAAACACCATGGGTGAGACGAAGGTTGGTGTTACTTACTATGCAATGTCCTTGACTATCAACTGATCAGAATCCAATACAGAGCGTGCTCGCCGAGGTGCAGCAAGATGGAAGCCATGATGTTTCAGTCGGCCAGACATATGTTGTCGACGAGAAGCCTCACTCTTCGACGAAGCCTGATCCAAGTCAGCTCAAACGATCTCTGAAGGTGCGCATCACAGGAACGAAACATAGTTCAACGCTGAGAGAGAAACCTAGCCTCGACACCTGTCAGTCTCACTTATTGGCCATCAGACCCTACCCAGACTTAACACATCCTCAGCCAAATGATCGCAATCGGCGGCGTCATCGTAAGTGAACAGCCTCTTCAGCTTCCCACCAACCGACCTACTTAACAAACCCCAGGGAACCGGCCTCTTCCTAGGCACCGGCAGCGACCTCCAACACGGCGGTCCGGCTGGTCTCCTGCTGGGTTACTGCATCATGGCCTCCCTCCTCTTCTCCGTCATGGTAGCCCTCGGCGAGATGATCTCCTTCCTGCCCATAACCGGCGGCCAATTCGCCCTCGCAGGACGCTTCGTAAGTCCCGAACTCGGCTTCGCAATGGGCTGGCTCTTCTGGTACAACTACATCATCGTCCTCCCAGCCGAGATCTCCGCCGCCGCGGTGCTTGTGCGATATTGGACTCCAGCGGGCGATGCGAATTCGACTTGTACAACGGGAATCTGCGACAATGCGATGTGGGTGGGGTTGATGTTGATTGTGGTGATGCTGATCAACTTCGGCGGGACGAGGGTGTTTGGGGAGTGTGAGTTTTGGTTCTGCTCGATTAAAGTCCTGACTGTCGTTGGGCTTATCATCACCGGCATCGTCATCACATCAGGCGGAGGTCCTAACGGTCAGGCCATCGGCTTTCGATACTGGAATAAGGATCCCTTCATGCAGTATGAGAACATATCTGGTGCCAAAGGACGGTTCCTGGGATTCTTCAGCGTCTTGATCAATGCTGCTTTCGCATTCATCGGGACGGAAATCACTGCCATCGGGGCCGCTGAGACGGCCAATCCCCGCAAGACCGTTCCACGAGCTATCAAGTCGGTGTGGATTCGCCTGGTATTATTTTACGTCTGCAGCGTCTTCATCATCGGCCTGCTTGTCTCACCGACAGAGCCGGATCTTGACCTTGGCTCAGGGGCAGCAAAGAGTCCGTTCGTCATTGCGATCAAGAATGCTGGCATTCCTGCTTTGCCGAGTGTCATCAATGCTGCGTACGTCAACTGCCTTGAACGAAGAGGACGTTTGCTAACGGCAATAGACTTCTCACAAGCGCATGGTCAGCCGGATGCGCAGACATGTTCGTCTCGTCTCGAACACTATACGGACTCTGCACTCGCGGTCACGGCCCAGCGTTCTTGTTGAGGACTCGTCGAGATGGACTACCTTGGCTATGCGTCCTTGTCAGCGCCGTCTTTTCGCTGCTTTCCTTCATGGCCGCAGCAGGAGGTGGGGCTGGCAAGGCCTTCGGATACTGTATACCATGTCTCGAGAACTGTTGTTGAGATCTCTGCTGATGATCGTTTCCAGTCTCCAATATGACGGCGATATGCGGCATGTTGTCTTGGTCTTGCATTCTTTTCACCTACACCAGATGGCGGAAAGGTCTCAAGGCTCAAGGAATCGACCGCAGCACGCTGCCGTATCGAGCTCCGCTTCAACCGTACCTGAGTTACTGTAAGCACGATCGCTCATATCGCTGATCCAGGGCTGACTTTGGAGCAGACGGCCTCTCAATCGCAATTATGGTTCTCATCTTCGGCGGCTTTGGAAGCTTCAGTAAGCTCCACAACCATCATCTAATCTCGACACCGCTGACATTGACCAGTCCATCACTTCGATACCTCCTCGTTCATCACGACATACTTCCCAATACCTTTCTTCCTAGTCTTGTTGATCGGATACAAGCTGTTGTATCGCAGCAAGGTTGTGCCATATCAGGATATGGACTTCGTCACTGGACAGTCGGTAGAGGAGCCTGTCGATGCAATTAAGCAAGGTCGCTGGAAGAAGTTTGTGGACAATGTATGACGAGCTGAAGTAGACTTCGAGGAACAAGAGACAAAGTTCGATGGCTTGGGAAGTGCGGCCTTGGCGCAATTTCCGCCTCACTTTCCACAGTCCACTTCGTAGCCCCTGATCGCCCTCTAATACATGTATGCTCGCGACACTTGCTGCATACTCCAGCAGTCCCATGTTCAGACCGCTGTCAGACCTGAGTGCCGCCTTCCGCTGTTCTCCAGATCTCGGGGCGCCATCGACGTCGATATGCATCAAATCTGGTGAATGATTGGACAGCGCGGCACGGTGGCTGCAAGTGCCACAAGCCTTTATGGAGACGCAGGGGCTGTGATACATAAATGAGGGCATCCTAGCCTCATCGCGAGGCGATGCTTGAGCTTTCACGCTCTACAGCTCCAACAACGATGAACTTGGACGACGCTCACACGGTCACGGAAGTGCCGACACTCGAAGGTTACGTCCACGAACCCCTGCCCAACGACCGGCAGGTGCAGTATATTCGCCTTTTGGCCTTGAAGACTTCCAAAATCAGCACCTCACCGCTAGAGGGAAGTCTTCGCCCTCATGCACTCAACGAAGTCGACGGGAGATACGAGGCGATATCGTACACATGGGAGAGACAGATGAGTGCCGAAGAGGAAAAGGAGAAAGTGTATGCCAGTAACCCAGGCTCCTCGAGAACGATGAAGGTGGACGGCAGGCCGTTGATGATTACTGAAAATCTGTTCGATTGCCTTTGTCGACTTCGCTCGGATGGGGAGCGGCTTCTTTGGATCGATGCTATCTGCATCAACCAGGCAGATCTCGATGAACGCACCGCGCAAGTGGCGATGATGGGTCGAATTTACTCCTGCGCCGTGCGCACTTTGAGCTGGCTGGGTGGTGGGGAAGTAAGTTACCCTGATCCAGAGACGCCAGAGTTGGTTTTCGATTTCTTCCGAAGAGAGGCAGATCTACTTAGGCAATTGCCGCATTGTGAAGGCCAAATGCTCAACATAGATCGGGAGTGTGAGATTGCAGCTGAAGAGCAGCGCAGCGGCGGCTTGAGCGGCATCACGACACAACACATTATAGGCTTTCTCGAATGTACCTACTTCAAGCGGCGATGGGTCATACAGGAACTTACGTTGGCACGTGAGGTCCAGCTGATATGGGGGCGTTATCAACTTGCGTGGGAAGATTTCCTCCTCGTCACTAAGAGAGTTGACCTCGATGCAGAATTTGGGCCAACACTTGGCCCACTGCCGCATAGATCAATCGACCGCAGTCCGCCTCATCCTGGAAGCTCGAACGTCCTCAAACTCATGCGTGCCTTTCAGTTGCACAAGTGTAAAGAACCCATCGACCAGATTGCAGCACTTCAGGGACTCTGGCGTAGTCATGATGGCTCCCTGGACGGCTTTTCGGTGGACTACTCCCAGTCGGTGGAACTGAACTATGTTCGATTTGCGGAGATGCTTGCGCAGACCTCGGAATGCGGCCAGCTGGTGCTGGAAGCCATTTCCGAGTGGAGATCGTTAACCTTGCCATCTTGGGTTCCCGACTGGCGTAACGAAGAACATTTGTTTCTTCGCAATTGTGACGAGCACCTCGACCTGGCCTTCACTCCACGCCTCGGTGAGCCAGGTACACTGGTCTTGCGTGGCTGGATCGTGAATGAAGTTCTCGAGGTCGACCATTGGGACTTACTTTCCGCATTCGATAGTGTCAACGGGCGTGTTAGCGCACCCAACAGGCGAATGTTCACCTGGCTCGCTCCAGGGGGACCTGAACGACGACCGTGGAAAGGCGACAAAATCTGCACTTTCAGTCGTGGCACGATGCTCGAGGTGCCTCAATTCGTTATTCGGGAGACAATGCGCGACTCGGGCAAGTTCAAACTTATCACGTTCTGCTCTCGCTCAGACGAAGAGGAAAGACAAGGCCTGGAGGGTCGGCTGTGGGAATATGACACAGAGCCTGTCGAGATCATTCTTGTCTGATGTCCAAATTTTCTGTCCACGGTTGCCATGCCACGGTCTGGAGAGGCGACTTGTGGAAACGAACTCTTGTGGGATGCCGGTGGATGACAGGCGTCGCCGTCGACACATTCCCCCTGGAGTGTCTTCGGTCACCGGCATCACATCTCATATCGTCGACACAATACGAGACGGCCTATATGCACATCAGCCAGAACACACCCTCCACCAGACCTTCACTCACCTCTCCCCCTCCAAAACCTCAAACAGAACATCGATCGCCCCCTGCCAAAGAACCTTCTCCCCAAGAGCCTTCAGCTGCTCCCCACCCTCCACAATCGTCAAGAAATGATTCGCCGCCAAAGCCCCCATCTTACTCGCAAAAGCGACATTACCATAACAGAACAAAATCTCCGTTTCCGAGAACCCGCCAGGATAGAAAAGAATCTGGCCAGCCGAAGGATGTGCCGTGTGGTTCTCGAACTCCAGGCCGAACTCTTTGTCGCCTAGGGGAATCCAGAGTGCTTCACCGCTCCAGCGGACGTGAATGAGTTTTTGCTTGTAGGGGAGAAGGGAGAGGAAGAGGGCGGTGGTCTTTGGGGCGGCGAATTCGAACTTGGCGAGGAAGGTGAAGGCACCAGCAGTTATTTTGATGAGGTTCTGTGAAGACATGCTGATGTTCCTACAAGTGTACAGAGACATCCGAGATCAAGATCGAATACGACAAGACTCTCCAAATGCTTGGCTTGATGATCGGCATGGCGGCCGGCAGCTTTCTTATCTCGCCGCCGGCACGTACGCCGATGAAACCGTACCTGCATCGGCCAAGAACGTCAGCTGTTGGCCTCGTCAGAACATGTCGTGTTGTAGCATTGAGTGGAGAGCGACTTCGCCTTGAATATTCTGAACCATGACCAACAGCAGTGCAGACCGCCGTAGGCTGCGCCCAGGCGTATATGCGCCATTGCCAACGTTCTTCGACGACAACCAGGAACTGGATCTCGAAAGCTACAAGAGCCATCTGCTGAGTATGTGATCTCTCAATATAATCGACCGTATGGCTGACAGTAACCCTTGATAGATCTTGCCACGAAAGGCATCGGTGAGATGCTTCTCGACCATAAGACTTCAACTGTAGTGATGTTTGAGCAGTACCCGTCTGCGCTGGTTCGCTTGGAGAGGCGGTTCATCTGGTACTGGATACCAACCGCACAGATCGAGGAGATCTCGCATTGATACATTCGTAGAGCCCTACCGAGCGAACGATTTTGATCTCCTTCATCCGGACGACGCTCGACGAAGCAGGTCTTCACTCGACTCCAATCGTCGCCGGTGTTGGAGGGCAGAGTACCAGAGAGACCATCAGCCTCGCCAAAGATGCTGCAAAGGCTGGATCGTAAGCTGTCCTCTTGACGATTCAAATGTCGCCTGGCGCTGATACAGCCCACGAGTGACTTCGGAATGGTCATTCCACCAGCCTACTACGCTCGAAGTCTAGAGTCGGACGAGAGCCAGCTCATCCAATACTACATCGACATATGCGAAGGATCGCCTGTAGGAAAGCCCGAAGTATCGATGGCCAATGCTGACCATGTCAGATGCCCATCCTCCTGTACAATTTCCCCTCCAATGCCGCAGGTCTAGACATGTCCTCTGCCGTAATTGAAGCCATCATGCGTCAGGCACCAAACCTCGCTGGAGTCAAGTTGACGTAAGCCACATCTTCTCCATCATCTCGCACTCTCGCTAACACACCTTCCAGCTGCGGCGGAAGCATAGCAAAGCTCATGCGCCTAAACTCTGTCCTCGCACAGGAACCGCAACTGAACACCTCCCGACCAGATCCTTTCCTCCTCCTAGACGGTCTGATCGCAGATCTCACGCCATGGGCTACATGCGGCGGCCACGGGACCGTTAGCGGTATGAGCAACTTTGCGCCTCTTGCCTGCGTGAGGCTCTGGGAGCTGTGCAACAAGTCTAGTGTCAGCAAAGCAGAAAGTGTCGAGATGTCGAGGCTGCAGAGTGCGTTATCTTTGGCTGATGTTGAGGCTGTGCCTGCCGGCGTGAGGGGAATGAGTGAGTGCTTCAAGAAACGCATAAGCTAGCAGAGGCCGTCACTGACATGATGTAGAGTATGCTCTGCATAAGCTATTTGGCTATGGACGGTGCCCGAGGAGGCCACTCTTGCCTCTAGATGAGGCAAAGGGTGAAAGATTCATGGCTGCGCTCGCCCCTGTGATAAAGCTGGAGAAGGTGCTGGAAAGTGACTTGAAATGGCGATGTGGGAGTCTAGATGTTTGATTGACAATGCCATTCCTACAATCACGCGGAAGCAAGGCTATGAAGATACCGGCACATGATCATTGCGACACAGCGCCTCCTCTTCATCGACTTCGAAAGCTGGAACGCGTGTATCGAGCAAACCTTAAGCGTGGAGGCCTTCACGGATGTTGGTTCCAACGTCCCTACTATGCGGACTTTCCAATAGCACTCGTCTAATCCAATGATGTGCCGTGATCGAGATGAAGAGTGTGGGGTCGTTTGGTTGAGTCTTACAATATGAAGATTGCTGGTTTCCGTCACAGCCTGACGAGTAAGGACGTTGCTGTAGAGGCTTAGATAGCGTGCGCGGTCGTCGCTCTTCCGAGCTATGTCCCCCCATACATCGCTAAGATATATCTGATGCCGGCTGTGTTGCATGACCCGCAGTCTCCACGCGCTCCGACGAAGGCGGCACCTGCACCGCAAACCCCCTCTCTATCGTCGCCATATACCTCTGCCACGCAACATGATGCACTACCATGATCATCCCCTGTTTCCCCAACTTCTCCAACCCATACGCCCACATCGCTTCAGACAATACACCAGATCTTGTACACAGCTCTCTAGCAACAGCATAAGCAGCATGCTCTTCAGGCGTAAGCGTGTTTGCGCAGAGTCCAGCGTGTAAAGCATCCACTTCCTGCTTGCTCAGACCCTCCTGAACCAACAGTAATCGTTCTTGTAGGTACAACGTATACTGCGCTCTCTCATGCACCGCCACGACCATGCCTACGATCTTCTGGGCTCGTGGTGTTAAGCCAGGTTGCTCGCGTAGCCATTTGCTAACTTTGAGATATGTACGACCGATGAGCGGATGGTGCAGCAGGACGCCGGGAATGCCAATAAGGGCGCCTGTGGAAGGTAGCTTCCAAGTGCTAGTCTCGCCAATGTGCTCTTCGCAGTGCTTGGAGAATGCTTGGTAGAGCGAGTAGGTGTCGTCCTTTTTCGTGTCGACTAGGGAGACTGGGTGGATCAGCCCGATGCGGTTCATGTCGCCAATGCGATGCTTCTGCCGGCTGGTGTCTTTTGTGTTGACTATAATTCTGGCAATCAGGACGAGCACGACAATGGCCGATGTTCAACTTATGTTGACGTTCAAGAAGTTGCCTGCCTGACGCGTACGCTCTTCGTAGCGTGGCGACCAAACGACCTCCGAAAGTCCAGATGTCTGCAAAACATGCAGAGACCATTCTCCTCAGCTCATGGACAGACCAATGTGAACGAAGCCTTGGCGACAGTTATGCTTCAGTAGTGGGAACATGATATCGGAGTTGGCTTCGTCACACGGGTCATAACGACCGGAGTTCAACAACGGCAATGCTGGCGTCGCAAGCTCGCGATGCGTACACAGGAGTCACTTGTGATCTTTCCAGTACGGCCGAGGCATACTTGAAGTCGAAATTAGTCCTGAACTAACACGACGGCGTCAAGTGTGAAAATTGCTCGTATCGAGCCGCGCGGTAGGCCGTGCAAGAACATTCACTTGGCAAGCTGCGGAAACTGAAATGCCGAAGTACACAGCGATTGGGCCTAAAAATGCCACTCACTTTTGCCGTTCTGCTGCAGGGTCTCGAGCTGTGACTACTCGAATAGGGCTGCCGCATGACAAAGCCGTGACTTATCCACGTAAGGTTAGCAACAGGCTGAAGGAGTTGCCCGGCCAGTAGCGTGCCTTGTTCGTCCAGAACAAGAGCGTCAAGTGCAATGCTTCCTTTTCTGGGCGCAAAGATCCCCAGATGTAATTATAACGACCGTTCGTTCCCTCAGGTCCAACCTGCAAGCCTGCTCAGCTGTACAACCGCATTGGCCCATCCCGACAATGTTGTTACCACTATCAAAGCCCGTCAACGTTGACGACTATCCCAAGCTCGACGACAAGCAAGTCGGCCACCTTCGACACTTCCACAACCTCGTCTCACAAAAAGATGGAGACTGGAACTACTTCGGAACAGAAGACGCCCACGAGGAGTTCGACGATGCAAAGCGCTACCAACTAGCCACAATGGCATATGCCGCAGGCGCAGCCCATTACCATCGTCTTCCAGCTCTACGAGGAGCTTTCCGAGCCCTCATGAAGAAGATGATCGACAAGATGTTGCTTCGAGAGGTGTGGAGTTACTGGTTCGTCAGCAGCCACGGCGGCAAGGTCTTCGATCCGGACCTCAAAGAGCTTCGTGTTCCATGGTCTGACCCCGTCGTTCGCGAGAACATCATGTACAGTGGACACCTCTTACTTATGACGAGTCTGTTTGCGATGCTCTTTGACGACGACACATTCGAGAAGAAGGATAGTATTGTCTTCAACTGGAATCCGCTATTCTGGGGTCTGGGCTCACAGAAGTACCACTATGACAATCGTAGTCTCGCCAAGGTCATACTAAGTCAGATGGAGGAGAACGAGTGGGTGGGTGTCTGCTGCGAGCCGAATGCGGTGTTCGTGGTTTGTAACCAGTTTCCGGTACGTCCTGGTCATCTCCATCCAGTACTAAACAGCACTGACAGAGGCTTGGTCCAGCTCGTTGCCTTGAGATACAATGACTCCAGGGATGGTACAGACACCGTCAATTCAGAGATCCTGCCGAAATATCGCGCTGCGCTCGAGAAGAAGGGCATGCTGGGGGCCGATGGCTTGTATGCGAGTTACTTCGCCGTGAAGCAGAAGCGAGCTATCGCAGCTAGACATGGTGCGCATACGGCGTGGTAAGCATCTCCAAGACTGCCCTGTCGCTGCTGTGCTGATATACCACGACAGGGCCAATGCCTTCATGAACGCCTGGAATCCCGAATTCGTGCGAGCATCCTACGACAAACAGACCATGGGCTTCCTCACGACTTTCGATGGCAAGACCAGCCTGCAGCCCACAAGAGTTGCACAGGCATTCCGCCAGCTCGTGTCTGAAGAAGGCTACTCGGCCGATGACAAGAATACCCTCGTCAAGGCACGCGAGGTGTCCACTGACGTTGTCTCAAAGATGCCCTTCGAGACCCTCAACTGGCTAAGTTTCACCATGATGCTCTCCGAACTGGGCAAAACAAAAGAGCTGAACGATCTCTTGGAGTACGCCGATGCAAAGCTGTGCCCCACCTGGGTAGATGGTGGGCTGTACTACCCCCGGAACAGTAAATTGATGGACGACGATTGGAACTTAACGCACATCGAGCCGCATTCGGGGAATTCGGGTATTGGATACGCCCGCTTGAACGTTGCGAATGGTCAGATGAAGATGTGGGAGCATCCGTGGACGAGTCAAGATCTTGCTGGCAGACCGTGGGCCGATGGAGCCGATCTCTCTGATGGCATAGATTTCCTTCGCGGGGTGTGGGATGCTGAGAAGGAGGCGATGGTTGTTACTGTGAGAAGATGGCGTGGGGAGGCGGAGCAGATCAAGCTAACGATCAAGAACCTGTCTGCTGGAACGTGGGAGACTTTTGTCGACGGGGAGACGAGGGGGTCACAGAACTCCTCGGCGGGTGGAAGCATAACTATCGAGCCAAAAGTCGGGATGAAAGAGGTTGACATTGTTGTGCAACGCGCAAGTGGCAAGTAATGTAGTCAGAAATGGTACAGTTTGATGATTATGAAATGCTCCATCACTTGTTGATCACTCCGGTAGTCAAAGATACAGCTTTGGCTCTCCGCCATCATTCACAGCCTCGTGTAAGTAGATTCTGCAGAATGTCCTTATCTCACCTCAAGTACCACGGCCACTGCTAGGCGTCACAGGACACGGAGCGGTACTCTTCGCAATCGATCTTTCCGCTCGACCTCTAGAGCTCTGTCGCTCCGCCATCTTATCTTGTGCACGCTGGAAGAGTTTGACGGTGAAGAGGCCCGCCCAGTAAATCGAGCTCAACTCCAGCAGCACTTCTGTGCAGAGCTGGAGGCGGCTCGAGGCTAGCACTCGGACCGACGAACACGTTGAGTCGCTGTCGCGCAGATGCATTTGCATTGGAGGTACCATGGCGCTGATGCTACGTAAGATCAGCTTTCCTTGGTCGATCGCAAGGATTTCGGCGCTCTGCTTACCACTGTGGCAGGAGGTATTGCAGCATGTCGTTGCTTAGAATCTCTTCTAATACAGCGTTGAATCTGAATGCGCTTGCTCGACATCTTTCCGTCGCACGTTGATGTGTGATTGAGTGGACTTGTTGTGGGTAGAAGACGTCTTCACGCCAGAAGGCGACACAAGTTGAGCTGTATATGTCAGCAACTAAGCACGACCCAGCGGACGGCACTGTCGGCAGGTGACATACTGATAGAGCAAGCGATTTTGCAAGGAACACAACCTCTCGGAACGATGCAGCTGATCCCAATCGCAATCCTGTGGCCAGTCCTCGAGCGATGGGCCTTTCTCATCTGCATCTCCAGATTGTCGCGTGCTTCCACTTCGAGACTGTATCAAGATCTCGTCCAACATTCGACTGATCTCCACGTACTTGCACCAATACCCACTGATTCGTTCCGGCTCAAAAGGGAGATAAACTTCCCGCGTCGAGGTTGTCAAACGTCGTAGGTCATGTTCAACGTCCTCAGGCTCCGCAGGATCCAACTGACAATCAGATCCACGCATCCGGACTGGACGTCCATGAATGAGTGCCAGCCACTTGTCCCGGCAGAAACATGACCACAAGATGCGACGCCACAACCGCCATCGACAGGCGCCAGAGCCGATCGAGGCCATGGCAGTCTCAGAGGGCAAGCAATGCAGGCCTGCAGCCTGGCACAACGAGATGGCTACACCGGTCCAATGCCAGGACTCGAAACGATTCTGTTCATCAACATGGTGGTGGCCGATGAGGATCACCGCTTGAATCAACGCCAGTTGATCTTCGTCCCAAGCGCAGTCGTAAAGAAGCTTTGCGCGATCGTATGCCAACTCTTTGAAGGCTCGATGGGTTGCGAAACCTGCGTTGATCAGGCATTGCTGATCGACGAACTAGAGACGTCAGCATACATCATGGCCAATATCCCGTTCGAGGAGCGTGAGGAGACGTACCCCAGCCGACACCGTGAGCATGCTCCAGAGAAGCAACAGATTGACACTGCTTTGCCCATACGTCACGTACCGCGTCAGGAACTCTGTGGCGTCAAGAATCGGTAAAAGCGGATGTACGTAGAGAAAGTAGGCTCGAATGAGAGCTTCGGTAGTCTCATCCTTCGGAATGTTGAAGACTCCTTTCGCCTGCAGATACTGGAGCTCTGCTAGTCCATGCCGCTTGCGTGTCTCATGCGGAACCAGGTAGTGTGACGACGGTGCCGTGGCGCCTTTTACGACCTGGGCCACAGGTGCTACCAAACCGTGACAGTCGCCGGTGTACTACGAATGGGCGGTAATGTTAGCTACCGCACAGCCAATGCACATTGAAACCGGGTACACTCACGTAGAGCGCCGGCCTAGACAACTCGCTTGCATTTCTCGCATCCTCAATCGCCAGAGCAGCAGCAGTCGCGCCGCGTTGTCGCTCATCCTCGTTGTGTTCCTGCGATCTCAATGCTGGTGCCGCAGATGCCGAATAAGGCGTTGACAGAGTTGCAACTTCCGTGTCGGCAACTTGTGGCGGAGATATCGTGCGTGCTTCCGTGCTGATGCCGACAGCCTGACGACGCTTCTTGCGCTGCGGAATTACGCACGGCACTGATAATGCCGCACATCGGGTACATGGGGAGCTGTCGGCTCGGAAATCGCATCGAAGTTTCCGCCGCTTGCACTCAGCACATGCTCGAGCGGCTCGACGACGCTTAGTGTTAGGGACTTCCTCTTCGCTGGCCATTGTGGCCATGTGTTGTCATCACAGGGTATTGACAGAATACTGACCCTGTCGTGGGACTTGAGGGAAGGATGAGGCGGCATTCGAGCTCTTGGTACTCTCTTCCGCTCTGCCACATCCAGCCCTAGAAGCCTCGCCCAAGCTACGGCATTGTGCATGGAAGGCACGCAGCCTCGGCGAAACTTACGTCATCGGGCCTCTTTATACCAAAGTACGAGTATTACCAATGTGCATTGCCCGTTGCCTGATCAATTGATCCTATCCGAGGCCAAAATACAACCGAATCTCGGAACCCGAAGGAGGTGCATCTACAGTGCTCGTCATGGTGCGGTTAGTGGACTCTTTGCTAGGACTTGCAAGTGGACGCAAACGAATACAGCTCTCCAACACCCGTAACAAATTCGTTGCGTCAAATTGTGTAACTCGGCTCTGAAAATGCTACGTACATCTGACCATACCATCAACTCATGATCCCTCGGGATACACCTTATACTCCCCGTAAGACACACTTCCAAAATCAGGACAATACCACTCATCAACAGCATTAATAAGCCAGTCCCCAGCCTGAACTTGAGACATCGAGAAGTCCACCCTGCCGAGCATTCGAAACTGGCTACCCGACGCCTTTCGCCCCGGAAGATCCTTCGTGAAAGTCCCAGTGGCTTCGAAGCGTATGCTGCATCTCACCCTTGCAGCTTTCTCATTGTCCGAAGTCTGAGTTGGTGGTTGCTGCCAGACCTCTACGACTTTCATGTCGAAGTTGGGAATTGACGTACGCCAGACTTCGTGGTGGATCGCGAGGGACTTGTGGCCGCGGCGGTGAAGGCCGTAGGCGTGGTCGGTATATGTCGCGGTGGGTGTGTATAGTGGAATCCATTTTGCTTCATCGTCGGATGACCAGCCTTCTGCCCACGAGACAGCTAAGGCTTCGGGGCTCTTTCTACGATTGGGCATTGTCGGTGTGGATACGTATAGGCTCTGTACCGGCAAGATTTGCTCAGGGGGGTATAGTGTTGGTGACCAGCTATCTGGGCAGCAGTCGGGGAGGCTTGCATCAAGCATCATCTGGGTTTTATACTCTCCCAGACATGTAGTACTGGGTAACAGTAAGCCTCTGGAGTTCATACAGGTAGCGGGACGGGGTCCTACTGCTGACTCCCGAAGACCCGAGCTGGGACCGTAAACACTTCGTTAGGGCGTTTGCATCTGCTTACCGATAACAGTGCCCGTTGACTAATTGGATGCCCCATATGCCATAGGGGTTTGGTTGCCGAGTTGCGGCCTTTTCGGCATCATTTGCCCTTCTCGTGGATAGCCATCTACAAGCTTTCGCGGCCTGACATTGATCATGGAGTGTCCGCCCTAAACGCCACCTCAGAGATCTACGCATAATCGTTCACAAGTAACTCGACAGTTCGCCTTCGGCCCCTTTTCATGTTGATTGCAGCAGAGTCGTCGATCCTCTCGGTGTAGTTCGAGCGCGGTGACACTCAACCTCCCCTTTAAAACGATGTGTCCAGCTGTTCCTCAATGGACTTGACCTCAGCCTGCAGCTCCAGGACTACGTTTAGGAAGACTTTCTTTTGGATCTCGACATCCATCAGGCTTGATCTAGGGGGACCAAAACCCCCACTGATGCATCTTTCTACGACCTGGTAGTACCTCGGTGTAGCACGGTACAACAGCTCCTGAGTAAGTCGTTTTGCAGTAAGGAAATCTTCGAGTTCGGGGGTAGGCGCTACGGTCTCTTTCTTTAGCTCCTCGAAGGTCTGTTCCAGTTCCAGTTCAATCAGTAGAATACCCAGAGCGAACAAAGTCTCATCCGGTATGAGGTAAGACGCTGTGCTCCAGGAACTGGTGCTGGTGTCTGCTCCCGTTACCCGAGGGACTTCCGGCTGCTCCTTTTGAAGACTCGCAGCGACGAAGGCGTGCCCGTTGAAAGGCCCGCCAGGCTTCACAAAGATCATAACTTCACTCTTGTCCCACTTCTCACCAATCCAAGGCGTGCCGTACAGTCGCAGAATACCATGAGAAACGGCAAGGGCGAGACGCCGCCGATCCAGCAATTGTAAACGATGCCTTGAGCGGGGATGTAGGATCTTTGCTACTTCGAGGGCAATCGTCGCATCGCCAAATAGACAGGGGTCACTCGGAACGTGCAACTCATGGCTGAATCCTTCGCAGATCTCATGAACGTCTCCAATATGGCGGTCCGTTTTGGCGGCAGCTGTTCTTGATTTTGCGATGCTTTTACACAAGTCCGTGATGCACGAGTTGCGTCTGACTTTGGCGGCAAGACCACTTGATCTCCTCTTCAAGTGAGGTATTGTGAATTGAACCCTTTTGCGTTCCCCAATCGGCACGTCTGTCGCCCCTGTCACTTTGCAAGCTCTAAATTCGATTTCTGCCAATCTCCAGCCTGTAAAACTCGGTGCTGCGCTATGCTCGTCATGTTCGAGAATGACAATCATCGTAGAGTCGTCCTCATTGCTCTGCACAATGAGATCGAGTTGCTGGTTGATCACTGGTCGCATACACAGGCTAGCTCGATGTTCCATACCGCATGTCCGAGAAAGTAGTTTTTGCAGGATCTGGAAGACCTGGCGTGCGTGTTCGCGTACAATCTCGGTGTCTTCCATCTTTGTTTTTGCAAACTCAATCATCCGTGGTTTATGTTCCTCACTCGCTAGCCGAACGAGTCGCTCATTGCAGCCTTGAATCTTTTCGACCATCTCGACATAAGGTTTGAGGTTGGAGCCGTGCTCTAAGGTTGCAAAGAGGGCGATAATTGATCCTTTTTCTAGGTCGAATGGTCCCTATCACTCCGTCAGTGGGGCACGATAATGGCTCACGGCAATCTGACCTCGCCATTCGCATCAAGGCGAAGGGTTGATTTCAGCTGGCCAAGAGTCTGGCTTATCATGTCGACTTCATCCGTGAAGGCGCTATACGAATGCCGAAGTCGTCTTCGGAGACAACTATCCAAGAATGGGGCTTCCCTTGCACTCTTATCAAAATGAGTGAAGAGACTCGTCAGCTGACCCTGGGTGACGTATGGCTCTACAAGTCCCTCAATAGTGTCTCTCATCATCGCTTGCTCCAATTTCAGGTCGACTTGCAACCTAAGAAACGTCCTCTCCGGCCTACTCTGACTACGCAACAGCCGTAGACCTTGTTCGTAATGCTCAAGGCCAGTACACACCAACACCATGGAAATTATTGTCGATTTAATTGTAGTAGCCAGATCACTCGCTATGCGCGTCGCAGTGGAATCGTAATGGTGTTGGTACACATGACCTGGACCCAGTTAGTGAACAAATTCGTACTTATGTGCGAGCACCACGCTTACCTCCAGTCACCATGACATCCTCCATATGATGTCTTGCCTGTACATGTGTACTGTCGTCGGTGTTTGCGCCTTCCTGACGCGTAATATCATCAACACTGGGCGACTTCCAAAAGTCGTCAGGCATGCGTAGCTGTGCGTCGTCCAGAGTGTCCAGCTTCTGTCTATACTTGAATGCCATATTGAATAGGGGAGAGAGCACTGACAACGACTCGTCAGATGTCAACACAGCCCAAAGATAGAGGATTGGGGGTTCGAAATCTGCTATCGGGCATGACGTGGCGGCAGGTCAGGCCTCCATGCGCAGGGCATGAGACCTCACTCTTGCAGCTCAACCAGCAGCGGAACTTCCTGAGATGTGAGACACGGCCTCAAAGGTCCCAGATCGCACACTTACGGAGAATAGGGGGTTTCAGGTCCTGTTCGTCGGCAGAAAGCGTTGCAATGTAATGGACGTCATGCAAACCCGTGGCCTTTGCTTCATTGTTCGTGCGACAATGCCTGTTGTCCTGCAGCGTGGGGTAGCTTTGGCAACATGGAAGCAATGTGGAGAGCTCTAGACATAATAATAGCTATAAGCACACTGGCAAGCCTTTCATCGGTTTCATCTTCATCTACGAAGGCATGACGCTCGCCTCCATCGTCAGGGCCTGCCTGGATGCTTTCTCTGAGCGCAAAGCTTTCGTCGACCATACTGGCGACAATCTACAAAGCCTTGAAATACAGAGCGAGCATGATCGTTTCAAGCTTTGGGTGGGGAGTGTTGCGGCTCACCGACCACCATCTTCGCAAAGATCCCTCGAGCGGAGGCTGCAGGGTTCGCAAAATCTTCTAAGCACGTTGTCTGACATACTCCGAGCTCTACAGATATCGATAACAGATCGTCAGTCATGATATCTCAGACCACTGTGCGTACTGACGTTATCAGTAGTCCACGAGAATGCTCCAGATGGGCTACATATGGACAATGAAGACGATGTCCCTGACTTCGAAACGCCGGAAGCGTCTTCGGAGACGAAGGCCACGCTTGCTGAAGTCCATCACTACATCAATCTGCTCTACCGGTTCTCTGTCAGCCTGCGATCATCTTCCCGGCGGCTCGTGCTACAGCGGAAGTTTGAGCATCGATACGATACCCGAAGTATCCAGTACCAAGTCTTTCGGAATCACGTCAGAGATAAATTTACTACCATGGACAGTCGACTCGTTGAGCGATTTGCAAGCACTATGTCCGTGATGTCGTCGATGCTAGACTATAACAGGCTTCACAACTTGAGAATGGGAGAGGGCATCGAGGGAGGAAGTAGAGGAGACGCAATGTCATCGACCATGCCCAGCACTTTGCCTTCGGATCTGGACGCGGAAGGTGACAAAAAGATGACTAGTATGACAGATGAGAGCGCAGGTAATGCACTGTCGGATGGATCTGCGATGAGTTTTGCTCTCACGGATTCGGATACGTCCCGGAGGTATCCACCACCTCTGCCCGTAGCCGGGCTCGACGGTCGCCCATTCTTGTGTCCTATTTGCTTCGCCATGGTCAGCGTTCCGAGCACCTCCAGCTGGAAGTAAGTCCGCATGAGCGGGACTTGGAGAGTCATAGCTGACTGACTGTAGCCGTCACGTCTTTGAGGACCTGATGCCTTACGTATGCGTCGACCCGGACTGTCAGACGCCCAGTCGCAGATACATACAAAGGGACGATTGGAGAAGACACCATCAAGACTCCCATTGTGTGACATGGTGCTGCCCCTTCGAGCAAGGACAGCTTTTCTACAGCAAAGATGCGTTCACGCACCATTTGACCCGGCAATGTGCATCCAAACCGGAGACCCGGCATATTCCTGACCTCGTGGAGGCTTGCGCTCGTTATGACCGTCAGCCTATCGACTGGAACTGTCCCCTTTGCTTCAAAAGCTGTCGAGATGGTAATGAGTGGTTTCGCCACGTGGGTCGCCATCATGAACAGTTAGCACTCTTCTGTCTTCCCTCACATCTGCAAGGTGAGGATAAAGAAGACGATCGTGAGCAGAATGTCGACGGTACAGTCTCAACGAGTGAACCAGAATCGAGCAGCTATTCTGAGGCGATCGAACGATACACTGCGGCAGGAGATCATGAGAACGAGATCGACAAGGAAATAGCACGTAAGGATGGAGATGACACCATACCCATTGACGAGGAAGTTGCACACAGTAGCTTGAATACCCACTTGGCAAGCACTCCTTGCCACCTGTGCAATCAAGTCTTCTGGAGTTTGAGAGAAGTACGGTGAGAAGATGCATCAACAAGGCTATTGTGGGACAAGTCTGAGGTCTGACATCGCGCGCCAGGCAACACAACGAAGACGTTCACGATCGGTTTCTCCACTGCACTGCTAGTGGATGTGGGTGGAGTTTCACGACTGAAGACGATCTCGATCAGCATCTAATTGAGGAACATGGCGAGGGCGAGCGATTGACATGCCCCATCGAGACTTGCGACTTCTACTATAGACGGTTCTCGCGGCAGTCCAGTCTGGAGCAGCACATGGCCATTCAACATGGGGACGGACCAGACCTCCTGAATGCATTGGCTCGTGAGAACAAGTTATTCCCACGAGTAGGAGATGCCGACACAGAACATGATCCAGAATTCCAGGCACCGCAACATGACGAAGATCTCCAGGCTGCGACCTTCGTACAGACGTCGGCTAAAACTAAGGGTGAAGGGCTTACTCCAGCATGGACCGTTCGTGAGAGGCGTATCAACGATAAGACGGGTGCTCCAGAGTATAGAATCGCTGATGAGCAAGGGGAGTTTCTCGAGAACGGAAGATGGATACCCCAAAGCACCTTGGTTTCCAAAGTTGCTCACGGAGAAACTCCAGGAGCATCGACAGACCCGGTTCAAGTAGCCAAGAGAACAGAGACTACCAACGCAGATGAACGACTCGCATCGCGACGCAAAGACGAGCTGTTTACAGGTGTCACTGAGTCCATGAGTGCATACCGACTACGACAATCCGATCTAAAAGCACATTTGAGCAAGAAATTTGGCACTGCCTGGGACATACGACTGACTGTATGCACAACACCCCATTGTGATCATCGTTGCTGCATTGTGTGTGCTGACTGAACCCTAGCTCAGGAATGATCGATATTCCTTCAGAGTTCCAAGGCTTCTGACCCCGGTAAACTCTGCCCATCTCGTACAAGGACTCTCGCTGACGAGTGATTGCAGAAAGAGAAGAACGATATTGATAAGCTGCGAATCAGTCCAGACTGAGAACGACTTTTGACACACTCACCCGGGAAAGATCTCGGTTTCTTGTTGCAGAGGCGTTCTCATGACGTTAATGCTTTGTTTCGGCTCTGTATCGGCTGAAGCTTGAAGTCGGCGCTTGCTCGCCATACACGACTATCCGCAGTAGTCAGCTCGCAAGTCGATGGCTGTCCATTGGCTGTAAAAACCATTGGCAGCAGTCTCGCAACAGTCCACTTTGCAGTTGCCAACGACTCAGAGAGCTTTGGTGGAGGCTCCGTTCGTTATGTACAAGTGCTAAACGGACGCTTCACTGGTATTGCCCTTCCAGTTGCGCAAACTGCACGAGCCACGACACATGGTGATCTCGTACCAGGTAGGATGTAGCCAGCATGACGTGAAGTTGATAATACCTCAATAGAGTTCAACGGCCCGTAAGTACCCTTGTGGGTCGGTGGCTCGAGCTTTCGCCGATCGGTCAAATTCACATCGGCCGACTTCGCTTCACGACTTTGACTCGAAGCAATTCCAGGTTAACATCAGACAACCTAATGAACACTCAATAGATCGCCAAGAGATATGTCCCTCACAAACGCATCCCCAGAAGCCGCGGCAAAGGCTGCAAAAATCTCATCACGGACACTTGCAACGCTCGCTGTAGAGGCACGAAATTCCGCACTTGACGCCATCCACGATGCACTATCAAATGCGAGGAACGACATATTAGCAGCGAATGCGATTGATCTGGAACTGGCGAAGAAATCTACGGCAAATGGAGAGCTGAATCCGAGCATCTTTAAGCGATTAGATCTGAGTAGGAAGGGAAAATTCGATGACATGCTGCAGGGCATTAGGGATGTGAGAGGGTTGGCGGATCCTGGTATGTATTGATATTGTCTCTCGTCTGTCCTCAGAGATTACTCTACGTGCGTGTACGGTTTCCCTGTCTAACAGTCGCGCACAGTCGGCAGAATCGACCTCAAAACAGAACTCGACGACGGCCTGATCCTCCAACGCCAAACCTGCCCCATCGGCGTCCTCCTCATCATCTTCGAAGCGCGACCAGAGGTCATCGCCAACATCGCATCCCTCGCCATCAAGTCCGCCAATGCAGCAATCCTCAAAGGCGGCAAAGAGTCAACAGAGTCTTTCAAAGCAATCGCCACAGTAATTTCAAAAGCCCTAGAATCGACCCAAGTCCCCAACGACTCTATTCAACTCGTCACGACCCGCGACGCTGTCGATCCCTTGCTGGAGCTCAGCGAGTACATCGACCTGGTTATTCCCCGCGGCTCGAACGACCTTGTGAGGCATTGTCAGAGGAAAGCACATATGCCGGTACTGGGCCACGCAGATGGTCTTTGCAGTTTATACCTGCATCACGATGCCGATCCGAAGATGGCAGCCGATGTCATCGTCGACTCAAAGACAGACTATCCAGCTGCGTGCAATGCCCTGGAGACTCTCCTCGTGCACGAAGACGCACTCGCCACAACTCTTCCCTCAGTAGCGTCGGCGCTGATCTCCAAAGGCGTGACCCTGAAATGCGACGCCAAGTCAAAACAAGCACTATCCTGCCTCGCAGAACAAGAACACATCCAAGACTCCACCGTCAAAGACTACGACACCGAATTCCTCGACCTCATTCTCGCCATCCGCACCGTCTCTTCTCCCATCGAAGCCATCGAACACATCAACACGCACGGCTCACACCACACCGACGCCGTCCTTACAGCGTCCAAAGACGTCGCAGACACTTTCCTCAACAGCGTCGATGCAGCGTGTAAGTTCTGGAACGCCTCGACGAGATTCTGCGATGGGATGAGGTTTGGGTTTGGGACGGAAGTAGGTATCAGCACGAACAAGGTGCATGCGAGGGGGCCGGTGGGATTGGAAGGGTTGACGATTCATGAGTATAGGATCAGTGGCAATGGGCAGGTTGCGGTCGCGTATGGTAGTGGAGCGGGCAAGAAGCAGTATAAGCATGTGAGGTTGCCGATCGATTGATGGAGCGATTCAAGCAATGAGGGAGGAACACTTAGCAGGCTTCAATGCTGGCATAGAAGCGAAAAGTAGAAAGTATCTTGGGGTATCACTGAATGTACTCATCACCATCACCATCTTCCCCAGGAAAACTCGCCAAACAACAAGGCTACTCCCTCACTTCTTCCCAAACATCCCCGCAATGCCCCCAACACCACCAGGCCTCATGCCCACAGCCTCAAACCGCCCTTCACCCAACCTCTTCCCGGCTTTGATACTCTCTACCACCCACTCCACCGTCACGAACCTCACCTTGGCTCCTCTTGTGCTCGCAATCTCTTTCTGGATCTTACTCGCCGCAAGGCCCCCACCAATGCCGCCTTTGCTGTTCGCTTTTCCCAGAATTACGTGGGTGACGCTGCGACGGCCGAGGGCGACGGCGATGTTGCCGCCGTGGGTTGTGAGGAGATGTTTGAGTTTGTGATCGGAGAGGATTGGGGCTGTGGATCCGTTGATGTAGAAGCAGAGGGAGGAGAAGATCTGAGGAGGCTGCTCGGGAGGTTGTGGTTCTGGCGGTGTTGTGGAGAGTTCGGCGGGTGAGTCTGAGATGAGAGGATCGATGGGTTCGAGCAGATCAGACGGCGAAGTTTCGTGAGACGTCCAGCTGCTTTCTCGTATCGAGCCGTCCTGTCTTCTGTACGGGGTGAAGGGATTCACCACAGCAGACGGCTTATCTTTCTTCTCTTCCAATTCGACCTTGACCCTCTTCGCCGGCCTCTCTCCATCCTTCTTCTCCACCTTCATACTCTCCCACAAGCTCAACTGCCCACCCGTCCTCAGCCCCTTCGCGCCCTTCTCCCACCCTCCATTCTCCGTCCTCCCATCCACCCCAAAATCTCTACTCCCCGCCCCAACGCTATCGCTCACTCTCTTGCCCCCTCCCGCCCCGGACGAAAACTGCTCGCGGAGTTTGTGGTGTCTCGAGTCGCGCCATGATGTGCTGCCGCTGAGGCGATTTTCGGCGCGTTGATGGCCGGTTGCGCTGCTGTTAAACGGGTCGAAGATTTGCTTTGAGGGCTTTGCGGCGGGCGGGGCGGTGGGCATGCTGGCGATGTTGGGCTATATCATTTCGTCTGGTGCTGTTAGTCCCCTCGAAAGCCTGGTAGCTGGGTGTGTTGTTGTGTTGGCAAGTGAAAGAATGGTAGCGCGGATGACGCCGTCATTGTCGTTGCCGTGACAGCGGGGTCCATTCACGAAAGTCGCGCGTGCAAGCGTGCCAGGACAAAGATGACTATCATGAACTATTTGTGTCCAACGACGAGCCTTTCAACATAACCAGACGTGAAGCATACCATCAACCACTCATCACGGCTTCTCGCTATACCACCAACACGCCTCTACGCCGCCGCAATATATTCCCCCACCTCCATCATACACCGCCGCCATGTCTCAGCGATCACGCGCACCTCTCGGAATCCTCATCCACACATCCTCCACCCACTTTGCCCCATCCGCCAACAGACTTCTCATATTCATGCAGAATAAGCCAGCAAACTATTGAAACACGCGCATAAACCAAGCTCCACTCTCCTTCCATCCCAAATCTCACAGCGGGGAAGCCCCCAGCTCTCCACGGCTCATCCTCGATAGACTTCCGTACCTGCATGCCGTCTTCCGCATCTTGACTTGAGCACGTCCATTTCGGGAGGCTGATGGATCTCGGAGGCGTTCCAAGTTGAAGTATGAAGGCCCGCGTGCTGGCTCGCCTCTGGGCGGCCGGCGAGTTCTTGTTCGTTCTTCTTGCTACGTTGCAGGTGCTTGTCATGTTGAGGCAGTACGCTTTTACCGCCGTCTTGCTGGGCGCTGAGACGGTCAAGGGCTCGTACTGGTCCGGATGGCATGGCCGAGGTAATCCGTGGCAGTGGCCTGGTCCGTACCCTAGTGCTGGTGGTTGGTGGTTGGAGCAGTCGCAGGATGTGCTGTCGACTTTGTATGACACGTATTGGAATGGAACGTACTGGGTTGAGGATGTGAGTGTCAAGGATGCGGTCTTCCGACTTGCGCTGATGCCGTGCCATAGCCGAGCATATTGCAATGGGCTGCAGCTGTGGTCAACACCTTCGTGATAGACACACAGAGGACTTTCACCACAGCTATTTCACAGTACAATGGGAACAATCGCGGCTCACAGGTCAATGCGGCACAGATCCAAGCCGACATCAGGAAGTACTACTCCGATATTGAAACCTTCTATACTAGCGGCGAGGACGTAAACCAGATCTTTGATGCCGCATATGACGATGCCCAGTGGGTGGTCCTGGAATGGCTCGAAGCCATCAAGTTCGTGAACCAGTACGATGCTTATTCGAGGTCGTCTTTTGGACAGCAAGACATTGCAGAGTTCGCCCATCGAGCGCATATCTTCTACAATATTGTTCAGGACCAATTCAACACATCTCTATGTGAAGGCGGCTTAACCTGGAACCCAGCGCTGGCGCCATACAAGAACGCAATCACGAACGAGCTATTCGTCTCGAGCTCGATCGGCATGTATCTCTACTTCCCAGGCGACAACAACTCCGACCCTTACCCGTCGACAACCTACAACAACAGGACCCTACCGCCACTTCCCTACCTAAAGCCCCATGACCCCTTACTGCTAACCAACGCCAAAGAAGAATGGGCCTGGTTCAAATCCCACAACTTCACAAACACCCAAGGCTTGGTAGTTGACGGCTTCCACATATCCGACGGACAAACGACCTGCGACGAGCGAAACGAAATGGTCTATTCCTACAACCAAGGCGTCATGCTCTCAGGTCTCCGGGGCCTCTGGGAAGCCACAGGCGACACATCCTACCTCCAAGACGGCTACAGCCTCATCAACACTGTCATCGACGCCACAGGCTGGAATGCCCGTGGCTACGACCAAGCCGGGCAATGGGCTGGACTAGGCCGCAACGGCATCATGGAAGACTACTGCGATGCGCCGGCAAATTGCTCACAGGATAGTCTCATCTTCAAGGGCGCTTATTTCGAGCATTTAGACCTCTTCTGCGAACCCCTGCCTACTCAAACGCCTCTGGTGAAGGATCTGACGTACCTCGCGGATCAGGGACTAGCGAGTAGTCATGCGCAGAAGTGTAAGAGCTATGCGGGTTGGATTCAGCACAATGCTTTTGCGGCGTTAAGCACGAGGAACGCTACGAGTGAGGTTATTGGGGAGTGGTGGGGTGCTTCATACGTAAGTTCCCTTAGCTTACACCGACCCATTTCCATCGTAATCATCGTCTTTCAGGTCAACCGCACGCAGACCCCTTCACCGAAATACACTCTTCCTCAGCCTTACGGCAGCATCGACATCGCCAACAAACCCTGGCTTCTGAGCCAGCCGCCTTGGAGATGTGATGGTCAGGGCGATTGCGAGTCTTACGTGGGTAAGATCTTGATCGGTGAACGCAGAAGAAGGAGCAGGAAGAGGCAGGCGACGGATCAAGTCCGGACCGTAGAGACGCAGGCGCAGGGTTTGAGCGTCGTCAGAGCCGCCACGAATTCGGTTCTGCAGAGGAGGGCCTATGCAGATCTGGTTGGTGGTCGGTAGATGTTATGTGACTGGTGATGTAGGGGTCGATTTAGCTGGATCGCCGTACCTTATGATGTTGATGAGGATTTCCCCTGCACGGTGTCATTTAAGATGCTGCTTGTGAGGCTGGACCCGTGTTGCCGTTGTGCATCAGCTTTCTCTCGGCTCTCGCAGTTGATTGTAGGCCCAACTCTGTCTGATACATGCATGTGAGGAGATGCGTGCCTGCGTCTGTCTGAATCGCCAGGTATATAGCACCTTTGTTGTGGTGCGCTGTCGACATGCCTTGTTCAACAGCTATAGCAAGCGGCGCTTACAGGAGTGTTGAGCTATGCGGGGCCTAGTCGACTCTCGAAGGGTGAGGCAGTCATTTCAAGTCCACCACAAGAGGCTCGAACGAAGACGAGGAGAACGTAAACGTAAAGATCAATACCTGTAGAAGTACTACCTTGGTGACTTCGATCAACATAGTGATTTACCACAGACATACTCTCTATTGTCGAATTCGGAAGCCATGGTGCTCGAGATACAATAAGAGCTGTCAGAGCGTCTTGCAGTCCATGATCTGGACGAAACTCGTGTGGGAAAAGAAATGCACAAGAGTACAACGAGTAATACTTTTGATGTGCTTTCATATACATGTCATAGCCGTAGAGTCATCCAAGCGAACTCATCAGTATCGTTCCATCAAAGTACATGATATCTATCGCATGAGCCATTGATCATCTCAACGCTGACTAGATCGTTGCAACGCTTACAACCTCGCACGAGCGCGCCTCTTGGTGGTAGTAGCAGCAAAAGCGTCAACACCACGTTGCAATGACGCCGCAATTCTGTCAGAAAGTGCTTGTGCCTGTGCCAATTCAGCGTCAGGAATGATAGCGAGAAGCGCAGAAGAGAACTGGTTAGAGTTCGTCTGGATATTCTGCAGATTGATCTCAACAGACGAGGTCAGACCCTGCGAGTCGAAGGTAGGCTTCTTGTCGATGGTGGCGTCGATAGATTCGTCGACAGAGTCCGCGAGGCTGCTGACGGGGGCTGTGAGCTGGTTGGCTTGGTCGTCGGTGAGTTTACCGGTGCAGCTCTGGGCGTCCATGGTGGCGTTCATGAGGTCTCCGATGAGCTTGTTCGTGGCGTCGACCAGGGGAATGAGCTGGTCGAAGGTCATGTAGGTGCTGACGGCCGTGGTCAGGTTGTCGGTGTCGGCTTGGATTAGGGAGAGGTCGGCTTGGACGGTTGGGAAGCAGGTTGGGCCGGTTGGTGTTGAGGTGGTTGAGGTAGAGGTAGAGGATGTGGTTGTGGTTGGAGTTGTTGTCGTTGTTGGCGTAGTAGTGGTAGTAGGCGTAGTCGTCGTAGTAGTGGTTGGAAAGCTTGATCCACCGCCTGGCGTGGTGGTCGGTGTGGTTGTTGTGGTAGTGGTTGGGAAGCTTGATCCGCCGCCTGGCGACGTCGTCGTCGTGGTAGTCTGACCGCCGCCAGGCATAGATCCTCCACCAGGCATAGACCCGGGCATAGATCCGCCGCCAGGCAGAGACGAGGGAATCGAGCTTGGGAATGACGAGCCACCGGATCCGCCGCCTGGGTAGGTCATCGTCAACGGCGGCTTGGTAGGCGAAGTGGTAGGCGACCCCCCAGAGCCGCCTCCGCCGCCACCAGATCCACCACCGACAGTCTCAGTCTTCGTCACCGTCACAGTGACTGTCTCTGGGCTGCCACCCGAGCCTCCTCCAGGGCACGTAGGAGATGAGGGTGGAGAGGTCTCCATTGGTGGAGAAGAGCCAGGGCATCCGCATTGCGTTGCAATCATCGAGGAGATAGATGACCAGATCTCAGGCGAGAGCTGTCCGTTCCATTGTTGGCCCTCGCCCCACCAGTTACGTGGAAGCAGAGGTGCAGCCTGCTCTGCTGCGAGAGTCAGGCCACTGTGGAGAAGCACAAGAGAAGATGCAAATTTTGCTGCCATTTTGTTGATCAACTTGAAGAGGCACAACTGGAATCGAGAGACAACGAAAGAGAGAAGGAAGTAACTGCAACCTTTTTATGCCGGTCCTGCAATGACTCCGATGAGTCTTGCCAAGCGACGAACACGGGGCATCGGCAGAGCCAAACGTACATGGCTTCTGATGCCAATTCATTGTCTCAAGCCACCGGCCGAAGAGGCTCACTGGGGAAGCCGCGGTATTGACACATCTCTGTACGGATTGGAGCGGCGTGGGTAGACGAGCTGACCAATTCGGGATTGGCACTCGAACAGATGCGCAGAAGGTGCAGCGAAGGATGGCAGATGGATGTAGTTCCTCGCCTAGGTCCCGTGCTGCGAGGAGAAGTGGAGGCGACGTTGATGTCGAGGTCTCAACGCCGCATTCCTTCCAAAGCGTATTTTGCAGCAAAGACAATCTTGTGCCGAGCGAGGAGGTTCGGCGTCCTGTGCCACGAGACCTGCAAGGTCGCTCGGCTCTTCCACTGCAGGTCAGCAAGCCGTCGAAGCCACGGGGTGAGCTGTATGTATGTTCATGGAGAATGGCGTTATGGTGTAGCAGGAGAGGAGCAGTTGTGGCAGAGGTGTCCAGCGCTGCTAGAGGACTAAGTGCGGCTGGCACCGAGGAGGTGAAGTCAGAAGATACCGAGGTGCCGGGGTGCTGAACTCAGAACAACCAAGACGCCTGCACGTGGGCGGGCCTAATGCAGGGACGTGCTCGTATCGATTGCGGGGCATGGGGAATGGCGCCGCCAAGCACTGGAATGAGGCGTGAAGAAACGAAGTGGTCGCCATTTCCGGCAGGCACACAACTAAGGTACTGTGTATGCAGAGACCGGTGCAAGCATGTCACAGTGCCGAGCTTGAGGCGACCTCGCTAAGGTCGTGCATGGGCCTGGCACATGAACGATGTCGGCCCCAAACTTTGCCACTGGCAGCGGTTCCTCAATCAGGCTCCCGGTCACCGGCCCGCGAGCGGAAGCCGTGGGCCGACGATGATCGGGACGGTGGAGGTCTCGACGGGATCGCTGTTGAAGATCGCCCCACGTGAAGTTTGTGCGAACACAGAAGAGACCTTACAGTTCGCACAGTGTCGAGATGCAGTCACAGTCTCAGACCGTAGATACCTCCTACCACCATGTCTAGTCCAGCAGACTGACCTCGAACGTACGAAACATCTGAACAGGATGCTAGGCTGTTCTGGGATGTTTTCGTGATGTTATCGAGTGCCAGCGGCTTGACGACCACGGATCGAGCTGACAGATGACAGTTGTCTTTCAGACATGTCCATTGAAGTGCGTTCTGTCCCCTTCTTGCAGCCTTTAGTGATGCACGGTCGCCAGGCGAAGTGCAGAATCTATAACGCCGTCCAGCACATGGACAGCGCGACCAGCCAGAATAGACACACGATCGTTGACCAGCCGATCCGCTTCGTATGAGCATCGCTCGTTGTGGAGGTACTGGCAGGTCCGGAGGCTAGACCACCAGCAGTGGTTGGCGCAGGTGATGATGTAGTACTAGCTGGTTGTAAAGCCATCGATGTATGGCCTTGTCCAATGACCATCAGACCAGTGGAGCCAAGAGATAGCGTTGTTCCATCCGTGGTGAGGGCAGACCCTCCAATTGTTAACGTCTGGCCGCCGAGGACGACTTCACCAGAGTGTGCAGGGACCCCATAGGCTGTGAGGGTCTTGGAGCCGATAGTAATCAAGCCTTCGATTGAAAGAGATGCGCTCACCGCCACGGTCGTTGCCTCGCCATCTGACAAGGTGATAGTGTGACTTCCCATCACTATGCTCTTGCCATTCGATAGAACAGACACTGCCTGCCCATCGATCACAGTGGCCTCTCCTGGAATGAGCGTTGTGCCATCTACAACAATCGAGGACCCGGATCGAGAGAGCGTCATCTCAGTCGGGTCTGGAGGTGGCGGTATGATGGTTGTCGCATCGCCGCTGGCAAGCGAAACAGTCTGAGATCCCACTAGTACGCCTCCTCCGTCTTGTAGTGCTGAGACTGTCTGGCCATCTATAACAGATGAAGCGCCTGGTGTGAGAGCGGTCCCATCAACGATAATCGCAGTGCCTGAACGAGAGATTGCCAGCTGAGTGAGTCCAAGGGATACGGATGTGATAGTGGTTGCATCGCCATCTTGCAAAGAGACAGTCTGAGTCCCGATGATCACACCATTGCCGTTCTGTAGTGGTGATACTGTCTGCCCATCGACGATGGTCGCAGCACCCGGCAAAAGAGCACTTCCATCGACGACGAGTACAGAGCCAGAGCGTGAAATCGCGACTGCAGGCTGGATCGCGCCTGGCGCCATAGTCGTAGCGCCACCATCACTCAGCGAAACTTGATTGGCACCGACGTAGAGGTGCTGACCCGCAGGATCTTCTGATACGGTCTGCCCATTCACATTAGCTGATTGTCCTGGAGAAATTGCGGTGCCGCCAACGAGATAGATCGATCCAGAGCGGCTGATCTTCATGCCAGGAGCTGCTACTGGGTTGGCGACGTTTGTCGAAGCTCCAGACTCGAGAGATATGGTACTGCTTCCTATTACGAGGGCACTGGCTCCAGGTCCGAGAGAAGCAAATTGTCCGTCGATAGTGGTTGTTTGACCAGGTACCACCGTGTTGCCGTTCACGACGTAACTCGATCCAGCACGAGAGACACCAACCACTGGCGCAATGGTAGTTGCTGGTGTCACTTGAGCATCAGTTTGTGCAATGATTGAGACCTGTTGACCCTGGACTGTCGCCGCTTCACCCGGTTGCAACGTGTGGCCCGCAACAACATAGGCCGATCCTGCGCGACTGACGGAGACAGGGTCGGCGTCTGGTATGTTTACCGATGTAGCTTGTCCCTGCGAGAGTGGCGCAATTGCTGAGCCTCCAACGACAAGCCCTTGGCTTGAAGCTAGACTTGCCGCTGGAGCTGGAGGGTCCGCAGAAACGAGGGTAGGGTTGGTTTCAACATTGCCTGTACTGATCGCTTCTGAAAAGACACCAAGGGCGTCCGTTGGTTGGCTGCTGGCTGGTGTCTCCGCTGGATCATCAGATTGATGGGTAGGGCCGCCCTCAGAGTCAGATGTTGGATCCAGTTGAGACGGTGCGGTGGTTTGGTCGGTGTTCGGGCTCGTTGGATCGTCGGCAGGAGACGTAGCCGCAATTTCAGGGCTAGAGCTCACGGCAGCCTGCGGTGCGGTCTCCACTGAGGTGGCACTGGGCTGCGCTGCTACAGCTGGAGCAGGTGAAGGCGGCGCTGGAGTGGAAGTCGCAGGCAGAGCTGGCACAGCTTCGGAGTTTTCGCTTGTCAATGCAAGAGGCGGTTTGGTTACCTGTGACGGTGCTGTCTCTGCAGGCGTAGGCACAGCTTCTGAGCTCGCTTGCGTCAAAGCTATTGGTGGACTGAAGCCGTGGACTCATATTAGATGTGCTCGATGAACTGCTCAGGTGCCTTGGTGTTCAGACTTACTCGAAGAGGTAGTATTTCTGCCCATACTGATATCGAAAGTACGTATCGCCCTCGAACCCGCAGCCATTCCACTCAGGCTGCAGCTGGTTGACTTGGGTGGGATATCTGCGCACAGATTAGCTCCTCAGCTCAAAACACGGTCGAAAGTACTCGCGCTAAGGCTGGTGCATAGTTATCGTAAATCGTCGGGCATTGAGCCTCCCACTGCATCCCACCCCATATGCACCTCGGTTGGCATTTGTATATATCCTTGGCGATAGGGGTCTGAAGGTCGGCGTAGTTTACAGCAGTCGGTGTCGGTCCTGTCATAAAGACGCCATTGGGGTCGCCGCACATACTGCTGACTTCAGACGACGGCAGCGGAATGAACAAGTTCGTCATTGGAGTGCCGGTCGGGTTACCACAAGTGTCAGTAGCAGCGAGGCTTTCGAACGAGATGTAAGCAGTACCAGAGGTGAAGGTCGTGCCGAAAGTCTCGACCGTAATGGGCGTCGAAATATTGGTCAAGGGCGACACAGTCGTATAGTTCCCACACAGACGATTGCCTTTGATCTCAGGTGGGAAATAGACCAGTCGCACCGACCCTGCCACAAAGTGACAGTCTTGGGTTCCGAGATTCATTCCGGCGCAGTTGCCAGAAGATGCCGATGTCGACGAGGATGCTTTCGAAGTCGTCGAAGAACTCGTTGGCCTGGGGCATGCAGGAGATGGAGGGTCTTTCGAAACTGTTGTAGCAGTCTGCGACTCCGCCCACCAGAACGACGAGTCCCATGCTGACCATAGGCTTGAGCAATCTTTTTCGCCGATCGTACAGCTCGGACAACTACCTGTGCACGATGCTGGCATCGTTGTGGCAATGACGATCGTGGTAATGTATATGGAGGTGCTGACGGTATCTGTCGGAGTTCCACTCATTCGAGGATAATTGTCGCAAAGCGTGAAGACTGTGCCGTTCGGGAGCAGTGTTGTCTCGGTCGTAGACGTCACAGTCGAGGTCGAGGTGCTCCTGCTGGTGATCGATTCGTTTGTGTGCGCAGAAAGCCACGACAGAGATGCGCTGTTGCAAAGCTGGGCATCTTGGAACGATCCGTTCGAGGCCTGTGTAATGGTGGATTGTGATGCCTGCGTTGCGTTCAGTGATCCGGCAGACGGGGAGACTGCGCTTGACGAAACAGTAAGCTCTGGGGAAACAGATGTCGCTGCCGTTGACAAGGTGACTCCAAGGCCCTGGAGAATAAACGAGCCAAGTCCAACTGCTGAGAGAGAGCTTGATAATCCAGAATTGGGCGAAGCAGAGCTAGTCCGAGAAGTGGTTGTTGTCGAATTATCGGTGACATTCGCGAGCGCACTGCAGCTTCTCAGACTGCAGCATATCGCCAGGAGGATTGCCCACCTGAAGCTCATGTCGGTACCTCAGAAAACGAAGGAGAGGCTTGGTCATGACAAGAAAGTCTGGGCAGGTACATTTGTCGGACTTCGCTGCGAAGATGTACGGATGGTCGTATGTTGTGAAACCACACCACAAGACTCCAGCTGAGGCTGAGTTGATGCTGTCGCCACCTGCAGGCGAGGAGTCCTCACAACGAAGATGTGCATGGGCCCGTAATATATCGACTGCGTCCCGGCAACGACAGCCCAATGATCTTGCATGTCGCAAGCGCCCCCGTTTGTCGACATTGTGAAACGTTGGCGAGTCGGCAATCTAATAGGCGGAGAATACTTTGGCCCCCAATAGCTGCAGACGAGCACCGACGACTGATACTACGCCTGCAATTAGCGTTCTAGACTCACTACATTCCTATGGCCGTCTGGCTCCTTTGATTTTGCCAGGATGAAGGATGAAGATCATTCTGTACGCGCATACGCGGAAGGAGTCTATTTTGACTGCCAAACACCACGTGCGCACGGTGAGAACCGTGGGTACAGACATGACCATCATAGAGCGTTTGCATGCATTTGACCGAAGGCTTCAAGCCGCAGACGAGGAGGTATTGGCATTATGGTGTAGTCGATGTGTTGAGAGAAGGAGGGAGGAGGGAGGAGTGGAGGAGAAGTGCACGTTCGGACTATCGGCCCGATAGACCGGCTCATGGCCCATGAACCGACACTCGGAGCCTGATTCGCAGCGAAACTGTATGTGAAGTGATGACCAGACTTCGGACCTCTTCCTCTGCCTCTTCATCCTCTCACACCTTCGGCAGGAAGAGCTGAGTACAACTGCCACTTGCTTCACTTTCGCTTTCGAAGATCTTGGCGTGATCGGATGCAGACTATCGTCTTTTGACCACTCGATCTACCACGGAATTCGAGATAGAGAGTTGCGACTATTGACATGGCATATACGTCTTTACAGAGTGATTGCTCGCGGGAAACTAGCAAGCCACGGTTTCTGATGTGGTCGCGAGAAGAGTCAAAGTCAAAGGAACCGGATGACCGGCAACAGGCTTCTTGATTGCAATCAGCAAATCGTTTCCTTTTAAGATGTTCAAGCCTTCTGCGCATGCTGTAAGTACTCCTGCATCTTCTGAAAGAACTCCAAGCTAAACTTAGAGTCCACAAACTCCTCAATCCTCTCAACTTTCTCGCCATCCTCGCTGAAGGCCAAGAAGAACGCATACTCGTTTCGATAAGGCATGAACGGCGTTTCTCCCGTACCTGGAGTACAGAACAGAGTCAGCGTGCATCGTGGACCAAGCACTCTTCACATACCAATGGCATGTACCACCGCCATCTTCTGTTCCGGATCATTCACAATCTTCACAATCTTCATCTGGAATTGCGACATGTGAGGCTCCATATTCCCGAAGAACAGCTTGTAGTCGGCATTGGTCCTTGGCGGGCGATTCAGGGAGACTGGAAGCATGGCATGAACACACTCGTCGGATCGAGCTCGTAGCAGTCCCTCGACAGTCCACTCATTGTATCCTTCGATGAAGCGCTCGGCTGTGGCACGCTGCTTGGCTGCTATGGAAGACATGGTGGTATGGAGTGGATGTTCTATCCCAATATTCGATGGTTGTATACAGAGGGTAAGGTGTTTGGAGAAAGCTTGTAACGAACATGTAGGTACATGTACATGACGAAGTCAGGTCAGCTTATCGACGTCAACGCTGCAGGAACGGAAGTTCAGGAGCTAGAATACCTCCTGGCCTATCAGCTCGCAGCGTTGACGGTAAATATTTGGAGTCACTTATGCGAGGGGCTGCTATGTTGAGAAGTACAATAGATGTCCATTTAGATCTCAAAGACTAAAAACTAAAAAGAAAGTGTATATGACCACGCCAGGGCTGATATACGAGTCAGCATTGGTTTCTTAGTCAGGAAGTGTTCTTGACTTACGTCGAACCTAAGGCTGATTAGACTGATTGTCCTGATGTCTGGCGAATTGGCAATGCTCACCTGGAATCTCCTGATTACAACAATCGTAGTCAGACGCGTTGCCATTACGCCACGCGGCCTTGATGGTTTTTGCTGAGCACTTGAAGTGCTGGTATGGTGGAGGTAGTGAATTTTCAACTTGAATGTAAAGCTCAAAAATTTGAGGACCGAAGTGGTCCCGTTGTCAAGCCGTAAGGAGGACCTTGTGATACCACAAACCCCAACGAGTTTGGGAAAGGCTCAGCGCTTGTCTTTCTCGGCATAGACTGTCGCCGTTTGACTGAACGGGTGAACGGCGATATCCTTTCGTCCATCCTTGTCAATTGTGCGTGTATTAATGTTTCTGGGGAAGGATTCGTGGACACTATGATATGTGGACAGTGAGAATCCCTCGACCTTGACCTCAGGCATATGACCAGGATGACAAGCAGACTCCAGTCCATATAGATCCATGCTGCGATGTGGTACAGCCGAGAAGCGTAAACGAAGACGTATAAAAGTCTTCCATCCAGAGGTCTGTCGAAGGTGCCCTTAGAGCTCCCTTCCGGTGATGATCCCCAAGTATTGGCTTGAGCTGACACAGGGTGAAACACCTCGTGCCGTCATCGCTCTGCAAACCCATTCAAGAGAGATCCGAGAACCGCATCGCGGTGAAAGATGTCAGCACCCAGTCGTCACGATCTCGTCTCCACTGCATCCTGCCAATACTGTTCATGACTAGACCTTCAGGTCTCCCTGTAACGCGCATGTTGACGTAGCTTTCGGCGGTTTCTCCATCTTGATCCTCAAGAATGTCTATGCCCACGACATGAAGGCAATAACGCGGGCTCTCCCTAGTGATCGTTCGAAAAGTCTCAATGTTTCCTTCAAGAGTCGTAGTAGGATGGAAGTTGTCGAGCGCAGCGACCTCGATGCTATCTGCTGCCTTGTGCCAGATAGCGTTGGCAAAATCGCGTTCATTAACTACGCCAACGAACTTTCGGGTCAAGAAGTCCAGCGTCGCAATTGATTCCGACACGGGTGCATCTATGTCGTCGTGGTTCGGTCGACCTGATGCTTTGGCGGTTCCAGGTGCGGTCTGGCTAAGGCTTGACGTCTGAAAGAGCTTGGCTAGCGGATCTTCGCTTGGATCGGGATGTGGCAGAGTCTTATGCCTTTGTAGTCGGTACTTGGCCAGCGTAGCCTTGCATGTAGAGCAGAGGCCAAGAGGCTTAGCATCGGCGTCGCCATAAGCTTTAGCTGCGGCTTGTATACATGCTTCGCACGGCACCTGCCTCGACCGCCGCCCCATAACTGGAACCAAGCACAGGAAGGGCGCCGGTAATGAAAAATGTGTCGAGCTCGCTTGAACGAAGTGTCCCGTGCAAACGAGCAGTTGACTCAAAGGCTGTATGTTCTCCCACAGTTGAGCCAACTTCCAGGGCACTTGTGGCTTTTAGAGTAGCGTCCGCCACAGTAACCCTTTGGTGACGTTGGGGCGTTTTTTTAATGCAGCCCGATGGCTCATCTAGAAAGGAACAGAACTGGTGAAAGTCTGAGCTGGCTACTTAGCCGGACCCTGACTGTACACTCTTTCAAGGGTGAAAAGAGGACGTGAAAGCGATTGCAACCCATTGCAGCTGCAGCAAGTGTTTCTGATCAACGAAGAGGGTCGATAGGGCACAGCTGAGGGATCTGGGGCAAGTAGTACGAAGGATTCTGGAATTTGTAGGTCCGGGGAGATTGAGAAAGGGAACCCTAATACCAAGAACGGCTAAAATAGGTAGCGCTTCGGTCCAGATTCATGTCAAAGCACTGTCTCGTCGTGTTAGGCAGCCCCGTAAGATGCGATCGTATATGTCGCGATGGTCTTCGTAGATGTAGCGTCGCGGTTGTAGTTACATGCAGTCCGTCTAGGTCCTCGAGCAGAAAGGACCGGGAGAGATGACGTTCGTGACCACGTGACGTTAGAGCTCGAAGACGGGCTCGGCCGAGCTTCGGCGGCGCGTTCCGCGTCTCACTGTCCGACACGCGACAGCTTCGTGATCTGGAGGCCGACACCAACGGACCACAGCACATCACATCCCAACATGGCATCATCCGATCAAGCGCCTCTTCAGAGGACGGCGAGTACGTCGCAGCAGTCCGAATCATCACAAACCGCCCAAGACTACATCGCCTCCCAGCTCTCCCTTGAGGCCGACGCCCGCGAAGCACTGCCATACCAGTTCGATACCTGCACCAAGCCGCTTGGTCCTCTACGACAGTCGGTCTATGCATGTCTCACCTGCACACCGCCGCCAGCTTCGCCTCATCAGCAGTTCACTCCGGCCGGCGTCTGCTATAGCTGCAGTATCAGCTGCCATGGCGAGCACACCCTTGTCGAGATCTTCACCAAGAGAGACTTTGTTTGCGACTGCGGCACGACAAGACTGAGCACTTCCGGAACACCCTGCAACCTTCGACCGAATGTTGCGACGGGTAGCAAGGGCGGTGTCACCGGCGAAGAGGCGAGAGATGGCAACCGATACAACCACAACTTTGAGGGCAAGTTCTGTGGGTGCGGCGAGGAGTACGATCCTGAGAAGGAGAAGGGAACCATGTTCCAGTGCTTGGGTCTAGGTCATCCTGACGATGGTGGATGTGGCGAGGACTGGTGGCATCCAGAATGCTTAATGGGTCTGCCGAGGGCATCGCACGAAGTGAAGCAAGAGCCGAAGAAAGAGACCAACGGTACGCTGGAGACGGTCCACGAGGAGGCTGATGAGGAAACACAACCACCGGCTACGAATGGTATTGAACTTCACACTGGCCACGATGACGACACCCCACCAGGCTTCCCACACGAAGACGATTTCGACCACCTTATCTGCTACAAGTGTGCCAACGCATTTCCCTGGATAAAACAATATGCTGGAACAGAGGGATTCTTATCCGCACTTCCCTCAGACGACTCTGCTGCGCGGATGACCAGTAGCGCACAAGAAAGCACACAAAGTCAACCAGATATTGGAAGCAAGAAGAGGAAAGCAGAAGACGAGCCAGAGGACTCTCAAGAAAGCAATAAGAAAGCCAAACCCGATGACGACACTGCGCCTGTGGCTACGGTTGATTCTCCGCCGAATGGTGCATCCGCAAAACCCAAACACGAGTCACTTCCCTTTGCAGCTCAGGGGCCTATCACCATTTTCGTCAAGGAAGACTTTCGAGATCATCTCTGTCGCTGCCCTGAGTGCTTCCCACGCCTGGCCAAGCACCCACAGCTGTTGGAGGAAGAGGAAACATACGAGCCTCCTGTCTCTGAATCAGATCATAACGAGAATGGCTCTGTGGCAGGTCGCAGCGTTACCTCGGGATCTTTACTGGACCGTGGAGAAGCAGCGCTATCATCTATGGACCGCGTGCGTGCCATTGAAGGCGTCATGGCGTACAACATGGTGCGCGACAAGGTGAAGGCATTCTTACAGCCTTTCGCGGAGAGCGGACAAGCAGTCGGAGCTGAGGACATCAAAGCCTATTTTGCCAAACTTCGTGGGGATGAGCAAGCCATCAACGAAGCGGCTGTAGGAGCCGAGAATGGCGGTGCTGTACAAGGTGATGGTCGAAAGGAGCAGGACGGGTATTGAACTCACGAGACGATGATTTTGTACTGATAACAGCATAATAGGACTTCGATAGAAGGGTATACTGCATATGACAAGCAGATGTAGGATAGCAAGTACAACGTCGTTCGAAGACGAATAGTCGCTGCCACCCCGACCCTTTCCACAACAGCCCCACTGTATATACCTCCGTCAATGCCCAGCGAAGGAAGACGTCCACTCCCAGTCGCCACATCGATGCCCTTGCCGACCGCGGAAGCGAACAATGGCCGATGATACCATTACAAATTATCCCATTTCAGTCATGAATTCATCCAGTTCGTTCATCTCCACCCATTTGGATTCGCAGCTGGTGGCGGCTGAGTCGGCGGTTGATACGTTCCAGGAGCAACATTCTGCTGTCCGTACGCGGGAGGCTGAGGCTGGTAATACGACTGAGCGGCACCACCCTGTTCCATATCGCTCGGCTTATTTTGCTGATATGCCGAAGTGTTGTACTGGCCGGTGTTGTACTGCATCTGTTCCTGTTGCGGCTGCACGCCATTGTTGTTACGTCCTGCGGCCCATCCAGTGCCCATGAACGGCTTGCGGCCGAACTTGCGACGGCGGCGGGCGGTGATGCAGCTGTGAGAATGGTCAACTGAAGGCTGCGTCATGAGATTGCGGCTGGTCACTTACGCGAATAGTATAAAGGCTAGCAGTGCCACGAAGAGGATTACTCCTAGGAGTACCCATCGCCCCCAGCCGCTCCAGCGCGAGTAGCCATATCCATTGCAGTAACTTCGGCCAGGGTAATAGGATCCGTAACAGTAAACCATGTTTGCTGTTGGAACTCGATGCTCTTCTGCCAATTCGCTGACGTTCCGAATGTCCAGGTATCGATCGTAAATGCTGATGACCGAAACCGTAGGAATGTGTCGTCGTTGGCAGGAATGCAAGACCGGAGTTCTGCACAAAGCCAACAAGAAAAGCACGATCCACCAGGTCTGCTATATACCTTCTTCCATTGTTTGTCGCAAACAAAGCAGGATTGACACACTGCCACAATTTGCCAAGCAGGAGTGATGCATACCTCCGGAGGTAGAGTCAATGACGTGCGTGTAGGTCATGCGCCATGTTGGCGATGCTTGGCGGGCTGGAAATCCTCAAACTTGCGAGCGACGACCGGTCAAAGTCTGCCGGCGTGGGTGAGGCTGAGCTTTCGAACAGTGCTCGGCCTACGAAACTGCTACTTTGAGACTTGGTCTGTGGCGATCATGTTGGTGATGCGCAGCATTGGAAGCTGGAGCTTGGGACGCTAGGATGTAGCGCTGTTGTGGTCTCGATCGGGGAGTTTGTGAGATCAACAGATCTGGATCTAAGAGAGCTCAGAGAAGTATATGTCATGCCGACCCGCTATGGTAGGTGCTGATTACATGACTGACTATACTTCTACATGTAGCTTCAGGATGCAGACAACGAAGCACGAACGTGGTTGTATCGACGGGCGAGCCTCACACGAAGGATTTCGCCTCAGCCAAAAATATGGCTCTAGATCAGGCACCGAAGCCTCGTGATTGGCTGACTTGCGCATCCTCCGAGGCGGAAACGATCCTTTCAACACGAACGCAGACTCCTTAATACCTGCTTGACACTTTTGCTAAAGGTCCTAAACGCCAGCAGTCGTTCTTGACAAGGCACAATTGGAGTCGAGAGGCCAGAATATCGCAATCAAAGCTCACTGGCATGTCTTCAATCACGACCGCCGTTCCCTCAGGCACTGGTTACGATTGGTGCATCGACCAGCTGTACGCCGACTTCGGCAGCACCGAGTTCACACAATGCGCCAACTCAAGTAAAGGAACGACAGAATCCGACTTCGAGTCAATTTGCTGCAACGGCATGATCGTCGACCAAAGCCAAAATCTATACACGTGGAACCGCACCGGAAAGGTATACGTCGACCTCGCCAACCTGGTCTGCTGCAATGTCGAAGGCCCGCAGATGGGAGGGCTACAGCCAATACCCTCAAATAACGGCATGTCATGCACGACTGGCACACCGACGCCCCTCGCAAGCATGGCCGCTACCAACACCGCCAATGCTCAGATCTATCCTCTTACTTTCACGAGCGCCTCGGGTATTTCGTCACCCTATGGGGACTTCTTATTCACGGGGACACCGTACTGTCTCTGGGCGGATACTGCTCATGGCGTAGCTATGATGGACGTGACGGTTCCTGCTGCGACTATCACGACGTTGCCAGTCGGTTGGCCAGATAGCAGCGACCCGCTCATTACTGGATCCACGCCTACGTCGACGTCGACGTTCATTAACCCTTACTTCGGTACTCTCGATGGTTCGCAGTCGGTGACATCCTCATCTACGACGAGCGCGACGGCCACGTCAGACTCGATGAGTGTACTGCCTTGGTCGGACAACTTGATCATGGTTGTCGTTGTAGCCTCACTTGTTAAGGCTTGGGTCAGGTAATGCATTCTGCCACCACGAAAGAGTTGGCTCGTCTGTTTGTGCGGTCAGATCGTTGCCCACACTGCTATCGTCGTCACTTAGCCGCCCTGGAGGAGCCTTCCAACCTTGTAATATTGGCTGAAGTCCGTTTAGCAGCTCAAGCTCCCCAGGCTTGTTTGGGTTGAAAGACATTCGACATTTGCCAGCCCATCTCTGCGGCTCATTTGATCATCCGTCGGTCAGATAGTTGCACCTGGAACCGTGCAATTACATGAGCAGAATATCCAGGTTTTAAGCTGCTTTGAGCGTAGGGTTCGTCTGGACGACGCCCTTTCGCATTTTGTCCCTTTCTGGGGTGTGGACGGATAGCTAGCTGGACAGCTGCGGCTACTGCGGCTGATACTTCATATTGACTCACGCAAGACCAGCCCACTTTATAGCCTGAAGGCTCAACTTCATCGCTGTCACAACAGCAGACCGACTCACCCTCTCCGTCGTTTGATCAATCCGGAATATGGCCAACGCCGCCAATGCCGCCCGCAAGGTCACCCTCTACTTCGCCCCAGGTGCGAGCTCCATGTTCCCGCATTTCCTGCTTTACCACTGCAACATCCCCTTCACCCCACAGGCCATCAGCTTCAAAGATCCATCAGCTCTCGCCAACGTCAACGAAAAGCTACAAGTCCCCGTCCTCAAGATCGACGAAACCACCGTGACCGAAAATCCAGCGATAGCGCACGCCATCAACCAGCTAGCGCCCGACGCGCACATCTTCGGCCACAGCTCAACTGACTTCATCAAGGTCTGCGAGTGGATGAACTGGATATCCGCTTCACTGCACGCCCAGGCATGGAGCCCTTTCATCAGGCCCTTTCGCTTTACGACGGATCAATCTCCAGAAGGGCTGGCTGCTTTGAAAGCCGGGGCCGAGAAGAATTTGAGGGAGCGGTATGCGAGGTTGGAGAAGATGCTTGATGTGGAAGGACCTTGGGCTTTGGGTCAGCATCTCACGGCGATCGATCCCTACTTGTTGTGTTTCTTTCGCATTGGGACGGTTGTCGCGAAGATTGATATGAAGGGGAACTATCCGAAGTGGAATCGGATTGTGGAGCAGCTGCTTGAGTTGGAAGCTACGAAAAAGGCTATGGAAGATGAAGATCAGGCGAGGAAGGCGAGTTCTTAGAGAAAGGCTGGCGGTTCTGGTTATCGATATGTTGGTGGGTTCCTCCGCGGACAAGGCTGTGAGTCTTTGTCGATTACTGAACGAGGCTATAATTGACATATAGAAAGACGAGTCATGCAAATTGATGAGGCTGCACTCATTTTTTGTCATTTTAGATGCCAGCGTCGCCGAACCGGTCCAATGGTCTCGCTGGGGATGCCCGGCCATATGTACGGGACCCGTCCCAGTTCACCGTTCAACCTCGACTAGGAGCTGCTCCCTGCAAAGCCAAGCCGATGCATGCTGTACGAGACGTATAAAATGAGCAAAATGCCCAGACTTGTCTGTGACTAGGCGTCGTAAGCAAGTTGCCAGTGTCACTCCCGGTTTCTCGCTCTTTCGCCCGAAAAGGCAGCTGATCGACAGCTATTCATCCGGCACATTCGGCACATGCAAGAGCTGGAGCGTCGTCCTTTGCCCTCCACTTTGTGTATACGGTCTGTGCTATTCGAGCTCGTGTCCTGCAGCCCTGTTCCCGCGGCTGGCTCTTGTTTTGCGCAATTGCTCTCGAAGAGGTTGAGACCATGTTCCTGAAACTGACCTTATTGCTTGGATGTACTTCGGGTCTACTCGCCGGTGAGGCCATCGGGTGGTGCATCACCCGGCCGCGTCGCTGAAGAGTTCAGCTAGGCAGGCTTGTCAACGATGAGGATGAATGTGGACGCTTGGCGTACTGTGCAAGGTAGATATATAGGAGCCTTCCACAGCAGCTGAGAAGAAGGCCGTGGTTGCACGACATCTGATCCCTGGGCATACCAACATTGCAGCTGCAGCACGACCCCGAGCAAGACCGCGACAAAAGACACAGCAGCCGCAGCTTTGACTCATGAGCATCATACTTGCTTCTCAAGCCATCGTTGAAGTGGAAATCCGGATCCTCAATCTCGAATTACAGCGCTCACCAAAATCATCGACATCATGCTATACTCCATCATATTCGCTTGCATCTCCGCTTACGTCGTCTGGTGCTACTACACTTGGCACAAACTCGCTCACATCCCAGGGCCTGCTCTCTGCGGCTTCACCCAGCTGCGTCAGCTATACTGGATCGCCAAAGGCCAACCCGCAGCTTACTATGCCAAAGCCTGCACTCGCTATGGCAAGCTAGTCCGCGTGGCCCCAAATCAATTGATCACTGGCGATGCGGAGCAATGGAGAAAGATGGGATCTATTCGCAGCCCATACACTCGTTCCAACTTCTTCGAAGCGGCCAGATTCCGTAAAGGAGAGGACAGCGTCTTGAGCATGAGGGACGATGTCGCCCACATCGAACTCAGAGCAAAGCTGAGCCCTGGTTATAATGGTAAAGAGGTTCCAGGGGTGGAAGCCACCGTCGACAAGAGCGTCACTGAGTTGATCGGGCTGATGCAACAGTACATGAGCACCAAAGAGCACTTCAAACCAGTGGATCTCTCGGAGAAGATCAACTTCTTCACGCTAGATGTGATCAGCGCACTGGCATTTGGAGAGCCATTTAACAATCTACGAGATGACAATGACAACCCAGGGATCATTCGCGATACACAAAAGTCGATCACAGCCTTGGCACTATTTCACGAGCTCCCATATCTGTACCTGTTTCTGGAGAAAACTGGTCTCCTGGGCTGGCTGCAGACCTCTCTTGGCGACGACTTCGGTTTCAGCAGAGTCTTCCAGATCGCGGATGGCGCTGTGGAGAAGCGATTTGGCAAGGCTGCGCAAGTTCTCGAGAAGCCGCTGGTGGACAAACATGACATGATGGGTTCGTTCATCAGGCACGGGCTGTCTCGAAAGCAAATCGAAAATGAGACAGTCTTGCAGGTTCTCGCAGGTAGCGATACGACCGCTGGGGCGATCCGCAGTATTCTTGTTCCTTTGTTGAGCAACGCACAAGTACAGAGAAAATTGGTTGAGGAAGTCGACGAAGCCAGCATCTCTGGTAAGATTGTCACCGATCTTGAAGCCAGAAACATGGCTTTCCTGCAAGCATGCATCAAGGAGGGAATGCGATGGCAACCACCTGCACCAACGCTGCTGTCAAGGCAAGTTCCACCAGAAGGGGACACGATCAATGGCTTATTCGTGCCTGGTGGCACTAAGATTGGGTATGCCAGATGTCTCATTTAGCTGAACCAAGTCGCTGACCTGAGATGATGTAGCTGGTGCCCACACATGATCCACCGTGACGAAGAACTGTTCGGCCCAGACCCTAACATCTTCCGTCCTGAACGCTGGATCCTGTGTGAAGATGGAGGAGATTGTGACTCTCCTTCGAAACTCGCACAGATGAATCGTGTCAGCGAGCTTCAATTTAGCTACGGGCGTTATCGATGCCTCGGCGAGACGGTCGCAAAGATGGAGATCAACAAAGTCGTCTTTGAGCTCTTTAGGCGGTTTGAGATCAATTTCTGCAATCCGTTGAAGCTATTTGATATTGACTTCTCGGGGGACGTTTATGTCCAAGCGGGCATGTGGGTGAGGGTCACAGAAAGGGTCTGAATCAAGCGGCTGTAGGGTCTATACCACTACGCCTGTTGACACCAGCCGGTAAACCGCGATTGAGGCACTAGTCGTGCAATGGAGCATGATAATGTCCGAAATCAGCAAACATGAAGTCATGTTGACAAGTCTGTACCCTTTGCTTTGCTTGCCTTCGTCCTTGTCACACTTTTCTGGAAGCAAGCAAGTCTCCAGTATGAAAGGGGCGCACGTTGCCCAAGCTCTATCTTTCTGGTCATAAAGACTTGGAGATGCTCAACCGACTGAAGCACCTTTTCTTGTGCAGCTGCTGCCGCTCCCCGACGCGAGCTGGCAATGTCCAGCCAGGACCTAGATACGTGGTCAGAAGAACTTCGAGAGACGGGAGCAGTGGAGATACATCACACCGCCAACGGCCCCATTATGATATTGCTCTTGCACGATAGAGAGATGCGACTTGTCCAAATCTGCCAACAGAGTCGATGCTCGGCTATCTCTGCCCCATAGACTAGATGGTGACACTGGATTTCGTCGCTTCTTGGACGACAACCTCACGACACCCTCAAGGGGTTAGTGCTCTCAGCTCCGCCTAGCTCTACATCTATGACAACACTGATTGAGACGAGAGACGTCACTCACAAAGCTTGGCAACCTGTCGCTCCATCAACAGCGAAGCTCGTCGTGCAATCCGGAAACCTCAAGTCTGCAAAGGTGGCAACTTTTCACGCTCAGTCAGAGCAAAGAGCGCAAGGCGATTTGAGTTCCTTCAACTGAAGGTATCGTACGTGCCCGCTGCATTGGCACAGATATGTTGGAGAGTGCAGGGCAGTCATTCTTTTTGATCGCTAGTGCGGCTTTAGGGCAACGCTAAATTAGCGCTGGCATGTGATTATTGCCGCCACAGTTGACGCGGTGCTATTCAGTCACTTCAAAGCTTCTCGTCCACGCTCTTCCGTAGACTACTTTCCAGGACAGAGTCATCTTCACTCGCCTCCTTCTCTCCCACCCAGCTTCAAAGTAGGGAGCAGAAGCAACATCGCCTCCAGCCTGCATACAGCCCACTTCCCCCACACCATCCCTCGCTTCTCACTCTCACTTCCCTCCTTCACCTCTCCCTCCAACCTCCCCAAACACCGAAGAGCTCCCCCTCATACTACTCAAATGAAACCACCTCCAACTCCCCTCCCACCCCCTCTTCCACCTCAAAACCACAAGCGTCTGCCTCCTCGTCCCCCTCGGCCGTCCCCTAACCTCCAACAACATCATAACATCCGCCACCCCAACCTCCTCATCCGCAATCGTCGTAACATTCATTACCTCCGCGCTATACTCCGGATTCGTCTGCATGATGTGCAGATGCAGGTAGAAGTGCCGTTCGAAAGACGTCTCAGCTGGGAAGCCGTCGAAGTCGGCGGCCCAGGAGGGTGAGATGTGGGGAGTTATGAAGGCTAAAAGGGACGCGGGGGAGGGAAAGTGGGCGTTTGTTACGGTGACGCAGTAGCGGGAGATTTCTTCGATTTGGGCGATTGCGGGGGTGAGTGTGGGTTTTGAGGTGGTGGGTGTTGGGTCGGAGTTCGTGCGGCTCAGTGGCGAGGGGCAGTCGGGCATGAGGATTTCCCATGATGAGGATGATGCCGTTGAGACTGAAGATGTAGAGGAGGAGGAGGGGCTTGTGGTCGAAATGGCGCGTGGTTTGGCTTTCATGGTCGTTAAGCCAGCGATGTAAGGGTGGTTTTGTTCGAAGTCTTGTCGCTGTCGGCACTTTCACCCATATAGTGACCCTTCGATGGACCGTTTTCCTTTTCTTCAGTCCGGTGGCGAGTGCAGAGATTCGCTCACACAGCTGACCTTCCAGCTTGAATTCGACGACATTGAGGATGACCTGAGACGTCTATCAATTGATAAGCGGTTTTGCGATATAGTCTTCTTATGTTCTTTTGCTCGCAACTTTCAGATACAGCTCAGCTCGTCCGCTCTTGCCTTGTGAAATTGCGTTCGCACCTGTGTTGTGACGGCAATCGACAGAGTCGTATTTCGATTCGAGCTGTCCAACGATGCGTGCTTTGCGCTTCACGCTTTGCCCGGTATATGAAGGTCCAGCTGCCGCCACACGACTAATCACGCTTTGTCAACCACCACAACACATCTAGTTCAAACTCTGTTGCGGCAAAGTGTGTATTTTACTCGCTGGCGGCCATGAGGAGATGTCTCCATACACGTCCGGTATTTGGGAACGGGAGCGAACGACCACGTGGTGGTACAGTAGCCTTGTGGATCCATACCAGATCCGCGTGCCGACTACCTTCCCAAAGAGTTGAATACGGAGACAAGACGCCATTTTTAGCCATCACGGCTAATGCACTGTAATCAAATTGCCTTTGTCATCGGATCTTGCTCTCCTGACTGACCATGCGTAACGGCTTCAGGCTTGGTGTCTTGCCAGCGATCGGGCAGAGCTGACTGCGATGGGCAATAGAGGCTCTAAAGATCGACGTAAAGAGCTGTGCGTCATATACCTTCAGTCGCCGCTGGTGCTGGTGCTGTGTCCCGTAGTCGGCGACGCGAGCTTCATCATGGGCCAGAGAGACGACGTATAGAAGGCGCTTCGACTGAGAATGGACTGTAACTACACCCTTCGCTCTTTACATCTGTCTCAATCTGTATCAGCAACAACAAAATCCTTCTATACAAACTCACTGCCTTTTATCCATTCCCGCCTTCTGCCCGTGCCATGCAACCAATCTCCATCCCGCCCAGCACCATCTTGCATCATCAACCATATCAGGAACGAACGGGTATCATTAAATATTTACAACTTTTCACCTGATCAAAAGCAATCGAAACACCAAAAAAGGTCCCGGTATCATCCTCCATCAAGACTTGGCAACATAGCTCCCACTGGCGAGCTTCTTCACCAACGGCACCATCTTCCAGTTCGCGGAAGAGTTCGCCCCAGCGCCCTCCTCATCCGCGAAAGGGTCTGCGCCTTCTCCAGGGGCGTTCTGGGCGCTGACGCTCAGCGCACTGCCCAGACCGGCAGAATGTTCGCCTGAGATTTCCCATCGAGCTTCGACACTTCCTCCCTTTGCTTCGCTGTCGGTGGCGAATCTTGCGAGGAGTTTCTCGGGATTTCCACCGGATGACAGCGTGACGTCGCCAAGTTGCCAGAAGACCAGGTTCTTCTCACGAGAGAATGTTCCTACAGGTTTAGATTGGCAGCCCGATGCGCGGGCGCCTTCGAGCGTCAAGGCGATGGTGACGTTCTGAAAGGTGATGCTGCCTCGTCCATCTGGGATGATGAAGTCGGGCTGCAGGGAGTAGCTGACGATGACCATCGTCTGTGCCGGCTCGATCTTGTAAGCAGGGGTCATCAGAAGCGGTATGTGGGTGTTGGTAGCCTGGTCACCGCGAAGTTGGTACTTGAAGGCTACTTGGGTCCTCGAGAGGTTGGCCAGGTTGACGGTGTACTCGCCTTCGTGTTGAGAGCTTTGGTCGATGAAAGCTGGGTTGGGTGCAACCTTTTCTAGGGTCGAGAAGTGCTCGAGTCGAATTGTTTCGTGGCCGAATGCAGAGTTGAAGTCGGCCGCGTTGAAACCTAATGCAATTTCACCAGTGATGGACGAGCTGATAGTCTTCCCTTGTTCGAACCGCGCAGAGACAGTCTCCACGATTGACGAGCTGAGACCCGGTGCCTGGAGCTCTGGGTGCTTCGTGGTATGGCTGGCAGTGCTTTGCAGAGACCGTCCAGACCGTATAGATTGATTGTCGCCAGTAAGATCAGTACCTAGTGCAGCTCTGGTTCGGAGTGGAGATTGCGGCTCGGTAGGGCTAAATGGAGAGAATGGAGTTGACGTCCCTCCTGGCGAGGCAAGCGCGCCCGAGGGTGACTGAACAAGTGAGCTGGACGATGCCTCAACCGGTGGCTGGACTGCAGGTGCTGGTACATTAGTAGATATTGACTCTGGCTCGAAAGCCCTCTCTGTGGTTGCAGGCGTTGCAACAGTCAGTGGTTCTTGAGAAGCCTGGTCAGGCGGTCCGTAGGTGCTAATCACAGCACTATTGCGATTATCACGACGGCCTCGCACTGTGCCAACCCTCCGCGAAACTGGAGGCGGTGCTTGCTGCGAATGATCAGCTTCTCTGCTTGTCGAGCTGGATGTCACATCTAACTCACCAATTTCCCAGCCAAGTTGGCCAGGGCAGCTTCGCCACCCTCTTCCTGGATGGGAGCATTGCGAATGTTAACGTTGTACTGCGGCTCAGCTCTGTCGGCGGCCAGTGCTGCGTCGGCTTGTGCTTGTGAAATAGGATCAAGATCCCGTGAAGGCACCGAGAACCCTTCGCTATCACGCTGGGGCTCTACAACTGCAGGCACCATTGGCGGCTCCTGCTGCACTGGTCGTGGCGGCTCCAAGTCCGCAAGATCGCCTTGATGACTTCCGTTAGGATATGCTGCCGTTGTGGGAGACCGACTTCCATTCATTTGAGGGATTGGATCCAGCTGTGGTGGCCTGGTACTGGCAGGGCTAGAAGCTTCTTGTCTCGACCCAGGCGGCTCCATCACTTCGCTACCTAGCCTGAGTGGTGAGCTCGGCCTGCGCGAAGACCTTTCCTCTTGTGGTGGTTCGAGAGAATACGAATCCTTGTTTCGGCCAAGTCTGCCAAATGGACCAGGCAAAGTTCGGCCCTTCCTCTCTGGAGACTCGGAAGTAGAGGGCAACGTGGACGGCTGTTTGCTCGTGCGTCGCGACATGACAGTACCAAGTCGCTTCAGACCTTTAAAGCCACCCTTCTTCGACGATTCTGGGGTGTTACCAGAGAATTGACTAGATTGATCTTCGTTGGATGCAATGGGCGCGAGGGTGTTCGAGTTTGATGTTCCCGTCCTTGAGGACGAACCTCCAATCCCTGGCACCACGCTCATCCTGTTCGAACGTGGCGTTGCAGATGGTCGTGGTTTCGACAGCGACTTGATGGCAAACGTCTTGATCTCGTCTTGCGTCTCCACGTTCAGCAATACGTTCAGACACTGCTCCGCTGCAACCCGAGCTTTTTCAACCTGGTCTACTTCCAACGTTTGGAATTGCGTGAGGAGATCCCGCAACTGATTGACCCTCGTCTCGTCCAATGCCTGCAGATTTTCGAAAACGTATGGAGCTTGTGAGTCCCACTGCTGTTGTGCATTGTCCAGATCCGAGCTCGCGTTGGCCACTTTCCCTGGATCAGCTCTCTCGCTCTTGTCCAGCAGCTTGTTTGTCTTTTGCTGTGCTCTCTCCACATCTTTTGCCATCGATACCAAGTTGCCCTGAATGGTGGTCATGGCGCTCATTTCGCGATTGTTGGATTGAAATGCGCGCAGAGGCGCTTCGACGTCGACTTCGAGTTTAGAAGCGAGGGAAGAATGCGAATCGGCGAGGGTATCCATGGAGTTGGTGATTGCGTTCCACGGGACAGTGAAGATGCTGTAGACTGGTCAGTCGGTCTCTTGCTGGCTCTGCGACTGCCTTCCATACCCTAGGTCGTTCTCATCAATGGGCCTGCGCGCGAGTCTGCGCAAACCAGCGGCATACTGCTCTTCCAGGCGACTGCGTTCCTGCCCATCCCGTCAACGATCGTGCATTGCTGAGTGGGTAATTCGCTGCTCACCTGGAGCCAATCCGCAATGGCAGTGTTTAGCCTACCAACAGATCGCACTCGCTCGGTAAGGATATCTACAGCCTGACCAGGCTGCAGCTTGGGCTATGCCATCGTATCAGAACCTAATCACGGTGCACAGCTCTTTCTCACTCACCAGCATGCCCGGGTACTCGGTCCTCTCCATGCTCGGGGATCGCGGCCAATCAAAACGAGGTAATCAAATCAATGCGGCGCAAAATAATAGCACAAAGAAACGATCCACCAGCAACGTGTGACTGTGGTTGGTTCAGCGGGTGGTCTGGCGAGTGTTTTGGTGGTTGAAGTCTGACCAGTAACGAATCCGTGGTTAGAGAGCTCGAGATCGGATGTTTCGGCAGGATGATGATGGTCACGTGGACGTGGGACGCACACTTTCCCCCGGACACTCCTGACGCCACCTTCCTTGCTGCCAACAACAAACATCCCGAGACTTGTCACAAACTTTCACCATCCGATCGGCAACTCGCAGACTCACTAGGAGGTACATGCATCGTCGCTGATGGGCATGGAAGCTGACGTGGCTTGTTTGTCACCGCTGATCTCACAGTATGCCGTAATAAACAGAGAATGGCGTGTTCAACAAGGATGCAGAGAAGGAAGACCTCATAGAACGAGACGAGAAGAGTGCTTCATCGGTAAGAAGTTCCATTACAACTGATACTAAATGTACAATGTCATATCTCATCACCACGAACCACATCCCATCCAGCCATGAAACTCCAATCCCATCGCCATGCTTTTCAGTATCGAGAGCCTCGACCTTACTCAATACTAATCTTCTTGCTCGTCGGCGCCTGAGCCTTAGGAACAACAATACTCAAAATCCCCTCCTTCAAACTCGCCTTCACATGATCCTGGTCCACCCTCGTAGGGAACGAAAACGTCCTCGCGAATTCCCCCACCGAGCGTTCCGAAACCCAGTACTTGGATGCTTTCTCAGCCGGCTTCTCGTTGCTTTCTTCAGAAGTAGAAGACTTCTCGACTTGTGTGTTCTTGGAACCCTCTTCCTCGACCGATGGCTTATGGTATCCATTCCCCTCGATCTGCTTCTTGGCCTCTTGTTCGCCTTCGATCAATCCAGCAGGCCGTTCACCTTCTTCGCGAACGTGCTCGGTGCGGCCTTTGATGGTCAATGTCTGAGCATCAGTGAACTCGATGCTGACGTTTTCTTGCTTGATGCCGGGGAGTTCGCCATGCAGCTCGTAGGATTCTTTGTTCTCCTTCACATCAAACTTGGGCGTGAAGGACTTGAAGCCGCTAGACAGAGTCGGCCAGTCGCTGCCGAGGTTGCCGCTGCGGTGCGCCGCGTAGTCGTCCATGAGCCGAAACATGGGCGCGAATTCGTTGGCGATGTAGCGTGGGAAGAGCGACATATTGCGTGTGGCGGTGTGGTAGGATGAAGTGGTTGCAGTTGCAGCTGGGGTCTTGATGACTCGAAGGACTTGAGGAAGCCGGTTGTTGATGCGGATGCTTTGCATATGAAGTTCGTTGTTTGTTGTTTTTCTGATGAGAGGCAGTAGATGGGATGCTGATGGGATCTATATACCTTTCGCCCTCGAGCCTTCGAATCTTCGACGCCGCCATGTAGAAAGGACGAGTATCATCCAGCACTCACCCGACGGCTCTCGTCATCTCCAGTCCAGTCCCTTCGAAAGTACGAGATCGATATCCCTTGTCGCCTCCAAGTTTCGATCACGTGCTAGTGGTTTCTCCAACTCACGTGAATCTTCTGGAAGACTGCTCGAAATAGCTCCTCGCCTCGAGACTGTATGCCCATGGAACATGCTCTCTCTCTTTGCTTTTCGGAGATGACCATCATCAAGAGTGCCGTAAGAGCTGTATAGACGTCTTTGCGAACGACGGGGCCAAGTGCAAGAAGAGAAATGGCAGAGTCGTCGATACCCCAAATCAGGCTTAGCTACTTCCCAACGCAGAACCTCGCACGTGACCATCACCAAAGCCCTCCCTTCCTAACTGCACCAGACACGAACACACCGTGGCACACCCCAACATCCACGATCACCCGCCCGTCACACCAAAACAGGCCTCGTGCGTGTACGCCATTGGGCATGGACGCATCAACGCCCCCATCTGATTGGCTCACCACACATCGGTCACACACGATCGGAAACGAACGATGAGCGAGATCCAAGCACCTCAAGATCTCAAACCTGGTGCAACCAAGACACCGCATCACTGGCATAGCATAGTTACAAGCCACACATCTCATCGTCGTGTTGTCGCGGTGATCGCAGACACAAGATACGTGGCCGCCATCGTTCGTGCCCACCGCGCCATACGGCATTGGGAGATTTTAGACGAAAGAGACCATGCAGTTCGACGACGTGCTACTGACTCTCACACAGCCGTGGCGTTCGTTCGCTGTGGACGTGCGTGTCCCCAGAAGAGCATAGCAGTGAGATTAGGCGCCCGGAAAGAAGAGGGAAGTCAACCGATCGCCTGTCATTCTCAACCCTGCATGCCGTAGTCTCTGCCTGCCGCTGCCGGCACTTCACAGATCTCGCCCAGCGCCCTTCAGCGGCAATGTGGGAAGAGGGCTACTGCCGCGCCCCATGCACGCCATGTGCAAGCGGCCCTCGATCCATAGCGCCAATGCAAGGTACTGAAAGCATGGGCCACGGGCGAGCGAAGCTTGTTCGAACGTCCTGTCTTGCCGTGCGACGTCTTCCTGCAATAGCACAACTTGCTTGTAGCAGCAAAACCTCTCTTTCGCATCGTATCGCGTGAAAATCTTACAGAGGTACAGAGATTTGGAAAATAAGCAGATCCCGATCCGATGTCTCCAACGCCGTCGTGAAGCGTTCAACAGCATTGTTTGCATACTCTCGCTTTCCGAGCCCTTTCTTAGTAGTCGATGGGGGCCGGGTAACGTTCACTCGCAGCGCGGTAGTGGTCGGGGTACTTTTGTGCTGCGCGTGCGTTCAGGGCGCTACTGCAGTGTCAGCGATCTGGCTGCGAGATTCCAAGATTTTGATCGATTTCGACGACCACGATCGTACTTGACTTTTTTCTGTGTCCACTCCAGATCTCGCTGGACGTCCTTGGCGGCTTTCATGCCGTCGGCAAAGTTTGCTCGCGTTTTCGCTAGTCGTGCTCGCGCTTGGGCTTGTAATGCGAGCAGCTCGCGGTTCTTTGCGTTGAGCTCTCCAGACCTGAAACGTTCGTCAGTGGCTGGTTTTGGATGTTGCTGCTTGTCAGACTCACATTTGCGCTTGTCTCGCCAGATTCTTGTCGAGGGGAACGGGGTTGTAAGCGGAAGAAAGTCGATCGTTCATGTAATCGAGCAGATCCACGCTGGTCGCACCGCTAGAGTCATACTCGCTGCTTGCGTATTGGCTCGAAGCTGCGGAGTACAGACCTCCACCAGATGATGAAACGCTCTCGGGTCGCTCAGGTGGTGATGCCGAGAGCTGGCTGAATGCAGATGAATTGCGCTGATGGCGGCCGGCATAAGGCTGCTGCGGTGACTTGCCGGGCACGTTCACGGGCAACGAACCAGTGGGCTGGTATTGGTAGTAGCTTGCCGACATGGTGACTGGACTGATGAATGGTTGATGTGAGACGAGGTGAAGAAGCAGGTAAGTTGGAGATCAGATGGTGAGATGAAGACAGAAGTTGAGAAAGAGAAGCAAGAGCGCACAGCTCTCGTGTCACCTTTTTATATGTGCGCAATGGCAGGTCTGGCTGCTGTCATCACGACGGCGAGCACACCACCTCCATGCATGGTAGCAGTAGCCTGCAGTGTTGAGCTCTGCGACTCGCATGGCTTGACCCTCGAGCCAGCGGCCATGCCCACCTGTCGGACGAGGGGGAGGAAGGACGGGGAGCTCAGGCAAAGGGCAAATATCGCCGATTCTGCCGGGCCTGGCGAAGTCTAGACGAAGACAGTCGGCCGCTATTGGCCTCGAGGGAAAGCTAATTGCTAGCTGCAGGCCATATCAGCGCTGCTCAATGCTGCCGGCGCGGGTCGGGTGGGTCGAAGGCACGCCAGGGCAGTCGGGAGGGCGATATGGGTGAGTGAGTTGATAGTGCAAGGTCATGCAGCGCGCGCTGGCCGTCTGCAGGAGAGCATCATCCGCAGACCTGTCAGGGCCGGGGGGCGTCGACCCGCGGTGAGGGTAGTCGAGCCATCCATGTCAAGCGGTTGGAGCTTGCGGTGCGAAGGGAATGTGTTGGCAGTTGGGGGATTGCGCAGAGGAGGCGGCGGGCGGAGTGCGGGCAAAAGCAAGGCACGACCGGGCCGTCCATTGATTGACGAGCATTGAACAGAGTCTTGGTTCGCGGACGGGGGCCACGGCATGACGGGCAGAGCTGGCATGCTGGCGAGCTGTCAAAACGCGCAACTGCCATGCGGTAGGAGACACGGCAGCAACTTGTGTGAGGTGAGTGACGATGGCGAGAAGTCCGCTAGCGCCGCCCAGCCTCGCTTACGGCTTGACACGCGTGTGAGGAAGTCGTCGTACAGTTTGGTGGGCGATGAGAGAGTAAAACCTCCGCCATGCTAACGACTCATCTCCGTACCCTTCATTTAGTTTTATTTGCACGGCACACGGTACTTGCGCCTAGGGATCGCCATTGAAACGCCGCTGACAGCGTCTCGTCGTCATCTGACCGAGCATCGTTCCCCTCCAGTTCACCGCTAATCACTTTGTCAAGCCGAAACGAGCGTAAAGCGCATACCGTTAGACGATATCGGCAGCACTTTCCACACCAAAGCTAGACCCTCTCGGCAGCTCCCGTGGGTGTCCCTGGTCTGGCCAATATCGCTTCTGTACCGCCATCTACCCTTTCCGTACGACTTTCGCCGCCGTAACCAAGTGTCAGGTTGGGCTTCAACGACCAATATGTTAGGCATTCTTGCTGCACGCCCCATCGACGTGGCTTAACTTTCAACCATGGGACTGATGACATGTACGACCCTTCAGGCCTAGCACTACGGCCACGAGCATGTTCTTCTCGTCCACTGAATGGATACCGACGGCATTGGACACCAGCGGGAATCCGAGCTGACTGCGTACAAGTATCACCAATATCCCAGGCCCCTTTGGCCGCCGTTCGAATCATTCACTTGCCGGCAGCATGTGATCGGCGGGATGTTTGCTTATTCTTACGATATGGGAGTTCAATGGTTGGCGATGATGATACCGAAGCAGGCACCAGTCCCATACTTCACTTGCAAGAACAGAAACACTCCTTGTAGCAACACATCCAAAACACGACAATATCCCAAACACCACGCCGCACCAACAACACCCGTCACCATTCCACGAGCCATTCTCAGATCCGTCTCGCCAAGCTGCACCAATACGACTGACACGTGTCTAGAAACTACCCCGTAACACGACAAGACCGTTCCTCATAGCACCAACACGATATGGCGAACCCCGAGCTAGGTTGCCTTCTTCGATTGTGTCGCTCGATCGACCACCTGTTCCTGGCCGCTGATGCACAGCGCTCGTGACCTGGATTCCATTACCTTGGTTTTGGAATTTCTCCTCCGAAGGTCTCCGTCGAAGCTATGGATTTTGCGTACAGCTTGAAGGATCTCGTTCCTAGTCTCGAAGTGTTCGACCGTCTTTGCAAACGTTTCGCTAAGAACGAGACGGACAACGTGCCGATGTTGTATGAGAACTCGAAAACGAGGTGATATTGTTCTTGGGTCCATTCACGAGCTCTCAAGGACGTCCGAGATGGGCCTTCCTTCTTCGGAGACGGTCCCATTCTGAAGTACGCTTGAATGGGCAGAGACCTCCCGGGCTCGAATATATGTGAATCTATGCACTCCTCAAGTAAGGAAGACCTGGCGACAGTTCTAAAGCATCTTTTCTGGTTATGCGACGGAAAACACTCTACTAAACAAAATCATAGCAACATCATTCGTCCTCGTAACCACTACCATCTTCGTCTTCACACCAACAGCATTAGTCGCCGCTCTGCTCTACGACCTTAGCCAGAGAGCTCGCCGCAACATCTAGCGATTGAGCGTAATGATAATAGCCGAAGAAGCATCAACGCCCACCTCAAGCACCCCGTTCGTAACGGTCTTCGTCCCGCCATCTTGCCTCAGCTGGTTGGCCTTCCCCATGCTCGCATTCGTCCACTCCAGCCCACTCCAGCTCAAGCTCTTCTCAGCCTTAGCACCACCCGGCGCAGTCAAATGCTCAATCTTAGCAGACTTGACACCCTTGAGATTCTTAATATCGAACTGCGCACGAGGACGGGTTCCCTGGCCCGGAACCCAGAAATTCATGTTGATCACCGCGATGCGCTGGATTTTGCCATTCTCCCAAGCCGTGTAGGCTGATAGTGTATGCGAATTCTGGATTTTGATCTCGTTGACGCGAGTGTTACTCCCGCCGATGAAGTCGGCCGCGAAGGGCATCGCGTAGAAACTCGGCCGCACGAGCGGGTCTGTCCATTTCGACTTGACGGGTTGCCAGAGGTTGAAACCGGGGGAGATAATCTGCTGGTAATGCACCCTCGTCATGCCAATAGCCATATTATGCAGTAAGTAATCCGCCAGCCAGAGCGCCATGCCCAAGTTATTATGTCCTTCGCCAGCGACCATGCTTCCGCCGACTTCATCCATGAGCAAACGGATCGGACGGCCCTTGGTATTCCAGTACTTGATCTTCGAGGCGAACGGACGCATCATCTGCACGGTCTGGGTGTGGTTCATGATGCGATTCTTGAGCTTCGCGTCCGTGACCGGCTTGTCCCATTGCTGGTAGTAATGATAAGCATACTGCTTGACGGCGCCCGCGGTCAATCTGTCCCTAACAGCAGAGACCGGGACGGCGACAGGCGGGTTGTAAGCCTTATCCAGCGCCTGGAAAATCGTCTTGCCCCCTAGGATTTTAGGAAACTTCTTCGACAAGGCTTTCTGGGCGGTGTTGAACTTGTTGACGTATTTGTCCATGTCGAAATGTTTGCGGTTGTAGAAGTCAGGCTCGTTGCCGATCTCGAGGGCGTCGAGGCGGTCGCCGACTTGGGCGAGGCCCTGTTCGGCCCAGTCGAGCATGTTTTGGAGGCGCTCGTCTTGGCCTCCGAAGTAGTGGGCAAAGGGGACCATGAAGAGGAATTGGGCGGCTGGGAAGGATTTGTAGGCTTCGAAGTAGGAGGGGCCGATTTGAAGATAGGGTTGGTTGAAGGCTGGGCCTCCGTCTGTCGCTGGTCGGCTGGCAGGGATTTTCTGCGAGGCGTTGTATCTTCCGAGATCCCCAGATGTGCCTCCGACTCTTATGACGGGAGGTCCACCGGTGCGAGAGTAGATGGCGTGGATCAAGTTTTGCGAGAAGGCATTCGGCTTGCCGCTGTTGTCGATTGCGTAGTTGTAGAACGAGGAGGTCTCGAAGGCAAGTGCCATGAACGAAGGGTCGACGGGCGGCGAGGCACCTTTAGGGATGGAGCCCGCGACAGAGATGACTCGATCGGCGGCATTGCTGCCCCTGAGGAGCAGGAGCAGCGCGGCATAAGATGCTGGATTTCTCATGCTGTACGGTAGGATGTTGTCATGACACGGTCTAGGTGCAATGCAAGTGTCGAGGTCGAGGTCGATGCTGCTTCCATGGTCAAAGGCTTTGTTCTTGTCTTGGCTAGTTATTGAAGACATATGTAGACGAAAACAGCACATGAGACGAACAAAGGCTGTTGCAAATGTCGCGCTTTCAGCATGCCAAGCCAAGTAAGCTTAAAACAAAGGAAGACGCTAGACATGTGACTTGTGCTGATACGTGAATAGTATACAAGCCTTGGGATCATTGGCTGCATAGTCTTACGACATGTGTTGGAAAAGTTTGGTCTATACCGGGGGTCTTTACATCACCTCATTGTTGCCCGATCGGCCATAACCTCACTCCAATATGCCGTACTTCTCGCAGTGTTCAGATACGCACTCAGCCTCGATGGTATAAGTTCCTCGTTCCCAGCATCGCTCAATCGCGCAAGAGATGCGACAAGATGCGCATCTAGTGCGCTCGGTTCTCGTAGACCGAAGATCCAGGGGCTAGACGCTCGCTCTGGGGCACCTGCTCCAATCGACTCGAGCAGTCTCCTTGCTTGTTGCCGCACTCGATATATTCTCGCTGTCTCGTTCTTATCACTCTCTATCCTGTCCCATTGTCAGCAGGCAGTGGTGGTTCAACGTGCCCTATCATATGCGTACGTCCGTATCCGATACATCAGGGCCGCGCGGTACCAAGCTGAAGCGCCCCTCTCGATCCTCCGTTCAATTTCTTGCTGAAAGTCTTTCATCGCATCTTCTGATCGATCAATCTCCTCGCTCTTCGACCGAGGCACCGGTAAGGACAACATGAACCAATCGAGACCGTTCAGCTGCCTGATGTTCTCTCGTATCGACTCCGCTTCGTTTGTCGGAAATAACATCGGGTGCCGCCTACTCAGGCGGTGTGCTATATCGATAGGTCCTGACACGACTTGCTGATTTGACTCGTCTCGTAGAGCTGGTATCTGTTCTCTCAGCATTGCTGATATCATTGGTAGGGCCCACATACGTCTGCTATGACATCGCCGCCTTCTTGAAAGAGCGCTGATACTTGCTCTCCGGCGAACACATCGATCGCATGCTCCGTAAATGTAGATTCGGCTCCATCGCTAGGACTCCCTCGCATGGCAACGAGGAATCGTGCGATGATCGACGGCAGCGAGTAGTGGCTATGGTACAGGGTGTAGCTTGGCGGGAACGTCGACATAGTGTCGTGATAGAACGCAATATAGAAAGCTGATCTAGTGGAATGTTCCGAGTTATGTATATTAGGACATCATAGCTCGCCCGCAGACATTAGGGCGTAGCCACGAGGCGATCGGGCGAGGCTGCCGGTAAGCTCCGTAGCATGCCCGAGAGCTCTAGGGCTTTGTTGGATCCAGTTGTTGGAAACCAATCATGATAGATCGGAGGTGAGAACGGCGCATGTAGGATTGGTCGACTGTTGAAGTGGATTGGGTCGGTGACCGGGTTATGTGGCTTCGGCGAAGGAAGTGTGGTACCGATGTATCTCGCTTTCGTGAACAGCATAGGAATGTTGCCACCGACGGTGTAGCTAATGTCGGCGAGCAAGAATTTAACACTTTTGACAGAGCTTTGCATCTTATACATACTCGATGGAGAGCCGTCCATGGTCCTTGTCGGGATCTATCGCTATCGGAGCAGATGTCGTCTTCTGTCTAAACCTGCCATCGGCGCATCAAGTCGGCAGACCTGCCAGCCACTCTGTAACAATGCTGATCACATCATCTGGGACCTCCTGTAAGACCCAATGGCTAGAGTCAACAGGGTTGATCGTGATGTAATCGTAGTACGGTCGCGACTCATTCCAGGTCCTCAGGGGAATGAACGGGTCCTTTGTCCCGGGAATGAACAGTGACGGCATGTGGAAAACTCGCTTTCCGGCCAGAGCTTGAGCGACCGGCAACTCGTCCTGCCAATCCAAGTGATAGGTGCGGTACCAGTTGTTTGGGCCTCGTAAGCCGGTTCTAGCGAAGCTTTGAACATAAAACGACATGTCAGATGCGTTCACAAGTTGATTTGGTTCGAGGGTCGGTAGCAGTGGGAGATCCCAGCCTGTGAATGTAGAGAGAGGGCTCGTGCCATTAGCAGTCGTTCCTCCAAATAGAGCATTCAGTAGCCAGTAGATCTCTGTCTCGTTCTGGAAGTTTCGCTCAAAACCGAACTCTCGAGATTGTCGCTCGTAGCCCAATGTTTTGTATGAGTCGTTCATCACCAACTGAGGAATATCCATGAACGGCGCGGCAGACAGTCCCCACACTGGCGGCCAGTAGGGTACGCTGACGCTGAAGAAAGCTCTGACCAGTTCAGGGTACCAAATGGCTAGCTTGTATGCTAAGTCGGCACCCCAATCGTGGCCGCCAACAATGACTCGCTCGTTGGGGACAATCTGATCCATCAGCAGCGCCATGTCTGTAGAGAGCTTGCGCTTGGCGAACTCAGCGAGCTCGGCTGGGGAGTCGATCTCAGCGTAGCCCAGCATATCTGGCGCGACGACCTGGTACCCGAAAGCTGTGAGGTGAGGAATCTGGTAGCGCCATCCGTACGAGAAGTCAGGGTAGCCGTGCAATAGTAGGATCGTTCCAATCGGTGTCGTCTCTGGCATGCTGCGAAGGTAGTAATAAACGTGGCCGCCAACCTGTGCATAGTGGCTCGTCGTGCCAGGGACTGAGCCTGGGACGGATATCGAAGAGGCTTCTGTTGCGGAGGAGAGTAGAAAGGAAAGCAAAGGCAGGACATGCAGGAGCATGTTGGGTATCGAATGGGGAGACTGCAGGTTGGCTTTGACGAAGATAACACCACTCAGACTGACCTGGACATACTTATCAGAACGAGATGCTGAGTGCCTCCGCTGCGTAGATGCAGCATGTTACGTTGAGAGGCATCGGCCCACCCAGGGTCCGGGTCCGAGTCCGTTGAAGATGCTTGATGAGCGAGCAATTCCATCGAGGGCTGTGGTCCACGGCGGAGGTAGGGCCAGATGCCACTGAAGACTGAAAAGGTCGGATGTTGGCCAGGCGTCCAGATGGATGAGCGGATTATGAATGCAGTGGAAAGCGTGATCCTCTGAAGAATTAGGGCCAATGACCAGCGCAACGCTTGGTGCTTAGGCCAACCCATCGTTCTTAGACGTCAAGCAAGACATATGCAACGTTTGTGTGTTAAGCAGCCTCGAGTTGTCAGCGTGCATTGATAGATACATGAGGCCAATGAGATCTGAGCAGAGCAGACATGAGATCTGAGCAGAGGTGAATGACCAGTCCGTTTTCGGTCCATGTACGCAGACAAGTATCCAAGAGACTCATTATGCTGCTCATAGCCCATGCTTGTCGCAGCGTGCTTGGATAGATGATGGAATGTTGTCAGTAATGCCTGAGGTAGTGTTGGAGTGTTGAGTGAAACAAGACGGAAAAGGAGGAGCACGACGGGAATGCAGGGACCTGCCCCTTACATAAGCGGCGCGCTGACGAGGCTACCCGATCCTCACATGTCGAAGCGCGTCGCATTTGGGCAAACTGCACACAATGTCGCTCGAATCCTCGCCTGAGCCTTCGTCGCGGCGTTCGCCCAAGAGAAAGCGATCCACACCCGACGGATACGATGCCACGCGTTACGGCGATGCGGGAGACGCCGCTCTTTCGTACGCCTACGACGACGACCTCACCAGCGACGCCGAAAACGCTTTCAACACCCCAGACAACGGGAGCGATGATGAGGCTACAAGACCGAAGAGGAGGAAGTTGGAACGACCGCAGCGACTCAACTATTTCCAGCACCTGACACTGCGTGGGCACAAAAGAGGCGTTGCGGCGGTGAAGTTCTCGCCTGATGGGAAGTGGATAGCGAGTTGCTGTGAGCATGACAACAAAGATAGGGTATACGGGCGGTGCTAATGGACAACAGCGGCCGACAGCACCATCAAGATATGGAATGCACACACCGGGCAGCTTGCGCAGACGTTGGAAGGCCACATGGCCGGTATTTCCACCATCGCATGGAGTCCAGACTCGAAAGTGGTCGCCAGCGGCTCTGACGACAAGCTCATACGATTGTGGGACATCGCCACGGGCAAGAGCTTTCCGATGCCTCTTCAGGGACACCACAACTACGTCTACAGCCTGGCCTTCTCGCCTAAAGGGAATATGCTGGTGTCGGGCTCTTACGACGAGGCCGTCTTTCTCTGGGACGTACGGACAGCGCGGCTGATGAGAAGTCTACCTGCACACTCGGATCCCGTATCAGGCGTTGACTTTGTGCGAGACGGGACTCTAGTAGCATCGTGTTCGAGCGACGGGTTGATTCGAATATGGGACACCAGCACTGGCCAATGCTTGAAAACTGTGGTCCATGAAGACAACGCCTCAGTCACAAGTGTGAAGTTTTCGCCCAACGGCAAGTACGTGGTGGCGGCGACTCTGGATTCCTGTCTACGATTGTGGGACTATGTTGAGGGTCGGTGCCTTAAAACATATCAGGGTCACAAAAACGAAAAGTTCAGCATCAACACGTGCTTTGGAAGATACGGTGTCGGGGCGCCATCGATTTCTGAAGCTCCAACCGGCGACCAAGATGTCGAGAGAGACCAGAATCCGACCTGGGCGTTTCTTACATGCGGCAGTGAGGACGGCAAGGTTGTGCTTTGGGATGTCAGTTCAAAAACGATTCTGCAAACGCTGCACGGGCATGAAGGCGCTGTGCTAGGCGTCGACGTTGGCTTGGCCGATCAGAGCATCGTGACCTGTGGAGTTGACAAGACCATCAGAGTCTGGAGGCGGCAACCCCTGCCAGCCAATGTTGACGAGGTCACGAATGGACACGAAAATGGCGAAGTCGCACCGCCAGTCAGGAGCGAGCTACCCTCGGATGAGGAGCAAGTCAAAGACTCAGATGCATGATGATGGGATACCCAGCGAAAGACATAATTACGTTCACCAATATTGCCGTCTTGGAGACGATGCCTCTTTACCCCGGATTGGAGGAAAATTTGGGGTGGTGCGGAGACACGCGGAGAATCCTGACCCGAAGTTTTGTCGATCACTTGAGCACTTCACGTCTTCGAGAGCTGCCAGTACAAGATCCTGTTCCTGCAGGGTAGAGATGACCACTTCTCTGCGGCACGGCAGTTGCCACAGGCTGTTCTCGGCGTTTTAGTTAAGTATCAGGTAAGTATCATATCTGACCTCGTCCGAGCGTAAGATTCCACTTCATCACGCCCATCATGCATCTCTCTACTCTCATACTATCGATCGCCACCCTAACCACCGCCATTCCACATCCTCCCGGCTACCACCCACAACCCGCCCCTTTCCTCGACAGCGTCCTCATCTTCGACCCGCCCTCAAACTACACAATCCCCCGCACGCTCTACGCCCGCACCCTTCAACTCAAACAATCTGGCCTCCTCCTAGCAACCTGGGAAAACTACCTCCCAAATAACGACTCCTTCCCCTACTTTCCCATCTACCAATCCACCGACGGCGGCAAGTCCTGGTCTGAGCGCACAAAAGTCTACGACCAAGTCAACGGCTGGGGCCTCCGCTACCAACCCTTCCTCTACGAACTCCACGAACCGATCGGGCATTTCAAGCCCGGCACCATTCTCCTCGCAGGCTCCAGCATCCCCGATGATCTCTCGCAAACCCAGCTCGAACTCTACGCCTCCACAGACGGCGCCAGAAGTTTCCACTTCGTCAGCCATGTCGCGCGTGGAGGCGTCGCGTTGCCGAATAACGGCGAGACGCCAGTCTGGGAACCTTTCCTCATGACCTATGAGGGCCAGCTGGTGTATTACTATTCCGATCAACGGGACCCTGCGCACGGGCAGAAACTCGTGCATCAGACTTCTTCCGACTTGCTGCACTGGGACGCCGTCGTCGACGACGTCGCGTACGGCACGTACGACTGGCGCCCGGGCATGACGACAATCTCCCACCTCCCCAACGGCTCCTACTTCCTAACCTATGAATTCTACGGCGCCGTCGAAGAAGCCTTTGCAGTCTACTACCGCATCGCGGACAACCCGCTCCTCTTCAATGAAGCGGGCTTTGGGAAGCTCGTGCGTGCTAGCGATGGGAGTTTTCCGGTGGGCAGTCCTTATAATGTGTGGACGCCGGCGGGTGGCGCTAATGGGACGCTTGTGGTGAGTTGTGGAGGGGCGGAGGAGGTTTGGGTCAGCAAGGATTTGGCGAACAGTTGGGAGAGGGTTGCAACGCCGGAGAAGACGAGTTATACGAGGAGTTTGTTGGTTGAGAGGGATGAGAGGACGGTGTTGATTGTGGGGGCTGGGGTGTTGAGTGGGACGGAGAATAATGTTACGGCTAGTACGATTGATGTTGAGGATTTGTGAGGGGTGGGTGTGTTACGAGTCTTGATACAGTTGTATGGGGGCAAGAACGCAATCACCGAGATCATGCAGCCAAGCTCTGCTTTTCTGCAACCAGAACGCGGAAGAAGTCCTCTGAGTCAAGCTGTGTTTGTCTTCCCGTGTCATTTTCTTCGTCTGCCGCACTTTCCGTTCGAGTACGATGGTTACGGTCCTCAACTTGGCATCCAAGCTATTGCCTTTCGTTTCCACCGCACACAATAGGCTCTGATCCTAAGCCAGGGTACCAACCTCCATCACTTGTTCTCCATTCGCCACTCCATCTACTGCACCTCGTGCAGAACTTCCCTTTCGCATTGCTCTTGCTTTGTGCGGTCACTCAGGCCTCGCTCCGAGTCGTGCTTCCCATCCCTGGGCGGTGGATGATTACGCGTATTCTGGCTTCGTAATCAGGCGGAAAGTTGACGAAGGTGATGTTCGTGGCCGACGGAAGCTGGCGAAGCTGGCGAAAGTCTTCCTCTAAATACATCTGGTGTCGCGACCACATACGCCAGCCATGATTACCGTTAGTGATTTTGAGTGTCTTCAAAGGGTTGCCGACGCCAAAGCTCTTGACCAAGGTCGGAACGATGCGTTCAGCAAACTCGGTGGAGTCTCGCGCGTCGAACAGCAAGACTAGTTCCAGGTGCCGGACGCAAAGCTTGTGTGGAACGATTTCGGTCTTGTAGTATCCAAACTCTCTGCTTACTGAGTCGCTCGAAAAGTAGAGATGACAGAACAATTGGCCGCGGACGCCATGACGATCTCCGAAGGTGTTTGCAGTGAAGACACTCTGGTCATATAGGATGCCGCAAGCCTCGTTGTAGACTTGCTTTGAAGCTCGCAAGATTGCCGGGTATGCGATCGACTTGATGGCATCTTCTGTGTTGCGATAGAGGAGCAGCTCGTAGACTCGATTGCGCAGCTCGGGCAACAGATCGAGGAAGCGAAAGGTCATCTCGTTGTCGAGTTGCTTGAGCTTCTGGATGCATGTCTTCCGGTTGGACTCACGGCGATGGTTGCCTGTCCGCTGGAGGACGAACTTGTTGAGCTCCTCGGTCGTGCAGCTTTTGTACTGCAGCGAGAGGTGAGCGCGTGCCATCATCGTGGTTGTGGCGATGCGCCGTTGTGTGATGTTGGTGTCTGATAGAGATTGGAAGTGGAAGAGGTAAAGTTGAGCAAGTGACTGGTTGTTGTGAGTCAAACTTGTGACGTCAAGGAAGGCACGAGCAGACTTTCCGAAACAGGAAGGAGCAGAAGCTTGGCATCATCTGAAAGACGTTTTGACGGCGACTACTAGAATTCGACTAAGGTCAGTCCGAACAGCCAGAAGCTTTGCTCCTCATCATCCTCCACGTCACCGCACAATTGACTATACTACACATTCATCATGATTTCAGTCGCCGTGATCGCCCAAGAGTGAGCCCAACTTGTAGATCCCAAAGGTCCGTCCTGCTTGCTTATCTGTTTCAATGCTTGCTCGCGTGCCTGATCCCAGAATTCTTTATCAACAGCATCCTCCACTATCATTTCATGCCACATCTCATTTCTCTGCACGTGCCCAAGTGAAGGAGAGTGGTCTGTCGATGATTTCGCGAACCTCTTGCTCCACGTCTTCCGGGAATTTAACGAGCTCGAGTCTTGTCGTCTTTGGCAATCCCGACAATGGTGCGAGGCCTTTGTAAAGACGGGAACGGAATTTGTAAGAGTAAGCCCAAGCTTGCACCAACTTCAAAGTCGCCAGAGCATTCGTATCGTTGAACGTTGTGACGAGGGCTCGTAGGATTTTGGGAAAGGTGTCCTCAGCGGTGGAGAAGAATGGACGCAACTCTAGAGTCAAGTTTCGGAAGTGGCGTAGCGGCTCGAACAGGTCAGGATTGTCCGATGCAGCAAGATGCTGCTCTTGCTCGACGTGCCATTGCCCCTTCTCCGTGATGAGCGCGGTGTTGGCAGTGCCAAAATCCAAGGGAGGAGGAATGTCGTAGTTTGCTGGGAACCCACGTCCATCTGGGAGAATGTCAAGGACTAGGACGCTCTGTTCGTATAGGATGCCCCTTGCCTCTTTGTGGAGTTGGTGAGACACCCTCAGTAGTTCTGGGTATGCTCTCGATCCTGACCACTTCGGGTAACGGGGTTGTGTGCATGGCTTTCCCTCTGTATCATGATATAGCAGCTTCTCATAAATCGCGTTTCTCAGCTCTGGGGCGAGATCGAGGAACCGGAATGTGACATCTCGATCCAGTTGCTTGAGCTTTCGCATGCAGTCGGCTCGGTTCGGTTTGCGACGCAAATTGCCGGTACGGTCGCGGAGGTAGTGGACAAGTTCTTCTTGGGTGCACTTCTTGTATCGCAGGGCGAACTGAGGGAGCGTCATGATTGATTTTTGCGGGGCGTGTCGCCAATCTGATGTGAAGTGCGTCAAAGGAGGAAGGACCACTGTTGGTGGCTGGTGTGTCGCTCTGATGTGGTCAGTGTGTTGCCTTGAGATGGAGAACTAGAAGTAGTCGAAAGGATTGCGGTGAGTCACGAAAGCCGTCGTCGCGGTGTCGAGACGGTGTCGGCTTCAATGTGGCACCAAAGAATGTACTGGGCGCGTGTGGTGATTCAAACCATTCACTTTCTCGAAGATTCACCTGCTCCAAAGAGAAACGTAAGACTTGCTTAGACTCAAAAGGGAACAGGCGCAAGACAGCCAGGCACGCCCACAAGTGCGATCGTGTTCGAAAATCCCGAAAAGATCCAAAAAGCCGCACTTCATTCGAGAAGGCAGTCACCCAACAGGAATTGAACAAGCGCCCCCCGACACCAACAACGACAACATGCAAAAATGCAAAAAATGTCGGCTCAAGCTTATGTCGTTCTAAACTTGTGTTGCGGTGTGTGCTCGCATACCACCGATTCGCAAGTGGAATATGAGTGGTGTTGTACTTGGACGATAAGTATCATTGCCGTGGGAGACAAAGATTTCAATTAGATTATATACCTGCACACTTTGCGGCCGAGACTCTACCGAGCGGCCACTTGTGCTGCGGCGGGCGGCGGAGGTCGGGGGATGGGGAGGCCGGTGGAGCGGGCGGAGGTTGTGTGGCGCCGACTTGCGACGCCAGGAGCCTCACAAAGTAGATGTTCGTTCTTAGATCGTCAATGTCGGCGGCGTGTGTTTTACGAGGGCCATCGTCGCAAGCGCTGAGGCGAAGATGCGATGGACGGTCTTGTATTTGAGGAAGTTGATGAGCAGCGAACTTCGCACCACTGTCGCCAGCACATGGCCATGGACTCAGGGATTCGTCACGAGGGCTTTTGCATCACGAACTTTGTGCCTGGACTGTCGCATTAGCATGTGATGCCCGTCTAGGTAGTCCAGCTGAATGACGCCCTGAGACTCGCAGACATCACCATGTTCGCTTCAATCGCTCAAGCGTAGCAAAGATGCTAATATGACTCCGTAGTGAGCCGCTCAGTGTCATCGCATATCTCAAGAGCCTTTAAAAGGCATCTTGAAAGTACATTCAACGTGCACGCTTGGGCAGCATAGCACATCGGCTTGGCGTCGCAATCGCACCATGAAGGGTCTAGCACAGAAGTATTAGGCAATTTATCTGAATAGCGAGTAGTTTCAGCTGTTTAAAACAAATGTGAGGTCGTCTCACGCATACATGTGAAAGTTGAAGCAAAGTGAGGTCAAGTATCGCGACCACGTGACCGCGCTAAGGATCTTTGGAGATCGAGCTTCGGATCTCTGAGGTCAGTCGCATCAAGCATCGAATTGTCTTCTTCCCACACCCGCCCTCTCACACCATCACCGTCAACATGTTCCGCACCGCCCTCCTTCGCTCCGCCCGATGCGTTGCTCAGACTAGCACCCGCGCTGCTACCCGACCGGCCGTGCGGACAGTGATTCGCAGCCCCTTCATCACATCCAGAGTCTCTTCGCCTGCAACAACCATCTCAGCAGTACGATGCTATGCTTCGTCCTCAGGACTCGGACAAGAGGAGGTCACTGGCAGGATTCTTGACCTGCTGAAGAACTTTGACAAGGTATGATATATGGTAGAAGTTGGGATGAGGGAGGACAGCCATTGGCTAATGCCAGATACAGGTTCAGGACGCATCGAAGGTACATCAATTTGGAGATTGACAATGGACACTCAACTTATACGCTACAGCTCGCGCCGACTTCCCACTTCACAAACGACCTCGGCCTGGACAGCTTGGATACGGTGGAAGTGGTCATGGCGATAGAAGAGGTTGGTGGCGGGAGACATGCTCATTGACAGAAGAGATGTTGACTGTCGATCCAGGAGTTCAGTATTGAGATCCCAGACAAGGAGGCCGACGCGATTCACAGCGGTATGAAGACACCAGGGAGCAATAATGTCGCGGAGCGGAGACTGACCAGTTGCAGTGAACCAAGCTGTGGACTACATCATGAAGCAGCCCGACGGTAAGCTCGTTCACGACTGTGCTGCTCAGCAGCCACTAATGTTTGGCAGCGCACTAGAGCACATTGTTGGACAAGGCATTGGAGTGCAGGAGGTGAAAGCGACTGTTCGATGGAGACGCGTGACCCGGGCCCGCAGCATACAAGCCGGACTGGGTGACTTTTGTGTACATTGCCGCTCAGCAGAGGAGCACTTGATAAACGTGTACCATCAACTTCCACTCAAAGGTATATTCATCTTGATCTATCCGTTTATGTGTTGTGTCACGATCAACCCTTCAATTGTTATTCGTTAGCTTGCTCGGCAAGCCCAATCCCACAGGCCCAAACCTAAGCGCCTCGGACGTCAACCTAGTGTCGCTCCCGCAACCACCACCACTTTTTTGTTATTTACTTCTCCACGTCTGCTGCAGACCCCATAGTCGTATTCACTTCAATTGTAGCACCGACAGTTCCACTTCGGCCACTCGCGCGTCGTCGTCCACGCATCCCTGGCTACGACACCATCAGCTCCGTAGCGCACTAGCACGTGGTCCCCTCAACTCGAAACGCAGATACGCCGACCACCACAATCCTCACTACCGACCGCCTTGAAGCGACTCGAATACCATGGCCTCGGCGTCAGGCTCTGGCCTGACCCGCCGACGAGGCGCGGGCGGCGCATCGTCCGCAGCAGCAGCAGAGAACGGTGACGAGGGCTCGCGCGTAGCCTCCCCAGTCCCCAAAAGCGCCTCCTCCGGTCCCGAAACCTCATACGAAGCCGGCGAGAATGGCCACAAGATCGCTTTCGACCCTCGCGACATCTCAGAGAACACCGAGCGCGCCAAACAGCCCAAGCTGACCCTCATGGAGGAGATCCTGCTTATGGGCCTCAAGGACAAGCAGGGGTACTTGAGCTTCTGGAACGATAATATCAGCTATGCGCTTCGAGGTTGCATAGTGATTGAGCTGGCGTTCAGAGGAAGAATATCAATGCAGAGGGACAGCTCGAGGAGACGGTTCCCATTGGCAGATCGGTTGATTGAGGTAGTGGACGATACACTCACAGGAGAAGTACTGCTGGATGAGGCGCTGAAGATGATGAAGAGCAGTGAGAAGATGAGCGTGAGCTCGTGGATTGATCTCATGTCGGGTAAGCAATATGGTACACCAGAGAATACAGGATCAGGCAACTAACGTTGCACACACAGGCGAGACGTGGAACCTCATGAAGATCGGATACCAGCTCAAGCAAGTGCGCGAACGACTGGCCAAGGGTCTCGTAGACAAGGGCATCCTGCGCACCGAGAAGCGCAACTTCCTCCTCTTCGACATGGCCACTCACCCCGTCGCGGACGGCGGCGCCAAGGACGAGATCCGGCGGAGAGTCAGGAATGTGCTCACCAACAGGACCGTTGTTCTCCCGCCGTCTCAATTCTTGCCAGAAGAGATGGAGTTTCGGTACTTGAGGACGGTGGCCATGCTATGTGCTGCCTATGCTGCCAACGTACTCGAGAATGCCTTGACGACACTTGGGCATGAGGCAAGAGAGCGAGCCTTCGCGCAGGTTGACGAGTTGCTTGCTGAGTACTCGCAATGGCCTTTTGGACGACGTGCAGGCGGACCAGCTGCCATCGGGGCCAACTTGGAACAGGTCATCCGTGATGAAGTCAATGGCGCAAAGGACAAGGAGCTGCAATTGGAGGTGGGTAAACCATGACGTGCTCTAGAAGTGGTTGGACTGACACCTCTTCTCAGGTCGTGGCTGCGTGTCTGAGCGTGTTCACTCGCCTTGACTCGCTTCTTTAGGTCGCTGCACCACAAACCCTTTCATATCAACAGAACCCAACGAGCGCGACAATGCTACCAACGTTCGCTGAACGCTCGATTCAAAACACGAAAAGCGACAACGATCGCACTGTCGAGAGCGCCGAAGTACGAGACGAACATACGGATACAGCGAAAAGCTGTCTAGGTCGAAGAGCTAGCGATTGGGCGGTAGAATCGATATTACGGCCGGCCAAGGATCACCTCCTCGCAGAAAGCCTTTTTGGAGGAGGACACGCGAGGCGTGAGGGCGTTCCAGGAGTGTTGTCGTGATGTGTCTCTCGGTCTTTGAGCAAGATACCTATTGAAAAGAAGCATTTGTTACACAAGTCACGCTTATGGGTATACCAGGTCGATGTCTTGTGCGCGCGCTGACATTCAGAGCAGCTTCGGACAGTGAAGGAGTTGCTGACAGTAACCGAGACATGTGCTGAACTTGATCACATGCTATAAGTTGCAGCTTCTTGCCCAAGTGAGGGTAAATTTGGAACTGACGAACGACCATTCGCGCGAGCACACGAGCTCTGAATGTCACATGCCTGCGTAGTCAATGGTATATGAATCCTCTTCTTCTCGCTTCTCAGCCGTCGACCTCGACACTCTCATCAACCTCGACACATCTACACACTTACACAGTCCTCAGACTATCAGTCATCAATCCGTCCTGTGCTCACTCCTCATCATGGCGAAGACGAGGAGGCAGTGGTATACCGAACAGACAAAGCCAGAACTCGTCAAATTCATCAGAGACCGCACCGGCGAAACTTTTCGACCGCAGCAAGCGCGTACACGGCTTGTGCAGCGTCTCTTGGAGACCGACCGCGATCCTCCCGGTGTATTTGACTTCATGGGACTTCCCCAAGAGCTGTAAGTGCAACCACATTTCACCAATCGACATCCAAGCGGTTAACAAATTGGAAACAGGAAGGACACCATCACTGAGGAGCTGTTCGCGGATCAAAGCAAGAGCGGACGTCCTAAGCATGCGTCTATTCTGCGAACCTGCAAGCAGCTCTACGGAGAGCTAGCTCCCGTCTTCAACAAAGGCAGTCAAGTCACGCTCACCATCGAAACCACCTCTGACGGAAGAGCAATCATGACATTCCCAAAGACAGGCAGACAGAGCGACACTCACCTGGGCATTCCTGGCCCCCGAGGGCGGCCTTTCACGCGCTTTCGCCGCGTGGAGAATCTTACTGTCCGGTTCATCCACGTTAAGGGCGGGTGGGAGCGAGACAATTGGCGTTTCCGGCAGAACTTTGGCGACTACAAAATCTGGACCAACCTGATCAGGGATTGCACGAGTCTTCGCAGTCTCAAGATCATCGTCAAGGCGAAATATCGCGGCAGTCAAGTGCACCGTAGAACAACGCTGAGCTTGCTTGCGCCGCTCCGAGATATCATGAAACACCAAGACAACATCTCAATCGAGGGCTTGAATAAGTACTTTCGTGGGGAATTCATGGAGGCATGCTGCAGTCGTGCAGCGATCTTTGCGCACGCCGAACAGGGGCCTTGTGGATGCTCGCAGTCCGCCATACCAATGCAGAGTGAAAGCAGGCAGTCGTAGAATCACGAGGGATGGCAATTGGTGAGCACACTATCGTGGAGAGTGTCGACCGACAAAGGCACTATCTTCAGCTGATAGACACCACGGAACTGCATGTAATACCATCTGTATCCCATATGCATTCTTACTGTGCAAGCACTAGAGTACTCCTTTCACCTATCCCACGAGAGAGTATATGGATGTCATTGCCACCGGTATCGGGCGAGGAATTGTCCTCGAGGATTTCGCAGAGCACTGGGAAACCCTTCTGTCTAAGGATGTGACGAAGAAATCCGCCGAGCCTTGTGACTGGTAGACTTCTCAAAGATCTGTAGATATTCGGTCTCCTAGAGTCACAGGTTGCGCTAGTCAGGAAATGAATAGCGACAGGTGAATTCACTGCCAAGAGTCACATGTCAGTGACGTCGCCGCTTCAGCGCCGCCTATCTAGCGCTCGTCTACCTCGAGGCAGCCACTTCTCTTGTTGCCTTTCCCACCCACACCACGCACATCTGACCCGATCTCACACCGAAGCAAAACGCGACAAGCCATGGAGGCACGACGGCAGTTGCTGCTGTTCGACTCAGCCGAGCACAAGCTGATCGAGGACATTAGACAGCTTTCTGGCGAGCGCGTGAGATCTGGCCTGCCTCGACATCTGTATCTCGAGCGTTTGTACCAGCTCGAGCGCAAGAAGATCTTCCCCTTCTTGAAGCTGCCGGCAGAACTGTACGTATTAGACTCGATGTGAATGCAAGCACGAGAGCATAGAGTTGACTGTCCTCGAAGCCGAAACTTCATCTACCCTCATATCTTGACACACAACCCTAAAAAGGGCATTGTAGCCTATCCGGCCATTCTTCGCACTTGCAAGCAACTTCACAAAGAAGGGTCGTCGATCTTGAACGCCGACAATGTCGTAGAACTCAGCATCAGGTTCACAAGAGGGTACCGGCAGGACCGCGCTTATCTGAATTACACCGCGGGTGTGTACCTCAGCAAGCGTCTCGACGACTACTCGGGCATCAGCGACACTCTCCACAACATGCGCCGTGTCCAACACATGGCTATTGCCCTCGGTCCCCTGGGCTGCTGGGGCGATGCAAAGACGGTATTCGAGTTCCAGATGTTGCAACAATTCTTCGCTTGTCTACTGAGAACGTGCAAGGGACTGAGAGTCCTCGAACTCAAGTTCAATGGGGCTTGGGACGCCGCGTTGAAGCATTCATATAACCGCTACCAGATGAAGAGAGTGCTTGAACCATTCAGCAAAGCACTTGACGAGCGCGGGCTGGAGGTGAAAGTCTGCGGCTTGCTTGACGACACGAGCCAGCAGGTCTGGAAAATGCTGAGATCCCAGACATCGTGCACATGAGAGGCTCAGTGAAAAGAGCCCATGGTCCTGCGCCCTATGGGGAATTGTCGCAGCGCGGATGGAATCGGTCACGGTGTGCTGCTATGAGGGTTGGTCTGTTAGAGCGGTTGTACAACGGAAATGAGTTGGTGTCCGAAATAGAATGAGCAAATGTCTTTTCAAAACCGACACTCCTAAGGTTGAGCAGCGTTGCAAGTCATGCCCGCCGCTCTCCAACCAAGACGGTGATGACAATGGACGACAAGTCGTGGCGGACTGACGTTGTGTAATAGGGTTGGTGCATAGGCTGACTTCGCAATTCGCGAAGTCCTTAACGACAAGTCGAAGTAGTGCTGATGCGCTGCGTGAGCGAGTTTGTTATAAGGTATGGCCTGTCTTCGCGCTAGGCCATGAGTTCGACGGAGAGTGAATTGGTGTACTTGAATAATCGTGAGGCATCTGCTACGTAGTCGCTTGCCTCTATGCACAACAATCTACTCGATAGCGTTGCTCAATGTGCCATGCCATCAGTACTTTTAGCGATAAAGCTGTCTTTTCGATTCTCCTTGAGGACCAAAGTTGCTCAGCAAGGACTACCGCTGTGCCTTTTCGTAAAGATCGAGGCTAAACAAGTCGCAACGATCTTCCCGCTACGCCCGGCAAACAGCCATCCGTCGATGTAAAGCACCAGGGGAATCGAGGTGAGCCCGCAAAGCATGCCCAGAGATGCATTTACCCAGTTCCATCCCCCGTCTTTGATGATGAAGCCTGCCATTATCGGGCCAACGGTATTGCCCAACGACCAGGCCATGTTGAAGTGCGCGTACGCCTGCGCGTAATAACCGTGACGAACGTCACGCCCCGCCCGAGCATCGTGCTCCTGCAACTCTGTCGCCCTTCTCGCTGACTCGGCAAAGAGCGGCTCGAGGATCACCGTCAGAAAGAGGCCGATGAGTAGGAGCAGGACAACCAGGATGGCGATATCTGCTGGCTCATGCTTTTTCACGAAGCGGAGGGCGGTCAGGACGGGACACAACAGGAGAAACGAAGTGAAGACGAACCATCTGCCTCCAAGACGATCTGTCATCCTGCCGATACACATACCGAACAGGGATGGAAGTGAGAAAGGCAGGAATATGAGGCCAGCATAGAGAGTATTCCAGCCCAGAGTTTCTTCGACGAAGACTGGAAGCACGGTGTCAAACGCTGTGAAGACGATCGCCAGGACAAATACACCCCACAGGCTGGCACAGAAGCGTTTTGAGCGCAAGAGCCGGAGCATCACAGGTGCTTTGAACTTCCTGAATGTGGAGTGTCGCACCAGAGGAGTTTCCGTGCCAGAAGAAGCGTCTGTTGGGTTCGACGCCATCGCCACGGTGGTTTCCTTGGTCTCCATGGATCCAGAGTCAGGGAAAGGATTGGGCGTCGCAGCGGCTGAAAGCCGTCTTGGCCTTTCCTTCATGACGAATCTGAGGATGAAGTCGATGCCAATGGCCAACATCGAGATGCCGAACACACCATGCACACCGCCGTACTGATAGAGCACTCCACCCAGTAGTGGGCCCGCGATGTTGCCGACGTTCAGGGCCAGACCAATCCAGCCAGCAAATTCTACCAGCTATCAGCAATCATTTACACATGCCACAGGAAGAAGGGCCAACCCACCTCCCACTTCTGTTTCATCTACAGTATCGACTAGCACTGCGAGTCCAGTAGTGAACACTACGGCGCTTGCTATACCTTGCAGAATGCGGCCGAGGGTGGTAAGGGCTAGGAACGCATCGTGTGGGATGAAAGGCGCGAACCACAGAATCGCTGTAGCCAACAGGAGCCCAACCAGGCCTCCAAGAAATGGCTTGCGTCGTCGAGGATAGCGATCTGAAAGCCATCCACAAGGCACTTCAAACTGTTAGCGGAGGACAGGGAATAGCACATTCGAAGGCACCCACCAGAGAAGATGGCGCAAGCCACGCCGAACACGCCAAGCTCCAGCGTAATGATATTCTGTGACGCATTCTTGGAGAATCCCTTCTCTTGCAACACGTCGGGCAACATCGGAACCATCACTGCGTACAGGAAGCAGTCCGTAAAGACAGCGTAGGCGACCGTGAAGACTATGAATTTCTTGGATGACCTAATAGTCTCGAATTTGCTTGGTGTTTCGTCCATGTTCTCGAGGCGGCGTCAGGTTTCAGTCGACTAGCTGGGCCCGAGGAGTTACTTGACAAGAACGTCGAGGTGCGGATGTGTCGTGTTGAATGGTTCATCGAGCTGGTATCCAAGTGAAACCTCATGGAATGGGAGATCTGTGAATTGGCAACTTGCACCCTTCCTAGATGCTGGATGCAGAGATGGCTAACGAAAAGGGAGAAGGCAGCGAGAAAGCAAGCCAGATCGCACCTTGGCGCACCAAGATTAAACGTACCCATCATGACAGTCCCCGCAAAGTCTAACGGTCATTGTTGCCAGCGAAAGACACCCGTGATGTCCACCATCCCGGCTTGGGGTTTTCTTGCTTGAGGGCGAGTCATCATGGCACAAGGTCTCATGACACCGGGCTTCAATTGTGGAGGAAGATCATGATGCGATCGGTTCCGTCGAGGAAGTTCTCAGAGTGCTGTCATTTGACAGCCTGGCGATAGGTCATGAATGATGACCAAAGCCTGGTCTGTGGGAGCTCTTCTCCACGTCCTTCAGGCGCACCGCCGCAAATCGAACCAGTGCTTCGCTAGGCATCGTGGCTGAGCAAGCGAGCGCCCTCAGTCTTGCTGTCAATGATTTAGGTCGTCACCGACGATCTGAATAGCATCGCACGTGAATACTGTGTTGTTTGGGAGGTGTTGTTGGGAGGAAAGAGGGAGAAGGAAGTCAGCAGCTCCTTTCTCGCCCCATGTCCGTGCACGCGGGTCGACGGGACTTCCCGACGTCACCCCTTTCTTGAAACCATTCTTGCTCAAACATCACACCTTCACAAATCGTTGCATTGGGGGTATGCATCTTTTGCACGGGCACTGATGAGCAGTTCTTCCTCGGGAATGCTAACAACTGACCCGCATCTCGAGTATAACCCATCGGGGTATCGGCGGTGGCTATTGTTCAGCGGTCAAATACGGAACTTTCTTCGAGAGCCACTCCCATTGCTGTCGACCATGGCAAATGGCTTGCAACCATCTGTACCAGCCAGCAGTGTGAGCACCAGGGTCAGACTCAGATCAAGAGCCTTCTCGATTCGGCAAAGTCGGCACCCGGCAGATGGTCGGCAGGAAGTTTGCAAATATCTCCTCTGACGACAGCACAAGAGATAACGGAGTTTACATCACGCAGGCCCGGAGTCTTAATCCACAGCAAGTCTCGATATGAGGACAGAACAAAACTGGATGTCGGATGTCGGTGGTGCTCAAAGGACCGATCCTCGTACCGTCAGAGTGGCTCAAGTCTGGCCGTCGCGAGCCATCTCCGAATGACGTACATCTCGGCCCGTACAGCACTGCCGTTGCACATTTCAATTGCGTGAATTGCGTGAGCTTGCAACCAAACCTCGCGAGCTGGTTTGTCGATCAGAAAGAATCTTTCGGATCTGAAACGACGCGAGCCACACGTCTACTGGCGCTATATCGCGCAGTGGACCTGGAATCCACAAGAGTACAAGGCTTCCGCAAAGCTTCTACCGGTCTTGGCAACCGAAGGTACCTCTCGTTCATCAATTCTGATGTCTTCGGCACTCATGTTGGTGCGAGTAAGGCGAATTGTGGAACGAGTGGCCACTCGTATTGGGCCTGGCCAATGACGACACTTTATACGTACCCTCTACATGCGGCGGAAGGAGAATGACGAGCCTTGTGAAAGTATCAAGCGCCCTGTGTGGTATGTATGCAATGCATTCGACCCATCAATGTCTGGATCGAGTTCATATCGAACGCTTCGCCGGATCGTCACGAGCCGTCGGCACCCGCAATAGTCTGGCGGTGTTTCTGACTACGAACGCCTGTTTACGATTGCGGAATTGACACGGTTGTACTGCTCGGAATATCTCCACTGGCTCTAAGATATATAGTCCTCTCCTTCTTCGTCGTCTTTTCTTAGAGTATACCCCTTCCACGACCAACTTTCGATCCCAGCACGATAACATGACATTCTCGGGCGCCGCAATCTCTGGCTACGAGGACTCACAATCTCAAAATGACATTCGATCCCTTCCGCAGGTGGTCGATGATCTTGGCCACCACTACCCCGACAATGTTTGGATGACGGTACCCCTCGACTCTGACTTATCAGGCCGATGGCGCGATGTTACCTACAAGGAGCTCGCTTGGGCTGTGGACGGAATGCTTGTCTGGATAAAGGAGGCTCTGGGTGATTATAAGAGACTGTCCAGAGTTACAGCATACATGGGGTACAAGGGCTCACCCAAACGCACCAAACGAGGTACGTATGTGGCTAACAGAAATCAGTGTCAACGACATGCGCTACGCTGTAGTTCAGACTGCGCTCATCAGAGCAGGAGATAAGGTACGACACCTGATTCCTCTTGTAGCCCATCCTGCTCACTGAGATTCAGGTCTTACTACCATCACCACGCAATTCGCAGCCTGGCCAGGTCTCGCTTTTTCAAAGAGCAAACTGTGGCCTACTCTTACACAGCGGGGGCGTTGAGACACATGTCGAGGCTATCAAGGCCTCGCTTCCAGAAGTGCAGACGCTCCAAATTCCTACCTTCGACCAACTTCTTGAGAGCGGATCGAAAGCGGGGAAAGTTAGCTTCCCTCCTTTAAACACCGATGCCGATGACCAAGTCATCATTCTCCACACATCTGGATCAACAGGCAACCCCAAACCAATCTACCACACCAACGCCAGCATCAATACTGTCGCTGCCACGAAAGACCTGCCAGCAGCTAAAGGTCGTCAGAACGCGATGGACGCCTTTTTCCACGCCGACCGAGCGATGATCGCAGTCGCCCCTTTCTTCCACATGATGGGCCAGGCAGTCTTATGGAGGTCTCTGTTCTGCAGATGTTCCATTGTGATCTTGCCGCCCGAGAAGCCACCAACATCAGAGCTCATCATCAGAGCCATCGAACAGACTCGTCCGTGGTCAGGAATCTTTCCACCATCTGTCCTTGAGCAAGTAGCCGAATCACCTGGCGGCATGGACGCTATAAAGGTTATGGAATATGTAATCTTTGGCGGAGGTCCACTGGCCACAGGAATTGGTGACAAGATCGTCAATGTCACCACACTCCTCAGTCTGATTGGATCCACCGAAGGAGGTCTATTCCCCGTGCGTGTGCCAGAGGACAACCAAGATTGGAAATACTTTGATTGGGTACCTGGCGCAGGCATAACTATGGAAGCAGATGCGGATGGTCTATATGAAATGGTGATCATGCCTGCGGATCGCCGATATCAAGCCATCTTTCACACATTCCCAGGCATTAAGGAGTGGCGTACCAAGGATCTTTTCGAGCGCCACCCGCGAAAGAGGAATCTTTGGATTTACAAAGGCCGCAAAGACGACGTTCTGGTCTTGAGCAATGGAGAGAAATTCAACCCAGTTGGCTTCGAAAAACTACTTGAGTCGCACCCTCTGGTCAAAAGCGCGCTTGTAGTTGGACAAGCTCGCTTCCAGACTGGACTTGTAATCGAGCCGGAGTGGTCTTTGATGTCCAAAGAACAAGACCCGGCGGACCTCCTAGATACTGTTTGGCCCTTGATCGAGAAGGCAAATGCTGCAAGCCCTGCGCATGGACGAGTGTGGAGATCCAAGATTGCAGTCTCGAAGGACGACAAGCCCTTCATGCGAACTCCAAAAGGATCTGTTGTTCGACGGCAGACGGTCGAGCTTTACAAGGCAGAAATCGACGCTCTCTATTCGAACGAGACCGGTGATGACGAGTTCAATTACTTGGCAGCGGATGCAGACACGCCGACTATCAAGGACTTCTTGAGGAGAACATTCAAGTCGAAAGGAATCGATGTCCCGGAATCTTCTCTAGATGACGATGACATTTTCAGCTACGGCGTAGACTCATTACAGGTTCTGGCTCTGTCCTCGACGCTCAATCACGCCATCGGGAAGGACAGGGCCTTCACGCTATCACCACGGGACATCTATAGCCATCCAACCGTGAGTGGACTTGCTGCGCTGCTCAGTGGCAACAGCGGAGCTGCGCATGCACAGAACCAACCTTCTCGCGAGGACTCCATGGCAAGAATGGTACAGAAGTACACTCATGGCCTCCGTCAACGTCGCAACCCAACGGCTACTGCGCGCCCTGACAAACATACGTACATCCTCACTGGATCAACCGGCTCACTTGGCAACTATATCCTCGAGGACTTGCTCAACTCACAAGATGCCGCCCATGTCTACTGTCTGAACCGCTCCGCGGACGCAGAGTCACGACAACGACGAAGCTTTGACGATCGCGGTTCTAATGCAGATCTCTCGAAGGCGACATTCCTGCAAGCGAGCTTTGGCAAAGACCAGTTTGGCCTTTCCGAGCAGGTTTACGACGAGCTTCTGGCAAGCGTCGATGTCATCATTCACAATGCCTGGGCGGTTGACTTCAACAAGACTTTACAGACCTACGAAGACGTCCATGTCGCCGGCACCCGCCGCTGTGTGGACTTCAGCCTCGACTCCCGGTTCAGAGCACACATCGTCTTCATCTCGTCAATCGCTAGTGTTGGCAACTACCTCACCATCAACTCCAGCGCCTCTGAGGTACCAGAGCGGATCTTCGAGGATCACAGGGTCCCCATTCCTCAAGGTTATGGAGAGTCAAAGCATGTTGCTTCGGCCATCCTTGCAGCCGCTAGTCAAGAAGCTGGCGTACCGACTACGATCGTTCGCGCTGGTCAGCTTGCAGGACCTAGTGGCGCTGGAGCGCCTTGGAATCGACACGAATGGCTTCCTAGTATTGTCACATCATCGAAGGCGATGGGTATATTGCCTGACACGCTCGGTGAAGGCAACACCGTAGACTGGGTTCCAATGGATCTTGCAGCTCGCTCGGTCGTCGACATTGCGATATCCAGAACGAAACACTCCGGTGACCTCAACGAGACGTGCACGGTCACACACTTGGTCAACCCAAAGACAACCACCTGGAGCGGACTTGTGCCTTCAGTGCAAGAAGCACTCGAGACTGAGACTGGACGTGAGGTCAAAACTGTGTCCTTCAGAGCGTGGCTTGACAAGCTCGCAGCTAATCCTCGTACAAACGAGGAAATTGAGTCAAAACCTAGTATCAAGCTGATCGACTTTTACGAAGGACTGATCGCTGAGGCTGGCGGCCTCCCACGACTAGCCACGGAGCAGACAATCAAGCTTAGCGCTACTGTTGCGAACATGACTCCTGTTGATTCGACTTTGATGGAGAAATGGATACGGCAGTGGAGGGAGTGAGATGGTTGGGGATACTTGAGATCGACATAGCCCTCGACGAATGTACGGTCTCGGCGCCCAATAACGAACTACTCTCAACACTCTCAGGAGACTCAAACCCATGACATTGATCTGCTTGGAGTGCTTCGTCTCGCAATCGGTTTGTATCAAATCTGTGACTGGATTAGGCAAGAGCACTCACTCCTGTGAGCATTACATGCAGAGCGCCGTAGGCTACTCATCTTACTAAGACACGCAATACTGAGCTCGCAAATGCTGATTTCGCAAAGGCGATAGCTCGCAAGATCTGCGAGCCTTCCGCCCGATTCCTTCCAGATCCGGGGTCCATTCCGCTGCGAGGAGGAAGAGGAGTTGTGTGCGGGGCCCAATCCTCTCACTATATCCCAAGGAGCGGGGCACCATCTGGACAGCTCTAGAGAGGATGAAACGGAGCAGGCATAAAATCAGATGAAGTCGCAACCCATGTCCATCAAGGTCCACGCTTCTAGCACCCTGGCACAGACTGAGTCTTGACCAAGATGTCCATCCAAAGTCAAATCAAGAAGGCCCCTAATCTGAACTTGCCAAAGAGCGACAACATCTGCCAAGTTTCTATCATCGATAGTACTTGCGATATTGTCGTCTACCCTTCGACTTTGATCGAGCCGCACATTCCAGGGCACGAATGGCTCAATCTTCCGACGTATGCTTTCTACATCAAGAATGAGAAGACCGGCAAGCAAGTATTGTTCGATCTCGGGAGTCGCAGAGATTGGCAGAACCTGGTCCCGGGTGTCGTTGACGTGATCAGCCTACGCATACCAGGATTGAAGGTTGAGAAGGAAGTTGTTGACATTGTTAAGGAGGGTGGTGTTGATCCTGACAGCATTTCGGCGTTGATCTTGAGCCACTGGCACTATGGTGAGTTGAAGAGCGGCTTGGAATAGCTCACCCTGCAAGAAGCCCGAGCGTACTGACCATGGGATAGATCACAGTGGAAATCTAGCAAGGCTGAATCCAAAGACAGATCTAGTCGTTGGCCCTGGGTTCAGAGAGGCATTCCTTCCAGGCTATCCTGCGAAGCAGGATTCAGTGTTCTTCGAAGCCGACTTTAAAGGCCGCAACGTTGTTGAGCCACCTTTCTCCGACGATTTCAAGATCGGCGGGTATCAGGCCCATGACTACTTCGACGATGGTAGTCTATACGTCCTCAACGTCCCAGGCCACACGACCGGCCATATCTCAGCACTTGTGCGCACGACTCCGGACACATTTGTCTTTCTGGGTGGTGATGTCTGCCATTTCACGGGGGTGATACGGCCATCCAGTTTTATTCCCATGCCTGATCAGATCCCGAGCTCTACAGTCTTGGACAAGAGACTTCCAGCACCCTGTCCATGCTCGATCTTCACCGACTGCCATCCAGACCAGGAAAATAGCCGGACCAAGGCGTTTTATCGATGCTCTTCGGGTGGGCCGTAAGTTCTTCAAAGAGTGTCTGAGACTCGACATGAGGAATTGATGATCATCTGACTTCTGTAGCTATGGATCCTGGTACGACGATCCGGAAACGGCGATGAAGAGTATCAACCACCTCCTCGAGTTCGACGCAGACCCCAATGTCCTAGTTGTAATTGCTCACGACATGGCTCCGAAAGACTCGCTGGTGTTCTTTCCTAAGGGCACAATCAACGACTGGCGATCGAAAGGTTTCAAGGAGGTGAGTCGACCACGCTTATAGTGATGTGGGCATCGAAAGCTGACCCTAGTCATGTCAAGGCGATGCATTGGCATTTCGTGAATGAGCTGCCTGTTGACGGCAAGGTTGGAAGGGACACTCTTTGCGATGGTCTTTACAGAGACGATGGAAAAGGTCTGAAGAAAGTGAAGACATTGAATGGTGATCCGGTCTAATGAACAAGAAACGGAATCCAGGCACATTAGACTTTCTCCTAAAAGTTGGTGGCTGACTGTGCTGCGTAACCCGAGATGAGCATTGGCACTTCCGAAAGAGGCAGGAGCACGTCCCGTCCCGACGCATGATATTCATCATCCTCAAACGCACCTGTTGCATTTCCTGGAAGACAGAGTGACTGACTGGATTGTAGTCACTGGATGCTGCGAACGCTGCCGGCGTTAGACCAGAAGTTTTTCGGTCTCACGGCGTCTTTGCTCCACCATCATCTGTGCCCTCGTATACCCTAAAAAGAGTCGAAGGATTAGAGCAGCCACCAGCCGCAGCCTCCGCAACCCTAAAGCCACAGGCGGAAGTACATAAAGTTACAGAGGCCGCGCCAGCAGACTTACGCTTAGATCTATCGCGTGGTCCCCGCTCGTTGAAAAGGTCTTCTATCGAAGCTAATCACGCCTTAGACTGGAACGACCTTAGCATCCTAGAGCATTCCACAGCTCTCTGGCCAACGTCGACGCAACCGAAACCCGAAGGATAGGTCTTGGAGAAGGTCTCTTGCATAACTCAGCCCTAAGCGCAATATGGAGAGGAGATCTTGGCCGTGATTATCACGATTTGACAAAGCTCGCCTTTCAGGACAGATCTTTCGCCAGCTTCGCCTTACTGTACCGACCGCATGCTACACTACTGAGCACTGGAGGAAGTGAGAATTTCTAGGCAGACAGACATGTCTCTCTCAGCCTCGCCTACCGCCACATCTACTCCAGGCACCTCTTCGTTGTCGATGCTACTGAAAGACAGCCCAGCAACAACAGCAAGCATCGTCGAAGTAGAAGTGGGCAAGGAGAAGAGTGAGCCGGATCCACTAGTGATATCGAGGCACTTCGTCCAGGCCCTCAATGAATGCGATTGGGACCACTGGGCAAACAAGCACTTTGCCGCGAATTATCGGGCAAAGCACGACAACTCGAAGTCGGAGCTGACGTGGGAGGAGCAGCACAATCTATACAAAGTCGTTCGAGCCCGCTTTCCCAATTAGTGAGTACTCGATCTAAGCATTGATTGATCAAATTATCACTGACCTTCGACGTAGTCACATGGAGATTTTGAGCGAAAGTGTTGATATTGATGAGACCAACGGCAGAGCTGTTGTTTGGCAGTTCATTCGGATCACGGGAGCGCCAGAGGACACCCAACGAGACGGCTTGGGGATGGTACAGTGGAGACGAGATAACGGTGTTTGGATGTGTTATGGCCATGCTGGATTCCGGAGCTGCGGCGCTGTGTGGTGAACACACTGCATTTCGCAGAACTCCACTGCTCCTAGATTGCACCCGCACCCACCGCATGCCGGCGTGGAAAGAGCAGACGCCAATGAGTACGAGTCTTTCCTGCAAGCCGTGATGACGATGACGATGTGGCTGCCATAGTACATGCACACATGTACCTGCCTGGTTCGTGACTTCACTCAATAGGGGAGGAGCACTTGCATCGTTGCCAGTGGTGATCGAACCACAAACATCTCGGGAGCTGGACCCAAATCGCTACCATTATCGACTACAACCTATCCTGCGTTGGGTCTCACGCCTCAATCAGCATCGTCAACGACATGGGTTACCTATGTGAAGGCGCCGAGCTCAAGTCCGAATCCGACAAAACGTATCTGGCAGTCAGCAGCCTTGGACAGCCGAATGTCTGGGCTGGAGCTGAACATGCGGCAGGGGAACAGGACGACGCCAGCCACGCGGTGATCCTCAAGGCCCCATCAGGAGATGACGAGCCAGGCACTTGGCCGCGCTTCGTGCACGAAATGATCATGCATGAGCTGTTCAAGACGTCCTCCCATGTCCGAAAACAGATTGATCGTATTCCACCTGTGAAGGAGAAAGGCTCGCCTCCCATCCTTGTGTTGGAGATCTTCCAGACGACACTTTGGCACGGTCGAACGAAACGCCCGCTGTCCCGTCTTGAGATTGTCGCTATCATGAAAGGAATCGTTGAGGCATTGAAGGACATTCACGCGGCCGGTCTGGTGTATAGTGATCTGAAGATGGAGAACGTTATGGTCAACGGCTTCGACCCCCAAGCAGAGTCAGATGGCAGCTGTCTGACGGTCAAGCTTGGGGATCTTGGGACCGTCATGTACCCTGCCAGCGGTACTGCACAGCCCATCGCATATCGAGCCCCCGAAGTCTTCTTCAAGGATGAAATCACGTCTCCTGCTGATATCTGGGCCGTCGGACTCATCTACTCCCACCTGCTCGAAGCACAGAACAACTTTTCGCAGACTGGCTTGTACGACGACCTTTACTTCGGCTCAGGATTGATGGACGAGCGAGTTCAGGCGATGAGACATGCCATCGCCAACGATTACGACCTAAGAAATGTGCCTTACTACAAATCCTGCACTCTACCGTACCGAGACGAGGAACACGCTCATGGCAACCACTGGGAGAAACTGCGAAAGAGTGGAATGGAAGAGCTGGACGTGGCGTTCCTGCAAGAGGTCTTGAAGGCAAATCCAAAGGAGCGGCCGTCTGCGAAGGCGATCTTGGCAAGTCAGTGGTTTGCGGGTGGTCTTTTGGCGCGAGAGTTCTCCCAGGTCGAGACTGATGGAGCTGGGGACAAGCTGCAATGGCCGGAATTATCTGCTGTTTAAATGCTAATCTGCCGAGCCTTCAAGGCGTAGACACTGATCCTAGAAATGTTGGACCTGGGGTTTCGACTTCGACATGACCAGTTCATGCATTGGTCGAGTCGTTGGGTGTAGGATTGTCAAGCGGCTTGCATAGACCTACGGAACAGTTGAACGCCTACTATCGCACATCACCAGCCTGAAACATCATTCTTCTGACCAATATGCAGGACGGGTGACGTTGAGACATACATGTAGATGAGCGCTTCGAATTACAGTGCATAGCGCTAGCTGGGTTTGTCAGAAGCGACAGATCGATTAAAAGCTCTTATCATCTTCGCTTGCATCCCGAGGTCTCCCTCTTCAAGTCGTTCCAACTCCCTCGATTTACTCAGCGACAAGTTTTGCAGCTCGAAGTTTCGTTTTAAGGCCTCTCATTCACTCAAAAGGATCCGGATCCTGGTCGCAAAATCTTCCCCAAACGGTCACTGCTAGACGATCACCATGAGCTCTGCTAGCCAAGCCCAGCCACCCCAAGATGACCCTCAACAGATCATCGCATATATTGAAACCATAATGTACCAATTCAAAGATGCCATCAACGCAAAAGATTTTCGCATGCCAGATCAGGTCAAGCCGGGCGAGCCGCCGTCCATCTGGCGATACATGGCCGACTACTTCGATACCGAGCAGGATTTGGTGCAGAAGACTCAAGCAACGACACCAGGGCCTTCGAAGTTTGGGTTGAAAGAAACACTGGAGAGCTACAAGATGGCTGGAGCAGCGTATCCGGACTTCAATATTGAGGTGAAGGAGATGGAATTTGATCTGGATGCAAAGGCGGGTTGGGCGACGGTGTTTGTCAATCTTGAGTCGAGCGGTGAGTGGGTGGTACAGCATCTTGGCTTGATACGGAGTCACTGACAGGGCTTTCAAGGTCTGCCAAAAGAGGTCACGAGGACGAGTGTAACGGTGTTTGACTGGAAACGAAGGAACGGAGAGTGGAAGTGTGTCTCGTCGTGGGCTGCCAATGGCATGCCTGGAATATGAAGTACGATGCTCCGATGCTCTCTGCAACGATATGTGTGTCGTTCAAGACACGAAAACGGATGCTCGGCTCAAACCGTATTGACCTCGAAAGGGGGCCGGGTTGGTACTAGAGATGTTGCTCATATCCCAGCCAACATAACCTTGATACCTTCAAGCATCTCTTCACCAGAGGGTCTGATCTGCTCCGGTGGCAGCACAAATCCATTCTCGCCTTGATCCCGAAGCTCAATGGCATATGCGTACTCAGCGCCAACGATATCAGTCGCATAATCAGCGCTGCTGCCCGTTGTTGTGTAAAGGGTTGCTCCACTGGGTCCAACCGTGAAGTTGGTGCCATGTACGGCTCGTACGGCATCGGCAGCTTCGTTGCCCAAGCCGACCTGAGCAGCCGAGTTCTTTGGAAGCGACTCGGTGTACCCATATGGAGAGAGGATGACCTGAGAATAGGAGTGGAAGTCGACATAAAGCGCGATCGGCTGCTTCGCGGCCGTGGCGTTCATCTGACCGACGATTGCCTTGTTCTCGGGCGTGTCGCCTGCAGATCGTCCTCGGTAGGTCTCAGCACACGGGTTAGGTGACGAGCCCTGGGGGTCACCGATCCATTGGTAAGGCCAATTTCTGTTGATGTCTGTTCCAAAGCAGAGGCCAAGCTTTCCGACAATTGGGCCTGGCGAACGATTCTTGCGCCATCTTGCGATGGGTCAGCGATATTGCCTTTCTTCATTCATTGGATCATCACCTACAGTCGGTTATTGGTCTGCGAGTACACGAAGCCGTCCGGGTTGACAAATGGGAGGATGTAAATGTCGTACGCATTCAAGATTGAAGTGAAGGTAGGATCGTCGCCTTGATAGCCCTTAATCAAGTTGTACGTGATGTATTCGACGGTCATGGAGGTGATCCATTCTCTTGCGTGAACATTGCCATGCCAGATGACCGCAGGCTTGTCGCCAGTGCTGTTGCCGTAAAGCTTTACACCAAAGATATCCCGCTTCTCGTACGACTTGCCAGCGACGAAGTACTCAGAGTTGCTAGGAAACGCCTCATGAAGGTCCTTCCAATACTGGACGTGGTCAGCGTAGGAGTGGTATGTGTCGAACCAGGAGTCGCTCGGGAGGACTCCATCCTGCCTCTTCTCGTACTTGACTGTAGACCCGGCGGACTCTGCGAGAATGTCGGCTCCCAGGTCCTGATGCATGATGGTGTACTCCAATCCCAGCTTTTCGAACTCATCTGCTGCATCTGGTGCGAGAGAGATGTCGATGTGCTCGTCCGAGCGGTAGTTCCATCGCTGATATGGCAATGTAGAGAGCTTGCTCAATACCGACGATGGCTGGCCCGTCGAGTTCACGCGGTAGACTCGATGGCCGTCGTAATCGACGTCGTCGTTCAGCGTGACCGGACCGGCGAATGCCAGGGGCAAGAGTGGTAGAAAGATGAAGCCAAACATTGTGGGTGATGCGGCGGCTCTGGAATATCGATAGTCGTGACAGTGTTTGGAATTCGATCAATGTGCTGAGTTGTCGAACATGACACTCATGCCGGGGAGCAATTGCTTGTTTAGAAGGTAGACATGGTCAAGGAGAAAGACCTACCTGTCCGGCGCAGCGACCCTTCTCTTCTTGAGCAAAGACGTCGAGTATAACTTCTGTGGGTAGCTTCTCGGTAGCAAACATTGCTTGTCTCCTGCTTGATGCAGTACAGATCGGCATGGTAAGTAAAGATCGTGTCGGCTGACGGGTCGTGCAAGTGTCCTCAAAGAAGCAGTCTTGGCCAGTGGAAGCTGGGTTTGGGGTGTGCACTACGCTGAAGTGCTATCAAATAGTGCCAAATCAGAGCTGTCAATCCCTCTTTGTGGTGTCTGTATCATTCGGAAATCTTGGAGTTGCATACTCGGCGCCGAGCCACTTGTGATGGCTTTGGAAGGTCCAAGGCCAGCAAGCTCCAGGTTGCGACAGCCACCGAAGGCAATGCTCTTTCTGTTGGATCGTGGTCAAGCAGATGCCGTTGATGAAACCTCGGCCGTGTCTTGTGAAGATGCGCAGCTGGACGGGCCAGGTGGAGTGAAAGCCGCCAAAGGGTGCAGCACACAGTCAGGCGGCGTAGATCAGACCAGATGCCTCTCAGATACCTTCCTTAAGCTCATGCGTCAACGAAATGCTGCATGCACTCTATAAGATGTTTCAGCTAACGACTATCTACACGTCTCCAATGCAACATTCGTGTACTTGTGCTTCAGAAAAGTCAAATGCATCCTCATGTGTCCGCTAGACCTCGCTTCCAAAGACATTGGCATAAGGCGGTGCCGTCGTTCGATCGCAGGAGTACTGCACAAGGTATGGCGAAGTGAGGGTGTTCGTGTCCAAGGCCGTAACACCATTTGGATCGCTGAGAGTAACGAAGAAGCCAGCGCCTCCCGTCGCTTGTCCGTGGATGAGCCGAATGGGAAGATATTGCCCCTGGGTCAACTGCATCGTGATACTCACTCGAGGCGAGCCACCAGTTTGATAGCTGAAATACGTTGAGATGTTGGAGTTCGCTTTGGTCCAGCCTGACTGAGCTAGTGAGCCGGCCCAGAAGACAAAAGCATCGTCGACGTTGGTTGAAGTGATACTCCAAGTCCCTGTACTGTATACGAAGAAGTAGCCGCGGTGGTTGAGTGCGAATTGATAGCATGGTATCTGGAGTAGATTATCAGCCATGTGGTCCTGCATACCTCACCTGTGCGCTCTGTTCGAACTTACTGTAGGCCCGCTGGACGGACTGTAGACCGTAAAGTTAGCGCCGTTGTTCGGACAGTTTGTAGTGAAACCTCCTAAGCCCGTCGTGACGTTGGTGTAGTATAGTGTCTGCCAAGTGCCGCCGGCCGATGCCGCTTTCATGAAAGTCGGATCGAAGAGAGTGTAGGCTTGATTCGAGTCGTGCGGAGGCTGATTGTTGACAAAAGCGGCATACTGCAGGCCTTGGTTGCCGCAGAGAGCAGGTGCTGGAGCCATTGCTAGAGCTGTAGTCGTCACGGTAGCCGTCGTGCCAGGTCGGAAGGATACTACGAAGGGGTTAGCCAGAAGATCAGAGCTAGTCATTGAAAGCGCATACCTGTGGTTGCAGTAGCCGTGATGGTAGCAGGAGGGGCTGTCGTAGTCTGGATCAGAGTCGTCGTGAAGCCAGGTCCAGAACTGATGATCGTTGTCACGATTGTTGATGCCGGGTAGACGGTGGAGAAGGTAGTTGTCACTGTCGATGCCGGAAGAGTGCTCGTGACCTGCGTGGAATGCATCATTAGCGCCTTGACATTCCAAAGGGTTTGCAATGTTTGATATACGTACTGTTGAAGCTGGCACTGTGCTCACGTATGTTGTGATAATGATGGAAGCAGGCTGGGTTGAGATTATCGTAGTCGGCTCCCGCGAGATCGACAGCGAAGTAACAGTGCTGGCAGCTTGTGTGGTGATATAGCTCGAGATAATGGTCGTGTAAACGGTAGATACATATGTGGAAGCCGGCAAAGTCGTCAGGATCGTCAGTGTATTCGTTTGCGTAGCAGTCTGTGGCGGAGGCGTGCTAATGGCCGTTGTTGTAATCTCTCGAAGCGATATTGAGAGACTTGTAACCTCGACACTGGTGGTACGAGTAACAGCCGGCTCTGTGGAGGTCACCGTCGAGACTATCAAGCTCGTCTGAACGTAGGAAGTTGTGTATGTGACCTAGAAAGAGGAGAGTCAGGCTAGATATAGAGCCCACGGGATCATGCGGAAGACGTACGGGTACGGAAGTCACGTAGGTGTAGGTACTCAGAGCCGTGGTTGTGACTTCCCGAATCGAGATGGAAAGACTCGTAACCTCGCGGCTGGTCGTATAAGTCACGGCTGGTTGCGTGAATGTGGCAGTGGAGACTATCAAGCTCGTTTGGACGTATGACGTGGTATAAGTGACCTAGAAGACAACGAATAAGTTCATGCTCCACTTGAGAGATAGGACAGCAGGCCTACCGGGACAGAAGTCACGTAAGTGTAAGTGCTTGCAGGTAGCTGTGTCTCGATGGTGATGGTTTGCGGTGGCAATGTAGTCTCGTAGGTGAAAGTCTGTGTGATTGCAGGCTGCACTGAGGTGACCGTAGACGCTGGCAATTGAGTTACTTGGGTCAGAGTGACTGTCAGGGGTGGATATGAGGTCGATAGTGAAATGGTTGTTGCTGGCTCTACGTCGATGTCAGCAGTGATCGCACCAACAGCCTGTGCAATCTTGGCCTTGACTACACAGGTCAGAGTATGTCTCACCTGTTGAAATGATGGTCGTCCGTTCTGTTGACACTATCCGTTCGGTCGAGATGGCGGAGGTCAATTGGGTAGCAGTCACGCTAATGGTGCTCGCCGGTTGTACGCTCGTCAAAGTGACAAAAGATGTCAAAGTCGATGCTGGAAGCACACTTGTCACAGTCTGAACGGAGACTGTCGTCAGAATGGTCGTCGTGGTTGCACCTGGCAGCGAAGTCGTGTAAGCGATCGAGGTCGTTCGCTCAAACGTCGTGGTCGATGCGGGCAGAACAGTAGTCAAGGTGCTGATCAATAGCTGAGTTGAGATGATCGTAGAGGCCTGCGTTGACACGATTGTAGTGGGCACTGTCTGAATCTGATTCGATATGATCTGGGAGTCGACTCGTCAGCAGATGGTGGCATCTCAGCGTGCACGGTCAACCTCTTACCGTTGTAGGTATTGTCTGGACCTGATTTGATATGACCTGGAAGGTTAGGCTATTAGCGAATGGCCGAAAATGAGACCAAGCGTGTAGAGCAAGATCCTTACCGTTGCTGTCTGAACTTGGTTGGATATCACCTGAAATCATTGTCAGCACCCGCAGAACTTTAAGCTCGAGCGTTCAAGGCATTATCCATACCGTTGTCGGAATCGCCGTAGTCAAGGTGACCTCGTAAACTGATGTTGCCGCCGGCTGGATGCTGATGCTCGTGATAGTCAAAACGGAACCACTGGCAGTCGTTATGGACAACAGAGTGACCGTGCTCGCATCTAGCCTTGTCGTTAGAGTACTAACGAGATACGAGACATCAGTAGTCCGCTCCGTTGTCCGCTCAGTAGTCCTTTCCGTCGTCCGATCCGTTGTATATATCGTCGTTGGAATAGCCGTAGTCAAAGTGACCTCGTAGATTGACGTTGCCGGGGGTTGGATGCTGATGCTCGTGATCGTCAAAAGGGACCCACTTGCTGTTATCGTAGACAGCAGAGTAATCGTGCTAGCATCCAGCGTGGTCGTTGCTGTGCTAACAAGATATGAGATATCAGTCGTCCGCTGCGTAATCCGCTCCGTTGTCGGCACAAATGAGGTCAGAGTGACTTCCTGAATAGATATTGAAGGCGACTGGACGCTGATGCTCGTTATTGTAAGTACAGAACCGCTTTCAGTCGTGACGGATAAGATGGTTGTTGTGCTCGCAGCCAGCGTGATCGTTGCCGTGCTGACGAGATATGAAATGTCAGTTGTCCGTTGAGTGGTTATCTCGGTCGTCCGCTCCGTTGTTGGTACAAATGCAGTCAGAGTGACTTCCTGGATCGATATCGAAGGCGGCTGAACGCTGATGCTCGTCACTGTGAGTACGGAGCCGCTTTCGGTCGTGACGGACAGTATGGTTGTCGTGCTGGCATCGAGCGTTACGGTCGCAGTGCTGACAAGGTAGGAGAATTCGACTGAGCGTTCCGTTGTAGTCTGAGCAGGCTGAGTTGAGACAATCAAGCTAGGAGGTGCAAAGCTCGTATCTGGCAAATGCAAAGGCGTCAGTATGGAATTGAAGACGTGCAGTGTGAGCTGCGACTAAATCGCCAGATAAGTAGCAAGACGAATAGGCAACGTAACTGGAAGAATTAGTCCAGGTGTCAAGCAGAATACACTTACAGGTAACTTCTAGCGTCGTTGTTGGCCCTGGCAAAGATATAGTGCTTGTCACGAGTTGAACTGAAGCGCTCTGGGTTGTCATATAGATTTCTGTTGTCGTCTCTTTTGGCAATGTGATAGTAAGGGTCGACGCAGGATAAGTCGTCTCGTATGTGGTGGTCTACCAATCAGGTCAGCTTTTGCAGAAGCTATCGCCATCTTCATGTACTGCATACAAGCGTGCTACCTGGAAGGGCGCTCAGGACGGTGCTCACTAAGAGCTGGGTAGAGACAATGGTTGTGGGCTGGAGGACCGTCGTAGGCACGAGGTCTACTGTACGTTCTGTGGATATCAGAGATGTCGTCTCGGTCAACGTACGTGTGAGTTCATAGATCAGCGTGGATGCCGACTGTGTAACGACACTCCTTTCTGTGGTCGTATATGCAGAAATGACGGTTTGTGTAGCCCCGGGAGCCGTAATTGTCGAAGCGTCAAGCGTACGCTCGATGAAGGACGTGAAGGTCGTTCCAGGCAGTACTGTGGTTATCGTTATCACTGATATGGCGGCATTTGATGTCTGTTGGTTTGGCGACTCTGTGCTTGCTTGCGGAGGATTACTGAAAGTAGACGGCGCAGGTGCAGGCGGAAACGATGCCGAAGATGAGCTATCTTCAACATCTGTCTCATTCGTCGCAAATCGTAGTGCCGAAAGGGCAGGATACTGCGAGTCAAGCTGACCGTCCACATAGTTGTAGAAGAGGCACTGGTCTTGAGAGTATGAGAAGGCGACACACTGTGAATCAGCAGCGCATGTGGCGGTGCAGTCGTCGCCAGTAGCTCGCTTCAATAAGCTGTTGCTGCGGCGAGAGAGTGTCGATGATATGTTGCCGTGGTAGATCACGCCACAAGCCACCAACGCGCTCCCTCTTTCAGTGTCCAGGACTCTTCCATTGTAGTCCGGGCAAGCTCCAATGACTGCATCCTGCACAGCTATTACAGTAGGTGACGGCTCCAACGTAGTTTCGGTGACGCCTCCTGATGTGTAAGTCGTGGTGATGCCGCCGGATATGCTTGTTGATGTCTCGCCACCAACAGTGGAGACTCGAGTGACCCCACCTAGTACAGTAGTCCCGATCGTTCCTCCAGTGATGTAGTAGCGAGTTACAAGCGTGATTCCTGAAGCTTGGTTGTTGGACGAGGCCAACAATGTTGGCGAGGTGGTCGACCAAGTTCCAGCGGGGCTCAATATTTCTGAAGTAGTCGGCGTCGCCCTCGATGTCGTGAGCGACTTTATGGTATCAGACGGAGGGTATGACGTGCCTGGGCTTATGTACGATGACGGTTGCGACAGAAGAATGGCTGATGCCGACGTTGTGCCAGGGGTCAGAGAAAGGGGGCTCGTCGATTCTGTGTCGAGAGCCGGTGACGCCTGCGATTGCAGGCCCGGTTCTGACGTAGGAAAGCTGGGCATCGATAGATATGAGCTGGGCGATGCGCTTGAGTAGGGCGAAGAACTCGCACTGTACGACGGATCGAAGCTGAATATCAAACCCGAAGTGGATGACAAACGGCTGGAACTTGGCGTCTGCTGGCTCGGACTGGCCGACTGCAGACTATGGCTGAGTGAAGCTGTGGTAGAGCTCGACTGTTGTGGGATTGAGCTTGTCGAGTTGATCGAGGCCACGGTCAGAGATGGAGTCTCGGCACCACCAGCGCTAGTCGTCCGAAGAGCAGAGCCTTTGCTGGTGGCCGCCGAGTCGAGTGTCGCTATTGCCTCAGCCGTCGAAGATGTAATCGCTGCTTGCCCAGAACCATGAACCGGCGGTGTATTGCCTACCACGAGTGTCATTTCGCTGGATGCGAGTAATGAATCTGTCCTCGGCCCATCCTGACTTGTGGCCTTGCTAGCGCTTAGACTTCCATATATTGAACTCGCTGTTGTTGACGTCGACACAGAGTTTTGCGATATTGATGTTGTGATCTCTGCGAGTGGGAAGGAATATGGAAGGGTCGTGCCATTAGTCGATATCCAGCCATATGACGGCAAGGTAACCGTCGTAGTCGGACAAGTCCTGTGGACAGTCTTCGTGACGACTCGAATATTCGGAAGTCTCGGTGATGCATCATGTTCAGGTTGTATTGTCTCCACCGCACCCTGCTGTGGCGATTGACCTGACACTGGGTCGTTGAACAACGTCCAGAGTATGGCAAATAGCCACATCTCACGCTCGCCCGTCTGATTGCCGAGTCAAAGCCACGGTCTCGATGATTCTTCGCTGAGGCGAGGTGTTTCGCTCTGATTCAGCCGGGTGTGTGTTGTGGAGCAGAGGGATGCCGCCAAGGAGAGTCCCATACCTCATCCCGTGTTTTCGTCCTGCGGTCATTCCAACGCTCCAGCAGCCTGGCAGGCTAGTATCAAGTTTCTCATGGCGACATACCATGATCCTGCTTCCTGGGTTAGAGGCTGGGCTCAGTGAGAAATACTTGGGCGATGCAAGGCGGATGTGGTCCGCTTGTACACGCGAATGGGTCCAAGGGGCTTCATCGACAAATACCGCTAGGAACGGCGCCAAGATCCCAAATTACAGCCGCTGCACTTTCAGACGATGGTATACTAGCATCGTAGATAAGTCGTTTGCTTGGAGCCTTCTTCTTGATCTCGCCTCGTGTCTTTCTTCATCTTGGCGAGGCTGAGAGTAGCTGGGCAATGCCGGCGTTCGATCTTTGTTGTCTCATCATGCACGGGCTGGTAGCATCTCCACAATGATCGCCACATCGAGCCACAGCCCCTTAGATGTCATGAAGTTCGTCCTCGAAAGCGCCAGCAGTTGAAGCAGGCATGAAGAGGAAGGGGGCGAACTGGAAAGGCACACACGGGATGCATTGACATGAATGCTGCACGAATAAATAAAGCATCGAGAAGCACATGGCCAGCTCTCGAGACTGGGAGTCTTACCTCGAGTTTTGTGTACCTTTGTACGTTCGGAAAGAGATGACATAGAATTGTTGTTTTTTGTGTTGATATCCAAGAAGTCGGGCGTGCGAAACCCCTGGGACGCTCTACCGAACAATCTCTCGACCTCACCTCATCATTCACCATCTCCAATCAATCACAACAACGCGCCTTTCGGCGCAATGCACAGATGGCAGTCTCCAATATGCCATCTGCCTCACCCAGAGGTCTCCAATCACCTCATCGAACACCCAACAAAGCCGCGCTGAATCCGAACGTCACGAATGTTGTCCTTGGAAACCTCCACATCAAGCCATGGTATCCCTCTTTCTACCCGGAAGATCTCGTCGGCGGCAGGAAAGCAGACTGGCTCTACGTGTGTCAGTGGTGCTTCAAGTACACGTCGGAGATCATGAAGTATAGTGCGCATTGCGTGAGTGGTTGCTATATGCTGGAAGGGAAGGAAGACGATGCTGACTGGGTTAGAAAGTCTGTTCCATGAAATTCGAGCCACCATATGGTGAGGTGATCTACGAAAAGGACGAGTACGTCATCCATAAGATCGATGGCGAGGAATACAAGGTTTGAATCTTGGTATATCCAGCAGTCTGAGTCGATGCTGAGTGTGCTACAGCTATACTGCCAGAACCTCTCCCTCTTCGCCAAGCTCTTCCTCGAAACGAAGTCCGTCTTCTTCGACGCCTCCACCTTCCTCTACTACACACTCATTCTGAAAACACCCGATCACCCGTACGGACAAGTAGCTGGGTTTTTCAGCAAAGAGAAGATGTCGTGGGACAATAACAATCTCGCCTGTATTCTGATCTTTCCACCTTGGCAGCGCCGCGGCCTGGGTCAAGTCTTGATGGGCGCATCATATGTGCTGGGCAAGCGCGAAGGACGATTTGGTGGACCAGAACGGCCGTTGAGTACGCTGGGAAGGAAAGGATACATCAACTACTGGTGCGGAGAGGTTGCGAGGTTCATCCTTGGGTGTCCGAAGCAGAAGACAGTGAATATCAAGGATGTCAGTGACGAGACTTGGATAATGCCAGAGGATGTTGTGGCGGCGCTGAAAGAGATGGATGTGCTGGAGAAGAGGAAGACCGCGAGTGGGAGCATTGTGGTCAATAAGAGGATAGTAAGAGCTTGGGCGGAGAAGAACAAGATCAGTATGCAACCTGTGGTGGATGTGGAGGCTTTCGTGGAAGAAGAGGAGGATGAAGAGAGCGAGGAGATGGATGAGTGAACTCGACGATGCGTTTTCACTCTGCAGCCTTCCAGCGACGATACCCAGCACGTATCCCCCGCCAGTGGCACCGATCGCCTACGTACGTCGTCGAGTGGTATCCTTCGTACCTCAGAGGGCCTTCGACAGCCCGCCCCACTTCTCCAAAAACCACTTCGAGCGCTCTGCAGGCGTCTCAAAGTCCGTCCACGGTCGCTTAGTGCGTGCCCCGAAGAACTTCGCCACGCTTGGCTCAGTCCACACCCCTATCGCACATTGCATGACCATCTTGAGCAATTCTCCGTGATCGATCAGTGCTTCCCACGCGGAGTCCTCCTTGACCATAAAATCGTCCGCTAGGGTGCCGAGCTTGATGACAGTCAGCGCAAAGAGGTTGCCAAATGGCTTGAGCTTCTTCTCTTGCAAGATCTCGTGCAAAATCGGGGCGATCTTCACGAGGCTTTCAAGGTTGCCGAAGCGGATGCAGTTTACAAGCGCTAGATCCGCTGCATTTACCAAGTGAGGGAGCAGGTACTGGTCACACGTCAGCGGTGTCGTGTCGCAGCATACTTCTGGAATCCAACCTTGTCCGCTGCTTCCAAAACTCCAACCGCTAGTTGGAAGTTCTCGAAGCTCGCCTTGCTAGTGAGAGACTGCTCATCATCTTTGGACGTCGGAAGAAACGGAGGAGACGACCCGTATAGATGACGGATCACAAGGTCCATGATCGCGGCGGACTCGGGCACCTCCACCACGCCTGTGTGCGTCTCCTGGCCCTGATTAGCGGAGACACATCTGTCTTGCCTGCATATCGCCTTACAACCCAGCCGTTTCGATTCGCCGCCTCGAAGAATGGGCATAGCTCGCAGACAATGCCCTTGTGGACCTTGAGATCTCGATCGGGAGTGCGCACGACTAGATCAGAGTACTTTCCTGTCTCGTAGTTTCTGGCGGGTTAGCTTGGTCGCACCACAGGTCTCGGTGCGGCACTTACCTTTGCCAGACATCCTTGAGATTTCTGGACGCTGGCGCTGGGATTGGGACTGGGACTGGCTGCATTGGCTTTCCTGGCTTTTGCTTGTCGAGCTTGGCTTTGGGCGCCATGTTTGGGTGTGTGGGGGTGTCAGGCGAAGTGACGGCGGTTGAGAACTTGGCTGCGGCTGCCGGCCATTCACATGCAAGCGCCGCGTGCCGCCCAACTGTGACGCGGTGACGCAAGATACAGACTGCACGGTTGAACGTGACCAAACGGTGCTTTTGTACATCATTCAGGACGAGTGATCGAAAATCATCTGGACAAATTCGCACAAGCGGAACAAGAAGAGCATGGAAGGACAGATGAGGCTTCGACTTTGAGTTCTTGCAGCTATGAGCACTCGGTCACCTGTGATACAACCATTCTTCCTCATCAGGCGAATTGAGCGTAATGGTGTCGATTGGTCGAGTTGAACGTAAACCAGACTGGACGTGTCTTGGGAGCACGGAAAGCCTCCACTGGCTTGCCGGTCCTCGCCGCAAACAGACGGCAAACTGAGGTGCCAGATTTTAGGGCCATGTCATCAGTCCTGTCCACCAAGACATCCAGCACCCACCGCTGAAGGTCGGCATGTGCGCAGAGGTTGAGCCAGTTGGAACGATGGTCAAGCACCGTCCTATAGTTCTTTGCGATCTTGATGATTGCCAAAGCAAACCAGTTGCCCAGATCACCCTTGGCTAGAAGAGCTTGCGCGAAGCCCATGACGTCTGATATCGTGCCTTGTGCGATGCAATTGCACACAGCCACATCTATTTCGGCATCGAAGTCTTTCATGAGGTACTGGAAGGTTGTTAGCTTGGTATCCGTGGAACGTGCTCAAAGGCTCACCTTGTCCATAGCTGTCCGAATGGACAGCGCGAGATAGAACGTCTCGGGCTTTCCTTTCAGCTCCCACGTTGCCTGAGGCTCAGTCTGCTGAATCACAAACGGGACGTCGACTCCATACATGCGACGCAGGAGCACATCCATCACTTCTGCGGACTCTTCAACTTCAATCACTCCGGTCTTGGATTCCTGCATGCCGTGAGCGACTGTCACATAAGACTGAGTGGTCGCGCGGGAGTCACACACCTTCCAGTCTCCTCGAGAAGCTGCCTCGAAGAACGGACACTGCTCGCAGACCACACACTTGTGGACTTTGAAGTCTTTTGTCGAGGTCCGAATCGTCAGGTCAGAGTGTGCATCCGACGTGTAAAGCCTGTATTGTCAAGGCGAGTCACTCATGGATTGCGAAGGATCATCTCACCTTTGCAAAAGGGCCTTCGGTGTAGCCAAGGCTTCGTCGGGCGCTGTTGCATCCGCCTTTTGGCCTTTCGATTTGCCTCTGGGCCCCGCCATGATGGCGAATGTTGTTGATGCGCAGAATGTGCAGAGATCATCTGGACGAAACAATCGAGGTTCTGACACGAGCTAAAGTACAAACGGCGATCTTAGCTAAGGCAGGGGCCCGTGCACTTTCACATGGAGAGGCAGGTGCCCCGCACCCTCTATTCACTCCACCAAAACCAAACGAACTCTTGGTTAGAACACTCCTAAGAATCATGCCCCTCACCCTCGAGCACAGCACGTCGCCACCGGTCCCTCCCGTCACCCCAATCCGCCGGCTCAAACTCCTCCCATTTCTCCAAGAACTCTGCCTTCCACTCAGAGCCGACATAGTCAGCACCGACATACTCAGTACACACCTCAAACAACTTCTCAGCCGCCAAGCCCCTCGCCCTCTGGCTATCACCATTCTTCGCCATACATGACCACTTCCACGCCATCATTGTCGCCGTCTCATAGAACTCATCCCCGCCCTTGCGCAATGTGTTGTACGCCTCAAGGCAATTTAAGATACTGGACAATCTAGTCGCCAGCAGGAACAGAGCCGCGATTCGACTTGAGGAATATTCTTCTTCTGCTTGGTTGCCTTCGAGGGCGAGGACCATCTTCACAAAGTCGACCAGGGGCTTGTCCAAGGCGGCCTTTGTCTCTGTGACCCTACAAAGCTCGCGATAACGAATCTGTGTTGCTTCCGGGAGCTTCTTCACGTTTTCTCGGACTTTCTTGGGTGTAGGTGGATGCTCGGGCTCGAAAGTCCGGTGGACGATGCGGTGGAGGCAGTTGCCGATGATGAGGTCTATCGGGTGAAGAAGGGTAGGAATGAGGAAGTGAGACTTCACAACCATAATGTCAGCCTTGCCAGGAATGTGTGCAGTGCTACTCACCGGAGCAGCTGCCTTCTTCAAATCCATGGCCAACTCGAAACTCTTCAGATCCGCTTTCTCTCTCAACTGCTCCTCGGTGTCCGTCTCCGAAGGCACACACCAGATCGGCACCTTATACAAATGCATTAGGATCGCCTCAACCATACTAGCAGACTCGGACAGATTGACAATTGTGAAATCTCGGTTCTTGATCTCGATGTTCTGGAGAATAGGAATGGCTGGATAGACGATGCATTTGTGGACCCTAAATTCGTGGTAATGTTTGGTGCCTTTCTCGGAACAGCGGACGAGGAGATCGCAGTGTTCGCCCGTCGCGTACAGTCTGCTCATTGGACGCCAGTCAGTGTATCTCTCGTGGACGATCCTCGGCAACGAACCTTCGCAGCAGTCCGTCAGCGTCTTCTGCGGAAGTGACGAATCTCGGATCTGAAGCCATACTGGTCAAGGATAATACAATGGAAATGTTGCGAACGTCACAAGCAGGGAAGATTTGGCAGCTTATGGATACCTGGCTGTCTTGACCACGCTCAGCGGAAACGAATCATGGCGTATGATGCACGAGACAGGGCTGAGACGGTCTCGCGAGACGCTCAGCCACTTTCACGAGATAGTACCGCCGCACACATCATCATAGCGTGAACGAAGGAATGAAGAGACTGTAGCACGGACTTTCGCAACAATGTGGAACATTTAATTCGAGGCTTTTGGGCAGCAGTGACGGCCAAGTTGGGCCACATCATCACAACGAATGCATTCGTGAATCCACCGCTGGTGCAGATATAACACGATTCAGCGGCTCAAGGCCCCCTTCTTTCACGTGCGGGAACGACTTCATCAAAACCAGTCTCACACTCAACACCGCTACAAGCAACACCCGTCTCTCCAACAGAGGACACCATGTCAACTTCTCACACACCTCCCAACACGAGCGCCTTTCCTGAGGGTACGACCGGCGACGAGTTTTGCAACGAATGCATGGCGCTACTTCCTTTGCACACCAAGAAGTGCCCGCAGTACTCAAACAAGTTTGCTGCCAAGTGCGATGATAAAGGGTTTGAGCACAAGATACTTTCGGGAAGACCTGTGGTATGGGAATTGTGATGATGAAGACTGTCTTGGGCGATGTCTTGTACCCCTGAGGTGATTCTGTCACCGATGGTGAGGCTGAGACACTGATCTGCTCGTGATTCATGGAAGGCGCTGAGTTGGCCGCTCTGGTAGATCGGCTTCAATGTACAGTGGATTTTTCAAGAGCTTTTGCACCATTCCATGAGTCAAGCCTTGGTGCTGTATGTCTTAAACTTCTCGATCTTCTCCAGCTTCTCCAGCTTCTCCCTCAAACACTTTCCACACGTTGTGCCGTATCCACGATTCACGACCCACATACACGCACAGAGCAGGTGTGAGGTGCACTCAGCGAACATCGCAGCAGCAAAGAACTATGGGCAACTTTAGCAGCAAGGTTGAGGACGGCGTGTGCCCAACCTGCTATCACACCCTACCTTTTCATGACTTTGATTGTCCGGCGTTCGTGAAGAGACTTCGCAAGACAAGAGATATGAAGAAGACAGAAGACACAAAAAAGACAGTAGACATCAAGAAGACATGACACATAAAGAAGGCAGATGACTCTATCAGCTAGACATCCCGTACTCTATGACCAGAATTCCAGACTCAGTCTGTCGAGCTTAATTATTCATACTCCTTGCATAATCGATCGCACCTCTCGTGGCACTCGCAACACCAGCCCTAACTGTCCCATCCAGATTCACCAAAGCATTCAACGTAATCCCACTAGGCGTACTCATCGCCGCTTTCATCGACTCAGGGGTCATACCACCCTGCAAGAACAGAGCCCCAGCACTCTTCAGACACGCCGCAGTGAGTGCCTGTGCCGTGGCCCGCGGTACGCCGCTCGCCACACTAGCATCGGTCATCGAGTCTGTTGCGACGATAGCGAGAGCATGCACGGCTGCACCAATGGCTGTTGCGGCGTCCATCTGGTGTTCGGGGACGTGTTGGACTGAGCCGATGCTGGAGAAGGCTTCGTCGATGAGCGTGAAGTGTGAGGGAGGGGTTGGTTCGGGGTCTGCGACCAATGTGACGCTTTCGCCAATGCGAGAGCCGATTGTTGGAATGATTCTGGCGACTTTCCAGTCTGAGGAAGTGGTTTTGGATAGTGCGGCGAGTTCATCTTGGACTTGAAGAGTAGGGACGCCTGCGAGCATGGAGACGACGACTTTGCCTTTCAGAGCATCCACTACGCCTGTAATCTTCACAAATTCTTTGAACTCAGTCGGAAGGATTCCCAGTAGAACAAGATCTGCATCTTTGGCTGCTTCTGCGATCTTGTCGTCGCCGTGGGAGACGGTGACCCTGTCGGATTGGCTTGAAAGATGTTGCTCTAGTCGGTCATGTGATGCTTGTGACTTGACATGTGCTGTGAAGGTGTGGTCCGATCTCTGTAGCCATCCGTCGAGCAGGGCGGTTCCCATGTAGCCTGCTCTGAATCAGTCGGGACTGTATTATCGAGCAAAATTGTACCTACCGCAGCCGAGTATGGCTATTCTGAGCGACTTGTCACTTGATCCAGTCATTATAACGTTGTATAGCGATTCTGCTCACCATGCTTGATGAATTATCCTTCTGAACGCCCTTTGATAATCTCAAGCTTGACCATTCCTCCCTGCAGTGTCGTCGGCAAGCATTTCCGCACCACGGCTTCCCTCCCGATGGTCCTCTTCTCTCCTTTCGGCAACCAGTCCCGACGTCCACGTCACTACAATCTACTCCTCAACTCCACATCTGCACCCACATCCTCCAACTGCAATAGCGGCATCATCACACTCCTTATCTTGGCCTTTGCATCTGCCCCTGGCTGCGTGTACGGCCTTCGAGGCCGAAGCAAATACTCGGCGTCCTTGATGCCCGCCCGTAGAGCTGTCACTACAGCGGTAGCATATTTCGTGTCGGCAATGCCGGCTTTAGTCGGCGACTCTGCCAGCGCGAGTGTCCTCTGCAGCGCTAGAGCCTCGTCCTGTCGACCGCCCTCCCACAACCGATAGAGTCTGGCAACAGACCTCGGAAAGACATTCGCAAAAGCCGCAATGCAGCCCGCACTGCCAACAGCAAGGCCCCCTAGAAGGAAGTCGGACTGCCCGCCATACACCGCAAAGCGCGAAGGTGGAAAGATCGCCGCCAGACGAGCAATCTTCGCCACTGAGCCGCAGGTCAATTTGACGCCCACGACGTTGGCATTCGCCTGTGTGATCTCGGCGATGATCTCCGAATCCATGTCGAGGCCGTTGCAGACGGCTGGGAAGTTGTAGAGGATGATGGGCAGCTGGCTGACGCTGGCGACTTGCTTGTAGAAGTCCTTGACGACGTCTGGGGTGGTCTGCTTGCCGAAATATGCGCAGGGTAGGAGGAGAACGTAGTTGGCGCCGGCTTCGTACGCGTCTGTGATGAATTCGAGGACTTGGGCGGTGGAGTGGCCTCCCACTGGGGCATGTCAGCCTGGTCCGTCAAGCAACATCGCTGCATGCGTGTGGAGCCCTTACCTCCAGCAATGATGGGACAGTCCTTCGGCACCGAACGCCGGGCCAACTGCAACAGTGTCTTCCTCTCCTCCCTCGTCAACAGGAAAGTCTCTGCATTCGTCCCCAAGATCACGAGTCCTTGCAGACCAGTATCAGCCAAGTAGGCGTAGTACTTCGCCTGCGCATCGAGATCCAGTTTATCCGCATGTCTCTGATAGAATGTGATTGCGGGAACATAGCAGCCAGGCTTCGGTACTGGATAGCTGTGAACGTACGGTCTCTTAGACCGGCTGTTGGCCTCGATAGGGACTGGTGACTCGACTGGTGCTTCCATGGAGGCGGTCTGCACTGGGTTGGATACTCGAACGACTGAGTGCGTGCTCTGAGGACGATATATTTTCCAGAGCCGATGGTCAGGGGTCGGCTAGGGCGGCGCAGTCGGCGAGTGGTCATGATGGACAAGCAAGGCTGCAAGTTCCCACCGGCAACGCCATCCGATGGGCGGTCGGCGATGTTGTGGCCAAGTACATTTCACGTTGAGACTCAGAGAGCCCCTTGAGGACGACCTGGAAGTCGTGGTTTGTGTTTGAGGTGGATCTCCAAGGTGGCTAGGGGTCAACAGCCATCCACAGTCTCTTCACTGCAACAGAGGCGCAAGGACATATGCCAGATACGAGACACAGGTGAAGACAAAACAAGCATCTCACAAGTGTGCAGCATCATGAGACTGGCTTGAGAACATACAAGCTACCTGGATGCCTCATAAATCAGCCCTACTATCATGATCATAATCATCAATCGTCAAACGCCCAGATTCCAGACCAAACCCGCTCAACCCAGTTCCCTCCACTGCAAATCATCCAACCGTCCGACCCCCAACAACCCTCCTCTTCAACTCCGCCCAGTTCGCCGCCATCCCATCCTTCATTCGATCCGCGCCACCCCGATTCTCGATGATCCTCCTGAGCAAATACTGCATACACTCCTGTATACTGCCCCAAGTCAAACACTTATACGCCTTCGGAATAACCACAGCACTGCTCATCCGACCCTTCTGCGCCTCGAGATCCTCGCACCGCTTGACGACTTTGCAGCCCAGCTCATCAGCCATACCTTGCAATTGACCGAAATCGGGAAGCACTTTGAGCTGGTTCTGTCGCGAGAGCGACTGTACGAGATCCCAAGCGCGGGCGACGCTTTCCGGGTTGTGGCCTGCGAGGAAGAGTTGCATGCGAGGAAAGTTCTCGGATGTGAAGCCAAGATTTGTGCCGGAGAGGAGGTCGCGGACGATAGAGTTGTAGGAGTCATCGGTGTCCTGCTTCGTGTCGTGGATGAGATTCCGTTGGTCGTTGGCGATATAAGCACCACGGACGAGTTTGATGGCCAGTGTCCAGCCTTCTCTGTCGGCGATGGCGAGTTGGTCCATGAGCTTTATGCGGGAGGCTTTAAGGTAGGCTTGGATGGTATTGTAGACGAGGGCCTTGCCGTTTTTGTTGTAGCGACGCATTACGTCGATTGTCCAGCGGTCGATGGCGGTTTGGAGGATTTGTTGTTCGGCGTCGATCCAGATTCGGCAATTTTTGGAGAGAGCTTTGTCGCAGATGGCGTTCATGGCTGAGATGAATTCTGCTGGGGGTTGTTCATTTTTCATCAAAGCGTTGGTGACGCCGGGCCCAGCGCCGGTCAGTCTGGATGATGTTAGCATCTTTCACAATAACGTGCTGGCTCCTTCTTCGACTCACTTCATCCCGAGCCAATCGCCCTCACCAACCATGTCCAACGTCTTCAGATTCCCATCCCTCCACATGTTGATCTCCAGCGTCTGATTGGTATCCCCCCTACCCGTCGAATGCAGGCCTCCTGAGCTCGACACCTGAATCTCCTTGCCATAACAAAGAATGATGCCTGAGAACCCCATCCGCTTAATCGTGTCTCGAGTCTTGTAGATCTCAGTTTGGTTCGTTCCGGCACAGAATTGATCGTACACAAGCGGTTTGACAAGTGCTCTCAGAACTGGATTGGCATCCGGGCTCAGGAGTGCAGATCTTGAGTTTGCGATGCCCGAGAGTATAGACATGCCCATTCGGAAGAGTAGCGGTGATGTGAAGAGACTTCCAAGGAGGAGATTTCTTAGGATGTTGACGGTCGGCAAGCGCTCGAGGCCTGATGCCGGTACGACAACGGTCTGTGACTGGGAGGAGTGCTTGGGGACGAAGTCGTTGCTCTCCTTGACCTCCCTCGCAGCGACAGTATAGTCGGAGTATTTCCTCCGCGCAGTGGCTAGTATGACTCTCCTCGCAGGCCGTTCACATTGCAAGGAAGGCACAACACATACCCGTGCATTGCTCGCCACAGACCGGCCGAACATCGTGTTGATAGACATGGCGAAGGGATTGATGTTGATCGTAGAGATGTGAGGACAATACAACGCAACCTCACATCGAACTTGCCATCTTTAACATCACCACCCTATCTCGACCTCTTTGGTCGGACAGTCATGCCGAAGAGGGGTGCGTTGTTCGGGCCAGGATCCACATGGAAGCTCTGTGATACCAAGGTAGTAGCTCCCGGCTGACACGCCAGCTAAAGCTCCCACGGCAGAAGGCGGCTTTAGTCAGGCCCTGAGATGGGTGAGCTACTTGCTTGTCTTGGACATCGAATCCGGGGCTCAATTTCGCAGAACAGGACATGTGACTGTTAACGCTGCTGTCGTTGACACGTTGACACATCAACACGATATGCCGGTGCGAAGTATCACGTGCGGATAGGACACGGTTCCCGTGATAAATGACCGGATCGGGTTCAGTTCCTGGGCGCTAGAGCTCTTTCTTGGGAGGACGGTCGGTCACCGTATCATATTTTTGCGGAATGTTGTGAGGATCGTTCGGCAAAGACGAGTGAGAAGCGCTACAGTCGTACAAGTCGTGAAGTCGTAGTAGATCATATTGTCACATCTCAGAACGCAGATGTTGCCGATTGATCGTAATCTCCCATATCCATCCAATTTAGTTGCCCGAAGTCCAAAGAATCGGCCATGGCAAGGAGATGTTCGCCACTCAGACCGTCTTCAGAGTTCCATTCACTCAAAATCGTATCGATGTTGTACTGATGGTCCTGCAACTGATCATCCGGATTCGGCTGACTGGTTGGCTGCAATGGCAGTGGAAGGGTGCCGCTTGTAGGAGTTTCGTTCTGGCTGGGATGATTCGATGCCGCGTTGAGCTCGTGCAACTTGTTCAAGTTGGAGTCGACCAGTTCGAGCTCACGTTTGTTATATCCGGCGATGAGATTGCCTCGACATACCATTTCGTCCAGTAGAGTGTAGGCGGTGTCTAATCTCGGGTTCTTGTCACGGACCAACGAGGGGTCTACATTCGTGGCAACCAGGAGGACCAGAGCGGAAGAGAAGACCGCATCGCAGTCGAATGGAAGGAAGCTTTCTATAAAACAACTGTTAGTTGTCGTGAGCTGGCCCGAACACCATAAAACGCACCGAGAAGACATTGCGCCTGCAGAGCTTCCAAGATGTTCAGGGATTGCTGAGCAGAGCCAATGCAGACACGAAGAAGAGATCTTGCTCCATGAGAAGCTGACACTCGTAAAGGGCGTGTCGAACCCAACCGTCTCTGTAGGAAGCTGTAAAGAAGCGGTCTTGTTGCGAGGATGAGACACTGTAAGGCCATTAGTTGGTGCTCTCGTAGATCTTGAGCGAGCGTCGTACTTGATGGTGGAAGATGTGCAAGTACGCTGACAACCTGCAGATACCGCTCGCAGAAGCCTTCAAGTCGAGCGCGAAGTACTTGTTACGTTCGTCATTGGCTTCCGCGATCGTTCTGAGCGCTTCCTTCATGCTGGCGAGGAAACGCTCGCTTCGTCCGCCGCTTTTGCCGTATACAGCTGTTAAACATTAGCACATTGCGCTCCCGTCCTGTGATTACAACATACTTTGCAGAATGACTGCTTCTGCTCGTGACAGCTTGACGTGTAAGCTCAGTGCCAGCGACTTTCTCGTCGATCCTGAGAATTTAGGAAGTACTGCCGAAATACTGTCATCTGATAGAGTGATCGGCACGCCCTGCAGAGATGTCATATGACGGTCCAGTATATAGACCGTCCACCAACACTCGCGGCATCTCTCCACGACATGCTCTTCAAGGTGAAGGCTCCGCATGTCAGTGTGCATTCCTTGCTCGATCGCAAGACGAGATGCTTGGCCGATCTATGGCAACGTCAGCACATGTTCCTCTCACTGTCTTCGCAGTATAGCCTACGACGTTGTACGCAGCACTTCGCAGGTCCAAACACTGAAGATAGAGTGCCGTACAGGTCAGAACTTCGATTGACTGTATCGGGTCCGACCAGAAGAATGTGACATTCGGCAGCAATTGCATCGCTTGGACGAAAAGCTCTGCGCCAGGCGGTCGCTTCGCCTTGTTCGTTCGTACAATGAACGCCTTGCCAAAAGCTAGTATCAGCAAGAAGTGTATATACCAAAGTCGAGGGTAGTTTTTCTCGTTTCCAGGATCTTCGTAGAACTTGCCGAAGTAGTGCATAAAAGTCGTCTCGTCGAACATGTGGAACAGACGGCCACAGTGAAACTTCACGGCGTTGATGAGGAATAGCGCAAAGTCAGAGGTCGGCAAAGTGGAAGTGTCGACATTGGTCGCGCTGATCTGACCGTCCCACTCAAGATCATAAGTCGAGCCCTCGAAGAGTAGACTGTCTGGCGGGAGTTGAGTGCCGTTGATCTTCTCGTACACCATGCGTAAGATTCTCCGGCCAAACGACCAGTTGGAGGATACTCCCAAGAAGACTGTGCCTGCCGTTAGCGTTGGACATCTTTTCCCGAGAATGGAATGCCTACATCGTTTACTTGCGTGGTCCACGGTCCAAGATTCTGAACTGCTGGGGTCAAGCGGATTCGTCAAATTAGCTTCCGGTGTTGCACGCAACCCACTATGCGGATGCGAGTCCTCTGATTCCGAGTCGGGATCATCATGGTCGATGTCAATGTCGGTGGACCCCTGAGGTGGCGTTGGGTTCTGTGGGGCTTCGGCTTCAGCTTCTTTCATGAAGACATGCTCTGGAGAAATGCGACTTTCATCGCCTAGCCCTTCGATACCATTCGAGACACTGATACGACCGTCTGGCAGTTGCGATACTTGTCGTTCCAGTTCGGCGAGGTAGCTATATGCACCTGTCAGCCATGCCGTCGAATATTGGCATGTGGCGAGTGGGTGCTGCGGAAGAATTACTTTTGACTGACGAGGATCTTATGCTGCTTGTCATCAAAGACACAGGATATGTTTCGTCGGCTGCACTGCTCGCACGGTACATTTCCTGAGCATTTGATCTTCTGCCGGCGACATCGGTTGCATCTTTCCTTCTTGATTAGCACAAGGTCACTCCAACACGTGAAAGTGGGTCAACCTCACGCGTTGGGTGCACGTTTTCGCACACGTCCGGTCCTTGTTTCGTCCATTGCTACACGCGAGGCTGGTGAGGCGAAAGAGTGAAGTCGGATCGGTTTGCGCAGCCGCTGTGTAAGTCAAACGTCGGACGCGCAGTGAGCAAGGAAGCCGGGCCATCGGCAGTCGTCGCTTCCAGCCCCGCTCCCGTCAGATCAACGCAAGGTTGCCCGCTCTCGGGCATCGTATCCGGTGGCCCTTATCTTCTCGTGTGCGTACTGTGAGCTATTTGCTCCTCCGCCATCTTTTCACATAACATGCTCAACTACGGCGAGAAGTCGAAAATCGGCGAGGAGTTCTGTTCTTGCACAGCCTCACACCGTCCAAGCCCCTGATGTTGTTGCAATCTCGGCGTTGCAAGCCGGCCAAACTCAAATCATGCTGGCTTGTCTCAGCCTTGTCAGTACTTCCAAAAACGGTAGTACAGGGAGCAGCATCAACAACACCTGTTTTGAGTCTTGAAACTTCAAATCTTCTACGTCTAGGTACTTTGCTCTCCTATCCTAGCTGTTCCCAACTCGACACGACCAAATCCTCCGATGGCGCCCGCCCAGTGACGAGATACTCCCAAGTCAATCTTGCCGTTTCTCCGCCCAAGAACGAGCTGGTATGGCCATCGCCTTCTCGTAACACCAATGTGTTCTTCCTGATATCGTTACGCGCCTGCTCCGCCCAGACATAAGCAGCATTGGGGTCCCACTTGCTCTGTGTGATCAACACTGGCGTCGTGTTATTCACACCCATATCTTGTTGCGGATATGTCGGAGGTCGTGGAAATCCAATGCACCGCAGCTGCTGAGACCACTTGAACGATACTCCTCTGGTGATGGGTGCGACTTGCGAGCCGAGGCTAAGCCGGCTTTTGACGTCCGAATACGATTTGAGGTCAATTCCCGAGTCTAAGCAAGGCATGGCAGCAGCGGCGAATGCATTGGAGGTGTTTGTCGTGGCAAGGTTCGATGTCACATAGGCTTGAGCTAGGGCTGTACCGTTGCCCTTTGCTGCCAGAGCCAATGCTTTGGCGAGACCTGGCCAGCCGGCCGATACGTACGGAGATGGATCTTTGAAGAGGAGGAGAGATTGAGTAGTGAGGAGTATCTCTGCCCCGGTGATGTTCGGGAAACAGCCGTCAGAGGCACCTATCGTTGTGCCTTCGCAACCAGGTGCTGGCAGAGGCGAAGTGAAGGCATGCGTGACGATCTTGTCGTACACACTCAGTACGTCTTGGCCTGCTAAAGGGCAGACAGTGGTGTTGGTACTGTTACACCAGCTCGCGAATCGATGCAGGCTGCTCTCGAAAGCTTGAGCCTCGTCAAAGAACTGGGCGGTAGCGGATGAGTTGTGGTCAATGACAGCGTCCATGACAATGGTACGGAAGTTGTTTGGGTACACCTGAGCATATCGTTGTGCGGCGATGGTCATGTAGCTCAGGCTCAGGAAGTTGAGTTTGCCGTCGTCTAAAGCGACCCGTAAAGCCTCGAGATCGCGAGCGGTGGAACGCGAATCAATGTTGAAGAGCAGAGGCCCGGTCAACTCGGCGCAGGAGGACCAGGCAGCCTTGTTGGCGGATAAGATGTCGTCGAAGTCTTCTTCAGAGGTTGGATAGTACACAATGCGCTTGTTGAAGATTTTTGGGTCGCAGAGTATTGGTGTGCCAATCGGTCCAACACCTCTTGGATCGAATCCGATAAGATCGAACACATTCGTTATATTCGACGGAAAGAGATCGAAGCCGATTGACTGCGCAGCGACTAGAGGTGATGCTGGATCAGCTGGTCCACCGGGACTGAAGACCAGGCTCCCGATACGATTCACAGTGTCCTTGGCTTTTAACCGCGTGAGACCAACAGTGATGTTGTCGCACTGCGGATCGGTCCAATCCAGGGGCACAGAGAGCTCGGCACACTGTAGCTCAGGGCCAGAGAAAGGCACTTGGCTTGAAGAGCAATTGATCCATTGGATCGTGGACGAGGCTGCAGTCAAGCTCGAAGCAAGGAGAACGAAGGCTGCTATCATCGCAAAGATCAGTCTGATGCCAAGAAAGGAGGATGCTTCCAGAATGGGACCTGGACAGTGGACAAATACATATACTGGCACGGGCTCCTTGTTGCCTGGAGGTTTGGCCATTTTCTCGTCATGCGAGTGACGTTTGTTACTTGCTTGACCACGGAGTGCCTCGTGCCTAGCCTTGATTGGTGCTTTCGCAGTCCTTACCGCTTCCGGCTTTCATTGCGCGCTTGCACGGCCACCAGACTACGTTCAGCCCAGCCTGAGAAACCTTGCGCACAGCGAAGTTGTTACAACTTAGTCAACCAACTACTTTAATGCGGAAGTCCAGACAAAATTAATGAGATCTCTCGATACCGACCTCCCCGTCAACTCGCTCGTCGACCACCACTGACTTTAGACTTTGACTAGCCACTTTCTACTTCTCCCTCGAGAACCCCCGCAACAGCGCCTCATACACACTCCCCGGAGACGTACTAAACGCGAACCTGCTCGTTGGCGAGACTTCCACACACACATTGATCACCCTATCGAACAGTCCAGTCAGATCCTTCGAAGCCCTCAGACCATATCCGACCATGATGCCGTCCCAGTGCTGTACACGTAACTTGTCTCTAAGCGATTTCAGCGATCCTTCAACATCTATAGGATCGAGGTATAGGGAGGTGCAGTCGAAACCATTCTCGTGAGCTCTTTGCATGCTTTCTGCGACGAGCTTTTCTACATCGTCGCCGGTCATGCCGTTCATTGGCACGAGTGTTGGGTTGGCGTAGCGACCAAGTCCTATAAGCAGGACTGCTCTTCTCGTTGCATTCTCGGGTTTCGACATGGTTTGGGTGTTTTGACTATGTGTGCAAGTAGTAGAAGAGTCAAACGTTTCAAGGGGGCCGAATTGATGGCTCTGGAGTTGTTGCTGCGTCTAGTCATCTCGATGACTGGGGTTTTGTATTCGACAGGACAGAGCGGATGTAATAAAACATAGGCGCCGAAGTCCGCGCAGCGATATCGTATACAGTAAGATGGCCCATTGTTCTCAAGATCTTGCCCGGATTGGGTGGGTGTCATGTTGAGCGGACATAGACTTCACTTCGCGACTGCGTTTCGAGCGAAGGGACATAGTCAGCAGTACCAGTACTACACGCGTACACTTACCGCGAACAGTCATTCGAAATTCGAAATGCGAAGTTCCGCTCTAGTCCGTAACACAGCCTCGACCTCCTTCCCAATGCAGTAGTTCATCTCGCAAAACTTGTCCTGATCAAGATCGACGTGCAGGTGGGTGGATTTGTGATGGTGAAGGTGTGTTCCTAACAATGCTTGTGTATCTCAAGCCCCCTTCACCCCCTCCATCCTCACCCTCGCCGCCTCATACAAATCCGGCCGATCCAAAGGCACATCCCTCTTAACAACAACCTTCCGACAAATCCACCTCCCCTCCCACAGCTCCAGATCCATAAGCCACAGTCCCCTCGACGTAACACTCTCCACAGCCCCCTCCTTGCCCAGACAATGGTACGCCGTAACCTGACACTTGACAAAAGCCTTCGTACACCCCTCATCCTTCAACTCGATCACCATGTTACTCAGCACATGCTGTCGTCCCGAGAGTCCCTCGTTGCTCCGCACTGTAAGTTCCCAGAAGTGCTCACGGGTGATTTCCATGGCCTGCATGCCGGGGACTTGGGCGGACATGTCGAGCGTGAAGGTTTTGGAGGGGTGGAAGTTTTGGAGCATGCCGGGTTTGTCTTGTTCGTCTTCGGCGTAGGCTATGTTGTAGAGTGTTGAGCGGATTGCTTCTTTGGCGAGGAGGGTTTCCATGGCTGGGATGGTGCAGGCTTTTGTTTGATGCTAGGCGATTGAGCAGGAAGGTACGGGAACCTTTGTTATTAGTGATCACGTTTACGAAGGGACTGTGTCGACTTGGACTGGTTCACGATCAATATACATCCCTTTCAACCGGCTCCGAAAATTTCTGGGCCGAAATATGCACTCCGTCAGATGCCATCGCTTGTGTTGTTGTTCAGCTGCTGCCGTCAGCCGCACGACCCCTGAGATGTGTTGTGCCGCTACAAGAATCTCGCAAGCCTCGCGACTATGGCCAAGTATAGTAACTTCGTCCGGGCTATCATCGTCACAAGACTGGTTCGACAGAAAGCCCCAACTTCATTCTACCATGATCGAACGCTCATACTTTCCATTCAACGCCAAATCTATCCACACCACCAACGCCCTACCAAATGCAAGTCATACCAGTCTACTCATCAAGACATTATCACAGTAGGATCCAGCGGCGTGAGTTTGTCCAGCTTGTTGCTGGGGTACAGCACCTCATCCAGCTTATTATACTCCTCTTTCAGTGTCCTCGGCGCCGTGAACCTTTGCATGAGACCCGAGCTGCCCGCCTTATCGCAAGTACCGCTCATCCTCGAGCCGCCAAACGACTGCTGTCCAATAACAGCCGCGGTAATCTTGCAATTGATGTAGAAGTTACCAGCAGCGTAACGTAGTTTGTCTTCGGCTAATCTGACGGCCTGCTGGTCATTCGAGAAAATGTTACCGGTGAGAGCGAAGCCACCTCCTTGTCTGTCGACGATATCGAGGGTCTTCTCGAACTCGGCGTCGGGGTAGACGTATGCGACGAGGACGGGGCCGAAGAGCTCTTTGTCGAAGAGTTCGTGGTTCGGGTCGGTGGTTTTGTAGATGGTTGGATCGATGTACCAGCCGGATGCGCCGTTGTAGGTGCCACCGAGGACCTTCTCGAGCTTGGGGTCGGCGTTAGCAGAGTCGATTGCGGCGGTGATGCGGTCAAAGGCCTTCTTGTCGATGACGGGTCCTGTGAAGGATTGGTAGTTCTCTGGAGCTCCGACCGTGATACGACGCACTTCGTGCTTCATTTGTTCGAAGAATTTACCGGCAAGGCTTTCTGGGACGTAGATGCGGGAGCAAGCAGAGCATTTCTGCCCTGCGTATTCGAAAGAGGCTCGTACGGTGTGTTTGGCAGCGTTGACGAAATCTGCGGAAGGGTGCAGAAGATGGAAATTCTTGCCAGAGGTCTCGCCAATCATGCGTGGGAAGTCGCGGTATCTCTTCTCAGCGAGGCCTAGAGCAGCCTTGACATTCAGAGCTCGGAAGACATCAGATGAGCCGATAAAGGCGAGTGCAGAGAATTCGTAGTGGGAGAAGACGGTGTTGGTGATGGTCTCGGCGTCACCGTGGACAATCTGAATGACCCCCTCTGGAAGACCGGCTTCGAGCAGGATTTGGTGAACAAGATGGCTGGCGTAGGCGTTCATTGGAGCCGGCTTCCAGACAACGACGTTGCCCATGAGTGCCGGTGCAGAGATGAGGTTGCCGCCGATTGCTGTGAAGTTGAAGGGCGAGACGGCGTACACGAAACCCTCCAGCGGCCGCCAGTCTGTCCTACCGTGGTGGCTCTGTGCGTTCACTGTAGGCTGCTTGTCGTAGATCTCCTGTGCGAAGCTGACGTTGTACCGGTAGAAGTCCGCCAACTCGGCAGCAGCATCGATCTCAGCTTGCCAGGCATTTTTGCCCTGTCCGAGCATCGTAGCCGCGAGGAGCTGGAAGCGGTATTTGCCTGATACCAGATCTGCTGCTCGCAGGAAGATGGCAGCTCGGTCTGTGAAGGGCATATCCTGCCATACTTTCTTTGCCTTCAACGCCGACTCAATTGCCTTGTTCACATCCTCTTTCGATGCTGAAGCGAACTCCTGAAACGATTGTCTGTGCTCAGAGGGCATGACCATGGATGTGAGGGACTGGTTTGCCGAGACCCTTGCGTTTCGCCCGCCGACTGCTGGGACTTTGACAGGAAGTCGTTTTCGAAGGTCTTTTAATGCCTCCTCGAGCTTGCCTCGCTCTTTGGAGTCGGGGGCGAATTGAAGCTGGGGTTTTGGTCAGTATTCATCACCGAAAACGCCTCTGTAGCACACTAACATTTGGCTCGTTGAAAGGCTTAGGCACGCGATAATTGCCAGAGGTCAAGCACCTCGCTCCGGTGACTGGTCTGTTGCATATCCGCTGTGATCTCACCGAAGCAGTCTGTCGGAGCGCTGATCCAGCAGATTGTAACTTCGTCGCCATCCTGAAGTTCGTGTGAAGTCTGAGCGAGAAAGCAGAGAGCAAAGAACAAGAGCAGTATAGAAAAAGTCCACAAGCTCACTCACATACCGACCAAGGACGCGTTGTTGGCATACATAAAAAAGCTCCCGTTGCTCCCCACCAAGCACCCCGGTCTCGCAGCCGTGAGCAGCATGACCAGCATGACCAGCATGCATCCACGGCTTCCATGACCGACAGACGATTACCACCGTTCCCAATTGCCATATCGAGTGTTGTACCTGGGAAGATGAGCTGTTGTCGTCGGCTGGTGACGGCTCGAAGGCACCTCTCCGCAGCTTGCTCCCCACAGGAGCTCCACGGCAAGCTGGCCGTAGTCAGGTACCAAACCCAACCTCACCTCTCGGGAGGGGCATCCGATGAGATACTTGTCGACATCATGCAGGTGAGACAGTGAGCTAAAGAGCTTGTCAAGTCATGAGCTGGGTGGGCAGGCTTGAACGGAATTCTTGTCCGACTTGCTCACACCATGGGATTATGTAGGCTCGAGTAGGCAAGAGAACCCCAGGCCTTCCATATATGCGGAAAGAGAGAACAAAATCATCGGAGTGGAAGGATTGAGCTATCCCGAGCAAGTCAACATTTTATCTTGTCGCTGTCCTATTCCCAGCACATTCACCAAAGGCGACATTCAGGAGACTCCCACAATGCCAATACCGAAAGACACCCCAATCTCAATCCTAGGCAGCGGCGCCTGGGGCCTCTCATCCGCAATCCACCTCCTCGCGGCCGGCCACACCAACATAACCGTCTACGACCGCTCCCCAGAGATCCCGTCTCCCTACTCCGCCGCCTACGACCTCAACAAAATCGTGCGCGCAGAATATGAAGACCCCTTCTACACCCGCCTAGCCCTGAAAGCCATCAACGCCTGGAAATCCCACCCAGCATTCACCCCTCACTACCACCAAACCGGTTATGTCGTCGCTTGCACAGGTCGTGCACCGCCCAAGGCTGTTGAACATTTGGAGAAGGCTTTAGCATCAATCGAGAAGGATCCCGCATTCAGCGCTGGGATCAGAAGACTAGAAGGGCGAGAAGCCTTCCGAGACTACACATGGCAGTATACAGGAGCCCTGAACCAATGGAAAGGCTACTTCAACCGCCTAGCAGGCTACGCCCACTCCAGCGACTCCCTCCGCAGCGCCTGGGAGTTCGCCGCCCGGCGAGGCGTGAAATTCGTCCTAGGGGAAGAAGCCGGCAAAGTCACCTCCCTCCTCTACACCAACAACAAATGCACAGCCTTCACGACCGCCGACGGCAAAACCCACCCCTCCACCTTAACAATCGTCGCCCTAGGAGCCCACGCCGCAGCCCTCCTCCCAGCCCTCGGAAAATTCTCCGTAGCGCGCAGCTGGTCCGTCGCCCACGTACAACTCAGCGAAGAAGAATGCAACTTCCTACGCGGAATCCCCACGACCAACGTGCGCGATCTCGGCTTCTTCTTCGAACCCGACCCCAAGACCCGCCTCTTCAAACTCTGCCCCTTGGGGATCGGCTACACGAACCCAGACCCTCAAACCGGAATCTCCCTCCCACCACCCGACACGCTCCCTCCACCCCAAGACTTCATCCCGTACGCCGACGAACAAAAGCTCCGCCAGCTCCTCCGCGAGACATTCCCTTGGATGGCGGAGCGGCCGTTTGTGGAGCAGAAACTCTGCTGGTTTGCGGATACGGCGGATTCGGAGTATTGTATCGATTATGTGCCTGGGACGGAGAGGAGTGTGATTTGTCTGTCGGGGGATTCGGGGCATGGGTTTAAGATGATGCCGGTGTTTGGGGAGTGGGTTGTGGATTTGATACGGGAGGGGAAGCAGCCGCTGGAGCGGTGGCAGTGGAGGGATGGGGATTTGAGTGGGGGGGATTGGGGGGAGAAGGTGAGTTGGAGGATTGGGAAGGGGGCGGAGTTGGGGGAGTTGATAAGGGCGAAGGAGAGGGTTGTTAGGGCGAGGTTGTAGATGGTGGAGTGTGGGTTGGTTGTGCTTTGTGGAGGTGATGTTGCTGATTTGAGCGTATGGCATGCATAAGATGAAGAGAGACATAGAAGGAATGAACAATACATGACTTGCGAGTGACACATTGCTTCCTTATCATCATGAACCCCATGAATCACATTTACCCCTCAAGCCTCTCAAATTCTCGCCCTCTCAGTCTCCTTCTCCCTCTCCACCCCCTGCCCGTTGCCCATCCCCTCCGTCACAGCCCTGAAAGCCTCAGCAACATACCCAACATTCCCCCAATTCAACCCACTAACACTCATCCTCCCATCCCCCGTCAGATAAACATGCCACTGCTCCCTCAAAGCCTCCACCTGGCGTCCATCCAACCCCGTAAAACAAAACATCCCCGTCTGATCCGTCAAATGCCTCCATTTCCCCTCTCCCTCCTCAAGCAGATCTCTCAAAGCCCTCCTCATCTCCCCAATCCTCCCCGCCATAGTCCTCAAATCCCCCTGCCATTCCTCGAAAAGCTCAGGCGAGTGAAGGATAGTACTAGCAATCCTCGCTCCATAAGCCGGCGGCGTACTCACACTAACCCTCTGCAACTTCTCCATCTGACTCTTGATCCTAGCCGCGAGATCCGGCTCCGTTGTCACGACGTGCAGACATCCCGTACGCTCGCCGTACAGACCGAAATTCTTGGCGTAGGATTGTGCGACGAAGAGGACGGGGAAGTCGAGGCTGGCGAAGTGTCGGATCGCCCAGGCGTCTGCGTCGAGATCTCCGGATGCGAAGCCTTGGTATGCGGAGTCGAAGAAGGGGAGGTGGGTTTTGGAGTGCATGGTGCTGGCGATGGCTTTCCATTGAGAAGGGGTGGGGTCGACGCCTGTGGGGTTGTGGGCGCAGGCGTGGAGGAGGACGATGGAGCCTGAGGGGATGGAGTTGAGGTTTGAGAGCAGGGCGTCGAAGTCGAGGGATTTGGTGGTGGGGTTGTAGTACGGGTAGAGGGCTGTTTCGAGGCGGGCGTCGTGGAAGATGGGGAGGTGGTTGACGTAGGGCGGGTTGGTAACGTAGACGCGTTTTGCTGGGGAGTCGGGGAAGAAGTTGGAGAGGAAGCGGGCTCCTAGGCTGAGGGCTCCTGTGCCGGAGAGGGTTTGCATTGTGGCGACTCGTCCATCTTGTAGAATCTGGCTTTCTTTGCCGAAGACGAGTTTCTGGGAAGCTTCGAGATAATCGTTTAAGCCGGCGATAGGGAGGTATTCGTGGTCGAGATCGGGCGTCTGATGGAGGATGGCGTCTGCCTGAGCGTACTTGTCAGTCTACATCATCATGAGCGTTCTAAGTATGCAATCGTATACCTTCTTAACCACAGGCAGAACCCAAGGCTTCGCATTGTCATCTCTGTACGTCCCAGGCCCCAGGTCGACTTTCTTCGGATGGGTATCAGCTCGATATGCGGCGCTCAGCCCAAACATGGGATCTTTTGGTGCCTGTGGCACAGATGCCAGTGGCGATACTGAGCCTTGCATTGTAACGACTGACGGGGAAGCCGTCGCAGGATTCGAGACGTCTTGCTCCAGATTCGCAGCCATATCGTTGCTCTTCTCTCGAACTCTTCTTTAAATTTTCCACGCGTTGACGACGTCGTTGTCCTCGCAAGCATCCAGTTTGGGCTCCCCAACTCCCAACCCATCCCGGCCATCACCATTTTGCCCGACTCATCGGTATAGCACTTGCCCGCCCGACAGGGGCCGACACCCATCGATAGGCGTGGCCAGACCAGCTTGCACGTGACGCGGATTCAACACCCGATCATGGACCTGCTCAAAGCTGGGATCGGATCGGCCACGGGTCCCGATGCATCTTGTCTGGATCTTCTGACTGTTTTCGAACAAGCTCGTCCTTGGATGTGCTGGCAATGCGCGAGCCGTGGAATACCGATGGAGAACTCTGGGTTGAAGCTGTATGCCAGGCCTGAGGCATGAAGCTTTTGTGATGAGTCGAGGTTGCTTGGTGCTTGAGCAATCCGTCGGCGCCGAAAATGCGAGTGAGCAGCCCTCTCTTGTGAGGTAACTGGTCTCTGTTCGAAATGCGTTTTGTGTCCCCGTCGTAGTGGCCAAACCACCTGTCGCTTCGTATTTGAAACCACCACCTAAAATGCAGCAAGACCAGGCGTTCGCCAAGTCGTCGTCGAAAGCGGAGAGAATCTCATTGTCCCCGAAGAACGACACCAAAACATCCAACCTCTTCCAACGACTCTCCGTCGACGCAGCAGCAGCACTAGCAGCAGCCATCGCCGTATCGCCCATAATGACCCTAATCGATCGGTGCGTGCCCTCCGCCCTCCTCTCCACCCAAACTCACCACCCCAACAGAGCCGTAACAGAGTCCGCCGCAGGCCACACAACCCTCATAACCTCCCTCCGCCACTCCCTCAAGCGCCTCACCCTCCACCCCCAAACCTCCCTCCTGAACCGCCCCATGGCCTCAATGTTCCTGCTCTACGCCTTAACCTACCTAACAGGGAACACCGTCGACACCCTCTCCTCCTACTCCTCCAACCTCCCTGCAGCCTCAACAACCAGCAGCACCACCAAATTCGCCGCCGTCACGGCCGTGAATGTCGGGCTGGCGTTATACAAAGACGCGACATTCGCGCGATCGTTCGGAGCTCCGGGTTCGAAATTAAGAACTTTGCCGGCGAGTTGTTATTTTCCGTTTATTGTTAGGGATGGCATCACGCTCGGCGCGACGTTTAACGTGCCAACTGCGATCGCGCCGTGTCTGCCGGAGGGCGTGGAGAGGTATATGAGTCGGCTTTCTGCTGCGCAGCTGGCGGCTCCGGCTGCGTCGCAGTTTCTTTGCACGCCGTTGCATTTGTATGGGTTGGATTTGTATTATCGAAGCGGGAAGGTCTCGTTGAGGGAGAGGGTGGAGTTTGTGAGGAGAATGTGGTGGTCTTCGTCGGTTGCGAGGGCGTGTCGGGTTGTGCCGGCGTATGGGCTTGGGGGTGTGCTGAACAATGATGTGAGGAAGGGGTTAATGGAGAGGATAGAGTAGAAGGGATGGATGGAGAAGTTGAAATAGAAGGGAGGGGGCTGTGGTGAAGAGCAGACTTTGCTACTCGTTACATTGAACTGGGTATCGTTTCAGATGACCGACTATAGGTCCCTCGCTTTTGCCCTTGGTCTACCAGCGACCGAAACCCATGCCAACGCCTTTGCGCCTCGCTTTTCATGTAAATGCCCAAACCCGTATAGAGTACACCGTCAAATGACAACTCTTAAAAAGCCGGCAGGCCCCATTGCTGCCGCAAAGCCATGACCTGGTCACGCACGGCAGGATCAAGCTGGATGATCTGCTCGCGCGTGAGGTTCTTGACAGCCTCAAATGCCCTCGCCTGATCGGCTGATTGTGCCGGTGCCTGTTGCTGTGGAGGAGGCTGGTATGCGGGTTGTTGAGGTGGGGTGGGTGCGTATCCTGGGGGATAGCCCTGCGGCGGAAACTGGCCATATTGAGGCTGCGGTGGTTGGGGAGGTGGGTAGTGCATCGGCGGCGGTTGTTGGGGAGGAGGCTGCACCGGTTGTTGTGGGCCTGCGGTTGCGACTAGCTGCGCGATGATGTTGGTATCTACGAGATTGAGGAGTATCATGGCTTGGAAGACTGCATAGCCAAGTTGAGGTTGTGATTGTAGGAGAGCGGTGGCTTGTTGAGGATTGCTCGAGCAGAGGTTCTTGAGCTGGCTGATGAAGTCGAGTAGTTGGGGAGTCTGGACCTGTTTGAGGGTGTTGCTGATCTGGTCGAACGCAGTAACGCCCGGTGGGAGCTCGACACCGGGTGGGATGGGTGGAAGAGCGCTGGGATCGGGCCTGCCTGAAGGAGCACCGGCCATGTTGAAGTGCGCAGGCGGCGGGGCGCGATTGCTGTCTTGTTGCTGGTTGTTGGCGTTGGCATTGGCGGTGCTGCGGTTGTCGTTGCTATAGTCCACGCGCAGTGTCCGCCCCTTCAGCTCATGATCGTTCAAGTTCCGCACTGCTGATGCCGCTGAGTCTGCGTCTGCGTATTCCAAGAAGCCAAAGCCTTTGGGCGAACCCGTCTCCTTGTCGTAGACCAGTCTGAAGCCCAAGACCTGGCCGCAGCTCGCAAACATGTCCATGATCTGCTCTTCCGACACGCCATAGGGGATGTTGCCGATGAACACCACGCGCCCGCCTTTCTCTCGGTTCGCCATGTCGTCTGTTGTTGTTGTCGTCGGAGGTGATGGTAGGTGGTGGTGTTGTTTGCGATGGAGTAGAAGAAAGAGAGGCCGATGGAGGGTGGCATCGTACGGTGGTCCATATCTGATATATTGTCACGTGGAAACATGACCTCCGAGTCGCCGCATCACGTCGTCCTTTCACATGAAGATGCCCAACCCATTCACCCACCACCGCTGCGGACACCTACTTGACCTATCCAACACCTCACTGCCATGATCGACCGGTAGCGACGCGCCATGTTCAACTTCACGCCGCTTCTAGGCGCGCAGTCAGCATCACCCGCGTCTCAATCCCTCCTCGAGCTAGATGGCGGCGTCAAGGTGCTTGTTGATGTTGGCTGGGACGAGACATTCGATGCAGAGAAGCTGCAGGCCCTGGAGAGGCATGTGCCTACATTGTCCTTCATCCTCTTGACCCATCCGACCATCGACCACATCGGCGCATACGCCCATTGCTGCAAGCACATTCCGCTCTTCGCCAGAGTCCCTGTCTATGCCACCACTCCCGTCGTCAACTTGGGCCGAACCCTCCTCGCCGACCTCTACGCTTCTTCTCCTCTCGCCGCCTCAATCATCCCAACATCTACAATCAGCTCCTCGCCCGTCACTGTACGACCCGAATCAGCCCCGAACCTCTTGTACACTCCCCCAACTCCGGATGAGATTGCGACCTACTTCAACCTGGTCCACCCTTTGAAGTACAGCCAACCCCATCAGCCGATCCCGTCAAACTGGTCACCGCCGCTCGGGAATCTCACAATCACTGCATATAGTGCAGGTCACACTCCCGGTGGTACAATATGGCACATTCAGCACAGCTTGGAGAGCATCGTCTACGCTGCCGACTGGAACCAGGGTCGCGAGAACCTGCTCTCTGGTGCAGCATGGCTTGGCAGCTCCAGTGAGATCATTGAACCTCTGCGAAGACCTACTGCCCTGATCTGCAGCTCAAAAGGCGTGGAAAAGACGGATACACTGCCAAGGAAGAAGAGAGATGAGACGCTGGTCAGTCTTATTCGGGAGACGATTGCTCAAGGCGGCAAGGTTTTGATCCCGACAGACTCATCTGCACGCATCTTGGAGCTGGCGTTCATACTGAACCACACTTGGCGCGAGAACATTAGTGGACCGCACGCGGATACGTATCGACATGCCAAGATCTACATGGCAAGCAAGAGCAGCACGAGTACTGTGCGACAATTGCAGGGTATGCTTGAGTGGATGGACGAGGCCATCATACGTGACGCAGAAGCGGCAATGAGCCAGGGTGGAGATGACAAAAAAGTGCCGAATCTGCTTGATTGGAAATATATCAAGCAAATTGAACGCAAGACGCAGTTTGAAAGAGCCATGCGAAGATCATCGCCCTGCATCTTTCTTGCCAGTGACACTTCTCTCGAATGGGGCTTCTCACGACAAGTGCTTGACGTCTTTGCTGCAGACCCTCGCAATCTTGTTATTCTCACCGAGCACACAACCACCGGCAACAATGCGTATTCCAGTCTCGCCAAGCAACTTATGGATTGCTATCGAGATCGTGCGGGTCAGGCATCGAAAAGTAGCATCGCCAAGGTCGTTAGTGCAGAGGGTCAAACGGTGCATGTACGAGATGTCCAGACCTCCTCACTCAGCCTAGAAGAGGATACTCTTTACCAGCAACACTTCGCGCGCCAACAACAGATGCATAGCAATCTCCAAGGCGACAACACTGGGGCTGACCCTTCCGTGGAGATTGCCGATGAGCAGGCTGAGGAGTCATCAGACGATGAGGAAGATGAAGAAGATACAGAACATCAGGGCCGAGCGCTCAATGTGTCGGCTCAAATGACACAAAGCAACAAGCGCAAGGTTGGCTTATCGGACGCAGAGCTCGGCATCAACGTACTCATCCGCAGCAAGAATGTGCACGACTTTGATGTGCGCAACAAGCGTGGCAGGGAGAAAATGTTCCCTTTTGTTCCCCATCGCACCAAGCAAGACGACTTTGGCGACATTATCAAGCCTGAGGACTACCTGCGTGCGGAAGAGCGTAACGACATCGATGGCGTTGACATGCGAGGTGGTGAGAAGCCTCAGACTGCAGAAGTTGGGCAGAAGCGGAAGTGGGAAGGACCAGCTTCCGCCAAAGAGGGCGCAAAGGCGCAGAAGAATCAGAAGCCAGAACAGAACAAGAAGGCGAAGATCGAATCACGGGAACCTGATGACATTGATGCACTGATAGCGAGAGCAACTGGTGAAGACCCTTCTGCGCCTGGCGCTGCTCCAGCCACGAACGGAGCGGCGTCAGAGTCCAGCGACGATGAGAGCGATTATGAGCCTGGAGATGCTGACGTTGATGGACCTCAGAAAGTCGTATTTGATGTTCGGCTTCTGACGCTCAATCTCAAGATCGCGCATATCGACTTTTCAGGACTTCACGAGAAGAGAGACCTGCAAATGTTGATACCTCTGATACGGCCTCGCAAACTGATTCTGATATCAGGAGATGAGTCAGAGACGCAAGCACTGGCGAATGAGTGTCGCCAGCTTTTGTCGGGTGAGGGCGAAGACTCTACTTCTGATGTATTTACGCCCGTCATCGGCGAAATGGTCGATGCCAGCGTCGATACGAATGCATGGACTCTCAAGCTCAGCCGGCAGCTCGTCAAGAAGCTCACGTGGCAAAATGTGAAGGGTTTGGGCGTGGTGGCATTGACTGGTCGGTTGGACGCCGAACCGGTGGAAGAGTCAGAAGAGAACGATGAGAGCGCAAAGAAGAAGCTCAAACTAGCAAAGAAGGAAGACGCAGAAACCGAGGAGAAGGCTGCCGTGCTACCGTCAATCCCCGTGCTTGACCTCGTCAACACTGCATCAACAGTTCTCGGCGTCACACAACACCGAGCCACACAACCCGTACACGTGGGAGATCTTCGACTAGCAGATCTGCGCCGATTGATGCAAGCGTCAGGCCACACAGCAGAGTTCCGCGGCGAAGGAACTCTTCTGATCGACAGCACGGTAGTGGTCAGGAAGTCCACCACGGGCAAGATCGAAGTCGAGGCTGGCGCAGGTGGACTCAGTAGACCTCAATTCCGAACCAAGGAGATGGAGGGCAGCTTTTATGCGGTGCGGAAGTTGATTTACAATGGCTTGGCCGTTGTTGCTGGTGTATGAGCTGTATGAGGGAGAGAGATACCCAATGTTAGTGGCTATGACACATTTCGGCATGTGTTGCATCTGTTTCTTTGGCTTGTGTCGGGTGAGTTGGTTGCCTGCGGATGTGTATGCTGATTTGTCTCAGACCCGAAGCTCGCAGCATCTGACCACGACCTGGCTGTTCTTCCCACCCATATCACGCTCTCGATCAACCCCTCTGTCATGTTCAGCAAACACGTCAGCCTTGTGGCAATTCGAACCCCCAATCATGATGCCTTCGGAATAGCTCTTGCGCCGAACAGCACACCACCAGACTCCCCTTTTCGAAGCCGTGATCTCGTGGCATGGCTCGGCTTTGCAGCATACTACGCCAGCACATCGAGACATGACCATCAAGGCATGCCAGCCTGCCCTTCGCCACCGCATGATATCCCATGAACGTTTGCTGCAGCTACTTTGTTGCAATGTTCACGCCCGCACTTCCTGGCGATGGTCATGCTGAAGATATAGCAGCGGCCTGGTTAAATAGTCCATGCAGCCAGCGATCCGCCCCTCGAAAGTCCTTTTCCGTATTGCGCAACCGCAAAGAATACTGCTTCACCGTCACGGGCGACGTCCACGATTCGACCACACCACCACATCTTCACAACGACCACCTGCAACCCGCCAAGTCCAGCCGTATCATTCATCATCCTCCATTCATGAACTTCGCTCCCTACCAGTGGCGCGCAGGAGAAGGCTATCTTCCCCCACCAGGCTCAATGGCAATGCCACTCTGCCCCCAGCCCAGCTACATCCCAGGCTACCCAGGCCACTACGCACCCTACGGCAACCCCTTCAACGCCTACCCAGCAGGCCCCGTAATCGCCCTTCCACCACTCCGCCCAACAACCGCGCCCGCCACCCTCCCTCCACCACCGCCTCCACCAGCCCCCAAAAAGAAGTCCACTCCACCACCACCCTCAACAATCTCAAGTCCATGCCACTCCCTCGCCCCCTCGGCACCCCTGACGCTCCGCCCCGGCGTAAACTACATGCACGCCCCCTCCCACACCAAACTCCACATCTTCAACAAAGCCGCCCACGTCTGGGACGCCAAATACAAAACCTCAACCCTGGCTTTCAAGATCTTCAAGGTCAGCACGCAGTTCACGGTCGGGGAGGTCGTGGAGAGGGTGATTAAGGGGAAGCCGAAGGAGGGCGTCAAGTGGGCGGTTACGGAGGTTTTTGAGGCGGGGGATGGGGTGTGGGTTAAGGTGAGTCTTTGTTATGATCCTGCTGTGTGATGTGAATGGTGGTGGCTAATGTGTTTGGTGTGTGATTGTAGGGCACGACGATTGAGTACGGTAGTGATCAGGCCAAGGGCAAGTTGGCGAGTATGGGCTGGGATGAGAGGAAGGGGAAGGAGGATGTTCCTCCTGTTTGGTTGGTTGTGCATAAGCTTTGAGGTGGGATGTGGGTGGTTCTGGCAATGTGCACTGGGCTTGGATGTAATGGATAGAAGAACTGATGATGGGCTGGCTTGGAGTTGCGATTCCGTGGGCTTGGTTCGTGCTTCTTGGAAAGTTATTGTATGCGTTGTGATGACAGGGCAGGAGTGATCAATGAGTCCTGTCCGAGAATTTATGGCAAGCCTTTGATTTCAAAACTGCTCTGCTCTGAAGTTGAAATACCTTGCACGTATGCATGCATGCACGAACAGACCATAATCAACTGCAGTAATTCAGCATAGTAGATCGCAGCAAAGTCAACTTTCGAGTGCAAAAGTCAAGTGTGCAAACTCTTAAAGCCTCGATCCGCTCGTCTGTCTGTGTCATCAGTCGCCCAAGGAACATCACTCATTCTCAGGTTGATGCCAACTTCGGACACCTTCTCGACAGCCTGGTGCATGATACGGCTGAGTTTGTCGACAAATCGGGCATGGTTGATGGATGGTCATTGTCGGTTTGAGTCTGTGGGAGGCTCAGTTGAGTTTGTGTGATTGAAAGACTCGAAGTGGGAATTGAATCTGATTAAAAGGATCAGCAGAATAATCGAGTGGCTATATGGGCCCAGGTATTTGGGCAGATGGATGTGAATAGAACTAATGTGTATTGGAACGGCAGTTGTCAATGTTGAGCAAGGCTCCACCCCTGATTCCCTGCTCCGGCCAGCATTTCGCCGGCGCTGACTCCGTTCAAGATTCCTTCTGCTTCTTCTTCGACATCAACCTTCAGTCACCAACATTGACGATCCACAATATACCCATCATGAGGGGAGAACGAGCACCAGAGTTCTCCCAGCGAATGGATATAACCCAACTACTGGGATTCCTGGCGCCTGAGACCAGCGTGACCGCTAGTATCTTGGTTCTCTCACCGTGACCAAGTGCTTAGTCCTTCAATACGCAGTAATATCGGCTATGGATCTGAACCTCTGATACTTGACAACGAGAGCTCCCTCAAGGATTTCTCTGGCGAACAATATGTAGATTCGCTTGAAAGCCCGCAGTGAACTTCCAAAATGCTGTTCAAAGCCCTCCTCACAGCACTCGCCACCAGCCTGACAGCCGCCCAAGCCTGCACGAACTGCACGAACGAATCCACAGAACCCTATACCCTCGCCCCAGCACCATGGACCCTCAAAGGCACAATCTACACAACCTTTCTCCTCCCCGGAATAGGCATCTCTCTAGACGGCACACTGCCCACCAAAGCCTTCCCTCCCCTCGAGCGACAATTTCCAGAGTCCATCGCCGGCAAATTCGTCGGGACATTAGGCACGATCCAGATAATTCGATACACCGAAAGTCCAGTCGGGCCTTACGATGAGATGTTCATCATTCCCGGGTTCTTCGAGTATGAGAACGAGGGCAAAGTGGAGAGAAATGTGAGGGTTAGTAGGATTTATGTCAGTCAGAAGTATTGTGTTTGGAATGCGAGGAAGAGTGAGTAACTTCCCATCCCACCCTCCTGGGAACAGAGGAATACTGATATCAACACAGTCTGGAACCAACCCAAACACCTCGCCCGCTTCGACTGGACCACCAATCCCTCCGGCAGCGAATCTGTCAAAATCTATCCCTACGACACAACAGGCGACGAATTCGAATCCTCCTCATCAGAAAAGCCCTGGTTCCAGATGACCTACTCCTCCCTGCTTCCCGAAAACCTCAACCTCGACCTCGGCCTTCTAAACCTATCCCTCGACCTTAACCCCGAAATTCCCTTCTCCTCCGATCTCTACGGTCTTCTCGGCATCAACGCCACGCTGATCCAGCCACCGCTGCCGCAGGGGAATGATTCGTACGGGGCATTGGCGACCGGTGGTCCATATTGGAAGAGTGTGGTTCCCGGGCAGTATAGTGATAAGACGTCGGTGGGCACGATGGATCTTGATCAGAGTGGAGGAGATGGGGAGGAAACGGGGGTGAATGCTGTGGGGGATGAGTTTGAGGAGGCGTTTTGGCCTGGGCTGTTGAAGACTAGTGTGGCGTTGAAGATGGAGGATGCGACGTTGACGTTTAGTGAGGAACAGGTCTTGCCTGGGGTTGTAGTGGGTTGAGGGAGAGGTGCTAGCTTGGACAGTTCTGTGCAATGTGAAGGGTGTAGTATGGCAGATGCGGAAAATAGGGCCACTACAGAGTCAGCAAAGCTCCATACTGATGGAAAGTCCACGAGCAGACCCACTCCTCTGGATTTCACCGTTTCTCGGGCAGTCCTGCTCATTGTGCATTCTGTCCGCTCTCGTAGCGGATGCACCAGGGAGAATGAGTGCCTTTGGGCATTCCACAAGTCGCGCATTTGGTGCTGAACGACGTGGGTGGAATTCCACCTGTTCGCAGGTGCTCCATTGGAGATATAAATGTCGACGTTGTTCGTTGAAGTGGCGTTTTGTGCTTGAATTGGCGTTGCGGTATAACGATCTGCGATGCTCTTTGATGTACCTTGAGGGTAGATGTAGGTTTTGGGGACAGCAAATAAGTTCAACCCGACCTTTCGCTGTTCACGCAAGTCACCAGCAGGTATAATGTGAAACAGTGATATGAGGACTCTTCTTTATACGTGCATCTTTCAACATTGGGCTTGGATCTGTCGACCACGCAGTCTCTTCAGCAATCCATAGATTCCTGTTGAATGCGTGGTCCCCTTTGAAGGTGCTTGGTCGTCTTTCACGGCGAAATGTGGCGTCAGAAGTCTTCAGGGATAGAGCGGCAGAAGAGGACATCCATGTTTGCCCATCAATCGATTCTGGGAGTCTATCATGACGCTGTCTGGTTCTTCAGATCATCCCACTTGGGTGCAGGGACACTCAATATCCTGCACAAATCTTTCCGCCGTCTTCGAAAGTCAGAGTACAGCTCTTTCCAGATCTCTCGCTCGCGACATCCAGACTGGCTCCCCTCGCAATCCGGCTGCATCTCTGCCAATCCCTCGTGCGGCCACATGATCCACGGCTTCGGCAGAGGCCAATCACTGAAGTGGATCAACCTTGCTTCTTTGTACGCACGATCCGGGTCCCATGTGAGTTTCGACATCTTTTCCCGAGGACCGTTAATTGTACCAAGGTAGGCAGAGTGGTCCTTCCTGCGGAACTCTGCGCTCAGCATAGCGTAGCCACGATGTGGAAGGACCATCGCAGATGCACCAAATCGATGGTTCAGGAGGTCCATGTCGTAGTTACGGCCTACTTGAAAGCCAGGCTTCAACTTCCACGACATGAGAATGTCGATGAAGTTCTTCATCTCCAGAGGGTTGGGCTCAATGAGCATGAGCAAGCTGGTGAGCGGCCATTCGCTTGGCTTTGTGTCTGACCAGTATGCTCTCGGCATCGCGACAGCTGCACTTGGTGCCAGGAAGAGGTCGTCCATGTGTTGGAGGAGGGTGATGTCGCTGTCCATATGTAGGACACGATCATACATGTAAAGCTCAAAAGCCCGCAGCTTGGTGATGGAGGTCGACCAAGAACTCGGGGCATTCAATGTTCCTGGATTCGCCTTGCCATCGGTGTCCAGTAGAGCGACGGGGTGGAGTTTGACATTCCAATACTTCTGTGCACGGATCAAGAGCTGGCTATTCCTGTCCTGCTCGGATTCGTCGTCCAGGTCCCATTCTTGTGGGTAGAGCAGAACTCTGTCGGCTTTGCTCTTGTATCGATGCAATGCCTCGAAGACCATGTAGGCTACGAACAGTCAGTCGGGATCATAGAAAAGAACGGATGCACAAACCGTTACACAAATTGTGATTATCGGTCACATACCTATGCAGTGTCAGGTCAAAAAGCTTCGGTCCACCGTCTCACAGGCTACTTACTGAACGTATGCAAAGCGACTCCAGTCCACGGGCGGCCGCTTCGGCTCGCCTTCGGTGTTCAAATACCATAGCAAACAAAGTCCAATCAATATCGTGGCCGACAGGGTCTGATATCTCCGACGAATGAGGAAATACCAAGATCTGAGGACGCCTTTCAGACTCTGGTCTCGTGGGTGATACCGAGGCTTGATCGGATTGCCCCAGTCATCGTAGTCGTCGCCCATTCCAAGAAGTTGATGGGTTCGATGGTTTCGAGGAGAAGTCGCAAAGGTCGACTTAAGTTGCATTTGATGGACGTCTCGGATGGCGTAAGCCGGGCCCCTTACCAGAGCTTGAGGGGCTTAAGTCGTGGTGTTGCACGTCTGTCTGGCCATCCATAGATACGTTGTTCAGTTCGCATACCTCAAAGCCAACATACAAAATTGTCCCCTCGTCCTCCAGACTGTGTCTTGCAAACGGCAGCTTCATGATTGAACCAGTTTTGTCGCAAAAAGGTTGGGAAAGTGCCGTGGCTTTGCGAAGGAAGGATTCACTCCAGCTGTGGCCCGTGCAAGTCGAACTTCACCTCACCTCATCTCCTGCTCTCTGTTCCTCATCATGAAAACATCCACTTTATTCGCACTACCAAGCACACAATCCATCAGCTGCAGAAAGATCACACGATATCGACTGAGTGGATGGTTATAGCCTTCCACCGACCACGCTTGACGAACAGAAGATCGAAAACCGCATCCATACTGCCAGTCCTTCAGGGAGCCTAGGTGATGAAGGACGTCAGCTCATCTATAGCTTGATCCCGGCGCTTCACTATTCGTAAACTTCGACGATCAAACTCGTCGTCTGCAGAGGAAGCCCTTCAGAGTGGAGGCTGCGGGCTTCGATCGCCCGCGCAAATTGTACAGTTCATGGGCCTGGCCTTCACTGGGTCGATCTCAAACTGCTCCAGTCGACAAGGTGTCAGGTCATTCGCTCAGCCTGCGCAAAGTTACCTGGGGCCAGTAGAGGACACGACAAAGCAGTGCAGTGCACATAGCACACGAAGACTTGGTGAGGACACTACCAGAATGGCTTGAGACAATCAAAAGAGAGACTTGATAGGGAAACTAATGATCAAATTTGAGCTTCGAGCTCACTGAGTGGCGTTGAGAGTGCTGCGGTATGAAGGCTTGGTGTGGGAACAGTGCGCTACCAATTACTGCCATCGGGCAGTCTGGGGTTGGGAGGGGATAAAGCCAGGGATGGCAAGACACCCAGGTAGGTGATCAGAGGTTGCATTCTTATTATTTCGTGCATGTCGCCGAACTCGTGAATGAAAGTCCCTTAATCACATGCCTCTCGTGACTAGCGTCAAAGGTCACTTTAGCGAGGTTTTTACGCGGCCGCTCCCGAGGTCGCTCCTTCCTTTATCTCTTCGCCATGCTCAGAACAAACGCTATCGCAGCAACAACAACATCAAGACTTTACACTTGTGCGGCACACACTCCTGACACCACACAATTACCGTCTGCACGATGGCACCGCTCAGGTTTCTTGACCTGCCGGCTGAGCTACGCAACCGGGTCTACGAGGAGGCACTCACTCATGATCGCTCGATCGACCGCACCGCCAATGTCGCTCTACTACAGGTATCGAAACAGGTGCATTCGGAAGCAAAGGTTAGTACAGGCGTCTTGTTTGCTGGCATGCAGCGCCAAGAAAGACAACATCTGACTTGAGCACTAGGGACTATTCCATACGCTGAGCAGCTTCACCTTGGAAATCGTGCCTATGACTACTGGTGACTTGTCCGCACCCGCATTCACACCTGAAGGGCGAATTCACGAAAATTTGCAGTGTATCGGCGACATTAACAAGCTACTGGACGACGAAGACACCGCTATTTGGCCGATCCAATCCCTCATGCAGACGGGCGTGCTGCAAGTCGCTCAGGTCAAGGTGATAGTGACAGTGCCTAGGTGGTGCCCCACTTGCTCCGACTCTCCAGACTTCGAGAAATCAGTGGCTAGTCGTTTTTTCTACGCTCTAGCGCAACATCTGAACTCAGCGAGCACCTCACGCATACTGCATGTCACAGTCGAGGGCTGGGGTGACGACATATCCATTGACCCGACGCGCGCAGGATTCTTGCCGCTATGCATTCTCAAGCCGCACATCCAGCTCAATATCGTCGGACTTCCAGACGAGATACTCAGCGACCTGCAAATCTATCGCGAGACGCAGCTGGTGGCCCCTCGACACCTCGTTGATCCAATAGCATTCTATGGCATCTATAGCGGTGACATTCAGCCACGCATTCGCCAGCACCTTTCGAATGCCAGTGGCATAGGATATGTGGCATGGCTATCAATTGACAGTTGCTGGCACCAACTACGCGATACGTTAGTCGAGTCAAATTTCTCGGTCGACATCGAGACCATTATCGAATTGCAGGCATACGTGATCATACTCGACGCGATGGTCATTATCCTGGATCCCGATGACAAGAACAGCTTCGTTGCTGCCCGGAAATGCTTGCGCCGATGCTTTCCACTCTGCACTTATCTCATACATGAGGACGGGCGTGATGAGTGGACTAAGGTCGTGACAGACCCGATCTGTGGGTATCTTGGTCTCGAAGAAGCGGAGTGGCCGCGTAGGATCATGGTGACACAGAGGGCAGACGAGTAGAGGAGCGCACAAGTGGTTGCTATGACCAAACTTCAATATCTTCCCAAAAAGTGGGGCGTTCCTCTGTTCCGAATCATACCTTCCTCATAATCGACGTGCACATGCTCGTGTGACTAGCGTCACACCTCCTCACCAAAGCAGAAATGTCGTCAGACAGCTGCGTGAACAGGTCAAGTGCGTACGTAGGTACACCAATGATGCGGAGATCTGCACTTGGTGAGAATAACTGAACAAGTCAAGATATCTCTGCAGTCTGTGTGTTTTTGATTCTACGCCTGATGGAGTTTGCAACCCCCGGACCGATGCGTTTGGATTTCGTATCGCAAGGCAGCACAAAAGACAAGCTTTGCCTGCTCGTCTCAACGAGAAATCTGGTATACAAAGCGTGCGAACAAAGGCCTCCATCCATGTTCCATCTAGAGCTGTACACGACGAGTCAGTCTCATTGCTCTAATCGATGAGCCTGCTATGCTCACCTCACAGAACGTTTATCGTCGGACTTACGTTGATGCTGCCTATATCGTTTCCGTTCTGATGAAGTACGTCAGCTTGATATGTTTTGTTAAGGACTGATGATAGACTCTTACGCCGCTGCCATTCCCGTTCTGCATACAGCATGTCAGTCTTGTCCATGTGTATCGACTCTGATCTTGCAGACTTACGCCATTAGGATTGATGTTCGTATTCCCATTCCCATCTGCATTCCCATTTCCGTTGTCATTCTGATTGTCGTCCCCGTTGTCGTTTTGATTGTCATTCCCATTATCGTTTCCATTGTCTGTGCCCGTCACGGACTCCAGCGTGCTATCGACGACGTTGCCAAGATCTTGTGGAGCTGCTGCAGGGATAGGGGCAGCAGAGACGTAGAGCACAGAGGCCAGAAGAGCGAAGAAGGTATATGTACGCATGTCGATGTGTAGTAGGATCGTGTCGAAAGTGCAATAAGAATTCGGCTTGGTTAGCGACAGTGAGAAAGGTGAGCTCGGAGCCAGGAAGTCGAAGATGGAAGAGATAAGAGAAGAGTATGGACCAACCATTACATGCCGAAAGCTACCTTAAATTATTCCGAGATGTCGACTGGTTAATGATATCTTTCGTGACTGCTTACAGCATCATGTATGAACCGCTAATCGGAGGAAAAGGCATGCCTTACAAACAGGCTTTGCCGCGACTTTCTGTTAGATAATTTCTTTGCTTTACCTCAACTCAGCTTCTTGGGCGCGAAACCCACACGACCTCGCTGGCCGTCAAGAACAACAAGCTGACTCTTGATAAAGACGTCTCCAAAGATGTTAATGCCCAAACCAGCACTCGACTGGATCCCGCCAAAGCAGTATCCATCCCGCGTCTGCGAAGGCGCATAGTTCATATACGCACCTGGCACACGCGCATGATATCCGTTAACCACCAGCGTGAGATCCGGCAGCGACGGTGGCGTGTCGTCGCTGCAATAGAAAATCCAACCGCCCTCGGAGACGGAATAGGTCGCTTTGGAGACGGAGGCATAATAGTCCTCGACAACTTCGTCAGGCACTAAAATGAGAGTGGTGCCCGTGTCGACGATGCCGGGAACTGCAGTCTGCGTCACGGTGCCGTTGCCGATCGCATATCCGCCGGCGCTGATGCCCCAGAAGCCCTGCGCGTTGTTCAGAGGAGTATACGTCACGGCGCCGGTCTTCTTCGCGCCGTCGATGAACCCAAAGTCGTACGTGCCGAAAGCGTCGGCTTTCAAATCGACGGTGATGAGGCCTTGTTTCAGAAGACCCTTGACGTTGTCGAAGAAGGTCTGTTGCGGATTCGGTCGGACTGTGTTGAGTATGCTGAAGCTGAGGCCAAGGAGTCCCGAGGATGCGGAGTCTGCGGCGAAGGTCGAGCTGACTCGCCGGGCGTTCTCGACGGCTTGGTGCGGCACGACTACGCCGCCGACGTTGACGGAGTCGAGCCACACGTCGCCGGAGGAGGTGCTGCCGTCGCCGTAGGTGATGGCCCATGTGGCTCCTGTGAGTTGTTGGGAGGTGGAGCTTTTGGAAGGGTTGTAGAGGGGTTGGCGTTGGACTTCGGAGATGTTGGTTTCGGTGGAGAAGACCCATCTTGAAGCACTTTTTGTCAGCAGGCGTGGAAGAAGTGGGAAGGGCAGGCGACTCACAAGTCTGCGGATCCAGTGTCAAAGTCCAGGAAGAGGTTCTGCGCCGGCTTGCCTATGGCGACCGAACTGAGGTATGCCGAGTCGTATGCCTCTGGCTGGGCGTCCACGGAGCCTGAGTCGATACATACCGTCAGTGTCCGTACTCGTGTTGATCGATCCCGGATACTGTGCATGACCGACCTGTATTATGGAATTGGGCCGCCACCCTGGTAGCTGCGCTTTTGATCACTGCCGGGAGTTGTTTGCCATGCTGAGATCTGTCAGCCAAACTGCAAGTCCTGCACTGCGCGAACGATGCCGACCTTTGCGTAAGCCTTCACTAACGCGGACTGCCCAGTGGCAACATATCCACTGTAGCTAGGATTGGCGACTTGGCCGACCGAGAAAGTCTTCCCATCGCGAGGCCTCAGCCCTTCGGGTCTTGCCTCGATGCTTGATGCAGCCAAGAAGACCCAGGCGACTGACGTGGCGAGCTTGGATAATCCCATGATGGTAGGAAAAGAGTAAAGTCGGTGTGCGGTACTTGTGTGAGTATTTTGTGAAGGTGCGACATTATATCTTCATTGCCCGGGCTGCATGCGCCTCTATGCTTGGCACGTTCAATGGCATATCACCTGCCCATTGGTTCGAGTCACCCTTCAGGTCGTTGATATCAGTCCGTCGCTAGTTGAAGCAATGCGACATCGTACTCATCAAGACCTGTGGCGTTCGAGCCATTGTACCATATCTAGGTAGCGATAGTCGCAGCCTTCAATGTTCGAAACGGAAAGAGTCAATCCGCACGACTGCATCCGCAGAACGACGAGGATCAGTGGACGGCCGCAAATTCTCCGTATGCGAGCCAAAATAGACTTGACCTTCTGTTTTCATTCCAAGGCTTGATAAGCGCCTCGTATAGCTTAAAGCTACCAAGCATCAGCCTAGCGTTGGGGTTGATAAGAAGGTTTCATCGGGCGCTATGTGGTATCACACAATCACAGATTCGAGGACGATTGTTACATACGAGTTCACGCGTGGACGAGCACGTTCGACATAAAAGCTATGCACTGTCTGAATAGCAGGGCTGGTGCTTTCTCGACAACTGCGAAGGCCAGCCTCACTGTCCTGATACAATCAAGAATCGACCATGCTCGGCAAAGCCTGTACCACATTTTCCTGGGCTTTACTGCTCGGTGGCAGCCTCGCACACCCGTCCTCTTTGCTGGACACAAGAGCTTCTGGCAACACATACACGCTGCCTATTGGCTATTCAAGCATCGCTAAGAACGATCTATACCCTATCGTGAGTTCTATCGTATGCATGCAAGCTGCTACAAGGCTGATTTAATCAGGTCAACGTCACGTTCGATGGACAGACTTTGCCTGTTCTTGTCGACACAGGCTCGGGCGACCTGCTCATTGCGAGCAACAAGTGCAATGTCGTCAGTACGCAGAGCGGCTGCTACTTGTCCCAAACATACAAGATTTCGGTATGTTTGTGCTGACTCTGCTGCTGACAGCGTTGGTTGGGTCCTGCTATACTCACGTCCGCCCTCCCAGAAATCTACCAAAGTCTTGAACGAGGACTTTGGAACTGTTGTAGGCCTCGGGACGGTGACTGGGCCAGATAGTTTCCAGACCGTTTCGGCTGGCGGGAAAACCATCATTGATCAGTTGGCCGTTCGTAAGTGTCGTGCCCGTGTCTACAAGTCATCACTGCAGCTGACGTGCACTTTCCCAGCTCTGGTCAACCTGTCCGACACCGCCGGCGAGTTTCAATATGGACAATTCTCTGGCATCTGGGGCTTAAACACCCGCAATGTGTCACGAAACTGGTATTTTAATCAACGTTTGCCGTCCATGGATACTCTTCTCTCGCAGAAGAAGCTTTCGAAGCCGCTGTTCTCGCTCACGTTTTCTCGTCGCTACGATCCAGATACTATTCAGGGGGCCCTTACGATCGGTGGGATCCCCAACATCCCAGCGGCTTCAAAGGTTACGTACAGTGATATGATCGATACAACGAAGTAGGCTGGTTCTTCGTGCACGCGAACGATCATGGAAACGCTGACACTTTGGGAAAGCTACAACTACGACCCTCCCGTGCTCGCACCGCAAGGCTGGACGGTTCAGTTACAAGCCATCCGCGTCAATGGCAAGACCATCCCCGTGAGCAAAGGCTGTACGTGTCAGCCCACACACGACCAGAAAGGAGTCAGCGACTGACGAACAACCTCTGCGATACAGCTCTCGACCCAGCAGGACGCTATCTTTCTCTAATAGACAGCGGCAGCGAACGCCTCCTTTTCCGCCGCACGGAATTCGAAGCAATTGCCGCGGCATTCACTGGCAAGACAGTCATTATTCCCGACCTAGAAATCTACTTCGACTGCTCCATCCCGCAACTCGTCGAGCTCAAGTATCATAATACTTGGTTCCCAATCGATCCCCTCGATATGATCATTTCGGACGATCATGGCCTCGTTAACGGCACTGAGCTGTGAGTATCCTGTCTCTTTTCCTCCCCATTGTCCAAACGTCCCACGAGCGTGAGAAGATAGATTGCTGACGGCGAATGTGTCTAGGTGCCATGCGCCATTCGGAGCCTGGGACCGCACATACGGCGATTCGATCATTGGACCGACGTTCTTGAAAAATGCCCTTTCGGTATTCGATTATGTCACTAATGATCCCTTTGCTCAACAGCCGCGTTTGGGGCTGGCGCCCTTGACAAATGCGGCGGCGGCGATGAAGCGATATTCGTCTCTGTATCAGCAGCGACTTGTCTAGGCTGGACAAAGGTATGAGAGAGGTCAAGCCTTAGCACTCGACATGCGAAGACAATGGTGAGGTCTGGGACAGGGACAGAGACTGTCACTCAACCTCTATACTTCATAGATGCGAGATTGGAGAGCAGGCTTCGACGACGATATTGAGATCGCGTTGTGTATGTCAGCTCAGAACTATGTATCCGTCGGTGTACCAGATCTGGACTTCTCATCGGGTCATTGACTGGGCGAACATGAAGCCTGAGCGAGAACAATGATTGTCAACGAATATCAATCGATTGTGTTGACCACTTTTCTAGTGCGCTACTAGCTGTCAAGAACGCTGTGCCCAAGCTCCACGCTCCACGCTCTAACAATCTCGAATGCACTACCGATTATGCGTGCATCAGCTGTAAGACGAGACTTTCTTTTCGCTAATGATGCGCTATGCACCTCCCTTGAATGACATTAGTCTCTAACTTTTCGATTCTGCGCATTTACGTAGCCGAGTCGTCCTCGTAGCGTGCGAGTCTGAACATATGGTTCTTCGAGAGTTGCTCGGTCTCGCTAAGCGTTACATCTCGTAGAGAAACATTGCCTGAACGGCGTTAGCTGGTGAAAGGCGCTTGCTGCATTGCTTTCCGGTCGTCTTGAGGGTGGTTGGGTTAGAAGTGAAGATGTGGAAGGCACGAGTTGGTGCTACTGATGGAAGTGGTGACGAAACCGGCTGGCCAGTAGTGGGCCAAGCGCTGTTGTCTCCATTCATGATGGACGGAGGTGTTGTTGGTTGTTAGTTGGAACTTGGAAGTGAGAAATCAGAAGCTGTCGTTGTGTTTGCGGAAGCACATGCACCGCGGAAATCCTGGCGCAAGTGTGGTGCAAGTGAGCGAAGTGAGGAAGCAGCGACGAACCTCATGTAGAAAGCTCGTGCTGAGACACCAGACCCTCCAACTTATCTTCAGCAAAGTCACAGTCAAGCCCTACTCAGTGGGTGTCATTGTGAACGAACGGAAGTTTGATTCCAAAAGACCACCTAACTCCGACCGCCTCATAACATCTCGTCTCAGCCCCACAACATGTAATCGCTGGAGAAATTAGCAGGCTTGGAGTTGAATAGCGACAGGACGAGAAAGGTCACCTTGGAGAGAGAAAGTTGCAGGTGGAAGGGATAAGAGACGAATATAGACTTACCATTACATACTGGGAGCTGCCCTGAAGCGTTCCGAGATGATTAACCGATTGATAAGATCGTTCGCGACCGCTTACAGCATCATGTATGAGCCGGCAATCGGAGGAAAAGGCATGCCTTACAAACAGGGTTTGCCGTAAGATTCTCTTGGACCTCATTCTAGTGCAACGGGCATGACCAAAGTGCTGAATTGAAAAGCGATGGAAAAGGAGTCGAGCGCCAAATTCTGTGTCGCCTTCTAGAAATCGCACCTCCCTCATCGCAATCACATGCTCGTGTGACTAGCGCCAAAATAAGCTTTGCGCAAATCCCGCGTCACATGCCCCCGCACAGAGGCGCCTTCTTCTTCTCGAACACTGCGGCGAACAACTTCATCCGCAGGATAATAACATACGCGCACAAGCGCCATACAACAACGACTCGGCGAGCGTGCATCGACACCATCATGAAGCACTTCAGATTCCTCGATCTGGCGGCGGAGATTCGCAACACCATCTGCGAGTACGCACTCTACCACAATCGCGACAGCGGTCGCACCGCCAACGTCGCCTTCTTGCAAGTTTGCAAGCAGGTCCACGCTGAGGCTAAAGTAAGTGCCATCATCTATCCTCGTTCTAGCAGGAACACTCCCGCTATGAATGTGATGTCTAACGACTACTACAGGGCATCTTTGACGACCTCGACGTCTTCATGATTGGCGTGACTCCAACCTTTGCAGACGATTGTAAAGTGTTTGGACACAGTCTCGGACTCGACGGCGACATCAGCACCACCATTCCGGAAGAGAAATGCTCGATTTTGAACATCTATAATCACTTCTCCAAGTTCATCCTCAAAGCACGTCAGGTGCATGTCCACTTCCATGTGGTCGAATGGGATGACGAGCTGATTTACGGTGTCACCGGCGAAGACCTATGGGTCTTGGGCACACTGCGCTTCATGTACGCTCTGACCTGCTTCCTCAACTCGGACGGCGCTGTGCGATCGCTGCATTTCGTATGGCACGACGAGGACAAAAAAGCTTCGGAATGGGAAATGGAGACAGTATATGTGCAGCTCTGGAGTCTTCGCTCACACATCAGCGTGGACTGCTCTGGACTTGCAGAGTTCGTCAACACTGTGAAGGACTTGCAGATGGGGCCGTGGGCACGGCAACATCTGTTTCTCTGCCCGGTGAACCCCATCGAGATATACTCGACATACGCTGCCACACTTAGAGCTCCTAATAGCGACTCGAGGATCATCACGAGCTTCGCAGCCGAGCCACTTGGGTGGATTGAGGACTATCTCCTCAATTGCCGTTCCATCAGCGAATTCGTCGGCCATCCACAAGAAGCAGTCGGCGATCCAATACAAGGATTCTACGAGGAACGGTTCTCGATAGAACTGGGGGCAGTCGGGGGGTGCAGACTGCGGCTATCATACTCGACGACGACGGTTACAACCGTATCGAGCGTGCCCAAGAGTCCTTGCGGCGAGTTGCTCCGATGCGCAACCCACTTATGAATCCTGACGGAGACTGCGTGGAAGACGCCAAGAGAGGCTGCTTGGGCTCTCTCTGTAAGGAGTTAGGTATGAGCTTGAACGAGCTGCATCACTAGAGACTTGGTGGACACGACATGAGAACGTCGTCTCCACTCGCAGGAAAGCAAGGACACAGGCGTCCTCAAGGTCGAAAGTGCGAAGGCTTGTGTGATCATAGTGGCTCACATCATACGGTGCATCAGGGTCCAAGGACGGAGGGGTCTGTCGTCAACGACGTGCATTTGCTACCGGCTTCTTCTAAAGCGATCACATGCTAGCGTCAAATGAAGTTCTAGCTTCTAGCGACATGCCGACGTCACGAAATCTCAAAGCCGCACTCTCCCGTTCTTCTCGGAATGAGGACCATATATTGATATGATGCACGAGGTTCGCGACCCACATCGGCTTGGAAGAGCAGCAGAAAGTCTACGACTTGGCATTTTGATAGAATCGCGAGAATATCCACAGTCTTCTTCAAGCCAGATAAAGTGACAATGACAATGAGAAAGGCACCACTCATCAAATTACAACTCCATCGTTACTATGTCACATAAGTACAAAAAGCAGTCTCATCATGAAAAGGAGCTAACGACATCGACTTTTTGCGACACTACAGCGCGATGGGCAACACCCACACCATCCAATCTCTCATCAACACTGACCTAAAGTCGAGCCAAGCCAGTGATTTCACGGGGAGCATGATACTCCGGCACACGCATATCCAAAGCGCGGCCAGTGTAGCCCAGGTCCTCGGCAGCGAGCACGGCGCACTTCTCGCCGATGAGGAGCGCGGTGCTGTAGGTGTTGCAGCCGACGTTGTCCGGGCAGATGGACAGATCGGCAACCTTGAGGTTCTTGACGCCATGCACATTGAGGCGCTCGTCGAGGACACCGTGCTTGACGATGCTGTTGCCCTCCTTGGGGGCCATGGAGCAAGTTCCTATCACGCGATACCAGTGAGACAGGTCATGCTTGTGAGTGTGATGGTGTGGAGAAACTTACCGAGTGAGTGCCAAGTGGTCTCGACGTGGCGCTTGGTCCACTCCTCGATGGCGAGGATGTCCTCTTTGGTATACTGGAGGTCTTCTTGGATGACCTGTTGGTTGCTGTTGAGGAAGGACAGCTCGGGCTGCTTGCCGGCCTGCTTCTGCGTGGTCCAGCTGCCGTGCTGGATGTTGGCGGTGATGTGGTTGGGGCCCGCGTAGGCGTTGGTGGTCTCTACGTCCATGTCGTGGCATCGAGCTGGGGAGTCAAAGGCGTAGAATGGGTGCATAGCCGTCTGGTATGGTGTTAGCAAGTCAATACAAGGATAACGACCTGACAGTACTTACGACTTCACCGGCGAAGGCATCCATGCGACGAGCAGTCTCACGAGACTTGATGTAGCCCCATACCATTGGAGCCATATCACGCCTGTCATTCATGAAACCGGCGTCGAAGTCTGGTGCCTCATAGGGGTTGGGGCCAGTGATATGAGTGGAGCCACGTGAGAACGGGTACTCCAAGAAGTGGAACATGGTGAAGAACTTGCCCGGTGGAATCTGCATGTGATCACCGAAGAAGCCGGCAATGACTGAGTAGTGCATGACCGGCTTGTCAGGCTTGTCCTTGAAGTAGCTGTCCCAGCCAGAGCGAAACTCTGGACATGGCCAGGAGTCCATCTGCCTCAGCTCGTCCTCGGTGGGTCGAGCCTTGACGCCAGCCTCTATACCATTTGTGGCGAGTGGGCCGGTGCCATTGATGTTCCACTGGTTGAAGACCTTTTCTTGAACCTTCTCATCTCCACGGACGAAGTCGTCGAAAGACTCAGCCCATGGCTTGGCACGGTATGGCGCGAAGGTGAGGTAGTGGTCCTGAAAGTTCAGACCAACACCGGGGAGGTCGACGAGTGGCTTGACACCAGCCTTGCGGAGCTTCTGTGGGTCACCGATACCAGAGCGCTGAAGGATCAATGGCGAGCTGAGAGTGCCACCGCTGACGACGACCAGCTTGCGTGCACGGTAGGTCTTGCTGATTTGTTCTGAGGGGTGAAGAGGCTTCGTTGGAATGGTCTTCACGCCGACCGCTCTGCCATTCTCAAGGATGACCTTGTCAGCCTTGGTGTTGACCGCCAGGTGCAAGTTCTCGTAGTTCTGGCGAGTGCTGTGGATGTATGCGTGTGCGGAGTCAGAGCGGCGGCCAGTGTCGCGGTTGATCCACTTAAGCCAGTGCTCAGCACCGTGGCCGGTGACCAAGTCTTGAAGGTCATCAGTGACAGGGAAGCCCTGTGATTCCTGCAATGTGTGTCAGTGAATGTCCACAGGTCGAATCATGATCACGCACAGCTGCACGCAAGAAGTCTTGCATGACTGGGTATGTATAGTTGCCAAAGGAGACCTTGATCGGGCCCTCGAAGCCGTGAAGGTCACGGTTGTTGCAAGCTCTCTGGTATGTCTCGTGCTTCTTCATCAATGGGAGAAGCTCCTTAGTCGTCCAGCCCTTGGCTTGAAAGTCGTCGTAGTCGGACGCAGAGGCACGAGTGTACATCTGAAATTGATCAGCTACGTCCTCCTGTGCACGACCGACAAACTCACCATGAAGTTGATCGAAGAACCACCACCCAGGATATGAGCAGCCGGAACAACGGCACGACGGCCAGCAAGCCACTCAGATGGCCTGGAGTAGTAAAAGGAAGCCGTCTTGCTGTCCAACTTCATGTTCCTGGGGTAGATACCAGGACGGAACACCCATGGGTTGTTGAGGTTGCTCTCTCCAGCCTCAATAAGCAGGACTTGGAGCTTGTGGTCCAAGTTGGCCAGGCGGCCAGCAACCACGCAACTGCATCGTCGTTAGTCTCACTCCGTTCCAATGTTGTTGACTATGAGCGATACCCGCATGATCCTCCTCCCACAACAATGATATCAACCTCGTCCGGAATCGTCATCTTGGCGGCTTCCTGTTGCAACTCTTCAAACAAAAATGACAAGTTTCCAATCTGATCAGTGTTGTGGAGGAGGAGGGCTCTGGAGAGCTGTAATCTCAAGATCAATCCAGATCAGCACGAGAGGGCCAGTATATCAACCTCAAGGCCCCGCATCCTCAGAGCAGTCAGGTGGTACTTCGGGAGAGAGGAGCTTTAGACTCCCCCGTGCGTCGTACAGGGGTCGGCGAGGGATTGCCCAGGCGTTTGATGAGAGGCACGTAGCTGCCATCGCGCAGGGCAGCTCACGCCACGACGGTTAAAAGCCAAAGTGCCTCCACTGCCGCGCGAAACGAGGCTGGTATGCCGCATATAGCTCTATAGCAGACCATGTAGCTTCGTCGTGAGGAGGGAAATTGGTTCGATGCACTGCATTTAGATCCATAAGTGTATAACCAGCGAGGTGTGCAATGTCCATTCGGCGCTCATGTCAAACCAAGGCCCCTCATCGATAATCCAACAACCCAGCTTCATCGTCGTACGACCTGTGGGCCTTTGAGATTCAGGTGCGGAGAACCCGGTAGGAACCAGCATCTTGCGGTTGCAAGGGAGGTGTTTCCCAGCGAGAGGGTCTAGCACAGCTGGCACCAGGATCAATCTGATGTCGCATGAGAGCTTGGTCGGATCGTTTGTGTCTTGGCCAGTCATAGCCATGTCCGCTGTGCGTCTTGAAAGACTGGAACCACCATCCCGCTAGGTCGATTCGAGATCAACGCCAGACGCCGTCTATACAGCCATCCTCCTGCACAGCATCACAGATGACATCGCTGCCATCGACACATGAAGTTGCTGAAGAGATCGTCCGCTACGAGCAGTAGCTTCAGGAAGGGACGGGTCTGAATTCGTGGCGCCGCAAGTCACCCTGCATACCTCTCCACTCCTCGACGTCTCAGGACGCCATGACAGGACGCCAGCAGGCCCCGTAAGCGCCTTGAGGGGTCCCTGTTGCGTAACATGCCACGCCATTGGCCTGGCTATAGCTGCCCATGTGTAAAAGAGGTCGCCTAAGGCTTTATCCTTTCCCCTCCGCGACCAAACGTGAACTTTCTCCACACTGCACGCTCCTTTCATGCAGCTCATTGCAGCTGCGTTTGCGGGGTCGTCATGGGGAACCTTGCCTGTAACTTGAACATCTGCCGGGATCCGAGTGCAGCGAAGCACCTCTGCCTTTACGAATGTCGCTGTGTTCTGCTCGCTTTGAGCAGGCCCTCGGAACAAGTGTCAAATCTGTCGATGCACGGAAGGCGAACTCTGCAGGGTAGAGGCGGCTGTTTCGAGAGCGAGACGACCGGGTATCGGAAGAGCATGGACAGGACGAGGAAGTGCTGGTAACCGAGCCATGTCCCTCAGGCGTGCGGAGGAATTTATCATTGGAAGCCGGCCTGCGCAGACTGCGGTCAGACTGGCGTAGCGACTGCAAGTTCTTACAATCTCCGCACAACTCCAAGAGCACCAAGAACCTGCCACGAAGCCCAGCGAGAATCGAGGTGCAGGCTGTGTGCGCCCCTCGCTCATCAGTTTTCGTGGTACGTGAGGAGGCATACGAAAGCTTCCTCTAGGTACATGAGATACGTATCGCTCGATGAGGCCGCGTGGTTGCCTTTCAGTCGTCCAATCGTCCTCGAAGCGTGTCGATTTTGACCATTGCCTTGAGAGGCAGCACCTGATTTCAGCAGTGTTGGCGCCAGGTCTTCCTGAGCAAGGGTGTTCATCGAGTCCGCGGAGTAGTCATTGTAGGCAATTACGTATGGCTCATGGGAATGCTCTGAGGAGGGGCTGAGGGTGTTCAACTTTGTTGTGACCAGTGTCTTTCAAGATCCACCCGGGTGTAGCAGTACTTGACGCCAGGTTGTCCTGAGAACAATTCTTCAAGTCCGCGCAGTACTTGTCGTCGGCGCTTTGGTGTGGCTCATGCGAATGCTCCTAGGAAGGGGCTGAGAGTGTTCAAATTTGTTGGATTGGAGAGCTATCTCAAATCTAAGGTTATCCTACAATGACTGGAGAGCCAGTCTACATCGCAACCATGTTCTGGCTACGTCTCGAAATGGGTTGTGAGATGCTTTCTGTATATAAGTCAGTACGTCCATAGCCATGCAATATGTGTTATCTTCCTCCCCAAACCGCTAAACCCCAGTTCCGATCATTCTTTCAAGCATCGTAAAGTGACGACCCATCTTCCTGGTCCATTTCCCCCAAACGGCCGTGTTTCACGTCAGCTTGCTCATCAAGGTCCCCGCGAAGGTCTTCAAGATCAGGTCCATCTTGCACCCCATGCCATTCATCCGTGTCTTCTCCATCTTCACTGGGCACGATCGGAACAGTCATGACATCGTCGACCTCAGTGTCACCATCTCCGCCGCGGGAATCGAAGTGACTATGCGGCGTGGCGTAAGCGAATGGCGTGGTTGCCCTTGGTCGGTTGGTCGCCTGGCTACTCCGAAGATGCCCGGTCTCCTCTTGCATGTATGGAGATGGTGGCTCGCGGCTCCATCTAGGTGTGAAGTTTACACCCCGTCTTTCGAGCTCCGGTGAAGTGGAGATTCGACGGCGCTTCGCAATGTATTCTGGGGAGTACTCGAATGTGTTTGCTGTGGTGTCAAGCTCGAACGATGCCACTCTTCGTTTTGGTGCGACCTCTGCCTCAATCGCAGAGCTTGGTAGGGAGAGCGATCTCAAGCGCGAATGACGGGTTGTCGTAGGCGAGAGCATGAAAGCGTCATCCATCTCAGCCTCCTGCACGTCTTCGTTATCAACATCGCTGGCATCTTCCTGTGATGAGGCGAAAGAAGAGTGCAGGCTGGAAGCATGATCCAAGCGATCGTTGTAAGTCCAGCAAGCTTCGACAATGTCGCCATCGATCTGAGCCTCTTGCACGATACCATCCACGTCGAAGGCAAGCAAGCTTCTCAACTCTGGCCACGTCCAGCCTAGGCGTGCAGGTTGCGTGTATCCTTCTGTAGTCGTAAGGTAAAGTCGACGCTCTCCATCATTCACCTTCATGAAGACGCTCGACTCGAGGAACTCTGCAGTCCAAGTCGCCGGTGTGATCATCTCTGCTGGGCTCAAGAATCTCAGTCGACTAGACTTTCGCTCTTTGCGGAGGGGGATGAGACGCGCTTGCAAGCCTGGATACTTGTCGACAATCTCGCCTTCAAGCGACCCACTCCGACGAATAAGGTTGCCAAAAGCATTTGCAATGGCACGAGAGACATGATGTGCATCAGGCGCTTGCAGTACCACATCGCGCACCAGACCTCGGCTGGCCAGTCTCTGGAACACTGTCCCAGATGGTCCGCACGCTTTTGGCGACAGCCACTCGTCTTCCGTCTGCTTAGCCCACGCTTCGATCGACTCTGTCGTCCATGCACCGCTGCTGGCATTGGATCGAAATGATGCCTTCAGCAGAGACTGATGCGCAGGCCAGTCGTCTTCAGCTTGCGTAGAAGTGCGTATTGAGTGCTGTGTGGACTCGCTGGAGGAGAACCAGATACCTGGAAGTTGTCGACCAAAGGGAAGAACAACAACGGAGATATGCCATGGACGAGTGACCGACGGCATAGCAACATGCTCTAGACTGGCGATCCTCGACTCAAGCGCATCGATCCTTGGACCAGTCTCTGCGTTGGCGGCGAGAGTCGCAAGCACTACTGTTTCTGTTTGAGCAGCAGCATTCTCGTCGAACGAGCCATCGTCTGACGCCAACGAGCTTGCCTCGGGAAGAAGGCGCCGTCTTATACTGTTTGTCGACTCTACAGGCGGATCAGTCTCCTGGCTGCTCTTTGACCTTTCCTGTTCAGAACGCCAGGTCTCGAGATCGTCCAACCGCTGCCCAACCCCGTCAATTCGCTCATCAGTATCGTCTGCCTCTCGGGCTTCGTCCTGTTCCGTGCGCCACGATTCCAGATCGATCAGTCTCGAATCTTGCAGATCGAACTTTTCTTGGACCTCATCACTCGGCATATGCGAGAACGAGACGCCCTCGAGAATACCGATTCTTCGGCCGTAGTCCTGTATTGTGTTGCACATCTCTTGTATCGAAAGAGAAGGGCCCATTGTGGTGCAGGGCGGAGGCGTTTGTTCTCTCGGCTTCGGCAACTCATCTGTATGGCCAGCTGGATTCTGTTGCGAGCTATGGGTGGGCGCTCCGACGAGCGAAGGCTGTGCTGAGGACTGGCCAGGATAGGTTGAAGGTATGTGATTCGCTCTGAAGTCTGGAGTGCCTCTGACACTTGGTGTGGCCACTTCTGTAGCACTGTATTCGTCTGCACGAGTTTCGACGATACTGATGGGCGGGATGTTGACCGGTGGAGCCATCAATCGGCTCAGGTGGCTGCGTTCTCGTAGCACCTGTGATGGACTCGCCCGGCCTGGCTCATCGTAGACACTGGGTACAGCAGTCGATGGGAGTCTTGACGTGTCGCCAGAGTTCCTTCCATCTTCTTGCAGACGAGCAAACCCATTGAGCGCATGCCACAGTCGATTGTTTATGGACTCGGGTTGGGGTTCTGAAGTGTTTCTGATTCCAAGCCCAGTCGTTGGTCGCGCAATCGCAGGTCGCGCTTGTTCAATAGAGGTGTGATCATGATCCCCTATCAGCGAACTCCAGGTCGGAGGCACGAATCCACCACCCTGACTGGCTCCATTAGCCTGGTGTGAGCTGGGAAACGTATTGACGACACCTCTAGTGATCTGTGGACTGCTTTGCATATGGCCTGTTGGCGTCGCGTCTGCGTGGAAGCACGCATGATGTCCGCAGAAGCACCATGCTCTTTCGCTTTCCTGAGTCACAATATGACTCTTATTCAGCCAGAACCTCCTACATCCACACGTGGGTGCCTTCACGCCCGCGCTCAGGTCTCGATAGCCGCAAGCTCCGTTGGGCAAGAGTATGTGCTCCAGCCTACTGCCACCGCTCAGTGATGACCTCCCGATGGCTTGACCATAGTAGGCCGCCATTGGCGGACCACCAATGGCAGTAGTTCAATCAGCATGCCATTGATGTGGGAGCGAAGTGTAGATCGAGGTCGGACGACGGTGGAGTGCTGAGGACGGCGAGTTTCGTGGGCTATATACGGTACGATATATAGGTACAGGTGGATTGCGCTTCGTCTGAGGATTCGTAAGGTTTGATGGATTCGTCAATGCGATTGCGTGTGGTGGGTTACGAGTGCAGAAGCATACGCAAGAAAATGGGCGACTGATGCAGAGTCACTTGACAACGAGCAGCAACCCCCACGCGCGAGCTTGACGCCCGCCAGGGTACGCTGCCGCGTTGCCTGAATCTGCATGGTGCGACGTTATCGCGCGGTTCCATTGGATGCACCTCGGTTGATAGCAGACTTGCTCCTGAGACATGTTGCCTTCTTTCATTCACTCAACTCTTTCTTTCAGTCACATGCTTTTCTCAGCGCCAAGAGTAATAGGCATCGACACGTCAAAGAACACGGCTGATGGTCCACTCGATGCGCCGAATGTACCTCCTGTGTTACAGAATGTATTCCTCCCGATCCCGTAGCATCATGGCGGGCTATATTAGCTTAGAGCGTACTTATCAAAGGTTAGAGCTTTATTACTTCTTACTCAAGGTAGTTCTATAATATCTAGTAGCTAACCGTTACCGCTAACCTGGAAGGTGACATGTAATACTACCTAGTCCGTGCGGAGACGCTAGTAACAGCGTTACACCAAGTGCACGATCTCATTCACAAAGAGAAGCGCAAGACTCCATCATACCTTAGGGACAGCCTATCTTTTGCGAGGGTTTGACACGCTCAATTCAATGCCACTCGACGAACACAGGACTCGTGATGACCTTCCCGCCGCTCCACTCCCGTCCCACAAAATACACAGCCCGCTGATCACCCTTCGCTCTGCCTTCCAGGACGAGCTCGCCTCGAACATCTCGAGGCAGCGAAGCATCAGAAACTACTTCTGTCGATATGAAGAGGCCCACGCCTCCTTCGATCTCCAGGACTTTGCCGCCTTCTCGAGAGGCTTCATCGATAGAAGCCTCGTACCGAAAGATAGGCTGGGGTCTATGTGGATTCCCCCGCAGCGCGTCGCCGACTTTGACGTAGCCGTCGAGTGTGCCTGAGATCTTGACCTTTATGGGAGGCAGTGCTTGCTCAAGCTGATGAGGTTCTGCCGGCGTAATGACCACTCCGTCGAAGTCGCCGCTTGTGCGAGTTTGGAATCCGATGTGATGCGGTGAGGTCTGTTCGATGACTTCCTCTGGGATGTCGACTACTCCCCCGAACGGACGAATGCTCGCAATGCTGTTCTCCCCGGTGATCTCGATGGTCCCGTTCCAGACAGCTTCGCGATATCGGTCGTAGAGCCTGGCGCCTCCCCATTTCACCACCATCACGGGCTGTGACAAGACACTCTCGGGAGCTTCTCCCCTGAGATTTCGACGGAAGAAGCATCCTGTTGCGTCCCATGCCTCGATCGAGGAGAAACCAGCTTGGCCGTAGAAAGCATATTCGAGCTTTACTCTCTCGCCCTCGTTTACCAGCACATCGTCCCCTTGCGTCTTCCCAGCTCCAGCATACACCAGCCCGACCAAACGTTCCCCCGTCGTGGCAAAAGTCCGCCTCGCACGAAGAGCCTTCGCCACAGTCGTGGTATCCAGTCTCTCGGCCAAAACACCCGTCAACCCGCCTTTCGTCCCGAATACCGCCGTGCCCGGTACGCCGCCTCCACATCTCCCACGATGCTCGTCCGAGTTGGCGCAGACACCCATCTTCCAGCCCCGTCGGACGGCGTCTTGCAGCAGCCACTCGAAATGCCCCCAAGCGCTTCCGATTTCTAGCAAGCGCTCCAGAGATGGGTGATGCCAGGCGAGGTTACACCTTCGTCCACCGACGTGTGGGATCAACAGGTGTGATTCGGGGGCGTAGGCGTACGTCGCGTATACCTCATCCAGCGGCCAGGCTCCGGGCGTGAGTTCTGCAGGACCATCTTCGTTCCACTCGAAGCTCCGTGCAACGTTGCCGTGGCGGTCGAATGGGAACTCGGGCGTGGACGTCTGAAGATCGTCGAGGAAGACGACATTGTGATCGCCACCTGCGGCTGAGTTGCCACACCATTCCGTTCCGGCGTATACGACGAGTGCTCCCGGCTTGTTGATCTCACGGACGAGGGAGAGGGTCTTGTTCCAGCGGTCTTGGGTGATGTTGAAGTCGTTGGCGGTGTAGCCGATAATGTCCAGGCCAGCAATGATCTGGGCGTAAGAGAAGTTGTAGGATGTCGAATTTGTGCCGACGGTGTCGTCTGAGTGTACGTGGAGGTCGGCAAAGAGTATTCGAGGGACGGGAAGGGAGTCCTCGATCGTAAGGTATGAGTCGTCGGTGAGAAGGACCGTCCCTGTGACATCTATAATGGACACCGAGATGATGTAAACGCCCTGCTCGATAATGGCGAGTCTCGTCGAAGCTTGCGTCCAGCCCTCTTGACTCAACAGCAGCTCCCTCTGCTCAATCTCACGTCTATCATCCTCGCGAACCACCTTGACAATACCTCTCAGCCCACGCCTCCCAACCGTAACATTTCCCCACCCATCCTCAACCCTCACCCTAACCACAAACTCCTCGTCCCTCCTCACAACCCTCGGACTCACAACACGCACCTTCGCCGGCTCGCCACTCCCCACCTCGAAAACCAAATCCGGCCAAACCCTCGCAAACCTCGACGTCCCCACCGGATCCACATACCATCGCATGAGAAAGTCCTCCTCGACAAATGTCTGTACTCTCGTCCCCCTGGCTCCCCAGCGCCTGTCACCAAGCCGGATGACGATCTTATCGCCGGGGTTAAGGTACCCATCAACAATGTCAACAATGACGGCTTTTTGGAAGGGTCGCTCATGGCCCTTCTGGTCGAAGCGGATGGCGAGGGACTGTACCGTTGCGGGACTTTGACCAGGGAACAGAGTGTTGGGGACGTACTCCGCCGAGATGTAGTTCTCCTTGGTGCGGTCGGAGGTCTGGAAGAGGGCCCAGTCCTAAGACATCATCAACAAAGCGGCAAGATGAGCTGCAGTCTTTCTCACCGAATAGAACTTGAAAGTCCCCTTGATCCATGCCCCGTCAGCGAGGCCGCTCCCTCCTACAGTGTAGGTCACCACAAGCTCAGTCCATTGCCCAGCAACGAGCGAATTTTCATTGCATTCCACGCGACCTAAGAAGGGCAAGGACTTGATATACTGATAGAGCCCGTCAGGAGCGAAGTATGTCCCGGCAAGACTGGCGAGCTGCTGATCGTCGAGCGTTTTCATTGCGCGATGTAGCCGGTGAGGAAGGTGGCTTGAGAAGAAGTGAGACTGGAAGTTCGCTATGCAGTGTTGGCATCCCTGTCATTGCGTGATCCAAGCCAATGATGTTAGATTCGACACTCGAAGCAGTGCACCTTCTAATAGTAGTACTACATTATATAGAACAAAATTTCTGAACAACGAAGAAGGTCGATAGGGCACAGCTGAGGGATCTGGGGCAATGGTACGAAGGATTCGATAAGCTGTAAGTCCCGGGACATTGACGAGCGTAGCGATCTATTCGCCTAGCTATATAAGAGCCACAAGTAGCTCTAGAAATCCTATCATATTAAAAACAGTCCCTTCAAGGTTGCCCTCTTTCCTTCTAATCCCAAAAACGCCTACGCTATATGTCTATTTACACAGAATCCATTACAATGTTTCGCGTCATATAAACTACATTGCCTTCTTTCATTTACGACAAGTGCAGAGATGAATGTTTTGCCGAGACATCACTTCCTATAACGCCTCCACGACAGCGAGGAGAAGTGCATGACCAGAGTCTGACTGCAAATGTAATTGCTGGTTGTTCACCTAGAGAGTTCCTTTTGGTCAATGTTGCTGGAGAATCTTCAAGTCGAATATGGAGCTTCACTTCGTGACTGTATTGCATCTACGTACTTGAAGTGAGAGAGTCCCTGGTCTCACACGACTATGTACTTGGCTCTGACCTCTCCTCCTGAATGCTATTTGAGCTGGCTGGGCGATGGGATGTACATCGTCCAGTTCGGATCTGATCATGCCGCCTCGACGTATCTCGATCCGGGTGGGATACCTCTGCCTGACGGATGGCGCTGCTCCTCTACTTTCCCCCATCAACGACAGCATAGTCGCGGCCAACGGACCGAGTCGCCGAAGTTGAGAGTCTTGCATCGTGACTGCTGTCGTTGCTGACGTTGTTGGACCGCTACGCTTGAGGTAACGGACGGTCTTTCACCTGGGTCTCCCTCCCTGTACACGTCGATCACTTCGACGACCACGTCCGAAGCCAAGAGCCTTTGCACAGCCTCTGGCTATACCATTTACACATTTACAACCGCATCCTCAACCCGCATGCCGCTTACCGTCGGTCGCCGTGATCTTGGGGCCATGAAGATGCTTTCCAACAAACGCATCCCATCTAGGTCCACCCGTCTCCTCTCTAGCTCTCCTCTGCAGCACTAGCTTCTGCGCGGCCTGCTTCAGCATGGTGCTCGGTGGCGCATACGAGTCGATGTCAGGGTCGAAAGGTCGTGAAAGGTAGTCGTCTGTGGCGTCTTCCATTTTCGTCAAGCTGGCGCCTCCAGGGACGGTGATGTTCTGTTCTGTCTTGGGATCAAACCACGAACCACGTTGCCAGTCGTCCAGAGGCATGTTTTGGAGACCGTCAGATACGTTGAGACGCTTGTACCAGGTGTGCTCGCCGTGCGCGTACTCTCTCATCTGCTTGTGTTGTTTTTCGCCTTCGGTGTACTTGATGAGGAGATTCTGGATGACGGCTCGCTTTTCGAGGAACTTGCTGACGATTGGGACACGACCGATGGGCGAGGACCATCCTTCTGAGAAGCCGTCGTGCGTTTGGTCTGGTCTTCCAGTGCCCACGGAGAGCATGAGCGCCGGCGAGTTGGCACGGCCTTCATAGAGCGCATGGAACTCGCTGAGTGCAGCACCGCTCGGATTGTTCTCGCGGATGCCACCGTCTTTGAACGACTTCTCGACGTTCTCGACCTCGGCTTTGATCATTTCGAAGTAGAAAGGAGCTGCGGTTGTCGCCCGAGTGACTTTCCAGATTGGTATGGGGTCAGCACCTTCGTTGTATCGTGTGATCCAATTCGGTGCATTGTCTGAGTAGTAGTGCGGGTATGAACGCAAGAGATAGGCCTCGGAGATGTTTGCGTCGTGAGTGGCAGTTAGACAACAGGACTGGCACACTCGTGGTTGATCGACATCGAATGGCACGGGCTTGGAGAGGATCTCGTCGAACTTTGCAACGTCCCAAGGATGAAGGTCGTTGCCGTCGCAATTCTCGTGTTCGTGACATCGGCTGCTGACGATATCTCGCACAGCCTTCTCCAGCGGCTCATGGTAGTACTTCGTCATGAGTGGTACTCTACTTCTGCGCTTGCCAAACAGATCATCGCCGACTTTTCGATAAAGCTCAAGCCCTTCTGTGACAGTCATTCGCAGCCGACCAAGAATCGTGGCAATCAGGCCTCCCGTCGATGTTCCGTACATAAAGTCAAAGTAATGGCATGGAAGCAATTCCTCTTCCGACAGTACCTTCCTGGTTGAGATGTCCGCGGTCATTGAGTCTTGCGCCGTGGTTTTCGTCGCAGCGACAGGGACTGTGGCCGTCCCATCGAGTTCAGTGTTGACCCCATGCTGCCCTTCGCCTTCGTCCGGATCGTTTCCAAGCTCGCGGTGGTGTCCAGCTCTTCCACGAACAGCTCCGCCTTCAGCTTGATCTTCGCTTGCACTTCCGAAGTACGAAGTTGGGCTGTCCGTCCTCGCTTCAACAGTTGCGTTGTCGTACTCTTGTTCATACAGCCAAATCTCATGCATCAAAGCTTTCAAGATCAGCAAGCTGCTGTAACCACGGATCCCTCCACCGTCCAGAGTGAGAATGCAGGGATGCCATGGGTCCTCCACTCCACGCGCCCAGACTCTTCCTGCCTTTTCTGAATCCTCCGTCTCTGCTCGCCGAGGGGCGCTGGGTGCACGACTGGATGTCCGTGTCTGCGAGCCCGAAGGCGCAGACAGTGTTGCTGTGCTCTCTTCCATGCGATCTTCCGTGGAGGTGAAGAACTCCCACGGCTTCACTGGGATAGAATCCACTTTGGCGATATCCCTCTGGGCAGAGCTGTATCTTTGTATATGCCAAAACGATGCGTCTTTCCTTTGATCAAGGTGTGTGGACGTAGTCGAGATCGTGAGGCTGGGTCAAGTGATCGTGCCTAATCAGATGAGCTTCGATGGTGCGGGAATAAAGAGGATGCTTTCTGCGTGATGCTCGGAACGACTGTCGAGGAATGCAAGGAGAGGTGGAAAGTTCGACGATGAGGAGATCACATGGAACGAGGTGTCGCGGAATGGACGTCAACTAGTGAGACCGTAGGTCCTGGAGGGTATGACTGTCGTGGTTTGGGATGCCTATTCTCTGGGAGTCGAGTGGGTTCTGTGGAATGAAATGTAAGGTGAATGCAACGCTCGCACGCTATGCAACGATAAATTCTTTGTGTCCAGAGTCGAGAATAGAGCAGACAGCACGGCGCTGGGTGGTAGTAAAGGTGGCAGCCAGAGACATAGCCCCGTGAACTCGTGACGGCCTCGCGCCGGTAGTGGAAGACTGGCGTCGACGACCCGCTCCGAAAGACGATCTACGCATCCCCAGAGAGCTTAGCGGTTGTGGCTCAGGCGATGCGGCTGCAGGAACAGTCTCCAATTCGAAGAATGCCTGTCGGAAGCCTGAGGCAGGCGCTGTGCTTGCATGTTCAGCTGTCTCGAGTCAAAGGCGAACAAGAGGGGCCGCTGAACTGGCTGGTACGCCCGCCAGGAACCGTGTGACGTGTGTACATTGGAGTGGTTGGCCAAAGGCTCAGGTCGAAATCCGCCATCGCGGTTCAGGGTAAACCTGCGCAGAGGTCGGTCGCGGCTCCCTGGACGGATGACTCGAATGAGTGAACTGTTGAGGTCCGGTAAGTAGTACAGAATGTCGTTTCGAATCGTTGCACAGGTTGTGAATCGGTGGCAAGTTGACCTGTTGTCTTCCAATCTTGGCGAGAGTTGCAGCAGCTGCGCCACATCATTCACTCACCCGCGCTTGGTCTGTGCCCGATGACGACGAACTTCAGCGCATCTCCAAAAGCCAAGCGCAAGCAGTCACCTGTTCGCGTCGAACCACACAACACGCAACCTGATTCACTCGCTCTCGCTCACGCTTAGAATCGGTCCCTTGCTTGCCTGAGTCTTCAGCTGACATAGCACCGCGGCCTACATAGCGCCCGCCAGCCGTCGCCGAAACGTTTTGTTTGTCTCCAACCTGACAACACCTACGCCCTGTCTCAGGCAGTCGCTTTTCAAAGCATCACAGTCGCCCTTGGAAAGAATCTATTATACTACCAATATATCAGTGACTCACCCGTCCACGTATTTGGAGGCCGCCAACGAGATCACGAGGCGCAAAATGAGCGCGACCACGCGAACAGAGCCGCCCGCGCTCAAAACCGACACCGGGCTCACGGGCTCTACACACAGCTCGACGAGCAGCGCAGAGCGATATCGCCTCGACGAGTTCGACACGAATCCTATCCTATTATATAAATACAGAGGCGGCCTGCAGACGTCGTCGCAGAAGGACCTGTGCGCCTGGCTGGACAAAGGTATGCAAATCGCGAAGCAGCTTCTGCTTGAGCGCCCTGCTGACACTTCACGTGCGACAGATGAGAACTTCCGCGTGACCAAGAAGTCTATACCACGATTATGTTCATACGTCGACGTCAAGCGCCACGACCTCTACCTGCCAGAAGAAAAGGAACAGTACAGCAGTCTACCCAACTTCGACTCTTCGCTAGCATCCATCAAGATACCCTCGCAAGCATACTGGAGTCGGCTGTTCTTGGGCGGCTACGATAATTTGTTCATCGTGTCGCCCGAGACGAGCCCGGCCTCCAGTACTGCCAGCGGTGACAGCAAGCGCGCAAGCCCTACGTCTTCATGGGGCCAAAACAGTGAGGAAGATGCAAGGACTGGCGCCGCTCAGGAAATCCAGCAGGTGCAATAGCCCTAGAAGGCAGTTATCAAACCTTTCTGTGGAGCGGTTCAGCGTAGGTCGTTTGGCGTTTAGGATGGGAAAATACCCGGATACGAAGCCTTGGAGTCTTGATCATGCTCCCGAAGAGCCTTACGATGGGGCTATGAAACGGTCCACACCGTATGATGAGGTTCGAATCTTGTTACTCAAAACATATTCCTTCCCACGTCTTTGGTCACTTTCATTTCTTGCTAGGCGTCCCGAGCGTCCACAACACTCTCATGTCCACGATCATAACAGACCAGCTGGAACGTTACGGCTAATGAGTCACTGCAAGTCATCCCTCACAACCACTCCACCCAACAACCACAACTCCAAATCCTCCCTTCGCAACCCTTCACCCTGTGACTAACGTTCGCTAGACTTCTCACTGTCTCCGTTGGATGACCAGGCTAACGTCGAAATCGAAAGCCACGAGACGCGGAACAAGTTGCACTCTAAATCGCCGGTGTCCATTTCGTTCATTGTACTCTAGGTGGACCAATGTCGCTGGTGTCCGGCCTGATATGCCCTCTCCAGCAACGCCCCCAACCTCTCGCCCATCCTCTGCTCTCTTTGCACCTCCCACGAATCGCCTCCCCGCAATCTTTCGATCTGCTCCTGGTGCCAATGAATCAACTCCCTCAGGCCGGTCACAAATGTTCCATGCCGTCCAATGTCGAAAGGATTCGTGACTGCCCTCAACTCCTCTTGCAAGCGAGAAATGTGTTCTGCATTGATCTGGACAGCAGAACTCACGGGTGCTTGAGACTTACGTGGCGAGCCCTTGCCGTCGTGGTTGTGAGAGGCGACTTGTTGGGGTGTAGCATCGTACAAGGGGTCTCGTTGGATGCCATGGTGTTGTTGAGGAAAGGAATCGTGAGCATGTCTAGGGTGCACAGAGGAGAGGATGATGTCTTCCCAGGAAGGCTCTACTGCATGCCAGTCTGTAGTAAGCTGGGCCCTGGCTTTCACCTGCTTGATCTCGACGATTGGCATATCGTCAGCGCAGCTGTCTGACTCTGTGTCTGTGTCCTACTCGTGAGGGAGAGAGTTACTGCGGGGGTTTTCTTGTTCCGCCTCTGCATTGTTCGGGGAGGGGTTTGTTGATTGTGTTTGCTGAGCTTGGTGCAGAGGTCCTTGATTACTGTATTTGCTGGTTATCTATGTCCCACAATCAATTGCACGAATGCAGCCTTCACGCTGTACGTCCCCGAGCCAGTGTGACCTGTTCATTATTGCTGTCGACACTTTTGCTCTTGTGAACGGCTTGGTGAGTCGTCGCCATCCTTCCCAGTGCCGCCTTCGTCTCGTCGGCGCTCTTCCCGTGGCTGACCTTGCTTGTTTCCTGTATGCGTCTGTACGGACCCCTCTCGTTGAGAATCATGTTCGCGTTTGACCTCAGTCTGCCCATGTTCGTCTTGTGAATGTCCCTCACTAGTATCCTCTGGCCTGTCCAAGAATAGCCCAATATCTGTGGCCAAACTCCCCCTCCTGGCTGCCATCCCCTCCTGCAGCTGAACGTCGAGCTCCGTGAACCGTTCCTCCAATTCCGTCTGCGTCTGCATCTGATTCCGCTGCATCTCGAAGATCCTGTTCATAGCAAAGTTCACCGCGCGCAATTCTCTCTGCCTTGCAGCGTCATCACTCGGCAGTGTTTGTTCGATTTGCTCTAGCTCTCTACGAAGATCTTTGGTGCGATGAAGCACGCTCAAGTGGGTTTGATGGCGAGGCTTTGTGGATTCTGGGAAGAGATCTGGCCGAGTCACATTCGTTGTTGGAGATAGGGCGTCTGGGGTTGGTTTCGCGAGGTTTGCGCTGTGCTGTTGTGCATGTGGCACGGCATCGCTGGAGCTGGAGCGACGGTGGAGAGGCTTTGGCGTTGGTTCGCCGCGAGAACGTATTGATGATGCCTGTGGGCGATGCTCTTGTGTAGTGGCTCGTCGGCGAGCGAATGAGAAGTTTGGAGCAGGCGACGTCAGAGAGTCCGAAGGAAAGGTGTATGGTGGTTGCGGATCACCTTGGACGGGCGATGACTTAGTCAATTGGTCGCTGTTTGAAGGATCACCGGTGTTCGCGAGTGCAGGCGCTTGTTGTATCGTTGTGTACGGTCTACAATTCTCGCCCCGACCAGTTTCGTGGAGGACCTCAACGCTGGTGGTCGATGCAACGCTGTCTTTGTGTGCGTTTTTATGTCGTTTTTCCTCTTCTCGGTGCGATTGATGGTCCTCGAAAGGCTTGGGAGCAATGCTTGTGGTGCCACGAGGCCTTCCTGTGTCGTCCATGACGATTGTTTCAGAACGATGGCGGGTAATGAATATTGTGGAATTGATCCTGGATGGTCTGGCTTGAGAGAAGCCATGTTCGAGCATGCGATCGCTCAATGTCGAAGCAAGAAGGAACGTGCGAGTGGTGACGAAGGAGCAGTCGAGCCTGCATTCGTCATCGGCCATTCACTCGCTCCTTCCGCGTTGGGCTTAGGAGCTCACCACCACGACTAGGTCCAATTCCAAACAAGAACGCTTCTCAAGCATCGCAGCATATTTTCAATGTCACGCATAGCTGTATTCATATCTTTGAATGCCTGATTGACATGTCGGCGGCAAAGTAACGACGATGAGCGAACCACTTTGGCAAAGAAGTACGTCTCGTCCAAAGCACTGTGTATAGGTCAACATTGACCACCACAAGAGATTCAAAGAACGAAGAGGGAATCGCGAGTGGCATAAGCCGGAGCCAGCAGAGCCTTACCGTGGAAGTAGACGCTCAGATATGATGTGTTACATCTTGAAGTGGTGCACAATCGACCCAAGTCAGTTCCGATGGTCTATCCCAGCACTTTCCAAACCAACAACGCTTTTCGGTTTAGATTGAGTCATCTTCAATCCATCTGTTCGACAGATTCAGGATAGATAAGCCTTAGTTGATCAATCTACCCGTCAACGCATTGATCAATCCTTTCGAATGAGCTGGAAAGGGTCCGTACGCGTGTTCTGTCCTGCTCAACACTGACTCATGTAGGAAGATGGCAAGTTACTGACAGTAGGACCGACGGGCATGTCAATAGATCGATAGACAAGTCAATCAATTTTGGATAGATCGAACCGTAGGTTGGACGATCAATCTATCGTCAAAAAAATGTGGTATCAATCAATTTGACTCCCTGGTTGAGTGTGGATTGATCGTGCGGCACACTTTAAAGGTGAAAGTCCACGAAGAGCTGCAGCGGCAGTGTCGAATAACTGGAGTTGCGACGAGATCGAGCATGTTCCCATCTCATCGTACGACAAGGCTGCACTAGTATCATGGCTTAAGTTCATACATTTGGGTACTTGCCAATCGGGAAACAAACCCGATCCATTGACTTTGCCAAGTTCCGAGGGTCATTTCTGACCCTTGCCGATTATGCGTGCATATGACTAGCATTGCCTAGAAGCGTTGCGAGGGTGTCGAAAATTACGGCGAAGAACGCTCTCACTGCTTCGTCATGAACCTGGGCTTGTTGTCCACATAGTTCAATCCATCCTACGCTGACAACCTAGATTCTGACATCACCAAGAAGTCAATATGGTTCTTAAAGGCACGCAAGTTCCGACCTTGGGATCGGTCCGTCCTCGTCAACTGGAACACTACCATAGACGATGAGCCCGTCAGCTACTTCTATGCCATACCAGGTAAGTGAAGATGTTCCAGCAAGACGAGCAAATTCGCAGAAGACTCACGAGACAGTCGAAACGCGAGCGTGCAATGGGGAGAAAAGTGGAGCTCGCCCACGAAGCGATTGTGAAGGCCATCGGTCGGCGAGATTTCGATTGCACCAGCAAGGTCTGGCAGCAGCACTTGGCAGACACGATCGATGTGCATACCTACGAGTTCGTCCCCAGCTCTTCTGTCAGGCTGGACGACCGGTTGTCCCGCGCAGAGTTCGTGCACAAGGCAAAAGAGCACCTTCAAGGATCAGTAGACCTGCAGTTCCATTGTCGAAGGTGAGTGTCCAACTAGTATTAGAGTCATGTCCCTTTGAGTTTCCCATGCTGACGCCGTCAGTCCGACTACGATGGTCGACGCGAGGAAGGGCCGGGCGAAGATCATGGTGTACATCCTGTATGAGCGCAATATAGAAGGATTCGTGGTCGAGGCTCCTGTCGTGCTGAAGTTCCGCTTGAATAATGGAAAGTGGCAGTTGTATAAATATGAAAGCTTTCCGGGACATGATCCGGTAGGGCTTGATGTATATTGAATATACCATAATGTATCTTTCATGCTTGCATGAACGCTCGGCCAAGAAGGGTCTCCACGGTGCACAGGGCCACACTACCGTCGGCGTCATATATAACGCCTCTTCTCATTGAGGCTGTGGGATCTTGATCGTCATGCCCGACATTAGAAACATTTCCGCTTTGGACATTTGTAAGCCTTTCCCCCTATATACGCGTAGCTCCTAAACCATCGCTACTATTTCATCGTTGAGAGAAACGAAGGTAAGGTCCACTAAACATCGGTTAGAAACATCACGATAGACAGATAGGCACTTACTCCTTAAGTGCGGTGATATGGCTGTGCAGCACAAATTCTTCTGGGAAGCCCCATCGAAACGGCCGGGGAGAACTCTCGGCCAGCGTGAAATCCAACCTATGCACCATGTATGCCACTGTAAGGCTAATCTGTGTCAATGCCAGCTTCTTGGCGATACAGGCTCGGGGACCGAGTGAGAACGGGCAAAAGGCCGCTCGGGCAAGCTTGACATCTTCGTGAGAGCTTTCCTCTTCCAACCATCGTTCCGGTATGTACTCGAACGGTGACGGGAAGTATTTTTCGTTATGGTGGATGCTAAAGATTCCCACCCCAGCTTCGATTCCGGCCGGAAGCGTTAGCCCATCGACACAGGTAGCACTTTCTGCTACTCGTACTAGGTCGTGGGAGATGGGCGGGGACATTCGCAGCGTCTCGTTGATACAAGCTCGGAGATATCGAAGGCCATCCAATGTCGGGCCTATCTTTATCTCGTCGTGGGTGAGAAACGCTTGGCAGATCTCCTTCCGCAAACGGTGGTGCGATCGAGGATTGTTTGCCAGATAAAAGAGCATTGCACACAAAGCTGTGGAGACCGTATCAGGGCCTGCGACAGTGAGAAGAGAGGCTTCTGCAAGACAAGCCTTCGTGGAGAGCCCTTCAACGCGTCCTGAGTGGTTGGGCGATTCCAGGATCGAATATATCGTCCTTGCCCGTCGAGCGCCGACATGAGTAGTGCGGTGGTTGAACAAGTGCATAAAAAAAGACAAGAATCGGTCCTTCGCAGCGAAAATCGTCGGAAATAAAACGAGAGCCACCCGTCGAAGAGATGGGCTTGTGACAAGTACGTTGACGCGACGGTTCAACACCTGTACGGCTTGCAGGGCGGACCGACTAGCTTCTTGCTCGATCATGTTGTGGTTGTTTCCAAAGAGCAGTTCTCCGGTGATGTCAAAAGCTAGCCAGTCGAACCAGTGAGCAGCATTCACGGGTTGTCCCGATTTCTGCGCCTCTTTCAGCATCAAGTCACAACACCTCTTGACATTTTCCATGATGACAGGTTCTTGGGATCGAAGGGCACTGTCTGAGAAGCCTTGGGAGAGCAGTCTTCGGCGACGACTGGATTCGTCCTTGTTGATCATATTTAGAGACGCTGCAGCGCCGTACCGGAACTCCCGATAGTTGGAAACTTTCATGAAGGCCGTTCTGGTGGCAGGACCTCCGTAGATGTCGTTCAGGGCGGCGGCACTGTTGAATAAGAGCTGATTAGGTCTGTAGCACACAATTGGGCCTTAGGTCAAATCATTATCTGAGAACATCATACTTGCTTGGTCGACTTGCTTACCATAACGTTGATGTTGTCTCCATTGATGCACATGAATGTCTCCCTTCCAGGCATGGTAAGCAGCATATAGGTCGGTGACTTTTGCCAGCCATGGTCCGGGATAAGAGGCGCAGGCACTGAAGCACAGTCGCTGGGTAATGGTGGCAAGAAGCTGGACCAGGATCAGTGACAATCAGATTGTCTTGAATGTGTCGGAGGAAGTCTCACCCAGACAGGGCCAAGTAGTAATATCGCGCCTATCAATGCTTGAAGCAGCTGTCGAGAAGACTTGAGTATTTCCTGGTTCGGATGCTGGAAATTCGCCGAAAAGGAGGTCATGGTGACCGAGACTCAATACACTAAGACGGCCAGTCTGGGAAGGTACGCCGGATGCACAACGGCCGAGCATATACACTGGAGGTGATGGCATATTTATGAGCTGGAAGCCCGGAGAAAACGTCATGCCGAACAAGTAGGCCTGTTGTGTACAATACCCCAGGGACGGCTAGCGAGCCAACAACGCTCAGCCAGTGTGGCAAGAGGTATCATGACGTTGCAGTACTGGGGAATTTTGATTTGGGTTTCCAGACAGCACGGGAGATTTGATGTCTAAGACTTCGAGCTCTCTCGTCTCAGCATTACCTTGGTCCCATGCAGAACGCGATTCCGCTGCTTGTCTGCTATTGATCTCTCTGAATCAAGGGGACTGCTAAATCGAGCAACGCTCGTTGCATGTGCTACGACTGCCGACGCAGCTTCTTCAGGTTAATGCTGTCAGATACTCGTCCGAATACTGGGTTAGCCGCAAGAGACGACATTTCGTGAAACGATCGCACTGTTTAAGAGGCGCTTTTGCAACGCCACCAGATGCTCAACGTGACGCCCCCATACGTATAATCATATTACCTGCACGATTAGCGTGCTGCCACTATGTGCGATAAAGACAGACCGCTTGAGACGAGGACATGATGTCGCTTCTCGCCTCAAACGCACCAAACACTAGCCCCTAAAGAGTAAAATTGACATGGAAGGGATCAGTCGAAAGCCGTAGATCCCACCCCCATCCTATTAGTGGTCTTTCCTTACACCTCAGCTACTGCTCAAGTGCTGCTAACCCCACAGAACAAGTACAAAGCAGTTTGATACAAGACGTGACGTCGAGTTCCTCGCCTCAGCCTCGTCTCACACTAGCCCCAAAAGAGCAAAAAGGACACGAACAGGATCAATGCCACATTGTGGGTCCAGCCGTTGTCTTAGCGACGGTCCCTTACTTCCCACGTGCAATATGCATGCTCTTCGGTGCCCACGCATAAGGGTCGAAAACGTGACGGTGACTTGCTCGCCTCAAGCATTTGACACTAGCCCCAGATGAGCAAAAATGGCACGGACAGGATCAGTGCCAAGTTATGAGGGTCCACATGTTGACTTCGCGTTCTTTCGGAAAATTCGTCGCAGTGTAGACGGCATTGAGGATCAGTCCTTGGACTCGGCGAGACGGTCTGCGTGGAGAATGATCCTCGATCATCTCGTTCTCTCGATGAGAGGTGGGCCAAGTTTCGCATCATGGTAGCGAGGCTAGTGTCTCTTGACATACGAGACATGTCATTGGTCCCGCATCCAACTTGCATTGGAGTGGCAGGATGCGAGTTCAAGTCCCTTGGCCAGTTGGAGTCAGATGCAGCCCTCTAGTAAGCCTTCCAGGTGCCGACCTGAGACATCTATTTCCTTCATATACATTTTATTTTGCATATAGAAATGGACATCGCTTCCTTTCTCAAAGAACGTAACGACATGTCTGTGGTTGGATATGAACTTTCACATCTTTAGATGGCCTCTAGCGACAAGGCCATATGCTGTCGAGCGTTGTCAGAGTTGCAAGAAACGCCGCAAAGTGCGTACATACTTCTACAAGAGTGCTGTTTCAGGCAGACTAACAATACGTCCAGCTATCTTCTTTCACCAAACGATGCAGCCAGTGCGATGTTGATTATGAAATACCTTTGCCGGTGAACGGTCGCGCGGCAAATCGCACACAACTGCTGTCGAAGTTCTCGGCCGCATATTCGGTCCTCGATCGCGGTCGTGAAGGGCATATCACCTTCGTGCACGAGCTCGTCACCATGAATGCACCACATAATCCTGTCTTCATACTGGCACAGGAACTTCTTGGTGTTACATATCTGGCCGAACAGAGCCCACTCATCAACGTGCGTACCCACTACATCTTCGATCGCTTCCTAAAGGCTCTCGCATATGGCTTGAATCGCGGAGCGCGAACGTGCGAAGTCCTTTCAGGCATGATTCTGCTGGCGATTATGGGACTAAACAATACCTCGCTGAACCAGAGAGTGGCAAGTGCAGACGACAACGACAAATGGACACAACATGTCTTCGCAGTGCGGCAGTACATCGTCGGCCATGCCGAACTCGACATGAATGTTCGGTTTGACAGAGTTCTATTTCAAAACATAGCCTCCGCGGCTTTGTTCATCGGAATCTCCGTTCCTGTAGACCCTGCTGAGCTTCCAATCAATGTCAATATGCCACAGTGGAGGGTCCAACGACTGAGATGCGCCGTCGACTGGGATTTAGCAAACAACCTGGACTGGCAAGACGAGATCGCTCAGCTTCCGAGACTACTACACATGCTCCGCCAACCCCTCAATGACTCCACAGCCACCGCATTGTGGGACAAGTTTTGCTTTCTTCGAGCAAGGCTGAAAAAGTGGACCGACCGACCGAAGCCCTTCACGGTAGCCAGTATTCGTGACTCGCAGGGCGCACAACTCGAATTAGATATGGAGATCGAAGAGCACCGCTTCATTTCCGAGAATCACACCTTCGAAGACTTCTACCTTTTCAGTGTTGCGCATCGATCACGAGTGACGCTTACAATTTGGACGACGGCCCTCATCACGGATAGTGCACTGTTGCGACTTATGCACTACTACCCCAGCCTGCGAGCCCAGAAAGGACAAGAATGGCTGGATGAGCTGCATTACAAGGTGCGAATGTTGGCAATAAAACTGTGTCGTTGCGTTTGGTTTGAGAGTAGGTTCGCTTCACTCGCCCACGCAGATGCGGTGGCATTGTGTCTTAACATGGCTCGAGAAGTGTTTACGAACTGCGAAGGCGAGGTACTTGATGAGTTGAACTGGACAGAAGGGTGCTTGGCTGCCAATACTGCACGCAGACGGAGACTTAGGGAGGCCGGAAAGGAAACTCTCTGTCTCGTTAGAAAACTCACACCGGGCTTTGTGGGGCATTGTAGGTGGCGAGATTAGCGATAAGCAAGGTCAGTATGATCAGAACGATCGAAATAAAGCCAAAAAGAAACCAAATAAGGCTGAACAAAGCCGTAAGTGCAGCCGTGTGAAGTCAAGTAGCGACGGGCGTATGGTCTGGGGTGAAGCCAGAAGTATCCTCAAACGATGAGCTCTAAAGCCTGGGGCAATATCTGGATTGAAGCTGCGTCTACAGCAATGTAGGTCTTGTCGGCTTAGCCTTGCGTTGATCACTTCCCCTGTTCTCCCCGATTTGCCGTGACGTACAGCCTTCTTCTCGCCAACCCGATCGTATCTGGACTTCGACTGAGCGTAAAAAGCGCCGCCACAAACCCCAGTGCTGCCACTCCGAGACACATCCGCATTTGATCCACGAAAGCTTCAGCATACGTGAGTGACACGGCTTCCCGCTGAGTCGTTGTTAATTCGGCAATGAGGCCAGGCGCCAGGGATCGTTGCAGATTTCGAAGCTCGTCAGCGGACAAGGATGTTCTCAGCGCATCGGCAAGGCGGTCGTTGAAGATTATGGTTGCAGCAGCGACACCAATAGCTCCAGCACCAAATCTCGTCTGTATGGAGGCTCCCTGTGCTGCGGCAGTGTCTTCTTCTGGATTCGCCAGGTTGAGGATGAGTTGACACGGAGATATGGTCATACCGATTCCTAGGCCGAGTAACGTTTGGTAAGCATAAATGGGATTGTAGACTTCTCGCGTGGTGGGGATCGAAGAAAGAAGGCCGGTAGCCAGAACTATAAGAGCAGCTCCAACACAGGCTGCTGGAGCCAAGATCTGCCGCTTGGCCAAGATACCAGATACAATAGCGCCAGCGCCAGAGAAAGCTGGATATACCATCAATCGTAACCCGGCGGTGATGTTGCTGTCCCCATTGCGGAGCTGGAATAGTAGGGAGAGATTCACCAACGCGACCAGATAAACATACCCAGAACAGAAGTTCATACTTTCTAATCGTCAGCATATCTCAGAAGAAGATGGGGGCTTGTGCTTACAGCAGTGTTGACCCAGAAAGACGACCAGTAAGTACACCCAAAGGGAGAATCGCCCGAAGCCGTCCTAGGTTCCTATACGTCAAGTAGTAACTCCACGCAGGAAATGATACCAGACATAGACCCGAACAGATCAACGTCACGATGATCGTTGCGCTGTTCCAATCATATTCGGAGCGGCCAGCTTCGCTCATTGCAAATACAAGTAGTGTCGAACCACCAATCAGTAGGGCACATCCGAAGATGTCAAACGTGAGAAACAGGTTCCAACATTCTCTCAATTTGATACCGGACAATCTGAGCTTTGTGACGGCTGGCCGATGTGCCATCACCGTCCCAGCGATGAGCGCAAGGCACAAAGGGGCTGGGAAAAGATAACACCATCGCCAAGTAGATGTCTGTGGGATGGCACCTCCGAGGATCGGACCCAGAACGGTCCCGAACGCATATCCAAGGCCTCCAAGCATCGATGGAATATGTAAAAGATGTGGTGGCGTGCGTTTCAAGCTCGTGATGAAGAACAAACATTGTAGTCCTGTGCCGCCAAGTCCTTGCAGAGTGCGGAAGGCGATGAGTTGATTGAGGCTCTGTGATAAGCCGGCCGCGAGAGAGAACAATCCAAATAGCAGAAATGATAAGACCGACATCGTCAGGTCGCCGAATGCATCGCTCGCTCGAGACATTGGAATCGCGAAGGCTAGAAAGGTCAATTGGTAGCTCAAGACCACCCACACTGCCTACAATATGAATAAGTTAGCATGTTTGAAACGTGTCCGGTTGCAACTCTGCCTACCTTTGCTGGATCATTGAAATACTCTCCTATCGCCACTAGGGCTGTAGGGGTAATTGAAGTTTCAATGACGGCAAGAGCCAAGCCAAGCATCGCTCTTCACACACATGTTAATCGATCTCCACCGTTGAAGGAACGTCTCACATATGTAACATACGAGAATAGCAGCAGGTACAATCGCCAACCCGGCTCCCATGTCGAATCCTTTGTTGGGCCGGCAGTAGGCTCTTTCGTAGGTAGTGCGTTCGGTGATACATGGTGCGTTGTCGCCATGATACTCCACTGGCAAGAATGATCCGAACGAAGGTGATGATACCGTCGACGACATGGCGCAGGAGATCGAGCGGGCGACTGAATTTATTTGCAGAACATTTGTCGATCGATGCCAAGTACCTGAAGTCGACCTCTGGCCAATTGGAAAGAAACTAGTCTAAAAGAAGTAGGAAAGACAGTCCACGGGCATGAAGGATGACTGCCAAGTAATGGAGAAAGATGATTCCAACTCTTCCTTCCACGCCGCTCTCCAGATCGTCCCGATGGTTCGATGCTGATCGAGATGAATCCGCATCCAGCTTTCAAGGGGTGAATTGGCCAGATCCTGCGAGACTTGGGCCGAGTAGAAGCGCCGACTTGCCATTGAAGAGCTGCTCTCTCTAGAATTTCTTTTCCAAGAACCCCAGCACGACCGCATACCCCCTCTCATACTCCCTCCTCTTCCCCTCATCCCCCAGCTCCGCCCTTGCACTCATCCATCCATGAATCTCGCCCTCCCACCTCTCTACAACTTTCTCCTTTGCCGCCAGCGCCTCTCCAAACTTCCTCACCGTCTCCGCATCCTCGCCTCCACTCGCCAACATCATACTAGGAATCGTGATCTTCTTCGCATCTTCGGGATCCACCTGCGCGGGCGATGTCTGGATCCCAACACTCCAGGGGTTCCACGGCAGCCCAGAAGTCACAGAGACGATCTTTCCTCCCCAGCAGAAGCCAATGCTGGCCCATTTCTGCACGCTCGGATAGGCGTTCCCCAGGGCGGGCATGATCGTCTCGATCTTCGATAGGAAAGGGCTGGCATCTCCCAGTTTTGCTAGGAATGCGCCGAACTTCTGCTTTCCTGACTCGCTGCCACCCATCCATTCTGGCTCGGCGGGGGCGCCTTCGAAGAAATCGGGCATGATGACGAGGTAGCCTGCACTTGCCAGGATGTCGGCGCCTTGGAGCGTTGGTGTGCGGTAGCCGAAGATGTCGTAGATGTGGAAGATGGCTTTGTTGGCAGAGGTCGGGCCTGTGACGTAGCATTTGATGTTGGCGTAGGTCTGGTAGGTGCCTTTTGGGGTGTAGGAAGCCATAGCTTTGGGGACTGGCGTTGAGCAGCAGGCTTTGGATTCGTGAGTGCTCGTCATGATGGTTCGATTTCGTGGTGGTCGGATGGAAGTTAGGAGTTGTGGATTCTCAATGTTGTGGGCTTGTGAAATGTAACCTTGCGAGTCTCATGGCAATCGAAGGGTGAAAACAGCGGACAACCAATGTCGGCTTTTAAGTAGAATACGCATTCTTGAAACTCCCAGTCCTCGCCATTGCGATGCAGGGCGAGAGGAGCGAAATCGCATGCCACACTAGAGCCCGGTGCGAGAACGCTTATCACACATCAGACACTTGTCTTCCGAACAGGAGCTTCTCCACGCAAAAGTACCTACGGTGTTAAAAGTTTGATCCGAATCAATGCCCGGCATATTAAAAGATGATGTGTTGCAGTGGGCGAGCGAGGCCGAAAACCGATGTCCGAGGTATTGGGCCGATCTCGGAATCGCCACGCTTGTTGCGTAGTGGTGGCAAACTGCCTTCCATTGACTGTATTTGTCTTTTGCATTCAGCGGCATTGAGGTGCAAGCAACGTACTCATGGCCTTGGCTAGTCAAGAGCCGACCCGCCTACTATGCACGCTTCTCGATGTGTTGCATCTCCACTTCTTAATGTCATTGACCACGGCCGCTGTGCATGTCGCTTGACATCTTATCATTCAACGGCTTCGAACTCTTGCGCATGTCCTGCTACTACTGGGCCACTTCTCTTCCAGCAGCCCGCTAGTGGGAGGATAACGCGCAATGTCTTGTCTGATACATCCATGCCAGATACTGTCATCATGCAAACACTTCTCTTCTTAAGGCAAAGCCTAGAAGTAGAAAAGCCCTCAACCCCAGCGTGGCACGTTACTCGCTATGTTCGTGAGGGTGTCACTGATCGTATGCGAGACATCGGTCGAAGACTTCGATCGCTGGCCGCTCAACTATTCAGATTGTCAGCCCGTCAATTTTTTCCTGGCAGATGCCTACTTACCTCCATGCCGACGCTACGATGCAGCTGGACGAGCCAATCGACGTAGCTACTGGCATCTCCATTGCGGTCCTCATAGAGCAGGCGAGCGAATTCGAACTCGGCGCCATCGAGACCTTGTCGCGCCAACTGTATGGAAAGGCCTTTCGATCCTCTGCCACTACCAGTGCCTTGATCCATCGCCAGGAGAATATTTCGTGCTTGGGCGTTGAGTAAGGTTTCTAGCACCGGTAGGGCGTTCATGTTAGAGTCCAACTTCTGCAGGTCATCGAACCCAGGACCGAATAAGTCCTCGAGAAGGTTAGGGCTGACGAGTTGATGTATCCAGAGAATCAGCATTTGGCCATTGTCGACAAGATATGCTCCTCCTTCTTCAATATTCGCAAAGCTTGCTCGAATTGCACGCGGCATCTTTAGATGACCATTTTCGTCTGCAAAGCCTTCTGACGGCTCGAGGGTGTGCAGTGCAATGATGCGGGGGTACAGATACAAACTTAATTCACCAGCGCTCATGCCCTTGATAAGTCTGATTTCGTGTATTCTTCGATCACTGGGCTCTTTGCCTCCCTTTAATGCGCGAGACTTGATCAACCCAAGCACATACATGGCAAACTCCTTCAAGTTTTCGGGCATGACAAGCTTGCCTGGCGGATGGGATTCGGAGTGATGTTTTCTGTACCCAGCAAGAACGTCTGTTGCCTTGTCCTGGATAGCTTGCCGGACATCTTGCAGAGAGCGTTCAGGGATCCTTGCGGCTAACTCCTTGGCAATAAGCGAGAGCACAGCATCCTGGTCGACGAATCGCAGACTGTCACGGGCATTCTCGGTCACCGTGGCAACAACATTCGTGCATCTCACTCGCCGCTGTCCGCCAGTGGTAGTGTATAGCAGAGCAGACTGGAAGTGAGCGTCGTTCCTGGTCTCAAGCTTACCATCGTAGCTGAAACTTGCAGACAACGCGCTATCCTCTGTGATGGTGCCCATCTCCAGATCAGCGCCAAAGGTGTGCTGTGTGAAGTTGCCGCTGTAATTTGAGAGCTGAAGTCCGTTGCTGCAACGAATCTTCATCAAAGCCGCAAAGCCTTGCTCTCGCTGAATAGTGTGCACGAGCTCGTTCTCAAGCTTGAGCGTATCTCGAGGGTAGGCCCAATTTGGATAGTAAAAGGTCTCACCACCAGTCTTCTCAGACACATGTCCGATGGTCGTAATGTCCAGATATCCGCCGGCAGGTGCCATCAAAAAGAAGTCAACACCCACACCAGCCTTGACCATATCGGCTTGCAATTTCTTGTAGAGCTGGTTCTCAACCCGCAGTAATGTTTTCTCTTGCTCCGGGTTCTCGTTCGAAGCACTTTGAACGCCACGATCTCGTACTGCAAGTCTTCCGGGCCCGAACGTGGGTAAACTTGCAAGACTGCATATGACCTTGCCACCTGTCTCCGACAAGGCCGACAGTGCAGCCACGAGCGAAGGTAATAACGCGGGTTCCGCTTGCTTGATGCGCTCGAACATGGTGGGTAGTCTTTGTAGAAGCGTGACAACGTTTGACTTGGCTTCAGCCGCATCTGTGAAGAGATAGTGATTGGAGATTGGCGAGAATGGATCTTCGAGATCTGACATGACGAGTTCTTGAGGTGCCGACTGTTCGGCCGATACGTTGTAGAAATGGATTTCCCGATCGAAAGTCACAAACCCGACTTTGGCCCCTGGCGGCACCTTGGTTGAATTTGAAGGCGTCTCTCCATTCTGCTCCTCACTATCTTCTTTCGAGCCCGCATATTCCAAATCGTCGCCATAGAGCGCAGTCAGTATGCCGTCACACATGGCCTTCAGAAAGCCCCGATTGCAGCTCTCGGCGCTGACGTCGAGCAGGAAAAGGTAGCGCATGCCAACCGGCTCCTTCGACCAGTATTCTTTGGGCACAAGGAACTCGCAAGTACCAAGCAATAGCTCAGGTCGTTGCTGTCGATCGACTCGCACTCCTGATGGATCTGTCGGGGCGAAGTATTCGGGTGGAACTTCATTCGGATGCCCGCATAAATTGCAAGTCATTCTGTTGCCGCCATTGGAGAAGACCATGAACGGATTTACATAAGCTCGACACCTCCTGCATCGTGGCGGGCCAATCTCTCCAAAGTCCAGAACGGGAATCGCAGACTCGCCATCTGCCTGCTTGGCCAAAGGCTGAACGATCAGTCCAAGAGGAAGGGCAGTAGTGGCCAATTGCTCTTGAGAGTTGGGTACGCAGTTGACCGTCAAGCGTGCATATTTAGGCGAGGCATTTCCTTGGTCAAACGCAACGAATGGTGTAGTGGCTGGTGGTGGCAGTCGTTGCTCCATCGTGGGGTATACATGGCTCTTGTAGTAGTCGGCCGGTAGGTCTCTACTCAGCGGTATGCTAGGCACCTGGTCCGGATTGACTCGTCCCTGTGCAGCTGCGGCTTGCGAACCAGCTTGCTGCAATGTTATTGAAGCACCTGGTGCTGGGGCCATGGGCTGTGGGATTTGCTGGCTGCCTGGCTGCGGTAGTTGCTGAGACTGCCATGGCTGTGTAGTTTGCCACGAAGCTGCTGCTGGATCTTGACCTGGTTGTGCCGGTAGCTGCCCGTTCATGAACTGCCCTCCTGGTGGTGCACCGAGTCCCTGCGCCCCTCCAGCCGGTTGTTCAATCTGATGGTATGCATGTCTGTCCTTCTTCCTGCGTGCGGGCTGTGGTGCCCCTCCATCCATGCCCATCTGACCCATCTGCTGTGTCAACCCATTCATGTCTTGTTGTCCGTCGTACTGCTGCTGCTGGGGATACCCCATCCCCGGCTGCTGTCCGTAACTCATGTTCTGTGGTTGTGGTGGATGGCCTGGTGAGGTGGAGGTAGCTGTCTGTCGATGTCGACTTTTGATGGTGTTACGCTATCGGAAAAGGTGCTACAGGACGAGAGTGGGAAGGGTGTCGATTCGTTCGAGGGTGGTTTTGACGAGGCGCACATGTGGCAAAGGGCGAGGCATTGAGGAAACAATTGTTGGAAGCTCGAGATGATTCGGATCAAGCCAGCTTTCCCCTGCGCCTGGAACATCTACTTCCTCAACACACGTGTCGGCTTTGCATTACGTCTCGGTGCGGCTGAGTCTTACTATGCTACAAGTCGTGTGAGTTGCCTCTGGACCCCGTTGCTGCACTGCTGGGAGCGACGTTCATGAGCGTCTTTCCCGAAAGTGAAGTTGCAAGGTCGACTTTCGACTTTCTGTCTGCCCGCCGCCAAGATCAATCCCACGTGCTACGCGTGGTTCTCGCGCAGCCGACAAGCCGAAAACAGCTTATCGCGATAAACGCGTGCTTCGCCCGTCGCTAAACATCACTCTCCTCCAGGCTTCAATGGGCCCGCGCTTTGGAACATGTCACAAACTTGGAAATGAACAACATTCGCATGGATGAGAGGAATCGAATCTTCGTGAAGTCCACAGACTCGCCATTCGTGGAGATGTCAATAAAATCGAGCATTTCCCAACGTTCGAATCGATTTCTTTCCTTTCTCATCACCTCTTTCTCGAGACAACTCCTTTGACATCACTACATCTCATTCGCATTCAACCGCCATGGATCCAAACACCACAACACGTGAGAGGTGGACTCAAGGACTCGTCGACCAAAGGATCCCTTCCACCTGGCCCGCAGCAATCAAAGACCGTGCCACCATCCTGAGATCCCTGATTGACAAGCTCGGCCACCATGAAGCCATGGCCCGCAACAATCAGCAAACCTTCATGACCCCTGCCAACTCCAAGAACAAAGTCTACTTCATGTGGGACTTCGTGGGTCGCACGATTGTAAGTGCACTGATTTGCCATCGTGTCCAAGAACGGCGTACTGACGGTCACATGAAGGGTTTCCTCCCCAACTTGTTCGATGTTACTTCCTTGAACAGCATGGACCCCGTGCTGTTTGCTGTGTGGGAGGATGTGCAACAACGTTGTGGGATGGCGGCTAGTCTGATCCTCGACACCCAGCCTGGTATGTTGAACATGATGGTGGAGCAGACCTACCCAGCGACGACTGGTAACCACCCGGAGTTTGGAGACGACATCATCGAAGAAGCACGTAGGCTGAAGAATGTTTAAGGTCGGAGGATGGGTGGAAGTACACTCATGTCATAACCCTTTTCCGAACGTCTTGGCTAGCTGAGCTTCAGTTGGAAAAAGGCTGAATTTCTCAAGCATGGACTGACGGTCCTGTTCTTACTCATGTGCAATGGTAGGCAAGCTCTTCAGCAGTCGTAGCAAACGTTCCATACCACCAATGCAGCGATGCCGATACAATCCTACTTCAGTTGAATCTCGTCGCCTCGTCCGATCGTGATGTATACCACTCTTCATCGCTCGTGCTTGCCTGCAAGGAGAGAGGCAAATACCAACAAAGCGTACCGCGAGAAGCTTTCGCTTTCTACCCTTCCACTTTCACCAAGCGACCCCAGACCCGCGGAAGCAAGTTATAAGGTCGTGAGAAGTCGCTTCCAAACTCAACGACGTCCCACGCTCCAGCGCTCATAACCGCTGTCTCGACGTCAACGCCCATGGCACAGCCACCGAGCAGAGGGGACCAGATGATATTCCATATTCCTATAATGGTCAGTAGCTGCGATAGCAATCCTTGTGTCGGGGCAAACGTACTCTGAACGACTCTTGTCAAGTTGTCCTTACTCGCCACATGTTCCCAAAACAGGAACTGTCCTCCAGGCTTCAGCAGTCTATGGGCCCGCTTTGCAGCATCCACCGCATCTGGTACAGAGCACATGACTTGCATGCAAATGATCGTGTCGAGGCTACCATCAATGATGCCATGAGCCTTGAGAGCCTCATCATCTTCAAATGCAGCGTTGATGGATGTATAAATGGGACGAATCTCTGGCAGGCTTTCGATCTTCTCCTGCAAAGCTGGGATGATCTCCGAATTCGGCTCAATGCCATACACGTGAGTGAGAATCTTGGAATTCATCCGAGGGAGCTGTGTGCCGCAACCTGGACCAAGTTCTAGGGTTATTCCGTCGGCTAGAGCGACGAGACGAGGTACTGGACTGGCGTCTGCTTCGCATTTGGCGAAATCGTGGCCTGAGGACGAGGATTAGACCGTTGTCGAGGTGGTCCAAGTTTACATGCTACGACGTACTGAGGCAAGTGTACAGGCGTGCAAAGGTGCGATCGCCTATCTTACCAAATCCCGAAAGGAGCATCTCGAACAAGCCTGCCAGGATGTAGTCAGCGACGGGGTCAAGGGTTTCGAGGGCAAGAGTACATACATTTCAGGCCGTACCGAATCAGCGGCCATCGCTCGGTGTACGAAATGAAACGTTCTTTGATGTCCAAAGCCATGGCTGGAAGTCAATTGCACGACTGGTTGGTGGAGTCTTACGTGCAAGTATTACTCTGGCGCAGCTGACGCAGAAATCCAATGTGCAGTATGCAAGAACTTTTGTACCTTGCTAGTGTCCGAGATGTGGTGTTGGGTATGGCGAGAAAAGTAGAAAGTCGCTTGGCCTCAAATTGGCATACCACAGAAGTGCGAAAAAAAGGAAGAAGCTCAGAAGCGAGAATTCGGGGGCGGGAGCTCGATTTATATTCAGGGCGGGTTACATCTACGCGGCCCGGTCTGCAGCTGAGCGCCAGGGTTACATCATGTCTCAACGAGGTCGGCTGAGACTGCGCGCCCCTTCTCGCATTATGGGAGGAGGCGAATGATACTGACCAAAAGGATTCTTCGTAAGAGCACTTCTGCCGAGTGCTGCTTGAAGCCGCTCATTTCGACTTTGTGCGGACTAACGAGAAGATTATCGCATGAGTATCGTGGCTTTGCGCGGCAAAGCGGCGGCCCTCATGGGCGGCGACGACTGATGTCTCATCTTCTTCACCTCGTCGGCACACAATACATGTGTCTTACATATCGGACGGCGGTGATCTTTTCCGAGAAGCGTCAAAGTTCCGAGGCGTCTGCACGGCCGTGATGGTGCGTACGTCGCTGTCGAGAGTTTTTGATAAATGGTGATAGTGGGGGTGCTTCCGACGAGTCCAATTGTGATGTGGGAGGAGGGCGGCATATCAGCTCGACGAATGAGATTCAGGATGCGAGCTGAGCTGAGCTCGGGCCGACTCTTCCCGACGCACTACGGCCGCTATCCGAACCTTCTTTTGGACGTCACCTCCTGAAATCTCACATCGTTCTTTTCTTTCGATACAGAATTCCTGGATCTGTATCAGAGGTGTGCTCCCTGATCAGCTGGCGAATGCAAAAGACTCATACTACGTAGCTCATTCGATGGTAAAGCGATTTGCAACGGCGCAAAAGAAGGGTCATGGTTTTGGCACGTGGAAGCTCGAAAAGGTGCCGAAAGACATCATCGTCACCAAAAGACGACCAAGAATTTAGCAGCTTATCGCCACGAGGAGTTGTTATTCGAGCAAGTATTCGAACCAGCATTCCTAATTCTCAACAACATCTTTGCGTAGCGCTTGATGTATGCGAGAATTTGTCCCGTGATTGGTCTATGTTCATTGCCAGCCACTTCTCTCATGCTACCGTCAGGAGTTTGTAGACGTGTGCTACAGCGACGACCGCACGGTATGTCTCGCAAAGCGATGCGTGGTATCAATCACTGGCTTCCGAGGCCTTCCTGTAGGGGTTGCGCTTCGAAGACTGGGTCATATCCAAGCAAAAACTCTAAATTAAAGGGATCCCAACCTTCGAGCGTCGGCATTGGAGGATCAAGGCTGCTGTCTAATAGAGACATGGAGGGAGGATGGCTGACAGAACTGAACGATGCGTCCACTTGCGAATCTGCAAACCTGCCGGGGGTTCGTTGTTGTTCTGGAGAGACGTCGTGGAGTTCAGTCGAAGGATTTATGGACGAGTCGGCGGCGGCAGTCACTGTGTGGCAGCGTCAGGGTCTCAGGTCGAGTCTCGCACCAGGATTGCTTGTCCAACTTACTCATGTGGCCGATCAAGACTTCTAGTCGGCGCAAGCACAGAGCGCACTTAGCGCCTCGTCGATTCGTATTGTACAGCTCTTCGATGGCTTCGGCCGCACGGCGGACAAGGCTCTTCTTGTTGCTCGAACTGCTCGTCACTGACTCTTCCGCACGACATGTCAAAAGGGCATGTGAGAAGACGACTAGAGCCGCGTTGAATGCTTTGCTGGCATTAGCTATGGTGTCACATCGACTGACTCATTTGTGCAATGACCTACTGTAGTAAAGCGCATACCACCACTCTCCAAGTAGACATCGACGATCGACTGGGCCGAGCATGATAACATGAGCAAGGTCGATAATGAACGTTGCCGAGTCAAACGTAGTCTGAAGTGCCGAGGAGTATACTGCTCTAGATGCTGGAGATAGTGGTTTCTGGTCGGTGGGCTGAGCACACCTTATTGCTGATAGAGCTCTCGCCAGCATTGGTCGATGTAAAAGTATGTTCAAATTGTGGTAGCGCAAAGTTAGGACGACTCTGAATGTTGCCATTTGTCGCTCGTTCTCGCTGTTGAGCTCTGGAAAATCCTGTACTCTTTCAATCAGTGGAAGGCAGTCAGGCAGCTCGAGGGTCCAGTCCTCCAATTCTTGTTCGAGTACGAGCGTTTGGCACGAAAGCGCAGTCATACCCGAGTCTTTGTGATCTGGCCGATCGATGCCGATGTTATTGTCGAACAGCTTCGCTAGCACGGAGCTAGTGATTTGGTACAGCTTGATAGTGGCTGTGAAGAACTCGACGCCCAGAGACGCGGAAGACGCTAGGTGAGAGTTGTCCTGAGGCGGACTAATGTCTCCTGATAAGGTAATTGTGACATATTCCTGTGGGATAATGGAAGGACGTCCGAACGTCATGCTCAGCGTTCTATGAGGTATATCGGCGTTGATTCGTCGCAGAGCACGATGGATGAGATTGACTTACCTGTCTACAATGATACACCCATACCAAGTTCGCTTCCGTCGTTCACGATCTGGTATAGGAAGTCCATCAGCAGCTGTACTAGAGTGAAGGCCCAACTGCATGGCGGCCTTGACGGCTAAGCCGTGCACGGCCCAAGTCGTGATGCTCGACGGTGTCCCTTGTAGGTATTGTGCCATCAAAATCAGACATTGCACGGTCTCAATGGTTGTATGTTCCAGAGAGTCCAGCGAACAAAGCTGCCTCGCTCTAGAGAAGTACAAGGTCGACTCTTCCTGCCTGGCTTCCCATCCACTGGGGTCTTGTGCATCTGTCGTCCATGTAGTATGCACCGCTAATGCAAACACGACATTGAGAAGGGCGATCCAAGACGGCTGGACCATACGTCGGCGCTGTCGCCAAGCGTTGTAAGTTGCCACAAAATGCTCTTGGACTAGATATGGATACAAAGCTCCCGTTCCGTCGAAGTATCGTTTCAACAGCTGCTGAGCACGGCTATCCTCTGGCAAAGCGTATGATTTTACCGTGGAGGTGAATTGACCATCGCTTATAATGATACGACGAGGAGATGCAGGCTTCGAGATGGTGAAAGCCTTACTGATATGGCTGCCTCGGGACGTCGAGCTTGAGTGATGCTGCGTGGGACTCTGTGATGAGGCGCTCCGAGAATCTCGTCCATGCACATTTACTCGTTGTCGCAAGGGCTGCAGCACTCGAGCTGCGGTCTCTGAGACATCTCGCATGAGGGCAATATTCGATGACGGCCCAAAGTATCCCGGATCGGCTGCACCTGCGTGCACGAAGTGCGCCAAACCATCGGTAGAGCTGTCTTGAGGAGTAGCCTCTACTATAGGCGAGTCTCCTACTGTCCTTGGATAGCTTGTGGATGCAGGACTGCGAGTCACAGAGCTCGGCTGTTGTGTAGACTGGCCTTGCATGTTCTGAGCCTCGCTCCGGGCCAAGCGGCGCTCCAGCTCCTCCATGCGATGGACCAAAACGTCCACCTGTGCCGGCTGGCTTGCCAATGCAGTAGACACCCCATTGTGGATAGCATCGTTGAGATACTCGCAGCGTATGTCTAGCTCACTGCAAGAAGAACATGTTGGCCGTCTTCCGTTGCAGCGGGACTTCTTCCGTCGGCACGCATTGCATGCTTGAGACACACGTTGACGCTTCCGCGGCGGCTGCTCGCGGTCTGCTTCCGCCATGGTCGTTACATTATTGCAGATGTCGGATGTGCCGCGGAACCGTACAGTATACGCGGCGTTGTTGAAGAGGTGAGATCTCAAGCTGGAAGCCCGGATCCCGAAGACTTCCGTTCCCCGCGGATGTCGCCGCGGATCAGCCGAACTGTCACCTTTGTCAGCCTTGTCAGCCTTGCGCCACGGCTAGATACCCGGCTGCGACTCCCAAGAGCCATGCATCAACTCCACAAAGTATCACACCATACTTCGCACGCTAATGCTCACACCCTCAGCAACAACCAATGAGTACCACAGCTGCTATGCAAAGATGCGCATGGGTAACGATGCCCGGACGAAAGGCTCAGATCGAAATGCGTAACATCGACATTCCTAGTCCAGCAACCGGTCAAGTGCTTGTGAAGCTAGAGGTCTCCGGACTGTGGTCCGTCAGCGTTACATTCGTGAAACTGTATTGAGCTTCTTGGCTGATTCTCTGACAGCCACTCGGTTATACAGTCCATATACGGAAATAACCCCTTGGACACTAACATCGTTGGCCATGAGGGCGTAGGGACGGTTGTAGCTGGTGGGTCAACACACTTAACACTCCCACACTAAGCTGACAAGTGATGACCAGTTGGACCAAAAGTCAACTCTGCTGCTTTCATGCATAGACGAGTCGGCGTATCATGGCTGCACAAGACCTGTGGCCGTTGCGACACATGCACGATCGACCGCTCGTACTGCCCATTACAAGACAACACTGGCAGGGTCAGTCTGAAAGTCCCCCTGTCTTGATTTCCCAATGCTGATATTGTACCGAAAAGAATGCGCCAGGTACTCTTCAGGGTCAGTTCTTGCGAAGAAAGCTTGTTGGAAAGAAGCAACGATGCTGACCCAATGCTGCAGAGTACTGCGCAGCCGATGCAGAGCATGTCACGAACATTCCCGATGGACTCTCTTCTGAAGAAGCAGCGCCCCTGCTCTGCGGTGGCGTCTCCATGTATGGAGCTCTTCGTCGGGCACATCTGCGACCGGGAGACTTCGTTGTCATACCTGGAGCCGGCGGTGGATTAGGACACCTTGGAATACAATTGGCCATTCTTCAAGGCCTTCGTGTTATCGCAGTCGACTCGGGCGGGGACAAGAAGGTCTTGTGCAAGTCCTTAGGGGCCGAGCACTTCATTGACTATGCTCTGACGCCAAAAACGGCGGCTGAGGTCCATAAACTTACTAATGACAAGGGAGCTCATGGCGTGATCTGCGCTTCAGGGTCGCCCATGGTCTACGACAAGGCGATTGCCATGCTTCGACCGTGTGGCAAGTTGATCTGTGTTGGGATCCCGCCGGCAAACTACCGCATGTCTGTCAGTCCGTTCGAGTTGCTGGTGCGTGGACTGCACATAATTGGATCTTCCGTTGGAAATCGGCAGGATATGGACGAGCTCATGGCTCTCGCAGCCAAGAGAAAGGTTCAGGCTGTGGTGGATGATCACTTCGCTTTATCCGAGCTGTCAGTAGCGATTGAGAAGCTGAGACGGGGAGACATAGCAGGCCGTGCGATCATACACATGACTTGAATAAGTATATCTGAATTAGATCTGGGCTCGTTAAGGTGCTCCACATCGCTCCACGATCTCATTGTAGAAACAGATCTACAAAGGCAGCATCGCCCCAAGAAAGACCTTAACCGCAACGTATGACACGTTGTCCATGCATAATGCCAGAGCCAGGGTGTATACAAAGATCTGGACAGCGAAGCGCCTGGAGGTCGAGTGAATGGGTATCCGTTGACTTGAGGTGCTTGAGGTGTAACTCACCGCGTATGAGAGTCCTTCGACAAACTGATGAACGTATTGTCCAGCCTGACATATCGATTGCTCCAGTCACAGGAAGACTTATCGAAGGAGTATTCGTGCAAACATCATTGTGCATGAGATGACCCCATGGCTGGCTCAGGGGATGAAATAGATCGCTCTGTCTACTCATGTGCCTTCAGCAGTGTCTGTTTGTCTACCTTAAACACTTATCCGACTGGCGATCAGTCCTCAGACCATGATTCACGATATGTTGCCAGGCTCTAAGCGTGCTACGAGACTTCGATCCTTGCAAACTTGCAGACCTTGTTCCTTCGAACCGGGTGCTATGGACATTCGCTATTTGGCAACCTTCGGAGCAAGGTATACCATGAGGCTGCGAAAGGACTGATAGGAGAGCATGTTTTCCCGGTCAGTTGTTGATGCCTTCAAACACACCGTGATATGGTCACTGATAGGCTTTGACTGATTGTTTAGGCACGAGCTGCTTGTTATACCGCATGATGGCTGCCAGACATGGTGAAGGCGGGAAGAACTTGCCATCGCATAGAATAAAATGGCAACCTCTTCGACTCGGCTACCTCTTCGCAAGCGGTATCATCAACGCAGAGACTCGAGAAATTCAGAAGTCACCAGTCGTCAATACCGCATCTTTCAATCGTCGAACATGTCGAACACACAACGGTCAAGCAATTCCAACCGCAACACAAGCTCCAACAACAGCTTCAACTCACCGTCCCGAACTACCCTCTCGACAGAACATGCCTGCAGGAATGGTGCTGAAGCCTTGCGGATTTACTCCGAGCAGCCATCGCCCATCCTGGAATTCGAACTGCAGCTTGTTGAAATGCGTAACTTGATGCACGAAACTCCCGGATCCCCACGCATCTACAATTTGTACAGGACTATGACGGCTGGCGCGATCAGCTTCAGGGATAACGATGTCGCCGACCGCGATTTTGTGCACATAAGTGGCGCGGATGTCTCATGTCTTGGGCAGACCTTCAAGTTTGAGGAAGAACTTGATGCCGTCGGCTTCAGATTGTCGTGCATTGGCCGGATTCTAAACGAAATCAGGTCGTTTTTGCTCAGGGCTGGCGAGGCGTGGCAGGAGAATATCCGGGGTCAGGGATCTCAACTGCCCGTTTCGCGCGACTACTACTTGCCTCGTTGATGGCGTAGCTGCCTCTGCAGGCTCTGCTTTGCTTTGGAGGGATGCTATTTGATGACTCGTTCCGATCTTTCTTATTTGGCCTTGTGACCTTGACTTGTATATGTATCTTATCACGTTAATCGGTATGGCGTTGTTATCTGACCAATTTTTGCGAGAATTTACCGTATCAGGGGCAACTTGCAAGGCCATGCGCTTGAAGAATTGGCCAAGTCGAGTTTCAACATCGCGGTAGCTCAAAGGGACAGCAACGACATTAGTAGACATGCTTTAGGTGCGATGTGATGGATTGATTCGCCCCCACCGTGAATCTCAAGTCGTCGAACGTCGGTGACTTGGAATTGACCTGTGAGATTGTGGCGTGCTTGATCGTGCGCTTCTTTCTCCTTACCATATTCGATGGCCCGCTCTGCAAGTATCTATCGGTATGTTCTTCGTATGTGGCATTAGGCCCTGCGGACAGCAAACAAACACTTGCAACGTGGATTGTGCTTACTGCCAGTATCGCTAGCCAATGACTGCTCCGTCATATGTGTTCAGCCCAAACGCTGGGTACCGTAGCGTCCTCGTCAGCCGATGACTCTTCAACACTCGCGCGTTCTCGTATGCAAGCGAGTCATGCTTAATGAAGCTTCGGTGAGTCCAGAGAATTTGCAGCAATGTGAGCGACAAGCTGGATACAACTTCGCTGCTATGGCGAGCCTGGTACTCGAATAGAGAGTAATTAAAATGCTTCATAGGGCGTGGGTTCCGAAATGCATAACGCCTCTCGAGCCTTAACACTTGCCAATGAGGCTTGGGCAGATTTCATGTCTCTTCTGGTGCCGTTGTTTTTCACTCTGTTAAGTCTACCTTCGGGCGTTTGTTCGTAGACCTGTATCGCGGCGTGTAAGCACTTATAGATGCATCTTGGACAAGCTGCAGCATACGTACTCATGACGCTGAAGATCGCCCTCAATCCCCTCAACAACCTCATCATCGCCACCAGCATGTCCCATATGCTTGCCTCGTCGGGTCTTCGTCTGCAGCCAGGGCCCAGTGAAAAGATCTTCAACCTCTTCTAAGGTAAGACCAGTGGTCTCCGGCACTAGCAGATAGACGTAAAGCAGCGATACCAGACACCAACATGCAAAGAAGATAAAAGCTCCCCAGTTATCTGTGTTGGCCAGCAGTGACGGGGTTGCGTAGCTCATTGCGTAGTGAAATATCCAGGAGAACGTTTGGGATAGCGTGTTGCCGAATGATCTGATCTTGTTCGGCCAGAGCTCAGCTCCAAAGACGTAAGGAAGGACAAGCAAGCCTACTTCTGGGTCAGTCGTCGATACTTTGCAACGTGGATGTGTCCCTACCAATAGCCCAACCAAACGCATGAACGAAGATCATCGCCACTGCAGCCTGCGAAGCTGAAGACGACACGGCACCATGAGAGTCCTGCTCCACCTTGATATAAGTGCCCACATAGATGTCGGTAATCGTCTGTATAGTAGCGCCGATGAAGAGTGAGCGGCGCCGGCCAAGTGCGTCGACGAAGAAGAACGATGCTAGCAGAGAGAAACAAAGCTTCGCCACGGCGTACATGCCACTGATGAAGATATTGTGTGCCGTGCCACCCGAGTTTGGACCATTGATGATTTTCAATATTGAGACCAGATAAGATGTCAAGGAATTAGCGCCCGAGAGTTGTGGAAGTGCAAAGAGGATGATTGCTTGTTGGACACGGCGCAAGTTTGACTTGACGGTGAACGTCTCTTTCACCACTCTTAAAACCCCAGCGGCGGATGGCTGACCGCTGTAGTGGAGCTCAGTTTCTTGGCGAATGTGTGACTCAATCTCGTTCATCTCTTGCTGGACCCGCGGATGGTCTGGTGGAAGAGCTCGGAGCTGAGATAGAGTGGCAACGGCTTCTTGATGTCTGTCTTTCAGAAGGAGCCAACGCGGCTTGCATGATCAGTTGTGGCTATTCTAGTGGAGATTGTCAAGCTTACCGATTCATGGCATAGCAGAAAACTCGCAGCAATACACATTGCTTGGAAGATGATGGGTGGCAGCCATACAATCTGATATTGGAGGCGGCTCTCGGCTATGTGCAGGTAGATTCCGTATGCGCAGAAGTTCGATGTTACTAGTGCTATGCCCATTGCTACTGGCCACCAAGCTGTGAGCAGGCCGCGAATCTCTGCTGGTGCAACTTCCGCCAGAGACATTGGCGCGGTGACGGACAAGGATCCAATGCCTATAGACATCAGCCGTGCAATCGGTAGAGCAGAACGAAGACATACCCAAACCGAGAATAATGCGAGATGCATAGAGGCATGTTCTGTTGGGCGAAGCAATAGCGATGATCTGGCCGAGCATCCACACGGCCATATAGCACCTCAAAGACCAGAGCCGGCCAAGCAGATCGTTTAAGAAGAAGGACAAAGCGGCCCCAAAGATAGCCCCAATGTACGGTAATGTGACATAGTTTCGGACTATTCGAGGGTCGGCACTGAGGCTTGTCAGGTCGAGAATCGCCGAGCTGGATAGAGCGGTGATCTTACGTTGCACTAATCCCGAACGTCTTTTGGAAGCTTGGTAGAGAAGGGAGCACAGCGGCAGAGCCTTGATCCCAGGCTGTACACTTGGTTAGCCGCTGCACTGTAATGTATCAGTTTTGTACCGCGCTTACTCTGTGGAATCGCAGCCAAAGCGTATAACAGGCATGTGAAGAGCAGATGTCGGTTAAAGACGACTCCTTTCGGGAGAGTTGCGATGGATTTGCGGTATCTTGCTAACGGTGCAATCCGAATCATCCCTCCCAGAGACATGCTGGGTGTCCAAGGTGACCTCTCAGCACGAAGTAAGGGTGTGCTTTCATCTGTTGGAGAGCGTGGCATCGTGGAAGTGTTATACATCGTCTCTCCCAGAGCGACGATCGTTCTGATGCCGTCTCAGAGACCGGAGTAACCGTCAAAGGATCGAGGAGATGTCGAGACATTGCAGCAATTCTGGCCGATGACAATGTCGCCCACGAGTAGAGCCCTATCAGTTGGCCGCGATGGAGTGAGCAGGGGTACCGGTTACTCCGACAGTAGCTCGGTTATCCCGAACCTTAAATGGACTCCCCCTTTCCACTTCACCTGAGTCTTGATGCGTTCGACCATCGACAAGTCATCATCGCGCCATGAGTGCCGCACAAGTACACAAACGAAGACGTGTCGAAGTCTCGCACGGTCCGAAGAAACGGAATGGCAATGCTTGCAGAAGATGTCAGCAAAAGAAGTTGAAATGCCAGTTCAGCTCAAGGCATCTTGATCGGCTCGTTGTAACCTTACAGTAAATACAATGTGCCTCGTGTGTTAACACTCTGCCAGATGCTTCACTTGTGCGAAGTCCGATGCCGGTAAGAGATCTGAGACATACGACCAGCGTACATGGCTGAGCCATCGAAGAATGCACATTTGATATCTCGGCGGCCAAGATACCTGGAGGAGCAGCATATGTTGCGGCACTCGAAGCCCGCGTTGCCGAGCTCGAAGGTGCTGTGAATAGCGAAGGGGCGGCTCATACGGAGGCTAGCATATGTCTTGACTCTGTAGAGCGTCCGCCTATAGCGTATTCTCCGCGTGCCGCTGCACCAGCACGACGGTGTAATGACGCAGGTATTTTGACATTATTCTCGTTGCTCCAAGACGGCTCTTCGGTCACGTATAGTGCGGTTGAGCCGATACCGTCGCAACCGTCTGCGAATAGACTCCTCGAGACAACCTTCCTGTACACACAAGCTCGATACAGCATCGTGGACTGGATGCAGATTCGCAAATGGTGCGCCGTGCTCTGTTAAGCGGTCGAATCACTCTACTGACATCAACAGGCATAACGAACGAGAGTCACTCCTTATTCCAAAGGAGGATCCGGAAGACCAGAAAGGCGAGCACAACAGCTAATATGTTCCATGCAGGTTACTTACTGTCGTGTAGCGGCATTTTTCTTATGGATGGTCTACGCCATCGGAGCGCAATTCGTCACGAATCCCGAGAACCCGTCATCCTCCTACTTTGGCAGAGCCGCTCAATATCTTCGAGTGGTGCTGGCAGGCAGAGACACAGTCGCGCTTCAGGCTTTGCTTATGCTGATTCAGTACTACTTTCGTGTCGCAGTAAGTGAAATAATCTTGAAACTCTGAAGGTTCCCAGCTGAACGCTCCTTAGGATGGGCCCTCACCATGGTACGTGAGACCAGAAAGCATTCTAATCGCAATTCATAGGCTCAAGATCACCCAGGCATCTCTCTGGCCTAGCACTACAACTCTGTGTTGACCTTGGGTATCATCGAAAGAGCCTGAAGCCAGACATAGGTCCATTGCAATCACAGCTACAGAAGCGATTCTTCTGGGCAGCTTACGGATACGATAGGTGAGATAGTCGAGCGAACAGGCACTAGCTGATGGAAGACTGACCTTCCAGGCTGTTCTCGATGATGTCAAAGCGGCCATTCAGACTCCATGATCTCGACATTGATATCGAGGTAATTCAGCTGACTCTGGTTATAGCGGAACCTTGGGCTGACGTTTCTTCAGATCCCAATCGACGTGGACGTTGACTGCTGTGACATAGATCTGATCGTACGATTGCAAGAGCAGCAGAGGTCAGGTATCTCGCAGGCAGTGTCAACGACCACTATGAGCAGTACCCTCTCTCAATTGGAAGTCTACCGTCTGAAATCCCGAATCATGTCAGTTAATCAACCCCGCGAGGACAGACAGTATTTGACTATATGTAGCAATCGTTTTAGAGGACCGCACTCCTTACCTGCAACGACCGACGAGGTGATGAGATTCTTTGCCGAGCTGGAAGATTGGCAGCGAGATGCTCTCTTGAAGAATGAACAGTACACGACAAGCACGCCTCGGCTGGGTGCCGAGAGTATACAGTCCGCATACCTTCAGGGTGTGCTGCACTTAGTCCGGCCGATGCTCAAGCGCACAATTCCACCACCTGAGCTTCTTCGTCACTGTGCAAAGCTTTCTGCTGCAGCTTGCGATGTAATATGCCCTTCTGTTCAATTGATACATGTGTGCTGACCAAATACAGAACGCGAAACGCTTGTGCCTGCACCCGGAGACACAAAACTCGCTCATGACGATCAGCAACTGCTTCCACTACGGCCTCACTCTCCTTCAATGCCTCGCGGCCCAGCCTGATATCTTACCCCTGCAGGACAGCTTGCAAGCGATCACAGCATGCTCTACTGCACTTGGGGTCTACACAAAAACTCTGCCTACAGACACACCACCGTTCTTCCCGCTCTTCGACAAGCTCTCGCAATACTTCTACGAGAGCACTGGCGCTCCAGCAAGCTCGCATTCCCTGCTTAGTACAAGCATTGCGCGGCTGCTAGATTGTGGGCCTGGCGATATTGCAGGGTCAGTTGGAGAGCAAAGTGACGGAAAGATAGAGACTAACGATCGGGTTAGGGTCCTCGATGAGCTACTGAAACGCGATAGTCGCAGCGATAATATGGATGTAACGGTAAGCCGTGGTCCAAATTTCTGGCTCTATTTCTCTTTGTTGATCGCGTATAGGCATTCTGGAGCTCTATAGTGGACCCAACGGCATCATATGATCTTTTCAATGATGATGACTTCCCTATGACCAGCTTTGCTCCGGACTTTTCGACGTTCTGAATGGGTCTTCGGCCATACGGGAAAACGATTGGTTCTATATGACCTCGCTTTGAAGCCTGGAAAGATCAACGAGAAAGCATGGTGTGCGTGTCCTTCTCAGCAACCAATTGAACAGACCTGGTACATACACGAAAACACCGTCTGTCGATTGAATTCTCTTGTCGAATCAAACGACCACTCCAGTGGCGAGATTTGATTAACATCACATGGAGCTCCCGAGGACACTGCGCGCCCTCCTTCATGGCGTAGCCGAGCGTCGTATGACCCGTCTCGGTTGTCCCGAACATGCAAAGATAGCATCGAGACGCATGAAATGTGGATCCTCTATGGTCGGCCTTCCTTCACAACTACAAAATCGCACTCTCACTCCTATGCTCTTGGACATTCGGTCACTCGCCACATCTTCAGCATGATCTCGCACGACGAGAAGATAATCATCGTCGGCGCCGGAGCATTCGGTCTCAGCACCGCACTCTGGCTCGCTCGCGATGGGTACCGAGATATCACAGTCTTCGATCGCTGCGCTGTCGATAAGAACAAGTACGACCCGTCAAACGAATGTGATGGAGCTTCGGCAGACATCAACAAGATCTTTCGAGCGACTTATGGTCGTAGCTCACAGTACGTTTCCATACCTCGTAGACACTACGTGCGAGAACTGAACCGCGTGCCAGCTATCAAGAGCTAGCCATGGAGGCACGCAAGATGTGGTTGGGTTGGAACGATGACATCCGATCAAGCAAGCAGGATGACCTACCTGACTGCATCAGTCCTAACGACAAATTGCTTGATATCTGCGGGGTGTACCATCTTGCAGATGGCCGCGAGCTTCTGCCGAGATATGCGGCAGATCTTGAGAGCATGGAGCGTACAGCGAAAGACTTCCGTGAGCAACAGTTTCGCAAGGTAAGGCCCTCTGGTCACCCGGAACGAGCACGAAGACATTACTACAGCCGCTCCTGACACATGTTGCTGTTACAAGGACGATGAAGAGGATGAAGCGAGACTGTCTGCAATCCACGGATCATCTGTATGGTTCAAGAAGTACCATGTAATGGATGACTTTATGCATGGTAATACCAACGGCTTCTTGGACACAACTGCCGGCATTACAATGGCAGACAAGGTCAGTGCGGCTCATACAGATTGCGTGAAAGATGCTGATCTACAAAGGCTTGTGCCTATGCACACCATCTATGTCTACAGGCAGGAGTCAAGTTCATCGTCGGCTCGCCGCAGGGCGAATTGCAGAACCTGATCGTCCAAGACTGTGATAAGCCGGGCCAGAGGCGTGTCACTGGCATTAGGACCCGAGACGGCCTTCATCATCGTGCAGATCTCATCATAGTCGCTTGTGAGACGTGCTCCCATATCAGAACTTTCCGTGTCGCTGACTGTATAACCACAGGCGGCGGCTGGACGCCATCCATCGTACCAGAAGCCCACCGAACGATGGAAGCAGCTGGACGAACAGTCATGTTCATCGACATCCCAGAAGATCGTCTTGATCTGCGAGCAAAATTTCATCCTGACAACATGCCCGTTTGGCGATTCATCAGAGGCGAAGGAGATACGTTTTACGAGGGAGGCGGTTTCCCTATCACTCCTGCGGGCAGGCTGAAGTTCAACTTTCGCGCTAAGAAGGCGAGTGTACACAGAAACTACGTCGATGTTTGTGACTACTGACCGGCCTGCGTATATAGTCGACGAACTTCCAGCCTCATCCTACACAGTCGGACCTGTAAGTCGCAAGGTCGTGCTATCATAGCCCCTGACTGACAACCGCAGGCGCATATCCATCCCACGCACCAGTCATACCAACAAGGACGAAGCCACAGTACCCCTAGAGAGCCTGAGACTTATGAAGGAGGTCATTGGACAGGAGTTCCCTGAGCTGGCCGAACTAGGCTTCAGCGAGAGTCGAGTACGCTCTACACTCACCCAAGCCTCCCGCCTTATGATTGCTGACCCGTGTGAGTTAGCTATGCTGGTGCACAGATAGCATCGACGAAGAGTTTGTAATCGACTACGTCCCCAACTATGGCGATTCGTTGTTCGTCTGCTCAGGAGATTCTGGACATGGCTTCAAGTTTCTACCTAATTTGGGGAAGGTTAGTAGGCTACATTGATACTCTTGGAAACGTTATCACTGATGGTCGTTCTTAGTATGTCAAGGATCAGATCGAACGCAAGCCGACAGTATTGAGCCAGCTGTGGCAGTGGCGGACTGCTAGAGAAGGGGAGAAGTGCAATGGGCTGGAGGAGGGAGAGTCTGGCCCGAGAGAGATGTCTCGAGTTCAGATGGCTAGACGTGAGTAACATCTATTCATGATGTTCTTGATCGTAGAGTGAAACTGACCATGAGTGTAGCATGCGAGTACAAGTTTGTCAAAGCATCGTCGTAATTAGTACAACATAGTTAGCAACATCCACGTGAAAGATGCGGCCCGAACGAAAGCATTTTTGAAATCTTCACATCATCATTGACATTCTTTGGCAGTTCTATCAGACTCATCTCAAGTCGATATCAAATCGACAGGGTATAGATTCTTCATCACACTTCTCATTCCAAATGCTTGTACTCCTTTGCTCGCGTTCCCTGCCACAGTCTCCAGGACTTTGCGCTTATGCGCGAGTGGCGAAACCAATACGGCTGTTGGTGGTGTCGAACACGGAGTAGTAGTTCTCCAGGAACTTCTGTCCGATGATGCAGTCGACGCCAGAGCTGCCACCGTCGTTGATCCATGCGTAGTACTTGCCAGAGCTAAGGCCGAAGGCAGAGTACTGGGCGGTTGGGACGAGGTATTGCGCTGGAGTCAAAGTGTAGGTGGTGGAGCCGAACTTGATGGCGAAGTTGCCGGTGGGCTTGGTAGTGAAGGAGGCGAGGCCAGAGTTGCTGTCGGTCTTACCGCCAGATGCCGAGAGGAACTTGTTGTAGGCGGTGGTTGGGATGTAGATGAGAGTGGTGCCAGTGTCGACAATACCGGTCTGGCTGGTGGCAAGGGAGGTGGAGCCGTAGGTGAAGCTTGCGATGCTGATGCCCCAATATGGAGAAGCGCTGCCGCTGGCCAACTTGGGGAAGTAGGTGAGTGCGCCAGTGTACTTGGAGCTGTCGGTGCCTCCGAGAGTCAGTTCGCCATTGGCGTCGTCTGTGTCGCTGCCAGACTCTGGCTTGAAGTATACACCGAGAACTTCAGTGGAAATAGAGCCCTGGCTGTAGAGGTTGTCCATGAAGGTTGGCACAGTGTTGGCGTTGGACACAGTGCCCTGGGTGAGATCGACAGGGCCGAAGCCGATGATGCCGTCGACTCCCTGGAAGCCCTGGGACGAGCTAGCTGCGCCGATGCTCTGGCTATTGACAGTGAGGCCGCCAAAGGCGACCTTGTCGGTGTACTCGGTGCCGGAGAAGGAGCCACTTCCATAGCTGACTTGGACACTTCCACCGGTGGACTTGCCAGTCGATGTCTTCTCGCAAGAGGTCTGAGCGCCACACCAGGTGTTCGAGGCTGGAGGAAGCTGTCAGTTGTGGGGCATTACGCATGCGCAGAGTGAGTACGTACATCCAGTGTCAACGATCAAGCTCCAGGTCTTGCCACCGATGCTGACGGGAGCGACGTAGGTGACATCCTCGTTGGTGACGGTGCCTGAGCTAGCCTGTGGTGCAGCGCCGACATGCTGAACGTTGTTGATCTTGGCAATGCGGGACTGGCCAGCGTTGACGAGACTCTTTGCAGACTGGGCGTTGTTGACGTGGGTCAAAGGCAGCACAGCAGTCTTGGCTTGGCGCTCGATGATTGGCGATGCCGACACAGCGGCCGCCAGGGCAAGAGAAGCAGCGAAGTACATCTTGGTGGTCTTTTCAAGAATCGGTTGTAGAAGTGGAAAGATGATGATCTGCTGGGATGAAACGGTTCCTTGGTCGGGAGGAACGTCGAACCTTTTGTATTCGAAGCTTCCTTGTTCCCGCCTCGCTCGTGGTTCATCTACTCGTGATGTCCATGATTGACAGCGTGACATTGTACCTGATCGCCATCCCGCAGAGAGCGTAGTTTGGTGTGTAGCAAGACGACCGCGAGTCCATATTGACCTGCAGTTGAACCTTCCCAAACAGGAAGGTAAAGTCCCTCGGTCGTGGGGGGAAAGCTGGGCTAGCTCGTGCTAGTCCCAAGGGCCACCTGGGACCATGGATCATTTGGGGAGGTATCTGCTGCCACTCGCGGTAGCCTACGCAACTAATGCGCAAGCCAAATGCTAAGAGTGGCGTGCTGGAGGCTTATCACTTCTTACCTACTGAAACAAGAGCGATCAGCAGGCTTGGACGACTTGCGGTGCTTGTGACAAGGCTTATCACTTCTTACCTCCTCAAAGGAGCGCGATCGCCGGGCCTAGCGCGGAAATAGCAAGTGCTTGTCGAATCCCGTATGAAGTTGATAGACGCGAGGATACCAGAGATAGGTATCTTTAGGCTAGCTCGATGTGCACCTCCGTCCTAATAGATGCGCTTGCCGAGGCGATGCGTAGATGTCTGGGTGGCGGGTCAAGCAACGACTCGTCCATGGTTCGGCCCATGATCCTTTCCGGCTGTAGCATCACGCAAGCCACAGCGTCTACAGCGAACGCTCCTGCAGCCTTGGGATGACGACGGTGGTCACTAGTCGAATAAGCACTCGCATCGGATAGGTCAGAGCTGCATGAGACAAAGTATTGGCCAGGACCCTGGCAAGCCACGCTCCGTCCGCCGAACCTTTAATCAACTTCACGGCTTGTTTTGGCGCGGAAGAGGTCGCTTATCTAGGTTGATAGTGACTGCGTGGCTGCTCGAGGGCATCGCTGAGCTCTTTGTCCAACCCATACCATGTCGCATTCTCCGCCTCTAGAGCTGCGACCCCAGGGGTGGATACGATGTTCCTGGGTATAGCACCGCTGCACCTCGGCATGCTAGAGGTGCAACAAAGGACTTGGGTCGGAGATATATAGGACGCTAGCTACTGGCGCCGGAGGAATGGTGATCTTTGGCCTCCACTCAGCTCAGGCAGTTGATACCGCACATCTAAGGTTGCAGTGACTAAAGGGCAGCTCCAAGAACAACACCGTGACAAGCCGTCGCATCTGGCCGCAATGCGCCAAAGCCGTCCAACTGTGCATGCTCGGGCACCAGCGCTTCCGTGCCCGAGTCGTTGTTCAACGCCACCAAAATAGAGGACCAAGTCGGCTGAAGGACTGACAACAGAAAGCGCCCCGGAGCGATCCAATGTGCTGCAGTGTCCAATAGTTGATCCCAAGATGGAAGGTTCTTTGACGCGGCCAGAGTAGGAAGGTCGCATATCCAGAGAAGGCCGAAGGACAGTAAGGAGTCCGGGCAGGCGTGACTGCCCGCGTGCTCGACCATTGGTACGCTCCTCGCTCGAGATGAGGAATCGAAAAAGGAACTGACAACAAGGCGTTTGCGCAGTGTCTCGAAGGTCACCCTGTGAAGCTTGCACGACCAGTCGCGATTGAGACGATCGAAGTCGCTTTCTTGAAGGACTGACAACGGCAAACGCCCCGAGACCGAAAATGATCAAGATAGGGAACGATGATGTCTGCAGGTCTCGAAGGTCGCTCTGAATCACCAGAGGAAGAAGTTGGCGGTTTCGCTCGTGATCGGGATGCCCGAAGACAACGATCAACCGAACACTACCAGCCATGTCAGACCTCAACTTTTAATGGACTAGACAGACCTGAAGGACTCTCCGGAACCGGGCAAAGGTTCTCAAGAGGTGCGCGAAGGCATGGCCTTTGACCCGATGACTCCAAAACGATAGCAGGGTGGCGGTGGCAAAGTTGGCCGTCAGTATACTCGAAGTCGATCCGCATGAAGACAGCCCAGTATTCACCATTATCGTCAGTCCCGTCGCAATCGATTCATCAGATGAAGTCGCATCCAAAGAAACCCAGGGAAAGGGCTGAGAACAGCAACAACATTGGTATTCGCAATCATTCCCAATAATGTCACACCCAACGTAAAAGTCAAGGAGAGCACATGCCAGAAACGCCAACGACGCTCCAACTCTCAGCGAAAGATCCGTCTTACTCCGCCTCCTCCATCTCTACATCCCCTTCCTCATCAACGTCCTCTTCCTCTTCACCCCTCTCTACAACATTCTCCTCCAATGGCATCAGAACGTCGAAACCTCCTGTCCCCACCCCTCCAACCCTCCCGGTAACAATCCTCGCACTAGGTCCCTTCAGATCATCCCCATCACCCTCCAACACCGCATCTCTCAAGAAGCCAAGCGTCGTCTCAAAGCTCATCTTCATGAACGGACTGGGGTTGTTCCTGTAGCCCATTCTCGAAAACGCCTGATACACGCCGTCACGGGTCATATAGTCGGCGATGAGGGTCAGATGCCGCGTGTCGACGCTGATGCCGTGACCACCGAAAACGGATTGCATCTCGCGAACGATGGCGCCGCGGCATGCTTCGACGCCGTAGTGTCGCAGGATATCGGCGATGGAGTTGGTGTAGATGTGGTGCGGGTGCACGATGTGCTGATAGTCCCACATGGCGGGGATGTTCACGCCGGAGGCGGCAATGATGGGGATATTACTAGTCTCGTCCTTTGTGGCAGCCTCGTCGAGCATGCACATGGCGATGCCAGGGACGGACTGAATAAGGGCTTGGTGTAGAGAGGCCTCGACGAGGTTCAGCATGAGGATTTTGGCGGTGGTCGAGTCGTACTCCATTGTGAAGCTGCAGGATGCACCAGTTTTGTCGTCGAAGGAGAAGGCGACGATATCGTTTGTCTTGCTAGCACCTTTGATGCGAATCTCTCGGTTCTTGGCGTGTGACCGAGCGGCCTCGTCCGGTTCTGGCGATGATCTCGGGCTGCCGCCGTACGCCGAATCCGCTTCTTCCTGCTCGGTGTCTGGCTCTGGTTCGGGGGTGGCCTCCTTCTTTCTCATGTCACGCTCCTCGTCGTCTTCGTAGGCATCGTAACCAGCTTGCTGCTTGTTGCTCTTGGCCTTGTCTCTGGTCGCATCATCGTCGCCCTCGCCGTCTGAATCATCGTCACCACCAGCACGCTCGCCTTCTGGCCGAGCTCTCTCTTCTTCGACCCTGCCAGATGCCTTCCCAATCTCGGGCAATGCATCGTCTGCTGCTTTGAGCGTCTTGGCGTCTCCGCGCTTCTTGAGCTCCTTGCGGGTGGCAGCTTGCAATCGAGGCAGCATTCGATGCTCGATAGTCGTGACGACGTCTTGGATCGTGATGGCGTATTCTCTCTGATACTCTTCGGCGGGGAAGAACTCAAGGTTGACCTCATACCTCTTCGCCTCACCGTACGCAACGCCTTGTCCAGTAGTCTCCGTCACGGTAACCTTGTCAACGATTTCCGCCAATGCCAGCTTGCTAATGCCCTTCGCAAACTTCTTGGCCTCTTCGACACTGATATCGTCGTTCAGCTTCAACGTCATCGCAGGGGTGGAGATGGTCGTGGCAGCGGTCATGACGATCTCTCGCAGACGGGGAATACCAAGGGTAACGTTCTTCGCCGCGTGACCAGCCAAATGGAAAGTGTTCAGCGTCATCTGGGTTGAAGGCTCTCCGATGGACTGCCCAGCGACAACACCAACAGCCTCACCAGCTTCCACCACCGACTTAAGGTATCGCATATCGAGGATGCTGTTGAAGTTCTTCTTCGACACAGTGCCAATGCCATCGATGCCCTTCTTTTTGTCGCGGATCAGTCGCTCCTTGTTCTCGTCCACGAACTTTCTCGAGTCAACGAGTATCTTCTCGCTCACACTTCCTCCGTATGTGCTAGGGGGATAGAGTGCAAGCGCAGGATCACTGGCGCCTAGATCGCCCTTCTTACGGTATGCCTTCTCCGCGTGCTTGGCGTACTGCTTGGCGTCTTCGTTGATCATGCGCTCGAAGGACTCCTTCAACTGGAACGTATTGAACAGCGACAGATAGTTCTCCGCAGCGAATTTGAAGTCGGGCAGGTACTTGGCCTTTCCGACATCGAGACCGTCTTCGCCGTACAAGAATTGGACGACACTACCGTCCTCACTGTTGCGAACCGACGTATCGTACTCGACTTTCAGGCCCTCCATACCCTTGATGATACATCTCTGGAGATATCCAGAACGTGATGTCTTGACAGCTGTGTCAATCAAACCTTCTCTGCCAGCCATGGCGTGAAAGAAGTATTCTTGAGGGCGAATTCCAGTTAAGAAACGATCCACGATGTAACCACCCGCTCGAACGCTAGATTCGAAGGGCTTAAAGCAAGGCAATGTCTTGCCGCTGACCATGACTGGAACTCTTCGGCCTTCCAGAACCTGCTGTCCAAGGTTGCATGAAATGAGGTTGACGTTGACTTTGGAACCCTTTGCACCAGAGTTCGTCATGGTCTGCATCTGGTTCTTGGGGAAAGGCTTGGCCAAGCCGGCGGGCATACATTGATTGGAGACGTCCGAACTGAGGTCTTTAGTCGCACCGTTGGTGAGCTGATCCAGACCATGCTGCTTGCTGTCGTCACGCAGGACGTCTTCCAGTCGTCGCCGAAGTTCCTTGTCATCGCTCTTCGGTTTCGAATCCGTCAGTGACACGTACTTTGCCGCAACTTCAAGCCCGACAGTCTCGGCGCCAGCCAGTGCCTTTTGCCTGTCGACCTCACCCTTCTTGGTGAAGATCAAATCTTCGACACCGCAAGAGAAGGCTCGCATGTGCAGTAGCTTTGTGAGCAGCCGTCCGAGAATACTCAGCATTTTGCCAGCGATGGTGTGGCCGTACGCTTCGTAGATGGCATTGATGAAGCCACCGCTCGAAGGACCGATCTGCTTCTTGTCGAGAATACCCTGGCACAGGTAGCCTCGCTGGACGATGACCATGTTCTCGCTCTCACCCACAGCTCCCCACAGCTTGCCGTCGGTAGTGGATTTGCCAGACATTGTCAAACCTTGTGTATTGTCCGGCATGATATTCTTCAAGACCGAAGTGATGACCTGCTTGCCAGTCCAGAGGGGCTTGGGCTTGATTATAGCAGGAGCAACAGTCTCCACTCTTCCTGTCGAAGTATGCCCATGCTCAGGTCGCAGCGCAGAGTACAGTAGATTCATGTAGTCGCCGCGCTCGAAGAACATGTCCCGACTAGTGAGCCATACAGCCATCGAGATATGATCCTGAATGAGACCACGCAGCGGATTACCAGCAGTGCCGGACAAATACTGGTGATCGGTGTCGGCCACGGTCAAAGCTTCTGCTCTGGCCAATTCATTCTGTGGAAAGTGCATATTCATCTCGTCACCATCGAAATCAGCATTGTACGTATTGCAATTGGCGTAGTGCATGCGTAGGGTCTTCTCCCCCGGTAGCACTCGAGCTCGGTGACACATCATACTAGGCTTGTGCAGCGTAGGCTGACGGTTCATGATCACAATGTCGCCATTGTTCAAATGTCGATGCACCTTCTTCGGTCGCGCTCCACGAGTGTTTCCAAACGACGAAGGGGCCAGAAGCTGGTTTGCAAGTGCCGTCCGTTCTTCCGCATTCTTTCGATCCAGGTTCATGATCGCACCCGTCTCGCTTTCGATCGCAACAGCTCCTGGCCAAATGTGAGGTCCATTACGAACAGCCTCCTGCAGGTCCTCGACATTCCACTGCGTTACCGGTTCGGGATACGTCAGCTTCACAGCAAAGACTGGGGGCACGCCAATCTCATTCGTTTCGATGTTGGGATCTGGTGAGATGACGGTTCGCGCGGCAAAGTTCACACGCTTTCCCATCATGTACTTTCTGAACATTCCTTCCTTCTTCTCCAGCTTCTGTTTGACACCATCTGCGTTTCTGGCACCAGCTCGTCCGGTCAGAGGCGACAAATTGCGATCGATGAGGCAGTTCACGTTCTCTTGCAATGTGAGCCAGGTGTTCTCGAAATCAGCGTACGTCCGCGCTCGATATCTCGTCACACTAGGCTCTTTGCCGCTGAGTTCCTTCTGGATCTCAGTCAGCGTATCACAAGTAGTGAGAACATTCTTGTAGAGTCCGTTTTCTTGCGCCTCTGCGATTTCATTATCGCCAGTCTTGGCCTCTGGTCGAAATTTGTTGGGGGGAACAAAGATGGTATGCAGGAAGAACATATCGGCGGACAGCTTGGACTTCTTCGAGTCCATCCCATACACGAGAGCCAGGACTTCGGCGTCCCGTTCGAAAAGCTGCTGGAGATGTGCACGCACTCGTGTGGGATTGAGATACTCTTCTTTCGGCTTCTGGGCCGCTTTCGCAGTCCCCTCAACGACATCACCGCCTGCAATTTCTGGCTCGCCTTCAGAGTTGTCCATGTTGACGTCGTCGCCTGCTTCCTCCTCTTCCTCTTCCTCTGAGCTGCGATCGAGGTCTGCTACTGCCTCATCCTTGTCCCTCTTCCTCTTTCGACTCTGCTCGGCCTTCAGTCTCCGCCTCATCTCCATGACCGGATCTTTGGCCTTTTGCCCCGCCTGCACAACAGCCAAGTGCTCCTTCTCTGACAAATGCTTTCTGAATATCTTGACGAAACGATCTTTTCGATAGCTGTGATTGATTCCATTGCAGTTGCCACATTTCTTCCCCTTGGTGATATTGAACATGAAGTCTTTTATGATCGCAGCGCGCATGTTCTTAACGGTTTCGGTCTTCTCAGTAGACAAGCGTCCCTCCTTTTTCGCCGTCTTGATCGCATCCTTGGTGAATTGCTCCAACTTCTGTATTACCTGCTTCGAGTCTGCGTCCGTGCCACTATCCTCATCTTCATCAGAGGAGCCCGTTGTCGGCTTGTTGTTCTTTGCACTCATGAATTCGACTTCCTCCAGCTCATTCAACTCTTTCACCAGTCCGTACTTGACAAGCTTCAGCCTGCACACATATCGTGCCACCAGAACCCTCTTCAGCTTCAGCTTGCCGCAATAAATGCATCCTGCTCTTAGCAACCGCAGGATCTGGTCCATAAAAGTCGGATGGTAGCAGGGTACTGGGAGCTCGATATGGCCTGGATGACCAGGACATTGTGGAGTTTTGAGGCCGCATGTTGTGCAAGCATTATCGCCGAATTGGCCCAGTTCCAAGCTGTACAGACCACCGGGAACAGGATTAAGCAAAGTATCGAAGGTCGTCGGATTCGTTATTCGTTTGCAGGAGAGGGCGCGGACATCTTCGCTAGTGAGGTAGCCGAAGTTGACGCCTTGCAGTTGCGAAGAGATGGGCTGCGAGGGATTCATGACGACTGTCGAGCAGCGAGTCGTTGGTCGATCGAATCTTCAACTTCCACATCTGAAGCTCAAAAGTTCGCGAGGAAACTTGAGCGGCTCCTTCCCGCGCGGATTCAAGGTTTGCGCACGGACGACGGGTTCACGCGAGAAGCTAAAGACTTCAAGTCATAGTCGATCGTCTCGAACACGAGACATCAGATGGGACCACACCCTGGCTCACCACTTTTGACAAACTCGACACTATGACAGGAAAGCGACCGCACGATGGCGTGGCAGGCGACGATGAGTTGGAACGGAAGAAACAAGCGACGGCGCAAAAGATGGAGGAATTGAAGAAGAGATTCGCCGCGAAGAAACCTGCGAATGGAGGGACAACGAATATTGCAGCACCACAACCTCCTCAACCGCCGCCTGCTCAGCCACCACAAAGTACAGCTACAACGAATGGAGCAGACGCAGCAGCTCAGAAAAGAGCAGAGGCAGCGAGGAAGATTGCGGAAATCAAGGCGAGAGTGGCAGCGCAGAAGGCAGGCGCTTCTCCCGCAAATGGCGCCGCTGCCGCTCCTCCACCACCATCATCGAACGAACCGTCATGGAGAGCAGAAGCGAAGGCAAGGGCAGCTGAGATGGCCAGAAAGAAGGACTCGCCAGCCGCGCCAACGCCTCCGCCCAGACTCGAGACACGCGGTCCACGAGGAGGACTAGGAATTGGGCTTCATCCTTCACTGCTACAGGACACGAGTGGAGATAAGAGCAAGGGTCCGCAAGGTCCAAAGTTTAGCACAACGAAGGGCAACAAGCAACCAGAGAAACCGAAAATCAATCCATATCTCGCTGTAGCAGACGAACAGGTCGAAGATGAATCACAAGGGTCGGCCTTTGCGCCAGCCGCTCGCAAGTATGCTGAGCGGAAAAGCAAGCAACTCGTGTTCAGTGAGAAGGGCAAGTACATGGCCCAGGCGACCGCTCTGCGGAATCAGGCCAAGCTGGAGGAGATGAAGCGGCGCATTGCTGCTGAGAATCGCAAGACGGAGATCGAGGAGGCATCAGACAAGTCCTTTCTGGTACCGGAGCCACCAAACGTCGAATGGTGGGATGAGGGTCTGCTCGCAGATGGACAAGAAACGTATGAGAACTGGGAGGAGCCTGGGCGCAACAAGATCGACACCGAGTCCACCGTCATCACTGCCCTCATCCAGCGACCAGCATTACTTGCTGCACCGCAGACACGTTTCCAGCCAGCACCCAAACCTCTTATGCTCACGTCGCAAGAGCAGGCGAAACTTCGACGACAGCGTCGCATGGCGGATAATAAGGAAGAGCAAGCCAAGATTCGTCTTGGACTAGTCGAGCCGCCACCGCCGAAGGTGAAGAAGTCAAACATGATGCGCGTGTTGGGCGAGCAGGCTGTAAAGGATCCCACCGCCGTCGAAGCGCGCGTGAACCGCGAAATCGCACAACGCCAACACGACCACGAAGAAGCCAACCTCAACCGCGCACTGACAAAAGAAGAGCGCGCGGAGAAACTCAAACGCCAACAAGCCGACGATGCTGCCAAGGGTCTCAAGATTGCAGTCTTCAGGGTCGACGACCTGAGCTGCGGCAAGCACCGCTACCGAGTGGACATTAACGCCAAGCAAGACGCCCTCACAGGCATCGTCGTCCTCAACCCCAGCATGAACCTCATCATCGTCGAAGGTGGCGTCCACAGCATTCGCGCCTTCAAGAAACTCATGCTCAATCGCATCAATTGGACGGAAAACGTCGCGCCTCCCGGTAACAGCATTCCCACCACCTTCACCATGACGACTGACGGCTCCAATGCCAACGTGATTGCTGGGACGAGGGGTGAGGGTAGTAAAGCGGCACAGTGGTGTCATCCATACGATGAGGATGGCGAGTTGAAGGATTTGAGTGAGAATCGTTGTGTCTTGGTTTGGGAGGGCGAGGAGGCGGAGAGGAAGTTCCATCGGTGGGGGAGTAGGGCTTGTGAGACGGATGGTGAGGCGAGGGATATATTGGGGAAGATGGGCATGGAAAATATGTGGACTTTGGGGAGGAGTAAGTGATACGCGATGAAACCTCGCTTATGGCACTATGGAAGTGAGCAATGTTTGCAGCTAGTGGGCTGTCGCTCGCAACCTAGCGCTATCTCCAATGCGACAAATCGTCGGTATCCCGATTGCGGGCACTGCGGATATCGTTGTTGTCGTTTTGAGCCAACATATCCTCGTATGCCGCCACACGCGGCCTTGTAGTCTGCGGTCGTCCCTTTCTGAGCACTCTGCTCCTAGAGGCGAGTCCAGAACACCGCACTGCCTGAGTCCATCAACGACCACCACATAGCACCAGTTGGAGGGACGAATGCGCGTGAACGTCGGCGTACTCCACTTGCGGCCATCCTCCTCTCGATAACATTTCGTACCAACAGGCCTTGCCTCCCAGCATCATTTCCAGCCAAGTGTACGAGACCTACGCTCACCTCCTCCCCCCATTCCCCTCCTCCGCATTCAACTTCAACGTCTCCGGATGCGCATGCGTTCCCGGCATCAAAAGCCCCACGCCCTTCGCCCTCCTAATCGCCTTCGCCATCTTCCTCTGGTTGACCGGCCTCAACCCCGTCTCCTTCCCACTCCTAATCCTCCCAATCTCACTCGTATACTCCGCCATAATCGAGAAGTTCGTATAGTAGTGCAGCGGATTGATGCCCAGCTGATCCAGCACGTCCCGATGCGGTCGCGGCTTTTTGGAGACTTTCTTCCACTTGGAGGCTTCGGCGCCGGAGAGGTCGCGTGGCGAGTAGACGTCGCCGGGTTTGTATTTGCGGGGGATTTGGAGTTCGAGGTCGCGGCGGGTGTAGGTGCGGCGGAGGTCGGCGAGGGCGGTGCGGTTTTGCTCCTGGCGGGATTTTTGGGTGGCTTCGGTTACGGCGGATTTGGCCATTGCCCAGGCGCTGGTGGGAGATGGTTGTTGGCGGGTGGATGTAGCGGTCATTTCTTGGTTCCGTGACACGAGGACGTCGTCTGGGTTTGTTAGGATGCAATGGGAGGGGGTCACAATTGGTGTAGGACGTACCTAGCATTGCGCTCGTTGCGGCTTGTTGTGGGCGGGACGAAGTTGCGAGAGATCGCCTGCATTGTAGGCAGACATTCGAGGGCTGGAGCGCCAGGCGCTTGAAAGCGGTTTCGAGTGACATGATGGTGGTTGTGTGGTGGTGAAGGCGAACGTGAAGTCATGTAGTCGTCGTAGTCGGAGATGGACTTCATTGCGGAGAGAACTCGGGAATGCCAAGCACTGAGTGACCTCGACGACCTCAGCATCATGATCGACGCATCAAGGTATCCACGACATTGAATGTACCTATCAACCAATTACAGGCCCAATTGATGGATCTGTATCAATCTTCGACTCCTTCAATGGACTGACCTCGACTCCACCGCCAACATGACATCCAACCTCACCCGTCGAGTATTTAGGAGCATCCTCGCCAACGAGCCCATCATACATCAAGGCTGCTTGCGCCGACGACATTATGGAACGATTCGACGGCTACAAGGCTCTGCGACGAGATCTACAGCTCGCAATGGTGTGATGCAGCAAAGACGGTCGATGTTCAACTTCTTTGGAGGCAAGAGAAAAGAGAGTAAAGAGGCGGATATCGATCCTGGCGTGGAGAAGATGATGGAGTATGTCAAGATGAAGAAGATGGATGCGAGGTTGCCGCCGCCTGGGGACGTGGCAGATGCTCTGTATCAATTCTTCAACCATAAATATCGCGGCCATCGTCAGATTGAGGACACCGAAGCCGAGCTCGCTGCCAAGAGCCTGCAGTACTACCTCGACGCGAGAGCAGCTGGCGAACTTGATCAAAAAAGGGCAGGCATGATCAACACCTGGTCGAAGGCGAGCAGGATCGTCAAACGTACAACAGCGCCTACAACTAGCCACGTTCAGCTTGCCTACCTGCTTTGGGATGCCCTATCTATCGCCTCGCACATGAGGAGGCTACAAGCCGCTCTGGCCTATGTATCTACGTTGGCCATGTCCGGTCGTGCTCATGAGGCGCGGGACTTCGTCCTGCAGCTGCGAATGGAGAGTGACAGCGCAGCACCGGCTTCGGGCATCATCGACGAGGAAGAATCCCAAAACACCGAGCCTGTCGATGAAAACGAGTCGCCGTCCAATACTTTGAGTCACCGCCTTGCGCTCTGGTCCATGGTGCTGCGTGGCTTTGCTCGACAAGACAACGAAGCCGAGTTGCTAGAAGCTCTAGGTCTACTCCGAAGTCACGCCCCCGGCCCTGTGTGGCAAGTCCCGGGTAGTATGCTGGACTTTTACTTGCGCAAAGACGATCCCGACAAAGTGAAATACTGGTCCGCGGAGTTTTTGCGGCACACTCAGCAATATCTCGAGCACACGAGATCTGGCTTGTTGACAGACCACAGAGCTGAAATGGCTGGCAAGTTGCTTCGCTGGTGCCTGCAGCATGATGAGATCGCTTTTGGGCATAACATCGTGAGGCAGGTGTTGAGCGAAGCGCCCACCAAAAGCGTCTGGGATGCTGTCTTTGTCTGGGCCGCTGGAACTGGCAAAGGCGCAGATGAGATCGACCGCATGTTCACCGTCATGGAGTCTGCCAACAAAAAGATTGCGGACCCCACCAAATGGAATACGCCAGATATCGCGACTGTCAACGCCCTGGTGGAATACGCAACCTCCAAGAACGACCCATACCTTGCCGAACGGTTTATCGCAATAGGCAAAGCTCGCGACATCCATCCCGATGCCAATACATATGTATTGCAGATGAAGTACCGCCTCAAGATCTCCGATGTCGATGGTGCGCTCATTGCCTACAAGAGCTTGCAGTCAATGGATCTTTCGTCCAATGAAGATGTGCCGACAGTCAACGAGCTAATCGTTGCGTTATGCAAGAGCAACCGCCACGACTTCGACACAATCATGAATGTAGCCGCTGACCTCTCGGACCGAAAAGCACGTTTTGAGCCCGCGACCGCAACGGCCTTGGCTATATTACATCTCAACCGCGATGAGGTTCTCGACGTGACGGACCTCATGAACACGCACGCGTTCCACTATTCCGCGAGCGAACGAGACTCGGTAAGACGCGACCTGGTTGTATATTGCATCGACCCCAAGACCCGCCTCTCCCGCGTCTGGGATGCCTACAACGTCCTAGTCGACACCTTTGACGAAATCGCCCGCAACGAGCGAACGCAAATCATGCTCGTCTTCTTCCGCCGCGAGCGTCCCGACGTAGCGGTCAACATCTTCAACAGCATGCGTTCGCACTATCGTGACGACACAATCCCGTCCATCGACACATACGTCGCTGCATTCCTCGCTTCGGCCAAGCTACGAGATTTGGACAGTCTGGAAGTCATCCACAACCAGCTCAAACTCGACTACAACATCGACGCAACCACGTACCTCTTAAACGCCCTGATGGTCGGCTACAGCGCCTGCGGCAACCCTCGTCGTGCGTTGACGTTCTGGGAAGACATTGTGGCGAGCAAAGAAGGACCGACATATAACAGCATCCACATTGCCCTCCGCGCCTGCGAGAAAGCGCCCTTTGGTGATATCCGCGCTGACAAGATCTGGGCGAAACTTCGAAGCCAGAATGTCGATCTCGATCAGAATCTGTGGGCCTCGTACATTGCCGCGCTTGCTGGGAACGGGAATACCGAGAAGGCGATATCGACGCTTGAAGCTGCGGAGGAGAAAGGCGAGCTTGAGGTTGATGCGTTCCTTGTCGGGAGCTTGTTCATGGGGTGTTCGGGACAGGTGCCGCAGAGTGAGGTGGAAGGATGGTGTAAGGAGAGGTTTTCGGGAATCTGGGAGGAGTTGGAAAGGGGAGGGGTCGAGGAAGATGAGAATGGGATGAGGACTTTAATGACGGTCGATCGAACGGTTACGCCTTGAGACAAGGTAGAAGCTTTGAGAAGAAGGAAGATTAAAGCGAAGAAGGTGGACTGGCGGGAATTGTCAGCGGGCAGACGTCAGGCGTGGTGTCGGTCCATTCACTAAGCACCACTCGACTTCCGAACTCGATGACGTTTACCAGGATGCAGCAGGCCAGTCGTAGATGCCACGAGCCCCCGAGCCCGATCCCAGCGATCGAGGTGCCCATCAGGTGGTTCCTTGCTACGAGGGCCGGGTTGCTCCTCAAGCTTGTCGAGCACAAGGCAAAAGAAAATCTTTCTCGTCCAGATCGGGACAAAGGACTGCCATTCCTGTTCGAAAGGACCTGGACACGACGAGAGGACTGAAGGTCCCTTGACTAGCGTTAACGTCTGTCGTGTTCCTGAGCGGAGGATTCCAGCCTCGCCCTTGTCTAAGTTTCAGCCTCGCCCAAAACGCTATACGCGCTTTCTAGGCGAGGGACTCGTCGCCAGTGCGCCGTCAACGAAACCACAGGGTGCGAAATTTGATGCTGATCAAATGACTCAACAACGCATGACTGAGCAACAACAATAAGCCATATAAATACAAGAACGCTGGTCAACACATGACCACAACCCAGCCAGCTCGTCTCATAGGATTTACAAAAAGGCCAGCCCTTCGACCATCCACCATGCGCCTACACCTGCTACTTGCCCTCTTCATCACCACCCTCAACGCCCAACTCAACCCCGCCGATGCGCCCCTCAAGACCTTCAGCAATAACGCCCTGACCGAATACGAAAAAATCCTCTCCACAATCCACCTCGACGCCGTCTGCTCCGACACCAAAGACCTCACCCTAATCCCCCAAATCTACACCCCCGACGCCAACGCCTCCTACACCGCAACCGCACCCCTCTCCATCGGCCGCGAAGCCATCGCAAAAGTCCACATCTCCGGAACCGCAGGCTTCATCTCCCAACACCTCTACACCAACCACCTCATCACCATCAGCGAGACAGGTTTAACCGCCAATGCATCTTACTTCGCCCTCGCGACGCTCTTCAAGGATCCGCAGGAAACGCCGGGACAAGTTGTCATGCTGAATGGGTATTACAATGTGAGGATGGTTAAAGGGGAGGAAGGCTGGAGGATTCGGTATTTGGAGTATAGGTTTTTTGGGCCGGGGTGGAGTGGGAATTTGACGATTTTGCCGGAGGGGCATCCTTATTCGCTGCCGAAGAATTATGAGCCGCCGACGAATGGGACGGGGTAGGTGGTGTGAGAGGATGAGGAGATGCAGCGCTGTCAAGGAAGACTCACGGCTTTGGCAGACTTTTAACCCTTAGGGTTGCTGGGGTTAAATAAATCGTTTTCTGGGATTGAGGGCGGCAAGGTCGCTATTCCGTGGTTTGAGCTCGCAGAATCTTCAGATGTATATAGGAAAGACAAACGGATATTGACTTGAATGCCTCTAGTTGATTGAGCTACTTTAGTTGCGTGGTTAACAACAAAGTGTATCAGGCTGATCAACACGGCACGCGACAAGATCACAGGTTTATACATTGCGGACAGTGCTCCAGATAACGCATGTGTCATATAGGTTGTCAAGGTCAAGGCTGACATCGTCGTTCCATCTATCAACACAGCACCTGCAATCTAAGCCGAACTCGAAGCATTTGGGGTATCTCGCCCGTGCCCGAAGAACCACGCCAAAGCAGAACCATCGACACTTTCCTACAACTTTTCCTCCTTACTGCTGTCCCATATCAACACCAGTCGACACCTGCCGTTGACTTAAATCTCTGATTTGGAGATCATGATGCCATAAGGATCCCGATCGACCTCACTGACATGCACCTCGACATGCTCGTCGTCCAACGCTTCGACGAATTCTTCGCTAGCGTCGTTTTGTAGAACGCTCTTCTCTTCGTTACGGATCTTTTCCCACTGCAGGTAAACCTCAAGTCAGCAAATGTTCTCACGTGACAAGCCAGGGTGGGGTTGACGTACCTCTTGCTTGACAGCCTTCTCCAGCTGCCCCTTCAACACACTATGGAGGAACCCTCTCTCCGTGTTGCTGTGGAACAAGCATATAATGCATTTACCCTTTTCGATGGCCGCAAGCGCTTCGTGATGCGATAGTTCGCCTGTGAAGTACAAATCCACGTCCTCTCCATTATCTTCCATCTCTTTGAACAGATGGCCTCCACTCCCCGCGCAGAGCCCAATACTGTTGATCATCATGTCGCCCGCCTGCTTCCCTTGTGGAACCGCGATAGGGAATCCTTTCGGATTGCCCAACCCTAGTCCTATCCGATCGATGATATCTGTGAGGGGCACGGGTTCGGAGAGATGGATGATACGACCCATGCCTGCGCCGGGGTAGCCTTCGACTTTTGTGCGGACGATGGGGTAGCGTTTGTGTTGGTGGTTGCCGAGGTTTAAGGCGCGTTCGCGGAGGGAAAGTTGAGAGGGGTGGTGTTGGAGCATGTAGATGGGGCGTTTGGGAGGTTGCAGGGAGGATTTGTCGTCGTTGTCGATGGGCGTCTCAGCGGGGGTCTGCTTTTCGGGGGAGTCGGCTGCTTCGCCATCGGTGAGGTCTTCGAGCTCGGAGGGGTCGGTGGGGGTGCCTGTTACGATGTCTGCGAGCCAGTCGCCTAGGCCGCCGCGGGCGCAGTCGATTGCTGTGTGGGGGCTGTAGACCTGGATGCTCGTCAGTCTCGATTTGCCGATGTATTCTTTCTCGACGTACGCTGATGCCTTGCGCCGCTAATCTGAGCAGACTCTGCTGCTGGGTGTCCTTCAATGTCAAGCTCTTGAGGCCTCTGAAGATGATGGGATCTACGCTTCACTTCTTGTCAGAGCCAAGTCTTCCTCTCCAACGATATTACTTGGACGCACGATATGCGACAACGATCGAATCTTGTCGCTCAATGGCTTCGTCGGCTACGGCTTTGGTGAGATCAACGGTGAGGAGGACGGAGTTCATCTGTCGCCGGACAGGATCGAAGGGGGCTTCGAGGAGTACTGTATATTATGAGCGCGTATCAAATCGTATATATGGTTATCGTACATCCAGTATTGTCGAAGCTCTTGTCGGCTAGGACCTCAGGATAGCTGCACGCGATCAGTTGCTCGTCTTTCGCTGCTTTTCTCACGACTCACAGCTTGCGCATAGCGTTGACCACGGCGCGCGTATAAGGCGCCACTGTCGCTGGAGCAGTCATATTGCTGTGTAGTCGTCTCAGCAAGGACATGTACTCAATCGACTGGAATTGATGGGTGCAGTTGACGAGAAAGCTGGAGCTGAAGCTGGGTCGAGCTTGCTTCCTTGCTTGCTGCGAACTGCAGGTGGGATCGACGTGCACCGTCATTGCCGAGCTCGGCCCTGCTATTTTCGAGACCTCACCTGTTCCATCTCGCCTTCTATACACCCTCTTCTCTTTGACTGTGTCATCACGATGAGCGCCAGAACCGACGCAGAAGCCGAGCAGAACCAGCTGTCCTCTGGCATCACTCCCGACACTCTGAGCGCCACGTTGAGGGAGAAGCTGAATGCCAGTCATGTCGATATTGCCGATTTGTCAGGTTCGTGCTTCCATCTGATAAGATTGTGACTTCGCTGTACATGTCTTGACTATTGTGTAGGTGGTTGTGGACAGATGTTCGAGGCCATCATCGTGTCACCTCAGTTCGCCAAGAAGACCACGCTTGCGAGACATCGGCTGGTAAATGGGACGTTGAAGGAGGAGATTGCGGCTATTCATGCTTGGACGCCCAAGTGCTTTACGCCCGAAGAGTGGGAGAAGAAGAAGGGTGGTGGGTGATGGGACGTACACGGCGATGATGGATAAGATGAAGAAGAGATGATTTGGCCAGACTGGAAAAGATACCCTTGATGAAAGACACGAAGCTTGGCACACACTTTTGGAATGCGTATGGACATGGCACAACTCAACGTCTCATGAGTGCTGTGGCGTTGCGCTCGTGCATGACATGGCAGATGCGATTGCCCATCATGTCAATCTCATGTGCTGGTGCAGGGAAATTCGCAAACGCCTTCAGCACGTCCTGGCCGCAACATGCACACTGGGGATCACATTGCCCAGAATTTCGACACTGCCCCTCGAAGATATCCAGATGAGGACGGACTCCTCTCACTCATGGGGTCGGCTCAGTGGCTTGCACTTGGAAGAGAGCACGTTATAAGACAGCAGGCGTGGCATCTAGAAGAGGTGGTACGTGGTATAGACATTGAATGTGATGAGACTTTGCTCGAACTTTCAGATGGGCTCACTTCGGTATCGTATGACCATGCCACAAGTCTTGAAACTGACGCCAGCGACGATGCGATCGAACAACACACTCTCACAATACCCCTCGCCGCCTCCCACAACATCCTAGCATCCGTTCACGACCTCACCAAGAACACTTCACCTCGAAACCCTCACCTCGAACGACCTTCCCATCGCCAAGCCCCCACTACCCTCTCTTCCACCCGCATCGAGTCTCCCGCCCCGCTCCGCTCCGCTCGCCAAACCTGCCCGCCTGGACTCATAGACACCCCTCGCGTTGACCTTCATAAAGAGAAAACTACCCCTCCTTTCCAACCAATCCGCCCTTCTCCGCATTCTTGACTTTGGCCTAGTGGTTATGGCGCTTGCGTTCCCTCGCCTTCCAGCTTCGTGCTGGCAGTGTTGTGGGCCAAGAGACGCGTGGTTCGATTCCCGCAGGTCGGGGAGTCTAGCTGTCGGATCCGGGTGCGTGCAGCTGCCTGCGGGTAATGGGGACTTGCATGATGCTTTGCGCTTGTGTATTGAAAGGTGCGAGGACATTTTTTGATGTTTTTGGTGAGGGTGAGGTGCCTTTTTGGTCGTTTGATCTTTTTCGCAAGTAAGATTCCAGTGACGTTTCTTTCCTTCGTTATGCTGATCTTTTCACCTCGTTTTCCATTATACAGGACACTCCGCGCATATTCACTTGTTGAATGACTATCGCGTCCCCGCCCCTAATCTTCACGATTGGATGCCAAGTATTTTGCATCCTGTCGACAACCACAGCGAATACGCGGTACCCCTCGTGTTCCATGCCACGTCGTTTCTGCGACTTACGCATGCCATGCGACACTGTGAACTGCGACTGCTGAATTGGACATCAATGCGACATCTCTGGACATGATGGCCAAGTCGACCTCTGGTGAAGCGGGAAAACGGAATCGGTGCCTCTGTCAAAGCGTTTGCCTTTCTCTGCTCCCATACGAGATGGTACAAGAAGTACGATCATCTGTGAGCCTAAGTAGGTATCGTGCAGGGAGAATACAAGACTGCATGGAAAAATACCAGATCGGCCTCGAACGAAATCAACAGTACCGAGCAATATCAGAGCCAGAGTCAAGGGGCGCTTCTGATTGGCTCGTGCGGAGAGCAGCAGCTTTTGGGGAATCTCTGCATGGGGCAGTGTTCCACGGCATCTGGCAGTGCAGAGCCACGATCTCGGCACTAACATCTCCAGATCTTCAGCCCTGCGAGATCCAGCTCTCTCTTCATTGGTTCACGTGAAGAGAAGCAGCTTTCTGCAGATTTTTAATGCAGCCAGTAGCAGCTGAGCCACAACAAGAAATGCCGGCGACCTATCAATTCTTCGCAGCCGGCGTAAGTGTACATACAAGCTTGTTTGACGAAGCCATTGCGCAACGAAGGAGTTGATCTGACATCTGGCCACGTCAGGCCGACAGCGTGCCCCTTTCATTTGATTTTCGCTCTTCAAGAAACGCGGTGGACTCGGTAAAGACAGGCATGTCGCAGCAATGCATGAACGCAGCAAAATCGGTAGAGACAGACGTAGACTGTAGCAAAACATCGAACGCAGCAAAGTGGCTCTCTGGATCAATAGTCGTCTCCGCGACTGATGACCTCCTTTCCGCCGCTGTGAAGCAGGATCGTCTGCACGAAAGAGTCAGTTCGGCAGTTCGTCTATACAATCCCTCCTCCAGAACGTACGTGTTCGAACTGCGCAACATGCGAGCCCTTCTTTTCGACCATGGGAGCGTAGTCCTGGACGATGCCGTTGTCGACTAGCTGCTTCATCTACGCAAAGACATCAGTACTGATGTTAGTATGAAACTTTGTACTTGACTCACTCCCAAATGATACCGCTCCACACCAAGACGTTCAAGGTAGCGGCGGCAGAACGGCAAAGTGCCGAAGTTGGCTTCGATCGTCTTGAGCAGGGCTTTGGCGGAGGCATTGTGCAAGTGCTTGCCCGATACGCCCTCCTGGCGTGCGTAGCCATAGTTGCCGATCTATCAAACCAGTCAGCATGAACATACCTGCGGTCATCTGTTAAAACATACATCATCATTGATATATCCCCTTCCCGTACTCCCAAACGTCTCGATAGCAAAGACCTCTCCTTCCTCCATCTTCTGCCGACTCTTGTTCTTCACGAAAGGAACCTGCTTGTCTCCATGAATACGGTAGCGCAGGATATTGTGGCCGGTGATGTTGTTGATGGCTTTCACGGGTAGCACTTTCCCACCACCGATGTCGACCTCGTAACTCTCCATGACCTCTTGGATCGCGGCGCCGATGTCTTTCATCCGAGCATCGATACCAGCGTGTGCGATACCGGTGTTGGTGGCGGCTCGCACGGCTTCGAGGAGCGGATCATAGGTGGGGTTTGAGGTTACGGTGAAAGCTGAGTCGACGATGCGGCCGTTGACGTGGACGCCGAAGTCAACGCTCAAGACGTCCTCGGCTTGCAAGATGATATCCTTGCCGCCTGGGTTGGGCGTCCAGTGCGCAGCGACTTCGTTCACGCAGAGACCTGTGGGGAATCCCATGCCGGCTTTGAGTACATCGCCCGTCTCCTTGCCTTGGTGGCCTGTGAGAGCGTACACTCCTTCTTCGATGGCTTTGGCGATGGCGGCGAAGCTCGCGCCGGGCTTGATGACTTCCTTTTGGGCGTGCTGGCGGACTTGGCGGTGGATCTCTGCGGCTTGACGGTAGTCTTGCAGGAAGCCTTCGTCCCAGAGACGAGAATTGTAGCGGACTTCCTCATCGGTCGTGCGGCCGAGATTCTCATCGCCGCCTTTGGCATATGGTGCGAACTCGCCATGCGGATATTCGCCGCCAGGATACAACTTGGTCAGCGGAATGGTTGGGGGTACAGTCTGTTCGAGCTTGCCCTTGGCCTTGGACTTCTTCTTCTTCTTGTATTTGCGCTTCTTCTTCTTCTCGGCTTCTACCCCGGATTCTATCCCGGCTTCACTCTTGCCATCGTCTTCGTCATCGTCATCATCGTCATTGCCGCCATCGAGCAACCCCCGATCCAGATCAGAGGATGCGGAGCCGTTCTGGCGACCTTTGGAGTCGGGGTTGGCTGGCTTGAGGGCGTCGTTGCCGCCTGCTCTGCGATTAGTGCTGGCAAGATGATGGTGCGGCTGAGTGATGTACCATTTGCCTGCTGGTGGTGGCCTTCAGGTGTTTTGGATCCCATAGCAGCAGCGACATGCGACTTTTGCTTTGTCTTGGTTGGAAATGGAGGTTAGTCGATGTTGAAGATCTGGTCGTGGTTTGCGATGCGCCCTGTGCTTGACATGCGACCTCGCGTTCGCCTCGGGATTTTGTGCACAGTCTGCACAGCTTTGTGCAAGTGCACAAAAGGCCACTTGACCTCATGTCCAGTTCGACTTCTTGCCTCTCATCATCAACCGGCAACACACCATACTGCACCCACGACTAAGTTGACTGATGCGATAATCAATCTATCTCTGTCACAGCTTCGTCCAGATGATGACCTGAGCGAGACCATCTTAGCCTTCAAGCCGAACAGTGGTTGCCACCTATACGATGCATTTACAACCAGGACGGAATACGACAATATCGAATGAAGGACTCGGGACCGAATTAATACAGCACTTTCCAGAACCAATACATTGGGTAGCCCGTGAGGGATTTGGTCGATGTATCGCAGCGTCCGCTACAAGCTAGCGGATATGCAGCTTCAATAAGCCTGCATCAAGCCTCATTGCACCAGATTACAAGTTCAGGGCACAGAAATTGTGCAGAGACCTGGCTGTCCACTTTAAATCAGCTACAGCTGCTGCCTCATTGGTGACATTGGCGATGCACCTACTGTATTGCCTTGTCTGGGAGGGATTACCTTTGTTTGGACGACGGACAAAGGCAGCCCAGGTCGACTCTTTGAGGAACCTCGTTCTTGCATTGTGCTCCATTCTTCTCGTCCCTCGGTAGCCTTCTTTGTCTCGTTTTACGTTATACATAAAATGCCAACAGCCTGCCCACCTCTTCACGATCTTCTTCAAACATTCCCAACAAGAGCAGGGATTCAGGCAATTCCACTCACAAAATCAACAGTAAGTTCTTCTCCACACTTACTTAGCACTTACTTGCAGACTACGATGGCGTCCACCAATCTCCACAAGCACACTTCAAGCTCGACGACAGCACCTCGCAGGATCGAGGCCAGCAAGGCTTCCAGCAAGCCCGCTCCGCGCAAGAAGTCAGGAGGCCAAACGAGCACAGACTCTACCATTCCCCAGCGCCCAGAACACATAACCGGCGCCCGTGGAGACTTCTGTCCTGACGGGCTTCGTCATTGGGGTCATCCACATCTGAGCTTTGTCGAGGCTCTCGACATCACAGAGGACTGGGATGTCACCTTTCATCCGCATTTGACGTATTTTCGTGGTTCGAGACGGCAGAAGGAGAGCGACGCTGGAGATGACGACGTTTGTGATGCTAATGTAGACATTGATGCGTTGAGGCAGCATGGTGCTAAGCACAAGACGAGAAAGTTAAGTAGCTCGGAAATATAAGTAAGTCCAGTAAAAGCACGTTCTCCAATCCATCTCCCAAATCTCAGTCCGCGCGCTCTACGTAGATTGTCTGACGTAGGTCTGTAGTATGATATCGAACCGATGTTCCCGCAAATAGCGAGGATCATGCTATTCCACGATTGGTATGTGGTGTGGAGTTATCGATCCCGGCTTCTGCTATATCCGTCGCAATGAGGCTGCAGTGGCTACAGCGCCGCGACTCTATAAATCTCGTCCCTGTTCCTGCCATCGTAAGTTACTTCGAGAAATACATTATATTCAATCACCACCGAGCAAGATGGCAGATACACTGGCACCCACGATCGCAGGCAAAGCCGTAGGCCCTGTGGGCTACGGCCTGATGGGTTTCACAGCCTGGCATGGAACACCCTTCGAAGAAGCCATCGAGGTCATGAAAGCCGCTCTGGAGTGCGGCAGCAACTTCTGGAATGCTGTATGACAGGTCCGACTTCGCCCCGTGCAACATGAGCTAAATAGACCTTCATAGGGCACGTTCTATGGTCCGCCAGATCGAAGCTCTTTACACCTACTTCGAGCATACTTCGAGAAGTATCCGAAAGACGCTGATAGAGTAGTCCTCAGCCTCAAGGGTGCATACGACGGCATTACCCACACCCCGGACTGCAGCCCGGGAGGAATTCGCGCCTCAGTTCAAGAGTCTTTGCACGTCTTGAGTGGTCTGAAAACGATCGATATCTTCGAATGCGCTCGTGTGGATCCCCAAGTACCCCTAGAGACATCGATCAGGACTTTGGTCGAGCTTATTCAAGAGGGCAAGATCGGTGCCTATGGTTTGAGCGAAGTAAACTCCGAGACCGTCCGCAAAGCGCATGCTCTTCATCCGCCAGCCGCAGTCGAGATTGAGCTGAGCCTCTTCTCTCGCCACGCACTCGAGAACGGTACAGTGCAAACTTGCCACGAGCTAGGACTTCCAGTCGTTGGCTACAGTCCTCTCGACCGTGGCTGGCTCACTGGCGAGCTGAAGAAAATCTCAGATTTGCCCGAAGGCGACTACCGACACCACATGCCGCGCTTTCAGCCAGGGGCATTCGAAAAGAATGTGCAGCTTGCGGAGCAGCTCAAGAGTATTGCGAAGAGGAAAGGAGCTACCGCGCCGCAGGTCGCCATCGGCTGGTGTGTTAAGCAAGGTGTGCTTCCCATACCTGGATCGACGACGGAAAGGAGGGTATTGGAGAACTCGCGGCCAGTCAAGCTTCGGGAGGCCGACATGGACGAGATTGAGGGTTTCTTTGCGGCCGACACTGTGATGGGCGAGCGTTATCCAGCAGCCTTGCAGGCTCATTTGAACGGGTAGAGCACTTTTGTAGCCTGGTCATGACGATTTGAATGTGGCTGAACATAGTGCGCGATACATTGAGCATACAATAAACATAGACACTGGTCGCTGGAACAATCCTCGCACTTGTGATTCTCGTTACATATTCTTCGACCTCTTCAATGGACGTGCTTTACATGCCACGGCTATCGTCTCGGCGAAGCACTTGATCCAGAACGAGTCGTGAACCCGCCGGATATTAAGTCTTGATGCCATTCTTTTGCCTGCTTAAAGTCCGAAGCTCAGCCCCCATCTATGGATCGAAGGAGCTGAAGCGATTTCCCGAAGGCTATAACCCAAATTGGGTAGGTGGTGTCTACAGGATTGCAGAGAGTGTTCTCGGCCGGGAAAAAGGCTTAACGGCGAGATCGATCTTCAGCAAGTAAGGCTTTGCTCGTCTGCCGCATTCACATTTCCGAAGAATACTTACAACAAGTCGAAATGTAAAGTGCGATCGAGTGATGATTGTTAAGCGCAGGGTGCGCGGTGGGTATCGAAGCGAGGAACGAGCGAGATATCCTGAGCGCCCCGGAGTGATATTACGGACAGAACGTGCTCTCCATTGTGAAGGTGATGTGGCCCGTGCGGACCCAGATGGCTGAAGGCGTTCAGACTGGTGCAGTTGCCCCGTGCGCTGGAGCTCGGCCGATTGGTCAAAAAGAAAGAGTTAATGCCTCAGGCAGGAACCCTGGCTCAGGCTCACAACGACAACGACAAGCAGCGCAGCGAGACCATCAGCAGCATCGCAGCGAAAACAGCAGCATCAGTGCAGGGGAATGAAAACCAGCAGCGTAGCGACATCAACATTAGCCGCGCAACCAGATTAACATCAGCAGCGCAGCGAGATCAGCGTCAGGAGCAACGAGAACAGGATGACGACATCTCTGCATAGCGACAGCGACAGTAGCAGCACTTAGCACTCCGGGTGCAGCAGCCTGCGCTTACAGTGTTGAGGCAGGTCTCTGCCTCTCCACAAGTACCATTTTTTCCAAGTCGTAAGTCTCCTAACTTCCTGACGCGCACTGCCAGCAGACTTACAAGGGGAAATAATGAGCTGAATGAGCCTCTTGACAGCTCACAAATGCGTTGCTACAGGATATACAAGCTCAGAGTCGATCTCAAAGCAAGTCTGCACCATTTCGTCGCTTCCACTCGTCCTCACACAACGCTTTCCTTGGATCGTCCAAATCTACCCACCCGAGGAACGGCTTACTCACGTTGTACCCCATAAATACCTACATCTCCAGCGGGAACTTCTTCACGGCTTCACGAGGCACAGAGAGGTATTGATTCTCTTCCTGCTTGAGTGGCCAGTGACTTCTCCTCGCTCAGAGAGATATCGCAACAGTACCTGTCGAAGATATCCCTTGCTCATGGAACAGCTGTACAGCAGCCTTTCCTCGTCAGAGGTGCCGTTCGCGCTGCCTCCGTGGTAGCAAATGCTTAACATAATGAAGGCATCATCAGGCTGCATTTCGGCATATACAGCCAATTCCTCCTCAGGAGGCCGCATCGTATTCCAGAGATAGCTGCCTGCTTGGCCGTGATGCTCTCTGCCTTGACCTGGACCCGCCAGGGTGAGGAAGCCAACAGTCTCGCCATCGGCGGCACCTCGATCAATTTTGTGTTGGTCTGGCCGGGTAGCGTTATACAGACGATGACACCTAACAAGCATGATTCGAGGTGTGCTTTGTGAGACTTTGCAGCTTCGGCTCCTTGTGGGGTCGGAACGAACGGAACGGCGTTGTTGAATGCCTCTGCGTCGTAAGTAAGCTCACAGAGGACTTTGTCCTCATCCTTTTGCTCCACAGCCCGATATGAAAGGCGTGCCGACTTCCAAACGGCTTGGTGCATTACCATCGTATCAGGCATGTATATCGGTCGGATTCAGAACAGGCTGCGTGTACGGATAGAATGATGGCAACGATTGGGGTGGGTGATGAGAAGAACTTCTCGCTTATTCGATTTTTACATACTGCTTGCGCCTTAGTATTGGTCGTAGCCTACGACTCGTGGTCGGAACTCGCATTCGCTTTCGACAAAGGACACCGCTGTTCTCGAGGCTACATATGGCGGCTATGGACGGCCCGACCACACACGATCATCTCGGCGGTTTGCCTCGAGCACCTTGTGCATTCGTCTTGACATGTGTGGCTTGAAAGAGTCCCTCGTTTTGGTCTCCAACAGCTTAGCAGCTCTGCACAAAAGGGTGCTTTGTTAGTAGTGACTCTTGGGCGAGGCATTCAGCCATCACATACGCAGTACCATTGCTAGTTCGTAATGTCAGTACCAATAAGACAGTAGAGGTAAAGTCATTCTCACCCCTTCCGTATTGTGCGTGTTCCGGCAAATGCCTCCAGCTGCTGCGCAAGGAGCTTGGCATGCGCTCTGGCCATTGTAGTCTGTCCCGCAAGCGGAGGCTTGTGCGAGGCTGAAAGTGGCTCCAAGAGCGAGCAACAACTGGATGAGAACCTTCATACTGACTAGTTCTGCGAAGCCGAGTAGGTGTATTCGGATGAACGTGGGTGCCCTCGATGCAAATTGGGGGTAAAAGGACTTTGGGAGGATGGAAGGAGACCCTCTCTTCACTCTTATACCTCTGATATTTGAGCACTGGCAGGCGCGGATCTCGTTGACCCCTCCTCAGCTGCGAACCGCAAGTTGCAACATTGAGGACTCTACACCTACTTAGGAAGGACAAAAGTCCTTAGCTGCAGGGTGTAAAGCACTAATCGTCCTTCGTGGATCCTTCCGAAGCTTACTTGAATAGGCCAAGATGATACAAGCCTCCTTGTTGTAAAGTAGTCCCGAAGACGGCAGTCCAGTGGTTCCCAGTCATCTTGGTACTGTGTCTACCAGTCGTCGAGCGCGTCGCTGCAGTGCGCACCTTCGCCTGTGGCTTGCACATGTTGGGACTAGAATGTTACGAACCCTATGAGTATCACCTACGCCGTCACTAGGCCTAGGGCATGGTTGATAAGCATGTAGCAGCGGCTAGACGATCGCCTCCAATGCCACCTTCGCGAAGAGGCAAGATTGATCCTTCGTGGATATTTGCGATGTTCGGAGCTGGGGGAACTGTAGAGCAGACGCTCATCAGGCATGGGACTATGCTTGAAAACACTGTTATCGTGTGGAAGCGGCCTTCTTGACAGCCCGATAGCACTTCCTGATGAGATCGTCTTTGGTATGGTGTATTGCTGGCGTGGTTGGGATTACGCAAGGGTGTGGTCGAAATAGGGTTTCAGCACGGGCCTTCACTTGCACGGACCCGTCGACATCGACAACAGCAAGACGCGACTTCACCCTCATCTCATCAACAACTATCACCATTATCGTCAGCCAGAAACTCATCGACATGCTGGACGATATACGTACGTATACCAGTGGACAAGCGCCGCGGCATCTTCGTCCTTGCGAGTGCAAACCAAAAGTCGGGGGCGCCATGACAAAGACTTGGTACCAAACCATGTCGTGAACAGTTTCCAACTTTGCGCAGGCGGAATCGATACATACTCAGTACTACCTCATATACTAGCCTTTCCTCTCGACTCGAATGGCAATGCGAAACTCAACAAGCCTGCTGCCACGTACAGCGAAGCCGAGACATATACGGGCGTGCTAGTAAAGCCGACATCTGTTGCTGGTCAGTCGCTACCCCAATCTGATTTCACGACATTGGCACTCACAAGTTGCGATGATCGGAGCCATCAAGCCACAAATCCTATTGAAAGCCGCGGCAATACCAGTTCCAGTACCACGATGCATGCTCGGGATCACCTCAGGTGTGTAGCAATATAATGCTCCCCACATGATGTACTGTGCAAAGGTGGCTATGCAGTTGAAAGCCAGAACCTGCGCCGGCGTGCGAGCGGTCGTGAACGCAAACAGGAAAATCGCAGACAAGATCAACGACCCGCCCAGCGTACCTTTGCGGCCGATGTACTTGATGTTGATCAGCAGGCCACCGACGAGAGTGCCAGGAATGCTGCAAATAATGATGATCAAATTGTTGCGGTACGTGATGGCCACGCTCGTCGAGCCTGTTGATGCACCCTTTGCCGCGAGAAGCTCCGGTAGGAAATTGGAGTACAGTGGACTTCCGAGACCGATCATGCCCCAAATCAAGATGATCAGAGTCATGCTATAAGCGAGCTTGGGAGTCGCAAAGAGAGCGCGAACATGTTGAAAACCGTTAGGCCTGAGCTGGGATGTGAAAACTCTCTTGATGGCTTCTTTGCGATCGGCGGGAGGTCGTTCGCGGGTCTCAGAAAAGTCTCGCTCAACCTGTTCGAGATCTTCGACTGTCAGGGGCTGAGTCGTCTTGTTGTACGCAGCGATCGAGTTGAGCACTTCTACTGCTTCGGCGTATCGACCTTGGCCGATGAGGTACTTCGGCGACTCCCGCAACCTGAACAAGAAGAACCTTCCAACCCACAGGACGACGGTGAAGGCACCCATCGTGTACATCAAGTACCTCCAACCCATGTTGTCCGACTTTCTGCATTGTCCAGCTGGCGTATCGGATGGACAGCTGAAGTTTGGGATGAAGCCCCATGCCGTCACAGCAGGAATGACTTGGCCAAGCGACCACCATACACTCAGGATCTCCAGTAGCCATTGGTGCGTCGGCGGCATGAGTTCCAGAAAGATGGCTCCGTCGACCGGCAGATTGCCTCCAACTCCAAAGCCGATGCATGCACACAGAGATGCGCACGCAACAAAGCTGTTCGCTCCACCTGCAGCAATGCCGAACACGCCTGCAATGAACAGTGTTGTGTTGAAGGCCAATCTTCGCCCGATCAAGTCACAACCAAAGCCCCAGAACCATGCTCCTATGACAAGCCCAGTGATCAACGCTAAGGATAGGAAGGCTTCATGCTGCGGGTGGAACTCGATCCCGACCTGCGGCAAAGCATCAGAGACTGTCGTCTGCCAGAGCTGGTCGCAGAGCCACCCGTAGCCTGCCACAACGAAAAGACCCCATTGGTAACGGCCCATTCCCATCTTCTGGACGGCGTGGTTGACGAGCGACGCTTGTGCCTCGAACAGTCTATTGGAGGACGTGTCCTTCAACGTGGCGAGTTCTGGTCTTGATGGCTGCAGCTCACCAACAGCGATGTCGTGGTCTTGCGAGCTATGGTCTGCATCTGCGTTGAACGTTGAAAGATCTTTCTTTGTGTCGGCCATGGTTGCAATTGGTGACAGAGTCAATGTTCGAAAGTATGTCGTTCACAAGACCTGCAACTGTTGGGGTAAGTCATGATATAGCTGCTCTCCAATATGTGGTGAGGCGGTGCCTTTCGCCACTCCCATATCTTGGAGCGTTGATATGACCGTCAGCAACAACAAGGCGAGCTCTTGGCCGGTCGGGAGTCGGCATCACTGACTGTCTTGCAGTTACAGCATGCGGTATCAAGGTAAATTCTGTTCCTGCTGCCCTGGCCTATCTGAAGGATGCGGGCGACCCTCGTGGAACCAGACGCCTGCCTCATAAAGAGATTCTGTCCATGAACTCTATTCTGAGACGGAACAGAGTCAGACCTGCGTCTATCGATGCTTGGTTGTTGGTCAGGCAAGATAAGGATTTGCTCATTTTAGGTAAAGATTGACGGGGTAGGTAGATTCCACATTGATGATGCCGGCTCCTTCAACACCATCGCCGGTGCAGGAGTTCCAAACCACTGGATCCTGGGGTGCAGCGGCCAAGAGAGCTTCGTACTCGGCGGAGGCTTCTCGCTGCTTGAGAACCCTGTGGCCTTTGCTATAACAGACCGCAAGCCATTGACCTCAGTTCACAGGAAGCTCCCTCCATCAAAACAGCCATGGCACCGTCGGCAATCCCATCGGAGAGCTCCTACGCTCAAGAAAATGTCACCAGTTTGGACGTCAAGTCCGCAAAAAAATCTCCACAATCATCTGGCTTCGATGCGACCCGCCATCTGAACTTCGAGCCTCCAACTGAATACTACACGCTTGACAAGCTGGGCTTATCAGCGACCGGCTCCATATCGCCCGTGGCAATCACAGCGCCGTTCCCACTGCTCAGTGATGAAGGCATTCGAAAAGCACGCGCCGACCTCTTTCGCACAGAAATGCTAGGCAAGCACAAATATGTCGAATCGAAAGATCCAGGCGTGTATAAGCTTCGCGGCTATGGAAAGAACGCCCCGTTCGTATATGATATGTGGACCTCGCCAGAAATGCTAGCGGCATGCTCGGAGGCCGCAGGCTGCGAGCTGGACGTTGTGTTCGACTACGAGATCGGTCACATCAACGTGCAGTTGCCGCCTGGTGTGGACGAAGGAGGAGAGGACCTTGAAAGGCTGCTCCCGCCTGTCGATCCACCGCAGCAGAGGGCAGACGTGAGCGATGAGGAAGCAGCCAAAGCCGCCGAGGCTGGGATTGCGAATGTCACGGCGTGGCATAACGACAGTTTCCCCTGGGTCTGCGTGGTGATGCTTTCGGATCCTACTGGTATGAAAGGAGGTGAAACAGCACTGCGAAAAGGAGATGGCAGCATCCTGAAAGTGCGAGGACCCTCGAAGGGGTATGCTGTGATGATGCAAGGAGGTCTGATCAACCATGTTGCGCTGAAGACGCTGGGAGACGGAGAGCGAATCACTATGGTGACATCGTTCCGTCCACGAGATCCGCACGCGGTAGATCTGAGCAACTTGGGCAATGTCAAGGCGGTGAGCGATCTCGGGCAACTGTTTACGCAGTGGACACTCTACCGTGCAGCCGTGCTGGAGGAGAGATGTCGAAGGTTTGCAGACGATCTTAGAAATGCGAAGCTGACCGGCGATGAGGTTGAAGCTGTCGTGGGCAAGTGGGCCAAAGAGCAAATTCAGTACATCGAGCGAACGGCAAAGGAGTTGACGGACGACGGCGAGAAAGGGAACTACAATCACAAGTTTGTGAGGCGGCCCGGAGAGAAGTTTGGTCGAGACCTGTAGTAAGACATTCTTGAAGCACATCTCGACTGACATGATACCGATACCAGCAACACATTCCCGTTGACGGCCTTCGTAGCCGATTCGTCACGAACGGCCCGGACGTTGGACGTCAAAACGGTACAATGTACTTTTCTTCCCCAGCCTGGGCACACCCGCCACACTTCGACCTTTCGGTCTTCGTATCGCCCAAAACGTTCACACTCCCGCCCACAACATGCACGCGCACCTGTCAGGATCTCGGAGTACACGCTGAAGCGTCGAAGACTCGCCTACCATCTGCAAGCCATGCCACATGGTACCCTTGGCAGCCTTTCGGAGACTTCGGAGTTTAGTGGCGCTAGGTCTGGCCCCAGTCGCTAGCCTGCAAGCTCGCCAGGGTTCTCACTATAAGGTTTTGAGGCTCTTTCCAGAACCATCCCAGTGCAAGCCCAATTTATCGGTCATGGCCGTTTCAGCTATCCACATATCAGCCCATACACCGGTACATATGGAACATCGGCAGCCTCTCGACGCCTGCCGGCTTCACGTGTCTGATCCTCCAGGGTCCAGACAGACGAGATGTGCGGTATTCTGAGTCGCTGGCAATGGGCTCAACCCTGCGGCTTCAAGCCATGGCGATGAGGTTCTGCGTGATAGTATCGGTCTCGAGTGGTCGGTGAGTTGATGCTACTGTATAAAGATGGGTTGTGCTACCAGGCAAGCCATTTCGTTGTTTTTACTGGTACCGACTAGCCACCACATCCATCTGGATATTTGACCTACAACTCTACAGCTCCATTTCGTCGACATCTTCACGTGTTCAAGTGCATCAGCAAATACAATCCAACATTCCGGGTCATCTCGCCAAACAGGTCGACCTCATTGTCGTACGAAAGCCGGCAAGGCTAGGCATACAAACATGTTCGACCTAATCGTTCTTCCAGCATTATTGCTGGCTCAGACATACGCTTCGCCTGTGGTCCCACGAGCAGCAGTCACTCCACAAGTCAAGTCCGCCACGTATCTTGGAAATGTCACCGACCCGACGCTCGATCGTGACTCCTGTGGCTCTTCTCGGATAGGAACTCGAGCCTTCTGGACCTGTCGCGACACAATGGCCTACAACACACAAACCGGTCAAGATCAACTACCCATCATCGTTAGCACAGCAGGGTGGACTGATGCTGTTGCAAACACCGGCGGGCCTGCGATCAAGACGACAGGAGGCACGGTCGGTGCAGCCTCGAATGGCAAAGGGCCAATCTTGCAAATGTACGGCGGCAACTATGCAAGCACGCTGAAAGAATACTTCCCCATTGCCAGCGATAACTGCAATTCCAATCACGGCTTCTGCTCCGACGGAACACGCTGGGCGATCTGGCCAGATTCTCCACCGCTCGTGACGACGTCCAGCTCGAGGAGTATCACAGCCTACAACTGGATTCCCCAAGCCCACATCCAAGGACTCACAGCCTTGCAATCGCAACCATCTTACTCTCTCTATCGTACTTCCTACTCAGCGACCTCGAACAAGAACACCATGCCAACCGCCACCATGGTTTCTGAAACGTTCTGGAAGGTCGGCGAAGTCGGCTTCGGCGACTACGGCGGCGTCGTGAAGAACGGGTACGCCTACCTCTACGGCCAGAACTTCTACCGCAACGGCACTCTCGTTGCCCGTGTGCCCACAGGTTCCGTTGAGAAGAGATCAGCCTACCAATACTACAACCCAACCACCGCAACGTGGACTTCGACCGTGCCCTCCATCAACAGCACAACTGCCATACTGCCCAACTGTGGCGCCGGTGGCCAGGGAACGGTCTACTACTCGAACTACTACAAGTCGTATATCTGGATCGGCCAAGCATCGCTGGAACCCGTTGCGAACTTTTACATCTCGACAGCGCCAGCGCCAGAGGGTCCTTGGATACCGCCGTATAGACTGTTTCAAGGGGCGAACGGAAACGGCTTTGTGGGAGCTTACTCACTGCAGGCGAATCCTGCGTTGTTGCCGAGTACGGATGCGAGCGAGAATGCGATCTATCTGACATATACGCAGCCGTGGAGTACGGGGACATATGTGACGCCGTTGGTGTATTTGCAGTTTCAATAGGTCCATAGTGTAGTACGGTGCCTTCGCGAGAATTCCTACGGAATACTATTGTCCAGGAAGATCTCTGCTTCGATATCGATCACTACCAGTCGCCAGTTATGTCATTACATCAATCGTCTTTGCTCTGTTGCTTCTCGATTCGCCACTGCGCACCCAACCGTCGGCGCAAAACCAAATCTGTGCATTCTGTTGACTCTTTCAAACACCTCCAGGCGTTGAGGAGCCCATTTTGTAGCTGTCGTGACCGTTCCCGGCTTCTTCTCTTTCGTGGCTCCGATGAGCTGTCTTGAGATGACGTTCAAGAGCATCTTTCCTCGAAAAGCCTTTCGTGGTATACACGCATTGCGGCTCTGCACACTTGTACTCTCGTTCGTCCGTGTGCGCCTGGGTTCTAAGATGGCGTCGTAAGTCCTTAGGGTATTGGAAGGATCTGTTGCAACCAATCTCTACGCAACGATGAGTTCGGCTGCTGCGACTTTTTCCCCATTAGCAAGTTCAAGACGACGGACTATAGTGACATACATCGAGCTTTGAGTCGAGTCGGGACTGACGTTGTCCTGCGTCTCAGGGATGGTGGCCTCTTCTGTCACGATCGACTGCTCCTGTAGTCGAGGAAGGCGTTGGTCGTTCTGGATGGTAAGGCCACTGTTGTTGGCACTACCAAAGGTGACTCCATCTGTAGGCTCAGCATGTGGTCGTGTGGCCCAAGCATCGGCTTGAGTGGATGACTGCGATAGTGTTGGTCAGTGAGGATACTTGATATAGATCAGTATGAGACAAACATTTTCAACGCCATATACGCTATGCGAGGCACTAGCCCCATGAGATGGAACCATCCATCCGTCTGGGCCCAAAGTGGGCAAGGCCTCGTCGGAGAAGACCTGATGAACGAAATCGTGCGGGTAGCCGCCGCTGTCGTGAGGTGCTTCCGCTGAATGTTGCCCATAATCCAGAGTCAATGAGCCAGTCGCCTCAGGGTGGCGTCCTCCTTGCTGCGAAGAAGGCACCGTGGAGTCCCAATTCAACAATGACCAGAGGAGCTCTTCACCTTGACTCATCTTGCTATGGACTTCAAGTGGCAGAGTGGAGTGCTTTTTGAACCAAGCACATGAGTCGATGAGCAAGAACTTTCGGAAAGCGTGTTGTTCTGGACGACTGCCGTCCTTGGTGCGCGTTGTACCGAATGGTCTTGGAGACGTATTGTCTAGGATGGGTGTAGTACTCGATGCGTATTGTCCTGGATGAGTCGCGAAATAGGTACTTGCTGGACTCAGATGTTTCGTTCAGTGGCGCTCGAGGTTCCGCGCAGTTGATGGCAGATTTTGTCAATCTGCATATAGTAGACCTGGATCGAACTCCGATAACTGAAGTATGAAAGTATGTTGTTCGGATCGCCGTGCGATATCAAGGGAACATGCAAAGTGTCGCCATGCGGGAGTCCGCACAATTTATGTTTCGACATGAGCGGCCACAGCGACTGACGTGTTGTCTGTTCGAGAAGTGCTATAATCGTGAGCGTGTCGTGTCGTGGGCCGGCAGGCAGGGCAGAGAGGCACGGCTGTGTAGCAATGCACCTGGGGATTCGAGGCTCCGGATCAGGCCCGCCGCTAGACAGAAAGACACGGGCAGCTGCACCATCCATGGTACACTAAGTACAGCTGCATGAGAGAGCCTCCGGACGTGGCACAGTGGAATCCTAGTTTGCAGACCGCACCACACCTCTGCGCCTAGTAGCCAATCGCGGTGGACGTCCAGCTTACGACCCTCCTACGTTATGATCCCTGTTCACTGAAGGTGGGCTGCCACAAACGGCCGCCGTCGATCCGCGAGGTGAGTGAGTGAGTTAAATTGACAAGCGGATCGGGTTCACATCAGACAGAGAGAGAGGGTTTCGGCGGCTGCGCCCTGACCGACCACAGCGACGGGCCTGCGTCTCCCTACGTTTTCATCCCTACGTTTTCCACGTCCGTATCGAGTCATTCGAGTGCGGTTGCAGCGTCTGGGGGTGGCGGCGAACCAGTCGGATAGTTTGCAGCATGGATCAAGGCACAAGTCAGGTGCAAACGGCGCTGCAGAGGGCGTCGACGGCAGCGCTAGGCACGGTGTTTGGGCAAACTCTCTGCACTGCGGCTAGTCCCTTGCTTTGTTCGGATAGCTGTCGCTGCTAGATGTGCTGCTGCTAGAGGTTAGCATGGCTACGGGGTGCTGCAGCAGGAGAAGAGACGAGAGGTGAGGCGGCATCGGGCGACGCAGAGTGAACACCGGCCACGGCTTAAGGGATAGCAAGCGACGAGCGTGCCGGCCGTTGTCGAATGCGCTAGCAAAACTCTATCCCGCCGACGACGAAAGCTCACCTCTACAAACCTACAGAGCAGGGCGTCGGCAGCGCTAGGCCTCGGGACAGAATCCGCGCTACCTACGCAGTACCTGCATAGCAATTAAGCAGTGCCAGCATAGCAATTAAGCAGTGCCAAAACTTGTGCGTTTCATGCCACAAGCGATCTGCCGCCTGTCTGCCTCTTTGGAGCCCCGGCACTCCTGCTGCAGCTGTGGCGATCACGCTGACGAGATACTACTTCCATCGAAGCCTCACACACATGCGGCCGGACTGACCTAGCACATGGACCCATATCGTGGTATCAAAGTGTGTGCCACTCCGTTATACTATTTACGCCCCGTCGGCCCTTCTTCTCCAAACCCTCCGCTGTCCCTCCTTACATCGAAACACACCGTATCGTTCACAACAACAAGTACCATCCGCGTCTGCCTGTGCTAAGACGTCCAACACAATCATGTTCAAAGTCTTGTCCATGACCGCCGTATATCCGTACCCTAGCCATCGTTGACCATTTGTTCTCAACTACTGTCGCTCTGGTGGACGCTCTTGACATGACGTGTGAGCGCATCCTTTCTTGAGAAGCCTTTGGTGGCATATTCGCAATTCGCCTCTGTGCACTTGTGCTTTCGTTCATTCGTGTGCGTCAAAAGATGGCGTCGTAGGTCCTTCGGGTACCGGAAGGAACGACCGCAGTTGCTCACTTCGCAACGATGGGCACCATTGTTACGACTGCTCTTGGTCAGCAATATCCCCAGACGTATCCAAACGACATACTTCTGTCGTGGCGATGAGCCGACACTGGTATGGTCGTGCGTATTGTCCACGCGGTCAGCGTTCGAAATGTCGTGGGCAATCTGGCCATTTTCGTCGTCAATAATGAAACGAGGCTGATCGGCATGGCCAGTCCATGACGGGACGGTCCCAGGTTCGGGTTGAGTGAACGACTGCAGTCAAAGGTGTCAGGAAAAGTGGTATGGGGGCAACAGTATCACCGACATTCTCAATACCATCAGACTCTTTCGATTCGTTGTATAGCCTGTCCGTGGCTTCGGAAGAGAAGAAGTCATCCAACAATTTTTGCAGGTCAAGCTCCGGGTCGCGACCGCCATATTCGTTGGCCATGGTAGCTAGTACACGACAGTGGTGGAATATGGCTGCAAAGGAACATCCTTTTGTGCTTTTATGTATAGTCGTCAGCGGCCACAGATGTGTACAAAGGGTCTCCAAGCTGAAGCCCAATTCCAGCTATTCTAGTAAATTGCAAGCCTGGAAGGCGTGGGCTCTTGTTTAGCGTGGACTACAGATGCCCTCCCTAGCACGACTTTGAACACCCTTGCAACGAGGGTGGAACAGGAGTCATGCGGTATAGAACCTAGCGTCATGCGGTATAGAACCTAGCGTCTGTCCTGCGTCCGCGTTGCGGTGCAAACACGCGGTGGCGTCTGGGACTTTAGCTTGACGCATGGCTCGATCCCGCACTCTGCAGGCTCGCATGCAAAGTCGACCTTACTACTTGCAGCCCGCATTGGACAAGAGTAGAGCGGAAACGACCAATGCCACACGCCAACGGCTCTGCTAGCAAGCCGATCCTCCTAGAGGGTCCACCCACCCAAACGTCGAGCCTGCCTCAGCAGCCGTGTGCCGTGCTGGCGCAGCGGTCTGCCAGCTTGCGCTTGACGCATGGCTCGATCCCACCTGCATCTGGATCCCGTTTTCTGCGGGGTCCCGGCTCTGCTGGTGATTCGTCCAATGAAATTTCCAGCCTTAACGGCCTGACAACTTGCGTCCGTCCCCCGCAGCGTGCGCCTCGCAATTCAATCACGAAAGGCAGCCGGCCGCGCAACCAAGACGATCTGTGCCAAAAGCGCGGTATGGCATGTCTGATTCAATGCTTGGCCTTCGCAGGCAAGGCAAGTCGACAGGGGGTATCATTGTGGTCTCGCAGCCACATAGTGACTGCCGTGACGAAGCCTCGTCACAGTTCACCCAGATAGAAGCTTGGATGGTAAAGCTTGGCCGAGATGAGCTATTTGAATGCTGTCATTCTCCATTCGCAGCTGCTGCTACACGGTGGGCACCATCGCTGCTTCTTGGCAAAGAGAGAGTGGTGTCCATTCGAGCCTGAAACTTCATGTAAGTCTGACTTCACGAGGGATTGGTCTTGGTCGCTGAAGCAGATGTGGGCGAGGGTGTGCTCAACAAAGGATGATTCGAGTGAGTCTTGTTGTAGACCTGGGGGCGACGAGAAACGGAGAGCCTGCAAGCCTCTCGCTACGCTGCGTTTCATTCAACTGTCGCCTACATGGTAGGCTGCAAGTTGCCCGTGCCACCCCAAAGCCCTCTCACGGTGCGTCGAGTTGACCAGCGTTTCGTGATCGCGTCCAGATCGCAGTGGTCTTGTGTTCGCATGCATTGGCTAGTCCGGGCTTCTAGCAGGTCTGGACTACGGATGGCATTTGCGGAGGTTCCATATTCTTACGGGTCCCTCAGGGGATCTGCTTCAAGATGTCATGTTGCATAGTTGCTCGTCGGGCTCCTTTCTGCGACGTCCTCTCTGTCGAGCATCAATCACGCAATTCCCTGCATTGAATCGTTCCATCTCGTCCATAGGCACAAGAGCTGTCCACGACTGCCAGCGCCGTTGGAGTAGCGATTGGCTCTTGTAGGTCTCTTTGAGGGCCGATATACTTGGGTGCTGCCACACTATGTGCGCAGGATCCTCGCCCCTATGCCGGTACCATCAGTTCCAGACTGTCGATAACAGCGGCCCATTACGGGTTTACATACTCTTTGCGAAGCCGACGCAGCAACGGAGCACACGAGGATCATCCACATCAGCGCCACCACTGCTAGAAAATGTGCTCGCAACGTCATTTTCGGGGTGAGTGCATGTCGTCGTGATGAGGGGAGACCATAGACGTATTATGAGCACGCCTCCGAGGACTGAAGGGCCTATATACCCTTCGAACGTCACGATGCCCGACGTGTTCAGCGGTGCGACGGTTTGCTCCATCGCTGACGAGCAAGTGATCCTGCAGGAGGTATGGCGAAGGCTTCGTAGGGCATTCGCCAAGGGGATGGCGCCATGTCTGGCTTAAACCAGTAAGGCAGAGCATCGCCGGGCCTGTTCAGTCTGAAGGCGTTCGGCTATGTGCTGACGCAGCGTGTAAGCTGTCGTCTAGATCTAAGTTGGGTCCGTTCGCTAGAAGCTGACCTGAGAGTTTCGAGAATCACGGACTTTGGATCTCGTAGACTGCGCTTGCCTCGCAATTCGATGGCGAAGGGACACTCGCCTAGTAGTGGGTCGAAGTTCTGACGTCTCCGGTGAGGTCGCACATCCTGGCAATCGTACTTGCGATCGGTAAGTCGTAGTCGCTACCACTGGAGATCCATGGCGCACGCATGGTAAAGGCTTATGCCGACAGTGTTCTGCGTCCTTGAAAGCAGGTTGTTTGGCTTGGGGGTAAGGGGCGAAACCGCAATCGAGGCGACTTCCGCCAACAGCTCCCTCACGCCTTCGCGACAGGCTTATGCTGCACCGCCAGATTGACTTTCACAGTCGGCACCTTCGACTTCGGCGGCGGCTGAAGTGCCTTGACAGCTCTCTCCTTGAACGGACTAAGATTGGGATTCCTCGCCACAACATCCTGTGTAGCCCGCTCCGCAAATGTAGAAAGCTTGACCAGATTTTGAATTACAATCGTGTGCAGCTCAGCTGTCGAAGCACCTCGTTTTCCAGCTTTGGAGAGATCCACATAAGCCTCAGCGATGACCTTGTCAACTTCACGGCCTCGCTGTCGTCGGACCATATCGATCTCTCTGAATAGGCGTTCGACAAAGGGAGCACCTCCTGGGATTGTGCTCGCGTAGGCCAAGGTCGTTCGTCGGAGCATGTCGAGGGCTTCTGGGGCGCTGTATGTACCGGCTTTAAGACTGGTAATGATTTCTTCGATGAGGTTGTCTAGGCATAACTTGGCTGTCCGTGCGGCCAAGATGGCGGAGTCTGCGCCGCCGAATTTGTTCCAAAGACCTGCTCCTAAGATGACTGCTGCTCCTGCTGCGCAGCCAGCGAGGCCACCGGTTACCATTGCGGGAGCTGCGAGGGCGAGAGGACCGGGTTTGGTGTTGTGGTTCGTGTTTGCTCTCTTGGTATTCTTGGGGTTGCCATTAGAGGTTTTTGGTGCATTTTGCTTGGTCAGAGCGGTCACCTGCTGCTTTGAGGGCACGTTTTCTGGTTTCTGTTGGCCAGACTGCGTTGTGCTTTGCTCAGAGGTGGAGCGGTTGGCCTGGTCATTCGTCTTTTCACTCCTCGGTGTCGCCTGCAATTTGGACTGATCTAATTCTGCCGATGGTGAACCAGGGCTTGTAGCACTCTGCTGACCTCCTTGAGTCTTGGAAGACTTCCGTCTTGCTGGGTTCAATCTGGGTCTCTTCTTCTGAGGCGCAGGTGAAGGCCCTTGTGTTTCATTTGCCGTGGCCGCCATGCCGACTGCAGTCGAGGGGTCTCAAACGCCTTCAGCACTCCGAGGGTCCTGCCCGTGAGCGTGCGTCGAGTGCCTTTGCTGCTGCTGCGATGTATGGAACGCCGTTGCTCCTATCAAGAGTCCCGACTCGAATGGCAGAAAGTTGGCATTAGCGTGAGACCTGCCAGCTCTATCCGGTCATCCCTTTCGATGCAGTGCGATAAAGCCTTATCGGAACGTTACTCGGATCGGCTTTGTCGAGATCCTCAAGCAGACTTGCTGCCGCACATATTCTCATGCAACATCGACCTTCCGGTGTATTGTTATGGCGATGTTGTTGGCCGGAGACAGCATCCCAGCTCCTGGAACACGCCGCGGCCGCCAAAACGTTCGAGCCGGCTGCCGGGATCCGGGATCGCGCAAAGAACGCCTTGCACGTGCTCGCCCCAAGCCAAAAACAGCTCTCCCGCATGAGCTAGTCCCCGATCCAGACTCTTGCTTCTCAATCTGGCACACTTCTTCTCCCAAGCGCTCAACAAAGTCGACACCATGGCGCTCGAAGGCGCCGTCGTGCAGCTGGACGAGCCTCTGGGCTTGGTGAGTTCCGTTTCTGCTTAATCGCTCGTCGAGCATGTTTTAAGGGTAAGAGACTTGCCGCGTGGACATTTTCCTTCTGCTTTCCTCTTATCTGTCTTGCTGCTTTCCGCTCGTTTTATCGGTAGCAGGACGTTAAGAGGGAGAATTGGGGTCTGCAGCACACAGCATCGCTAGAAGCAAGGATTTCAAAACAGATCAAGATCCAACGGAAGAGTAGGACCACCGAAAATGCGACCTTCAACCACTTTCCTCCTCGCCCTCCCTATGGCCCTAACACTCGCCCAAACCACCTCTCCCAAACGCGGCCTCGTCTACGTCCAGACCGAGAACCCCAGCGACGACAAATACTGGACCTCTAGCAATTCGGACCTCACGTGGTACTACAACTACCAATCAACACCTACCTCTGCCCTCTCCTCAACCTCGCTCCAATTCGTCCCCATGCTCTGGGGCACCAACAACGGCAACACAAACTTCTACACCACTGTGAAAGGGCTGAAAGATGGTGGGATGAATATCAGCTATGTGTTGGGGTTCAACGAGCCGGATGGATGTGTGAGCGGAGGATCGTGTGTGGATGCGCAGACGGCAGCGCAAGTGTGGATGCAGCAGATCGAGCCTCTGAAGAACGAGGGCATTAAGTTGGGAGCGCCGGCGGTCACGGGAAGCCCGAATGGGTTTACGTGGTTGCAGAACTTCTTCACTGCGGTATGTCCAGTCAATATGGGGAACCCTTTTGTCCTGAGGTTGAAATGTTTGCTGATGTATGAGGATAGTGCTCCAATTGCACCATCGACTTCATCCCCGTGCACTGGTACGGCAACTTCGAAGGCCTCGCAAGCCACATCGGCCAAGTCAACGCAACCTACCAGAACATCTCCTCCATCTGGGTGACCGAGTACGCCGAGGTCTCGCAAGATCTGAGCGAGACACAGGATTTCTACAACCAGAGTATTTCGTTCTTGGATCGCGTGCCGTAAGTCCCCTTCATATCACCCATCTGTCAGCAACGAATAGACGCTGACTGCGCGTGTGATCTAGATATATCCAGCGCTACTCATACTTCGGCTCCTTTCGCTCGGACGTCTCGAACGTTGGCCCCGACGCAGCCATGTTGACGCAGAAGGGCGAGCTGACGGACATCGGCGCATGGTATCTGGGACAGGCTGCGACTGGAAACATTCCCAAGGGCGATGCGAGTACGACGGCTGCGTTTGCGGGTTGGGCGCTGGCGCTCATCGCTGCTTCGTTTTGCTACGTTGCATGATTTTGAAGAGATGTAATGATGAGATGATCGAAAATGCGAAAACATAGAGATAGACGCATAACAGGAGTTGGAGCATTGAAGCACTGTTTGATATACAAGGAACGATATAGTACTCGTGGAATGCGAGATCGAAAGCACAATTAGCTGCGCGATGGAATCCCACGCTCCAGCCGCGCATGGCGCACTGCTGCAAGGGACACGCGATAGCTTACCGCTGCGGTGAAACATGCAACCACCTCGGGCTCAGGCACAGTTCGAGTGGCACAATTATCATCTGAGAGCGGCGACGAGTGTATCTCGCCCATCCGCGCCAATGTGTATCTTGAGCGTGGGCCAGCCGAGCATTTGCGTGCAACTTCCCCGTTTCAAGACCGTACGCCTCGACCATCAAGCGAATGCGTTGGCATTTTGTTGGGATACTCGTCCGAGGTATCCAGGTTCTTGTGTGTAGACCATCCGCCGGAATCCTACCTTTCCTATAATTCAGGCATCGCGTTTTCGCTCAGATGCGCAGACCGGGCCATTTGCAACCATTACTGCAGAAGACCAGCGAGCCAGAACGTGTGGTTGAAGGCCTCATTTATCAAAAACCCTTCCACGACCCTTCCAGAACAACGCGCATCGGCACCAACAGGTGGCTACCACGACCGTGTCTCCCGAAACCGTGGGACGGAGATGCCCAAACCGACGCTGAGCCGAAGTCGCGCGTACCGAGAGAGAGTGGGCGTTGGGCGTGTGGTGGCGTCGCGCCGAAAGTCGGAGGACGAGCGTGGGTTGGTAGCTGGATTCTTATACTTGCAATCGTGTAATTGTCGAGTGCAAGTATTGGATGAGCTGATACTGTGTCAATATATACCGACGTGTCGTGCGCATAGCCGAACCGATCATCGCCGGGATGAGTCAGGTGTGTTTCGAAACGATGGGGCTCTGAACTTGAAGGAGTGAGTAAGAAAGTGAGCGGACAGGGCTGAGGGAAACTCGAGCGAAATGCCAAGCAATATGTGATCGTTCTTCTTGCTGCCGTGTATGACGAGTCCGCGTGTAATCGCAATCGCAGCGCACGAGAGCAACGAGTACGATCTCTGATTTGGAGGAAGAGAGCCAAGAGATTGTGGCATTCGTTGGCATATTTGAATTCCGAGTCTTATCACCCTCTCGCTGCGAATTGATCTCCTGTCCCAGCGAAAGCAGTCTAGCGTCCACTGGGCTCTGATAAGGACGACATCCGACGAATCAGACCCGGTAAAGATGTCAGGGTCGATCATTGGAAGGAGGAAAGCGCCCGTGGTGTCGCTAATTACGCGAATGAGAGAGCTTATTCGGACGGCATCCTCAACGCGAACGTCAACTCTAACACTTTGCTGTCATCGCTTCCACTGATAAGCAGTATATCGCACGAGGATCTCGAGGGATTGGGTGATGAGATGAGCAAGGCGCACCGAGAACGGCTACTGTCCCAAGGAAGCATGGCTTGCCTTTGGACGCGGGCTGTGCCATTCGTCTAGGCATTAAAAAGCACCTCATGTAAGAGCGATTGCCAGGTTCGTTGAGATGGGGAGGCGGCGCGACCAGGCAATCCCCGGACGCAGGGAGAGACAGTGGACAGCAGGGAGAGGCGTTGAAGACTCTCACGCTGCTGTGAGACGAGGAACGGTGTTGGAGAGAACCAACACAACAGATGGTTAGATCGTTCTTCAAGGGTCTCGCTTCCGCCGTTAGGGATCGCGGGTAAGCAAAAGCGAAAAAAATAATGCCAGTCTGCCCTTCCTCGCCAGGATCCCCACCAGCACATGCTTGAAGGAATCATGCACGAGATCTGGGGGAGGCTCTCTGTCCGTCTCTCTCATCATCTTGCTTGCTTGCTGCTGCTGCTGGCTGTCCCACCCGCGTCACGTCACGGCTAGCCTCGTGGCTATTCTAGCCCGCTGCTCCGTGGTAGCACAGCGTCCAATCCGCACCGAGTTTGACCAGATCTCGGCGCAGGACTAGCAGGCGGTAGTGGCAGTCTGATAAGAGACATAGCTGAGCTGCCGCAGAGATCGCTGCTAGAAACATGTGCGTGGTGCTAAGTGTGGGTGCTTGGACCGTTTTCGCGTGATGAGCGCCGCCGGCTTCTCTCAATCATAAGACCCGTTGGCCTCCGCGAGAAGCTCGTCCTCCTGCGAACCTGGGAGCTTTTCGTTAGCCTTGCACTCTGTCTGTTTTATATCCCTCCCTCTCTTTTACCTCCCCTCCTATACGCTTCTGTGGTTGTTCGTGGTCCCCTCTCAGCTTTTGGACCTCGCAAACAACGCCATTGTCTGGCCCCCACGAAGCTCTGCAGCCCAGCGGCTCCTCCAGCAACCCTACCGAGGCGCCTCGACTCCGATACCGCGTCCCTGACGAATTCTCGTCGACACAGCGCAGCGACAGCAGCAATACGCTCGCGCGCAGCTCACCACCATGTCGTATTTCTGGGTAGGCCCACCGGCCGTATATAATGCCACGAATACGGCCATCGGAGGCGATTCGAGTAAGTCAGGTCCCAAACAGCAGCGACAACTTTGCTCCGTGACGGCATTGGGGAAATTGTTGAGCATCACGTGCCTCAATACCTCAAAAAGCAAACAACGCAGTAGAATACACGAACTAACGTGAAATCTTGCACAGATACTGAGAACCTCAATGGCTGGTTCGCGGCCGGTGACCAGGCCTATATCATCGTGGCTTCGGCCATGGTGCTGGTCATGGTGCCAGGTCTGGGTTTCCTCTACTCCGGCCTTGCGCGAAGAAAGTCCGCCCTGAGCATGATATTCGCCTGTATGGGCTCCTGCTCCGTCATCACATTCCAATGGTATTTCTGGGGTTACTCGTTGGCTTTCAGCCAGTATGCGACGAACGGCTTCATTGGCGATTTGAAGAAGTTTGGCCTGATGAACACGCTGGCCATGCCGAGTCCTGGAAGTCCATTGGTGCCGGATCTGCTGTATGCGTTCTACCAGGTATGTTGGATAGTGTTGAGAAGAGGGAGTGGATGTTTGTGGTGGAGATGCTGATGTTCCTGCCAGATGCAATTCTGCGCCGTCACTGCCGCTATTGTCATGGGAGCCGTCGCTGAGCGCGGTCGCCTCATCCCCGCCATGGTCTTCACCTTCTTCTGGGCCACCCTCGTCTACTGCCCGATCGCCTGCTGGGCTTGGAACGTCAACGGCTGGGGCTTCAAATGGGGAGTGTTGGACTACGCCGGTGGAGGGCCTGTCGAGATCGGCTCGGGAATGTCTGCGCTTGCCTACTCGATGGTTTTGGGCCGACGACAAGAGAAGATGATGTTGAACTTCCGCCCACACAATGTCTCGCTCATCACGCTCGGCACCATTTTGCTGTGGTTCGGATGGTTGGGCTTCAACGGCGGATCTGCCTTTGGTGCTAACTTGCGTGCGGTCATGGCTTGCTGGAACTCCAACCTCACGGCTATGTTCGGTGCCATCTCCTGGGTCCTCCTCGACTACCGCCTCGCTCGCAAGTGGTCCATGGTCGGCTGGTGCTCAGGCGCCATCTCCGGTCTCGTTGCCGCAACTCCCGCCTCTGGTTTCATCCCACCGTGGGCTTCCGTCGTCCTTGGACTCGCCACCGGTGTCGTCTCTAACTTCGCCACCAAAATCAAGTACTGGATCAAGATCGACGACTCCATGGATGTCTTCGCCGAGCACGGCGTCGCCGGCATGGTCGGTCTCTTCTTCAACGCCATCTTCGGCGCAACCTACATCATCGGCCTCGATGGCGTCAACACGGGCTCCTCATCCTACTCCGGCGGCTGGATCCAGCACAACTGGAAGCAGCTCTACATCCAAATCGCCTATATCGCAGCCTGCACTGCCTACGCCTTCGTCGTCAGCGCTATCCTCGCCTACATCATCAACTACATCCCCGGCCTCAAGCTCCGCGCGAGCGAAGAGGCTGAACTCCTCGGCATGGACGACGACCAGCTCGGCGAGTTCGCCTACGACTACGTTGAGGTCCGCAGGGACTACCTCGCGTGGACGCCAACGAACTCTGACCCGGAGAAGACGGAGGCGGATGTGCCACAGCAAGACAGGCACGGTATCCAACAGCACAGCGATATGATTGAGGGCAAGGACCCAGCAGGCAGCGAAGGGAGCAGCAACGGACATGAGCACACGGGAATTGGCGGTGATAGGCATGGTGTTGCGTACGAGGAGAAAGAGAAGACCAAGAAGGAGACCACTGGTGGTGGACACTAGTTCTCAAGAGAAGAGACGGTCTTGTAATTTGAAAACTGTGCGATTTGCTGTCATGATCTAAGAAAGAATTGAGAGGATGTAGTTTCAAGGAGATGTGTGTTATGATGTGATTTTGAGATACCAATGGGAATGAGAGGACAGTACATTATCTATGGTCATATCATTAGAACGATTTCCTGACTTCATTCATCAGAATGCTTCTCGAACTGTACGACCAGACGTCTTCTGCGTCTTCGGCCACCGTCCTCATGCCTCACCATAAAGCCCTCCATTTGCCTTCACCTCAGCCTACCTCGCCTCGCTAGATGGAAGTACAATCGTACAACCACACACCTTGCTTCTTCCCGCCCAGTCTCCACCCGCCCACGCCAAGCCCTCAAGCTCCCAGCTTCTATGGCGCCAAGGCTGGTATCAGTGCCTACGTGCATATCATATAAACGAGATTGCAGATTGCGAAACGCCTCTCAACTCTCGAGGTGGACTGATGATGTCTGTCAACAGCTTGTGGATCGAGATCGCAAGCTGATAAGCGAGTGCATACCTTCGCGGATGATGGCAGTCAGTGAGTGAGTGTATCGAGGACGGTGGTGGATGAGGATTCGCTTGTCCGATGATGCATAAGACGAGGTGAGGTCAGGTAAGGTGCTTTGTTATTGTTGTAGGAACAAGCTTCAGACAGGATTTTAGGATTGATGGAAAGATAGGATGTTGGCGGACAAGCATCGTACTTACTTGCAGGAATCGACAGGCTGTGTGATGTTCATCAACGCGCTTGATTCTGTTCATTCCTGGTCACAGTCGTTGGAATTCCCTTTGCCTCTGGCCAATCTATGCCCAGTAGCAGCAAGAGATGTGGTGAATGTCTTTTCTTCAGCACGACCTGGTACAAGGTGTTTCTCTGAGCAACAACTTACAAGTTGGTCGTTCGCCAGCGTCGAGTCTCTTTCTATGTCTGGTCGGTGATTTCGCAAGAGTCAGAACAAAGTCAGTACTAGACTTCGGACTGGAAGTGCTGAAACGATCTATATTCAGAGATCGCGTAGCGAACGCGAAAACACCACGTTGTCGGAAGTATCTTTTGACACAGTTCGGCGTACTGAACGTCGACATGGTTCGAGGTCGAAGGGTGCACGGCGTCTCGAGGAGTGTCGCAAGTTGACTGCAACATCGCCAGTGACGTTCTTCTAGAGGGTCTTAGCAGTATCCAGGACTATGCCGGGCCCACAACTTTCTCGACTCGCGCAGTGGAGCTATGGCCGAACTTTGAGGATGGATCTCTCGACAGCTGGGCGTAAAGTGCAAAACCGTCCTTAAAAGACTGACGACATGCACTCCGCAATGCTCGGTGGATACTTGTGGCCATCTGACAAGCAGGGACGTGCGCGCTCACGTTCTTGCCCATCTGGACCCTTTGAGTCCTATTCATCAGCTGATCAAGGCGCCCAATGGTCAACTTTGCCTGGACCTGATCTCAGTTGTACTTGGGCACTGTGAACCCTAAGTGGTCTGGAGATTCTCCGAGAGAGCTACCATGTGACTGGTAAAGTAAAATCCACCTACCGTGGCTACGCTGTCTGAGTCTGCCGTCCGAAATAGTGTTACGTAGGCACTCTCTTGACACGCCGGCAAGCTTGGGTAATGCGACCACGCAAATGCGTTTATGAACGGAGCAAGCTTGAGTCCATGTCTTGGTCAGACAGGAAGTTGTTGGAAATGAGCCCGGGTCTGGGAGCACACCGCCCCCGTGCCTTGCTTGGTGAAACGAGCCATTACGCGGTCTGTTGATGTGACCTCACAGTGACTGGCGTGTGACAACCATCAAGACCTGTTCACCTTCGGAAAGTCCTTGGTTGTCTTGGTAGCGATAGTCGTGTGAGATCCATATCTTGGAGACAAGGTCGTGCCAAAGTCTGAGGAACAAGGTAGCTCTCACTGCGCATGAGAAGTACATGTTATAGCGACAGTATGACGATCTTCTGGATTCGCGAACTCCAGAGCATGTCCTTCCACAGGGGCAGTGTGAGGTATTCGGTGAATCGGCATGGTTGGAAGGCCTATCCTGGCTGCGGGAGATGTGCTCAAGCCCATAGACGAGAGTATGTCCAAAACTTTCGACGTCACTGCCCCAAACGCGGTTTAAGTAGCCGTACTAGGGCCTCAGACGACCTTTTCTGCTGTTGACGAAGTTTTCCGTGGTCTGTGTGTCGCGAAAGACCGGGCTCGTCCGTATTCAATCTTCGTGTGATCAAGAAAGCACCCTTGCTTGCTGTCCTACCCAAGGCGGAGAAGGTGAGGTCAAAGACGAGAACCCGGTCTTCTATTACGAACGCGATGTGTGCGGATGCGATTGGCGCAGTATGTCTTGCAGACTGCAGGTGGTAGCGCAGTGTAGGTGCGCGTTGAGATGATGTGCGCCATGGTGAAACATGCAGCGGACAGTCCTGGAGCTGCACGAGCTGATGAGCGTTGCATTCGACATCGGTCTTTTCGTGGTGTTTGGCGGTGTTAGAGTGAAGTGTAGACTGAGTCGTGAGGGGATTCGAGTCGTGAGGCAAAGCTTGTCTGCGCTTCGGGACGGGCAGAGTTTGATGAGGGTTTGTCGGGCCGGGACTCGTTGCAGGCCTTCCTTGAGTATTGGCCATGGCGATACGGTGTTTTGGTGCCATTTGTTGCTGCAGTCGGTGGCGACGCGTTCAACTGGCTTCAATACCCTTTCCAGCAAATTGGTAGGAGGTGTCGCCAGCGCGGAGGGGAGAGGTACGCAATGGGCGGCGCTAAGCAATGGCCTTAATCAATTAATATCAATACGCGAGCAGGGCTGATGAGGCAGTACAAGTACCCTGCCAGTGCCATCCAGCGCATGTGAAACCGCGAGTGCTGCCCCCTTTCTTCCTCCAGTGCGACGCCACCGTCTATAACACGCCCGCCGTTTGAGACTGTTGTGGCATCATCAGCGTCGCGTGTCCGAGAGTGTTTATATCAAACCGTCGCGCGCCCTTCAATGCCTGCTGTCGATTCTGCCGCGTGGACGATTGCGCCATCCGGACTACGACAACTCTCGCATTCATCAGCGATATGGGCGAGATGAACGATGATGTGCGGTCCAAACAGTCGCTGAGTTCGATCCGAACGGTGAGCTACGCCGAAGCCAAGGAGGGTCTGCCGCCGGTCAAGGTCGCATCTCTCACCAGCCACACCGAGTCCCTCCCGCGATCCTCCTCCAACAGTTCCCACCCGGGCTCCATCCGAACCCCTAGCCGCCTCCCCCACGACACCTCGTTCTGCCTCTCCGCCGACGTGAGCAAGCGCGACAGCGGCATTGCCCCTTCGATCGCAACCACAGAGACCTGCCTCTCTGTCCCGGCTAGCGAAGGAGGAAGGGGTGCCGCGAAAGAGCCAACGTTGCCGACCATTTTGGTGCAGGATGAGGAGCCGGCAGGGACCACACCTCTCGAGCGCAGCAGGTCTCCATTTGGCAACCACAGGAGGGAGAGGCTGCCACGCCGGCAAACGAAGTCGGCGTCCCCCGCGAGAATGAATCGCAACGACAGCTTCAAGGGCATTCAGTCCGTCCTGCCCTCCGCCAGCGCCGATGACATCAACCTGGGAGACCTCACCACCGACAAGCTCACCTTCTCCACCCGAGGGAGCATCTTGTTTGGGGGCAAGAAGATGCAGGAGTTGATTGCCTCCAAGGGCGACGACAAGGCGCGGTTCGATGGGACAACAACACCTATTCCTGGGGAGGCTGCGAAGGAATACCCCAAAGACGAAATACAACATGATGCGCCACAGACGGCTGAACCGAAAGCGGAAACTGCTCAAAATGGAACGACAGTACATAAAGGGCTGAAGACGGGCAGGAGACAACCGAGCATGCAGATGCTCCAAGCTGCCATTCAGGGTGGCCGCGTCTTGTCGGCTGAAGAGATGACTCTGTCTATGAATGTGCGGAATATGTATGATCATGGCAATGAGCATGGTGCCGAGTGGATCAACGGTGCACAGCCCATGGACGCACTGGTGTCTGGACGAAACACGCCTGCTACCACAATGAGAGATACGCCTACCCCGGATGCAATGAATGGTGATTTGAGTGTCTCCAAGATCAGAGACCGGCCGACTAGCAAACGATCATCTAGAACATCACAGGTGGCAGATCCTCGTGCCAGCTACTATTCGAAGGAGACCACCGAGCTCGCAGGCGGCATCGAAGACTGGGGCGATGTCGACGGTTACGTCGATCGCTATGGCTTTATACACGACGACCCCAGAGCATCACGCTCGTCAGGATCATCCGGACGTGAGATTGGACGAGGCATGCAACGAGTAGCCACATCCTTACGAGTCGAATCGGGCCAGCCACGAAAGGATCGCAGACTTGGCCGAGGAGCGTCTAGTACACGCTCCGCGAGATCAATGCCGCCGAAAGAGAGCAAAGAGTGGACGCTCAAGAAGAAAGGCCCACCCTCGATACATAGCACCAACACCCAAACATCGGCGCGGTCTCCGAATCCCTTTCGTTCGCGGACGAAACGGGTGCTGGCTGATGCTTCCGACATGCTGACCCTACCACCTGGTCTAGCCGACATTGACGAGGATGCTGACGCTGGGCAGACCGCTTCAACACTGAAACGGCGAGAATGGGCACGAGAGGAGAAGTGGCAGAAGATGGCGCGCATGGTCCGAAGGAAAGGTGAGGGCAAGGGTGGTGGCATGCACTTCGAGTTCGACACCACCGACTCCAAAGTCATCGAACGAACCTGGAAAGGCATCCCTGATCGCTGGCGAGCAACAGCTTGGCATAGCTTTCTCTCTGCCAGCGCCAGGAAACGCAAAATCGGTGTCACGGACGAAGAACTCATCGGCCAATTCCACAAACTCCAAGCTATGAGCTCTGCCGACGACCTCCAAATCGACGTCGACGTTCCTAGGACTGTCAACATGCACATCATGTTTCGAAGACGCTACCGCGGCGGTCAGCGCCTCCTCTTCCGCGTTCTTCACGCAGTCAGTCTCTACTTTCCAGAGACAGGATATGTGCAAGGCATGGCAAGTCTCGCCGCAACACTCCTCTGCTACTTCGACGAGGAGAACGCTTTCGTCATGATGGTCCGTCTCTGGCAACTACGAGGGCTCGAGCAACTCTTCCAAACAGGTTTCGAAGGCCTCATGACGTGTCTCGCCGAGTTCGAGACCCAATGGCTCCGCGGAGGAGACGTCGCTCAGAAGCTCTCCGAACTCGGCATCACTTCTACAGCCTACGGAACCCGCTGGTACCTTACTCTCTTCAACATGAGCATTCCCTTCCCGGCGCAACTCCGTGTTTGGGACGTGTTCATGCTGCTGGGCGATGAAGCCAGTAATACGACTGGAGCCTTCGGCGGCGCGGATCTGGATGTACTGCATGCTGCCAGCGCGGCACTGGTGGATGCGACGAGGGAGATTCTGCTGGAGAGCGACTTTGAGAACGCTATGAAGGTTCTGACGAGTTTCGTGCCGGTTCGGGATGAGGATGTCTTCATGAGGGTTGCCAAGTGCGAATGGGGGATAAAGAAAAGGAAGGATAAGTAATGATTCGAGAGACTTGGGAAGATGGGAAGAAAAGGCCCCCACGGGTCTAGAGGGATTACACTTAAGAAGTGTTTCTTTGATGTTTTGCATGGAAAAAAGCTGGACGAATGGTTTGGGTGGTAGGAGGTATGAGCGGGTTTTCTTGTGTTGTGCTTGTTCCCCTTCGATTGAGATACCCTGAGAGAGCATCGGATTTCGTGTGGCGGAGACTTTTGATGCTTGCGAAAGACTAGCACCAGCAGCGATTGTGTGGTGGTCTTTATTTAGTAATGTAATGTATAGAAGAGATGAGATTTGAACCAGCATTGTATTTGTTTGGGCCGCCTCACCGGGTCGACGAACGGAGATAGGTTGCTGGATGGTTGGGTCAGTGAGAGAGAGAGAGGACGATGCACGAGTGACCTTGTGATGAGGTTGCAGGTTGGGTAGGTTTGAAGGATTGTGTTTCGGATTCTGCACGATGCTTATGAGGAGTCTCTACATTGGGCTCGATAGACGAGGACTTGCGAAGTCTCTCGCGTTGTAGGGCTTTTGCTTGCGTGGCATTTGGGACTGACGGCACACGCTAGCTCTTCGGAGTCCGCTACGAACAATGAGACTGGTGGGCTGAAGAGCGAAGGTAACCGCTCGCATGCGCAAGCCACAGTCATTGATCGGGCTCAGAGAACGATCGATCAGAACGACCGAGAACATCGCAGACACATCGCAACGAGATGGAGTGAAGTTGCATCTGGACCTGCACGGAAACAACACCGTCCTCTCGCACCTTCCCAATAAGGCAACGACATCAGCGAGCATCACACCTACCTTTCCATCCAGACAGGCGACGACCACTTGCATCGTTCAGGATTACCTTACCGGGCAGAGAAGTCTGCTCATCGCAACAAATCCAGCCACCAACAGCACAATGTACCGGTTCTCCTCACACCATCCCATCGCGACGCATGCAGGGCATCTGCGAGGCGTAGTCATCCAGACCGTCAAATCCCGTCTTTCGAATGCAACACCGCCCGTCAATCGAGACCTATCCAGCATATCTTGGATTTAGTTGATCGGAAATTCCTGGTCGACGCATGGCGATTGGTGCGCGTGCCGTCCGGAGTTGCAACCGGCAGCTGTCCTTTTCAATACACGGCAAAGTGATCCTTCAATATGTGTTGTTTCCTCCTAGTGCTGTAAGGTCTGGAAGCTGCAGGCGTGCAACGTCCAGATGTGGGAAAAAGATATGTCGATCCGGATCGCGTCGTCTTGCTTCTGCTGCGATGCACACCTCCACCTTCTTCAGCTGCTGTCGATCATTTGGCAGCGTGGCAATGGTGGAATACTCGTTCTAGAAGTTCTGGACGCAGGTCGCGAGTGTTGCATCGAAGGAGGTTGGGAGGGTTTGTCCTTGGCTCGCGCTTGCACGGAGAATTGCACAATATCACAGATATGCTTTTTGCTTTCATCACATGCTGCAGTTTGTTTCATAGGCATTCCGTCAAACTCTCAGTCGCACTTGCCGTCGAAGGTTTGAGTCGCAATTGCCGCGCGTTAATTCTCCGAAGAGTGGGTTGCGATTGATATGTTGATGGAGATGGATATTCATCGTCGCTGCCAACGTCAACTCGCCTCGATCCCGTGCATTAGCAAGGCGACATCGCCTGGATGTCAAAGAATCCGGCTCAACTCTCGCCTCTTCATTTCTTCGCCTCCAATATTGGTTGCAAGCGAGACGACAGTACTTGTTGGTGGCGTCGACAGCCTTGCCAATTCTCCTCTTCTTCATGCACACACCCTGGTGACTGGGCCTACCAACAGTTGGCGTGTCTCAGATCTTCAACGGCCAATCTTAACGTCGCAAGCCGTAACGGCTGAAGAAGAGTGGGCAGACGAGCCGGCAATCACTTTCCGCATCGGCCAGTCAAGTGCAGAAAACTCGGTCTTATCGTGCACATCTTTTCCCTCTTCACTTTTGTCGAGCGCGGAATATTTTTTACGGTTGTGCGGCCTCGCGTCGAGATGACTTTTCGCACAGCAGATCTTTGACCGGATGGGGCAGATGATGGACAAGACGTGCGACGTGCAGATTGGAGGTGCAGCAGCACGCGACGACGGCCACGGACACGTGCAATAAGCTTTGCAGGGATATCGGACCGCACGATGAAAGCTGGAGCTGGTGCGCGATCTGAAGAGGCCCAGAACGCGGGTGCCGGGGACGACAGCTGGCCACTCACCAGCGACACATCCCTTCTAATCGCTTGTTTGATTCTTGTCGGGTTGGAGGCTGCGCGCAGGGGTGTGGTAACTCATCACAGGCATCGCCAACCTCATGACCTCGATGACTGCCGCCGGCGACACCACACAACCCAATGGGAGGAGACGGTTGGCTTGCCTGATGCGGTCGGTCAGAAGCTTGACGAAACGAACTTGTCCGTTTCGGCACCTCCCATGCGGTGATTGGCAGCGGAGGTTGGCAAACGAGGAGAATGGCTCACTTGCCCGGCTCTGCAGCAGCAGCAGCAGCAGCTCTCTTTTCTTCGCGCTCCAAACGAGTGGTGTCACCGTTTCGCCACACGCTCCAAGGGGACAGAAATGGCGGTGTAGTGTGCTGGTCGTGAGAGTGCGCACGCTGTTTGGAGCTGCCTGTTTCATCTTGCCTGTCGTGTAGCTGTGGCTCCCGGCTATCGTGTTGCACTCGAGCTGCACAAGAGCGAGGTGCGAGGGGCTTTTCTTTTTCCCACACTAACCCTCTGCCGGCAGTCCAGGTGGGCTTGACTCTTCAGCGAGATGACCGAAGGGGTGCGCGGATACGCATTCGTGGCCGTTTGCGTTTCAAGTTGACTCAACGGGCACAACGGGCGGACGCTGCCAACAGCCAACGGCTCGATCCTGTCATGACTGCATCAACGTTATTTGCTGCATGCAATATAACGTTGCAATAGATGGCCCGCCCGACCAAGCACCAATGCCCGCACGCATCACGAGCAGCCTCGTGGTTAGCACGCCGGTAGCGTCAAGCCCAGCGACGCCTCCTCCAGTCTCATCGCCCACCATCGGCGTATTTGGCCGTCAGAGGCGTCAGACTGCACCAGTTTGGGCGGCGTTGCATGCACCGCGCTGGTCAATCGGCAGACAGTCCGCGGTTGGTCATGGTGTTGGTTGTCCGGGTTGGGATGGCCGAAGCTCGTGATAGCATGTCCACTGCTCGATGGATGACTAGCAGGTCGCCAGCCTTCCTGGTCCGGAAAGGCGTGCCAAGCCGACATGCCTCTTTGCAGTTGTAACGGCCTGTTTCAGCAGTGGTTCACGAAGCCGCAAGCGATATTTGCGGCAGAGCTTGTCCCCATCGCGCCGCGTCTCGTGTGCTGGCGAGGTGAGGTGGGTGTGAGCAGCAGCAGCAGCATGTGAGTCCCGCAGCGTCCAGAGCAACCTCGACGACATCTCCCCCTCTGCGATCGACGACATGCATCGTCGACCCGCTTTGTGGTGAGAGCGTGACCTGCTGCGCGCACACGACGACCACCGGGCAACGCTGCAGGCCGTCCGTCACCCAGATTATCACTGCAGGAAAGGTGCTGCTGCTGTAGTCGCCCTGGAGCTACCTGACCTGACCTACCGACCTACCTGCTACTACTGCCATGGCGTGTCCGGCCGTGCCCATGCCGCAGCCACTCTGTTCAACTGGCCGCCGTCGAAACTCTTGATTTCCCGGACTGGCAGTGTGCAAGCGGGCTGATCTGCTGCCGCACTTACATTATCATCAGCCTCTTCCTGGTTCTGCCTGCGCATGTCCTCAGTGTCACTCGCATCACCACGACCACCGCGCCCGCCGCTGCCACCACGCCCAGCAGCAGCTGACCTCCCCTTCGATAGCCTCATTTGCTGGGTGCCCTCCCGAGCCGGCCACACCGTGCTGTCCCCTTTGGATCTGCCCAGCATTTGCTGTCTTCAGCTCGCGCAGGCTGCCGGGTCTCGATTACGCTGGGCTTCTGGACGTGGGCAGAACGCGTTTCGCGCAGCTGACTGGACGCAGCGTCGCCTTGTCAATTCGGTCGAATTTCCGCATCCACGACTGCAGCTAGCCTGTCCTCTGCCCAGCCGTTGCGAAGCGTCAAACAGCGACCCAATCACCGCACAAACGGCCGTTGATCGACGCTCTGGCAGGGTCTCCGCTGGAGCTTAACCCGCGCAGCAGCAGCGTTTGTTCCACCAATTCGGCTGACCTGAGGCAACGTCACACGTGGCGCATGCTCCTCTTTAACTCCTACAGTATGTAACTACCGTATGTGCCTCTGCCTACACTACACTACACCACGCCCACCCCTACTACCGTCGACCATTGCACCTACCCCTCGCACTGCAACTCTCCCACTCCTGCTTGGCACGCGAGCACATGCCACACTCTATCGCCACTCCAACCTCCTCCTCCCCTCCCTGCTCCGATCGATACATGTCCAATGTCGCTCACCATCTCGCAGCCGACACGGACTGAGTTCGGCCACAGATTCCCCCATGAGTTCAACCCGAGGATATCGATTGCCAAGTCGCGCTTCTCCCCCAAACCACGGGTCGACTCTCCCTCCCCGGTGAGCTCGCTGCGGGTCAGCGCCACGCCATCGGACGACCACCACAACATGTCGACTCCTCATCCTCACCGGGGCCTTCCTCCCCCGTCCGCCTTGACCCTGCCCGACCCCAGGAGGGACGTTCCTCCTCCACCCCTTCCCCAACAGTTCCATGGCTTGCCAGCACCGCCCCCTCAGTGGCAGGGACAGGAGGATTCGATGCGCAACTGGCTTGCAGCGAGGGCTGAGGAGGAGAAGCGCAAGCAGGAAGAAGAGCGTACTCGGCAGGAGACGCTCAGGCTTGAGCAGCGCAAGATCGAGCAGAATATGTTGCGCGATTCGTTACAAGGCGGCGTGCCGCCTCCCATGATACCCTTCATCTATACCGGCGTCGGTAGCAACCTGGCGAACATCAGCATTGAATGGTTACAACAGTACGCCGGCCAGCTGCAGGTATCGCAGCAGCAGATTCAGCAAACCTCACCAGACATTCGAAGAGACCAAGGCCGGCTCATTGGTCCTCCACCGCCGCAATACTCGGTCGCTCAGCCGACGCAGCAGCAAGTCCTGCCAAGTCAGCATCCTGAGCAGCCCCCACCTCCACCAGGCCCCATCCAGACGACCTTTTCGGCGTACCAACCCGCGCCTGGACGACAGCCGCAGACTTCGGCTCCCCGATCGGCGACGCACACGCAGCTGCCAAGACTTACGACCAACGAGATGTATGTCCACCAAGTCCCTCCACCCGGTGCAGGAAGCGCGCATCCGCTGCAGCAGAGCCAGACCATCCAGCAACAGGATCAGCCGTCGTCGTCACCATCAATATACTTCCACCACTGGGTCCCACCGAGTGAGTCCAAAGGCGGTAATAACCCACCTCAAACGCCTGCCAGCAAAGGCGACCCGCAGTCCGCGCACCCAACAAGCTCCTCGATCCACGAAAGCGAGTTTCGAGACTCGCCTCGCAAGCGCAAAGCGCAAGGCGGGCATCAAGCCAACCCACCACCCTCGGCTGGACCGCAATATACTTCTCCATCCTTCTCCACCACGAGCTCGGCGTCGGGTCGGAAGGGTGGTCATACGCGGACCCGTAGCAACGCGTCACCGGGCCGCGACTCAGATAGCAGGCCGGACAGTCGACGCGAGGATCCAGGACCGCCGCCCCCGCCACAACACCAGCAGCCGCCTGCACGGTCGTCGCAGCCAGAGTCCGGTAATACCAACGCCAGCGACGAGTCTGCGAGGCCACCTTCGCGTGCACAGCAGTACAAGGAAGAACCACCGGCGGCTTCTGATGTGCATCGGGAACGCGAAGTTCGTACAGAGGCTTCGCGGCCAGGATCCAGCTGACAATTCCGTGCATGGTGAGATTCTCATCATTGATGCTATTATAGCGGATGGCAAGGACCATTTATAAACCACTCTGACGGCCGGAATAGAACCTCGTATTTGCTGGAGTATATTCTTCGAAAGGGCCTGGAGCATGAACATCGCATAGGAATCTGTCGGCTGAGCCTGAACATTTTCTTTCATTACTTTTTTCGTGTGACAGACGGGACGCAAAGACATGAGGGGATTGCATTTTGAACACTGGGCCTTGGCATTCTGAATCGAGATACCCCGATTTTCTGTGTTGAGTTGACTTGGAGGAGGTGGATATGATGGAAGAAAGATGTGACAGGAAATGATGGAATGTGTACTTAGCAGCAGCGGCAGAAGCACACTAGCAACTGTACATGCGAGGTGGCCATTGTATGGCTGCACAGAACCAGAACCAGTCATTCGTCGCCGTGTTGAAGCGTCGAGAGGATGTCCAGAGTTTGTTGGGAAGCCGCGGAAAAGTTGGAAAGCGATGGGAAATGAGGGAGTGAGCGACCGCACCAAAGCAGGGGAAGAGAGTAAAGAGCAGCGAAACGCAACCCTTACCTGCGTCCATTAAATAGTGGCCCGTCCATTGCACAGGGTCAGTTCGGAGCCATTGGATAAGTTTCAGTTCATCTCGTTCTGCCAAGCCTTCTAGAAGTCCGCGTTATCAGACTTCTGTCAGTGCATGCGGGATATGAGTTCCGTTCCGACTCTGAGGAGTGTTCGAGCCACTTTGATGGACTTTCATTGATCTTTGAAGAGAGGGAGCATAGTGGGAGCGATTGTCAATGTTGATGCGACAAGCTGGAAGACCACTGTTGCGCTGGACGTTGACACCATGGAGCTTCGCGATCTCAAGACATGAAGCGATACGCCCAACACCATCCTACCTCAATCCAACCACGCCCTCCGCTCCCTCTTACCGCCACTATGCATCCTCCTCCTCCTCCACCCGCTGGCGCGCCCGTCAATCCACCGACCCTTACACAGCATCCGCCAAACTGTCCGGCCTGAAGTCCCGCGCCGCCTTCAAACTCCTCGAAATCAACGCCAAACACCGCCTCTTCCGTCCCGGCGATACCGTCGTTGATCTAGGCTTCGCTCCTGGAAGCTGGAGCCAGGTTGCGGTGAATCGCACGAGTCCTGGAGGCAGAGTCGTGGGGATTGATGTTATACCTGCGCAGCCGCCGAGGGGTGCCAGTGCGTTGCAAGGGAACTTTTTGAGTCAGGAGATTAGGGAGGGGGTAAGGGAGTTCCTGGCGGATAAGAATCGAGGGAGAGTGAGGACTGGTCTTGGAGGGGTTGAGGGTGAGGTCGAGGGGATTGTGGAGTTGGAGAGGGCGGCGGGGAGGGAAGCAGAGGAAGAGCTGGATGTGGAGAAGGGTGGGAGGGGTGGTGTTGAGGATGAGGATGCGCGCGAGGGCAGGATGGTGAACGTGGTGTTGAGTGACATGTCCGAACCCTGGCCTTTGGTCACGAGCACCTGGATCAAGAGTGTGTCTAATCCCTATCGCAGGATGTTGAATACCAGTGGCATTGCCGCGAGGGATCATGGGGGCAGTATGGTAAGAACACAAACATCTCCGCACACTGTCCCGTCAACCTTCTTCCACGGTACATCATGCTAAGGAGGCTAACGATCGTGTGTTCGTCAGGATCTCTGCATGGCCGCCCTAATGTTCGCCTACGATAACCTGACTATCGGCGGCCACTTCCTCTGCAAATTCTATACTGGATCTGAGGATCATGCGTTAGAGATGCGATTGAAGAAGTTGTTTGAGAAAGTGCAAAGGATTAAGCCGGAGGCTACGAGGAAGGAGAGTAAGGAGGCTTATTTCGTTGGCCTGAGGAGGAGGAAAGGTTTGAGGAAAGAGGATGTCCTTGGGGAGTGAGCGTGGGTCCGTGAGCTTTACTGCTGCATGGACTTTCTTAAAGCTAGACGCCGTTGAGGCTGGCGATCCTGAACAACGCAAGAACACTCAGTGGCCTTGCACCTGGATCGACTGACTACGTTACTTGGAGGAACGAGTCGTAGGACCTTTGCTCACGGTCATCGATGCCTGGAGCGACGCGAGTCTGCGACAACGCCCAGGAAAGCAAAACTCTCCAGGCTTCTTTTGGAGGATGTACTGCTCCTGAAGGACATGAGGAAGTTTCAAGCTTTACGACCGACCAGCTTGGCCATCTGCGTCACCTTCAAGAGCCGCTTGATCCTTCCGACCTCACCGAACTGGTGCCTGGAGCAGTGTCGCAACATTCATGCAGACTCACCCTTTTGGGCAGCTGCTTGTCTTGGCACGAGGGATTCATGCCCTCGGCTGCTGCCGGTACCTGGCACTAGACTGCAAATCGACAGCAGTTGGATGTCAACGATGGAATTTTGGCTCGTCAATCGTCATGAAGAGCGTCGTCGTCGCTGCGCCTTCTGGTCTCGAAAGAGTGGCCGATGGTGCGGCATTCATTACCGGCAGCATGTGAGCGGGTATAAGGCGCGTCGACGCTCGCCTCAATGTTCTTCATCGAACTGTTCACTGTCTACACGAACGGACAATATGGTGGTCCGTGTTCTATTGAGCATCGCAACCACGATTGCTGCTGTGAGAGGAGCAGTCCTGAACTGTTCATCTGCTGCAATACCAACACCGGTTCTCTATGGCGCGGAAATTCAGCGTCTCACAGCTGTGCCTGTACGGAACCACTCACTCTTTACACCACAAAACGGTGCAAGCCCTCCTTTCAACACCCTTTGGACAGACCTGAACTTTTGTAACATCACTGTGACCTATACCCATCCTGGTCGGAACGACACTATCAATATCAAGATATGGCTTCCTCTACACGATTGGAATGGCCGCTTCCAAGGCGCTGGAGGTGGCGGCTGGGACATGGGTAACGATGCTGGACTCGCACCCGCCGTTGGAATGGGCTATGCTGTTGCAGTCTCGGATGGCGGCCATGGAAGTGCAACCGATGCAGCAGCCGACCCATCGCACTGGGCCATGGACAGTCCAGGAAACGTCAACCTCGGTCTTCTTCAGGACTTTGCATCTACAGGTTTACACGATTTGGCTGTCATTGGGAAGGCCGTCACTGAGAGCTTTTATGGTACTGCGCCGAAGTATTCGTATTGGGTTGGATGCTCGACTGGTGGAAGACAAGGTCTCATGTTGGCTCAGCGGTATCCGGATCTATTCGATGGAATCATCGCAGATAGTCCGGCGATCAATTGGGACAAGCTGCCGATTTCGACGTACTGGTCTCAGCTTGTTGCCAAGAAGTTAGGATATCATCCTCCTCTTTGTGAGCTCAATTCGATTACAGCAGAGGCGATCAAGAGTTGCGATGGTCTTGACGGTGTGGAAGATGGTGTTGTCTCTTCACCCGACCTCTGCCAGTTCAACGCAACCTGGGTCGTCGGCAAGCCCGCCACTGCGTGCAATGGTACAAACCTGACTATCACGTCTCAAGCAGCCCAGATCGCAAATGCAGTCTGGTCAGGGCCCATCACACTGGACGGCAAACCCCTCTGGCACGGCCTTTCGCGCGGCTCCGACTTTATGGGCGTCGCAAACACGACCTGCAACGGCACAACAGCGAGCTCGTGCATCGCCAATCCATTCATGCTAGGTCCCGAATGGCTCTCCTACTTCGTAGCCAAGAACCCCGATTTCGACTACACGAATATGACAGACGCGCAGTACATCTCCATGTTCCACCAATCCGTCAACGAATACGCCTCCGTCATCGGCACCCGCTGGCCTGACCTGTCGGCCTTTCGAGGTCATGGAGGGAAGATGATCACTGTGCATGGTACGGCGGATCAACTCATTCCTCATACCGCGACGGAAGAGTATTATCGCAGTGTTTTAGCTTTGGATGCAAACGCGAGTGATTTCTATCGCTTCTTCGAGGCGCCTGGTGATGGGCATTGTGGGCTTGGTTTGGGTCATCATGCGAACGAGTCGTTGGCCCGGCTTGTTCGGTGGGTTGAGCATGGGGAGGTTCCTGAGACGCTTGTGGCAGTTGGGCAGAAGGGTGATGGGACGAAGACGGTGGGGAAGAACACTGTCAGGAGGCTTTGCCCTTGGCCGAAGGTTCAGAAGTACGTTGGAGGGGATGCGGGGAGGGAGGAGAGTTTCAAGTGTGTGTGAGACGGGGAGAACGTCGACAAAGCGTGAGCATGTGTCGTATTCATGCACTCACCAGGAGCACTGGCCATGTATGCATAGCGGGCCATACGCAAAACCTCACGAAGACAGCGCAGCAGGTGGGCTCAATGCTCACTTCTACGTCTACCTCCTGTCAGCGCACCTGCGGTGGTCATATTGTGACTGCCCGCCTGGGATGAGCCAGCGGGATGGGATTGGTTGGTCAAGCTGTTTCTGGTCCCTGGAGTGCCTGGAGTGCGGGAGGCCGCCCCATGTTGCACACGTGGAGACGGCTGTGGAAGGCCGCACCAAGTGATCCGATCCAACGACACATTTCTCCAAGCTCAGTCCGATCGACAACGTCATCTCCGAGCCCAGCCTAGCGCAAAACGTCACCTGCGAAAACCGTCTTAGCGCGCGAAACAATCCATCGACTCCATCGACCCTGATCGTTGGATTTTTGGAATTTTTGGAAAACAACATGGCAGTGCCTTCGCCTTTCCACGCAAAAGGTCCGTTCTGCACAGGAAAGATGGCGATAATGCTCATTTGGTCACTGCTGTGGCCGCTCATTCCGACGCATAAGAAGGTGTGCAGAGTGCCGCACGTCGATGAGTTCCGACGCTCCCTATCCCGCAACGTACTATGGCTGGCGAAGACATAAACTACCTGAAGGATCTCAACCTCCCGACCTTCCTCGATGATCTGCTGCCTCTTCACGAATGGAACACTTCATACACTGATGTCAATATATTTTCGGATCGCGCACATGGTTTCGAAAACGTTAGGTCAATCCTGACCCGTGTTGGGTATCGTCTCTGACCAACGCTATCACAGTCATTCACTCGAGCCGACGCTTGGGCCACATCGTCACATGTCGAGCCTACAAGCCATGTTTCCCTTGACGGCACCAACGTCGATCCGTCCCCGTTCGACTATCAACCACCAGTCACGACCAACGAGGTACAATCTACAGAGCTGGTCGATGAGTCCATTGAGGTGCCTGGTTCCAAACGGCAGAAAATAAAGAAGAAGAACCAGAGGTCATCGTAGGTCGCCTGAAAGTCCACGACCGCAGGCACTAAAACCTTCGTAGCAACGTTGGCGGCGCTTATCCATGCGCTGAACAGGACTGCAACCATTCTTTCCGGTATCCGAAAGACCTGCGACGCCATAGCATGAGGCACACAGGCGAACGACCTCATCCCTGCCCAGTGGCTGCGTGTGAATATCATCGAAAGGGCTTTCCGCGAAAGGACGCCTTGCTCAGACACATCAAGAGTGTTCATCCACATCACGGCAAGAGTGATTGATATCAACAGCTGGGGCTTGAGGGCGTTCAAGCTCCTAGAATATTTTAGCAGTAAACGACAGTTGTACGGGCTGTTGAAGAGTGTCGTGTATGATATGATGATCAACAACATCTCACTCCCTTTCCATCATCAGCAGACCTCTGCCCCATGATCAATCAGAGATGAACAAGTAAGCTATAAAGCTGCTTCGTGAGCTAGTAGCTCTAGAACCAATAAGACCAGGACGCCACCCGGACTACCAGGTAAACATGTGGACCCGAGTCCAAGCTTCCCTGTTTGGTAGTCTCGTGCAGTGACGTGCGGGTGACGTGCAGCATATCCACAGCCAGAAGCTCTGAATATAAACTGCTGCAACCGCCGCAAAGCATTTCTCAATCCATCCTCAAGCAAATCACAATCACAACCACATCACAAAAGCCAAATCAACCAAAACATCATCAAAATGGAGTCCATCAAGCAAGGTGCCAACTACGTCGCTGAGACCGCCCAGCAGGCCGTCTCCGGCACTTCCAAGGAGGCCAACAAGGAGGTTGCCAAGGACAGCAACGCATCGCTCGGCGACCGGTTCGTTCAACTCAACTTCTTACCATGTCTCGTGCATGACTGACAATGATAACAGTGCATCTGCCGCCAAGGACGCCGTCTCCGACAAGGCCAGCGAGAGCAAGCATGACGCCAAGGCCGAGGGCCACAAGCAGTCGATGTAAAGGGATTCAAGCTCGGAAACTGAAGCATGGAATGAGGCATGAATTGGAATGAATCTATCATATGTCGTTAGTAGTTCAAACAGAATACCAAGATATCTAGAAGACTTGTGAAGAATGTGGACTCACACCTTTCACATCATCCTCGATCCGCCCACGCCATGCGCAACGTCGAACTCGGTTCTTCGACGCAGGCCCAGACCAGGTGAGTCCGCATGCGCCATCTCAGGCGCTGCACTTGTACTTTCGGTTGGCTCCACGCTGCCCGCGACTGCGATATTCCCAACTCGTGATTCGAAAGCCATCTCTGCTCCTAGCCTCTCCCTACGGACTTTGAGATCAAATACATCGAATCTTTGATACCCGCCCACGACGTCGTGGAACTGCTTGGGCTCGACACATTGGTGAAGGTCCAGATCCGCGTATGCAATGCCTTCTTCACCCTGGACAATGTCGCCAATCTGGGCTCCTGTAGGATCGAGAAACATAGATGCACCTTGGGCCAGGCCTTCCAGAGTTGACAGCGCCGACGGATGCGTTTTGATGAGGGCGTCTTGAGCAGAGAACAGTTAGCGATGTCAAAGGCGCGTGTTGATCTAAGGAGCGGCACACCTTTCATAGTCTGATCCATAAAACCCGAGCACATCACACCAAAACATTTTGCCTCGAAGCAGTGCGCTGCCGTTCTTGTTCGATTTGCCGCGATGTTGTCATATTGCTTGCCACCGTCTTCTGTCGCTTGCGGTCGTCTCGTCGGCCAGACTGCTGGCCAAGTTGTGATGTGTAGTTGCTCGCCTTGGGCCATCAAGGACCTCGCACTAGTCAGCACTTCACAGGCTCATAGTATCAATGTCGAACTCACCATCTTGCCAAGGGGTTCGTGTTCTCTCCGCAAATCAGACTTCCGACCCGTCCACACCTCCCCGTCTCGACTACCTCTAGCCCCTTCCCATCGCCGTTCGCCCAGATGAGCTTCTCGTAAAATGTTGGCACTAACTTCCTCGCGTGATTCACGATCTTGCCTTCGTCGGATATCAGTACGGAAGAGTTGTAGATACAGCCTAGACTGGCGGGACTCCGCTCGTTGAATCCAATGTGTGCGAAGATGCGAGATTGGGCGCAGGTCTTTTGAAGAAGAGAGACTTCCGGACCGTTGATGAGGAGACTCTCGTGGGCGAGCCGGTTGAAAAATGAGTGGTTATCGATTGGTGCTGCGATTGCAGCCTGCAATTATGTGTATCCTTGTGAGCTCGATGCAGGCATACGCAACTGATGGAAGTCTCATACCCACAGAGGATAAGCGGGAATGTAGACTTCTGGAAATACGACCAAGTCGGCTCGATTGTTTGCGGCTTCATGAATCAGCGAGACGGTCTTCTGAACGGTCTTGGCGGTATCTAGGAAGACAGGGGCCACATTGCACGCTGCGTGTGAATCACTCTCAGCAAGGGACGTCCCAGATATACCATTCGATTACTCACAAGCAACTCGTACTTTTGGCAACCAAGCAGAAGCCATATCGACGGACAGTGGGGAGAGTCGAGGACAGGCTTTCTGACCAGATCTTTCCACAGCTGTGGTACTCAAATCGTCGAGAAGGGCCGCTTTCCGGAGAACGTACAGCGAGACCAAGTATGTCGAGCATGACCTGCGGAAATGTTGAGGTCGGATCTGCCCACTGCGGGGTAAGTGAACGCATCCTTTTGGTCAGCTTCAAACGCAACGCCATCACAAAGACCCAGTGATGTGCTGAAGAGCCCAGATAGTAGGTAGCCGAAGTCGCTGTGGATTGCCCAACGGGGCAGCTGTAGATTTTGTGGTATACAAACCCTAGATATACATAATGAGCAGCCGGACGTCTGGCCTGCTTTTCAATCGCTTTTCCGTGGCCCGGCCATATTCTAATGCTTAAAATGGTGGTAGCCAAAAAGGGTAGCCGCCGTTCTTCACGCGGAAGACGCTGAGCAGGAAAGAGTAGGTGACAAGGAGTACGCCGCCCCAGACTATAACAGCCAGCGACTGCGACTTCGGATCCGCCATCCGTGGAACTTTCAAGGCTAGGCTGATGGTTGCAAATGCGAGGACGCCATCTAGATTATCATCATTAGTCTGTCGTTAAGATCGAAAAATAACGAAACTCACACAGAGCAGCCACAATCTGTGTCTCCAGTCCGAATTGGTTCTGGAATCCGCCTGCGAAATAGCTGACGCCACCCTTTCCGTCTCCGGCAACATATGGAACTTTTCTGATGTGGTTGAACATGTGCCCGCTCGTGAAGAGAAGCACAGCGATTAAGCTGATAGCTGCCCAGAGGTTGCGGTTCTGAATGATTGGGAGAATGTAAGGCGCGGCGACGGTGAGGAAAGTAATCACGCCAAGCACAGCGGTGGTAGTCACAGCAATCTTGACGTATTGAATGGGTCGCACGACTGGAGGGTGTGGTCGGTCTGGAAGTTGTCGAGACAGCCATTGGTGGACGGTGTCTGCTTTGTTAATGCTGTCCAGATGTTAGCATTTTGCACGCCAGTGAAGGTATCGTAATGCTGTTAAAGAAGGCGAGTAGTCTTACCCAGTGTTGAAGTCCAGTCTTTCCATCGGCTTGTCTGGCCTTGCGTGTGGTCCTTGGGTTGGATGGAAGAGGAGCATGACTGGGGCGGTTTGGAGTTGCATCTACGTGCACATGTCAGGCCCATTTCCCACATCTTGCACTCGTTTCGAAACGGTCTTACCGATTGGAATGTTGCCTTGCCGTCCAAGAAGTCTAGTGTTGCAAATGCCAATCTGGACTCTCCCCCTTTATCACCTTTGGTCCACGATCTTGCTAGCAATTCCCACTCCGGCTGGAATTCATGGCACAACTGACATCCGAATCTTGCGTCCATTGCTGTGAGAAGTACAGCCACTGAGTAGTCTCGAGGAGCCTTGGTGAGAGCATCGTAGGATCGGTCGTCCACCTTGACGGGTTGTGGCTTTGCAATGGCTTCGCTGAACCGTTCTCCGGGTGACTTCTTGGCTGCAATGGCAGTCAGTGGCAGCAACGCGGCCGCGGCGAGTTGTAGCGCCCTCATGTCGTTGGTAGTCGCCGCGCAATGGGTGTAGTTTGAGGTTGGGTCGTTGGAGAGTACATGTAGTGATGAGCTGCCAGCTTTCCTCGCGGGTCGGACCCACATGTCGGCCCGCTGTTCCGTCGGTTTGTTGACATTCGTAAACACTGCGGACACGCTTCTTACACCTCACGACACAACAACCACTCCAGTCCAATGCAGGGTATTCCGCACAACACATCCTAATGCCGGCATCACATCAAGCAGCAACAGCCATGTTGCCGAACACCAAACTACACGAGCAATCGCTGCAGAGCTCCGCGCTCGAGCTCAAATACGCCAACAGTTCGCACTTAGTCGATATCATAGCCAAAGACGAGGACATTCGTCTCCTTCGCTTCGACATACATATCTTACAGGACGACAATGACGAATTGAGAGATCTGCTTGCTCAAGAGGAGGATCGGTCAGAGAAGTTTGAGCAACTGGTCAATGACAACCTCGCGCGAGCGGAGGATGCAGAAGCGCGGCTGGCGGACATCGAGGTGGAATTGAGAGCGAGGGAGCAAGAGGTCGGCACACTGCAAGCTGAGTCGAAAGCATTGCAAACATCCGCCGCAGACTCGGAGACATTCTTGACAGAGAAGCTGGCTCTGACGCGAGAGCTGTCTGTCTTGCGACCCGAACTCGAACACATGAAAGCCCAAGCAGCATCGACCGAGACGCTCATGACCGAAAAGCTAGAGCTGCAACGTCAACTAAGCAACATCCAGTGCGAGCTGGAAAACGCAAAGCGTGACTGTAAGCGAGCGTTGGCCAAGCGACGCAACACCGGTGTCGAAATCGCACAAGAAGAGCAGGTAGAAGACCTGAAGCGACAGCTGGCCAAGGAGAAACGAGCCCGCCAACGCGCCGAGGAAGCCGCCGACACCACGCAGATGGACGTCAACATTGACGATGTGCGCAAGGAGTTGGCGCGGGAAAAACGCGCAAGGCAGAAAGCCGAAGAAGAGCTGGAAGCTGCACAGGAGAACACGCAAGCTGAGGACGTGAGAAAGGATCTTCTTAAGGAGAAGAAGGCGAAAGGAAAGCTGGAAGAGGCTCTCGAGAATCTGAAAGAGGAGCTAGAGAAGGAGAAGAAGGCGGCGGCACGAGCAGCCAAGCGTGCTGATGGGGTTGCTGAAGTGGATGACCAGCTCGAAGAGATGAAGCAAGAGCTCGCGCAGGAGAGGAAGGAGCGACAAAAGGCCGAGAAAGCAGCGCAGAAAGCTGCAGACGAGTTCGAGGCACAGAAGGCGACACTGGACGACAAGCTCCAGCAATTCCGAACCAAGCTCAGATCTACTAAGGACAAGCTGAAGGAAACTGAGGCTGAGCTGGAAGCCGCTCGCGAGGAGACAGCTCTGCAGAAGAAGAGCACGAAAGCTGCCCCCGCTGCGAAGAACGCAAAGAAGCGCAATGCTGCACAATTCGAAGCCGATGCGACAACCCTGGGCACCCCTGGAGATGGACCAGCAGTCAAGCGTGGCCGCAAAGCTGCAGCTGGTATCGGCGATAAGTCGACTTTCTCGATGACGCCGTTCCTTAACAAGACGGCAAGCATTCTTCCAGACAGTCCGGAGGCTGAGGAGGAAGACGGCGATGCCGAAGAGAAGGTCGAGGAGACAGCCCCAGCGTCCCCGACCGTTGACACTGCCGCCGCGAAGACGAAGAAGAAGCCTCTTGCAGCAGTGCCAGCAAGTGAGAGCAATGTCCAGAAGAAAGCCGCGCCCCGGCCACGAAAGCAAAAATCTGCAGCGCCTGTCCTTGAGATGGTTACTGAGGAAGTCGAAGACGTGCATAGCCAAGGCCAGGAGAATGCGCCTGCTGCGAAGCTTCAGGCCACGAAAGTCAAGACCAAGACGACAGATGGGACCGACGAGAAGCCTGGTGCTGCAGAGAAGAAGAAGAAACGCAAGTCTCTCGTCGACTTCGCCTCCTTCAATCCAGAGCCCGAGACGAAGAAGAAGGAGAAGAAGAGCCGCAAGCTAGGAGGAATGGGCAAAACGCTGTTCGACGAAGAAGAGGAGAGTGTTGCGCCGACGAAGGCGTTGCCCGGCAGAGCGCTCATTGGAAGCAGAGGCTTTGGTGCACTAGGTGCAGGCACGAAGAAGGCTGGTGGCTTCCTTGGCAAGAGCAAGATTGGCAGCTCGATGTTGATGACTGCTGGAGATGGCAGTGGGTTTCAATTCTCGCCCTTGAAGAGGCAGAGAGGCAACTTGGACGATACTTTGCGCGGATGAGCGGGTGATTTTTGCATACTGGTGTTGGCACGGCTCATGAAGGGGAAACGGATCAATGGGCGGGAGACTATGGCGCCTTGTGGCATGAGAGGGTTTATAACCATCGATTTCGTATTGCACCATGATGCATTCTCTCTTCTAAAATTCAGGAAAACGACTGAAGCTACGATGATAGCCATTGGCATGGTCAGCCAGCCTCAGCGAACTTTGATGGTCGAGGTAGTAATAAGGCCTGTGCCTATTACGTTGACTGGAGTATCTGCTCGAAGACGATTTGTGTACGCATCGCAGACTTTGGCGATGGCAGCGATGATGTCCGTGTTGAGAAACATGGTCGCCGTCACGCTGAAGATGCTGGAGCTATCCCACGTCCCGTTGGCATAGGACTCGAGAGGGTAGTCGAAGTCGACCATATTGGGAATGCTAGCAACAGCTGGGTTTAGGGTCAATTCGTAGTTGCCATTGACACCTTGCGGCATCGACGTGGAGTCGTTCGTTGCCAACTTCTGGCACAGTGACTTTCCACAGGCGTCGCTGGACTCGACCTGAACCTCTATCACCGTTGGCTCTGGACGGTCAAGGCGCCGTTGATCACCGAAGCGCCCTCGTACGCTCTTGAGCACTCGCCTAAGAGCCGACGACTTCTGCAGGTTATAGAGATGTAGTCGCCTGCTAGTGAGCGATGTGCGAGAGCGCTGGAGCGAGAGGAAGCGTGCTGGGTGCGCGGGCAGGAGACCCTATATTCGCGCTGAACAATAAGGTCATTGGTGAATCGTCTCGGCTGTAGCGCTGTCGTAGAGTAACGGTTAAGTAGGAGCCTGAGGCAGCGAACAAGGCCGTTGGCTCGTGCATTGCGGCTGAGAACAATAACACGACTTCGCGCTCGTACAGAGACTCTTACAATACAACAACGTTACCTACTCACTTACTCGTAATTCATCTTCCCCTCCATTATCACTGCAACGGTTACATCGAGCTTGATGCTAGAGTCTTTCGAGGAACCTTATTGACGGCGTTGCGTCCAGACCAGCGGCTTCTTCCTCGTCGTCCATCGTACATGATACTCCGAACATCGCACACATAACGGAAAGAGGGGTTCGATGTATCATCACGAGCCAATTCGACTCTCACATCTCCATTTACGACAGGGATGAGAGAGTCGAAGACATTTCAAGTTGTTGGCTTCGCACTATGGGATACATTACACGACATGGTACTGAAAGTCCACTGAGCGCAGAGATCAAGGGTCACAAAGGAGTGTACGATGTGGAAAAGGCCAATGCAATTAAGATCCAACTCCTCTTAGTCCCATCTGTCCTCCACACCCTCGCTCTACCCTCCATGCTCTGCTCTGCTCTCTCAATAGCCTATCAAAAACCTTGATTGGCACAGCTGCAAAAGGCACGGAAAGACTGCCAGCCACGACCCCAGTCGGAAGCACACTCGAATTCGGTCACGTAAGTGCCCGGGCCTCCACAATTCGGTTGTGTGTAATAGGTGATTTCCAGTTCAGGACAGTTACAATCGCTCCTGTCCACGACGTTGGCGCTGTTGGTTCCGCCCCATTGGTAATTGAAGCAAGAGTTGTCGGTGGGGATGTTGTCGAGCCTTAGCACGAAGTCGGAACATCCTCCGTCGGAGTAGTACTGAACGCTAGTGGCAGTCGAAAGACCCGATAGGAGTGCCAGGTATGCGAGACCTTGGAAGATTGGCGACATCTCTACGACTTGGTATTTGTTGCTGCAATGTACGAATTGAAGATAGTGTGTTTGAAGGCTGCAAGATGGAGAAAGATGGATCGTGCTAGACCTGGTGCAGCAGCAGATCGTAAAGCTTTATATTAAATGCCAGACCCGCGCTTACAGTATCTACAAGAGTTCAAACTCTTCTCTTCGCCCATTAACAGCACCAACATATTCGCCCTAGAACAGCCTGTTCGTACAGTCTCTTCATCATCCCGAACATGAGGCTGTGTTTCCCCGAACGAACATCGTGTAATCCTCGCCAAGCGGCTTTTTGGATCTAGAATGGGTGGAGCTCGTACAGTAGAGCATCTCCGTACGACCTCCGTACGATGAGTGATGTGTCTTTGTAGATCTTCTTAACGCAAGGCAAGTGCGGGCTTCCAAAGCTTAGAGTGCCTGCATAAGGCTAGCTGCTTATTTAGTACCGTAGTACGGATAAGGACATGGCCGTAAGGCCTACTATTATGTAGAACTTTTAGAAGATTCTTAATACATAGTCGGACATCAAACGAATTCGGCATTCTCGTGCTTAAAGCGACGATTAAATAGATACGACAGAACTAGCATTTTGCTGAAGCTTTAACAATAGTCGTCCGTCCGCAGCCTCGTTTTGTAGAGATGAGTCTGTAGGCTTATGCGGATGCATAGCGCAAATTGGGAAGCTAAGCGCTACCTCTCGGACTCATGTCCAATCACTCAGGGTAAGGCATACTATACTGCTATATATACCTACGCATTTACTATACGTAAGCCTGTTGGCATGGTCGATCGTCGTTTAGTAAGTGTACTACATTACTATGCATATGGACGCAGTTACTACATGCATGCTTGTTGGCAAGTCGATTGTCGTTTAGTAATAGGGTACTACGGAGATGGTCTCCAAGAAGAGACGGAGCGACGAAGGCGAATAGGTTGCATTTCAGATTCGCTCATTGCTGTGCTTATCATTGGCTCCCTACCGTCACGTACTACGTCTAGTGTAGATCTTCATTAGATGTAAGAGATGAGACATTCGTCTCAAGACGAGGCATGCCTGCTGTCAGCCGCCACCTACCCATGGGAACATCGGAGACCTTTACTACGTCTGTGTTGCGTCGAGGCCAGCTTTCGCCCATATAAACGCACCCACGGTCTAGCCATTTTCGCTATAAACATCGACACAAAGCGCTCCAACAATCACAACCTACTCTCCAGTTCTCGACATTACTTGACCCTTTTCACAACAATAAGAATGATTTCTCCCCTCCTACTCCTTGCCAGCTTGGCTTCCATCGCAACTGCTGTCGACATTCAGTACTATACCGACGGTGGATGTAGCAACTACCTCACGCGCTTCAGCGTGCCAGCAAACGCGCACTGCTTCAACTACCAATACGATGGCGTGAACAGTGCCAACATGGTCAACACGGACGGCTGCGGTGGGAACTGTGGCTTTGCCACACGATTTTACGTCTTCCCAGATTGCAACGGACCTTATCAGACCATCAACTACCCTGGGTGTGCTTCGAACTGGGGTCAGGGATTTCAATCTGTGCAGACTATCTGCTTGTGTTAAGCTGGTAAGATTGCACATTTACCCGAACCCATTGGGAGTTTTGCCAAGACTCTCGCAGGCAGCAAGGATCTCGAGGGGCACTGAGCATCAGGGAGTACAATGATGGAAATGACGTCTAGTCCGAGGAACGACCACGAATCACATGAGCGAGACATTCACGGGCAAGCAAGTATGGACCGATGGTAAGGTGTTGTGTATGAATTACCGTCGCACATATATACAATACTACCATGTATCATTCATCCCGTTTTGTTCCTTAGGTCTGTTTCCGTGATCCAAGACATCTTCTATCTTACCAGGTAAAGGTCGCCGGACCTCCAAAACGCCCTCGCCATGCGATGAATACAATCTATGCCAACAAGTGCTGTCTCCGCTTCCGCATCGAAACGTTTCTGTTCAGACGATGCCATACACTCTCTTCGCAACAAGGTAACAAGTGACGCCAAAAGCAATCAGACCGGCTGTAATGGCGAAGAACCATTTTAGATCTCCCTCATACTAACGACAGATGTCAGCAAGGCATTTGAGAGGGTCGGGGAAAGTAGAAGACGTACCTCTTGTCCTGGAACCCACACGTTCATTCCCCACATACCAGTGATGATGTTCATTGGCAAGACGATCGTTCCCAGCACGGTGAGCTTGCCCAGGATATCGGCGTTTTGCTCAGCACGCTCGTTCATGCGGATGTTGATTTGAGCAACGTAGTTGCTGTGGGCTCGGCTGAGGAGGCTGTTGGACTTTGGTTAGCTGAAAGCGATCAAAGCGTTCAATGTGTTGCAAGCTCACCTTTCAAAGTGCGAGAGATTGCCAGTCATCGTCACAATATGATCCTGGATATCGCCCAAGTATAGCCCGATCTCTGAACGGGGAGCAACCTCCCAATGCTCATTGCATCGCTTCGCGAAGCCCTTGATAACGTCTGCTTTGTTACCGAGAAGTCGATACATGCCCATGACGGTCTTTCGGCAGGTACCAATCCGCCGAAGCGTAGCACCACCGCTTTCACCGGCAGTCTTTTCACCAGCGTTTTCTGCTTTAATAGCACCCATCGCGGCTTGAGTCTGGGGTTTGGCATCACTATTGCCGCTTTCACGTCGACCCTTCGAGCTCTTGGGCCGCTGCTCTGGCTTCTGCTGGCCTTGAGACGACGCCACGGCGTTGTCAACAGCCGTGGTGTGCATCATTAGAATCTCTTCGTCAATGTCGTCGACCTCTCTCTCGAACTCGGTTACCAAGGGTCCGTATGCATCAGTCACATCGTCGATGATTGCATAGCTGATCCAGTCGGCGGTCGGGCTCATGTAGTCGTTGAGCTGACGAATCCTCCTCCTTACGTTGGCTGGATGTGGACTCATTTTGTGGTGGAAGGTAATGAGACCGTGTCGGAAGACAACCACAAACATATTGATCGGATCCATGTAATCATCGCTATCCTTGTCTTGTTCGAAAGTACGATAGTTGATGAAGTAATATGACGGGAACAGCTCGACCTTCTCACGTTGTTCGTCCATGAGAATGTCTTCGGCTGTCAGCTGATGCAGGCCGAAAGCCTTGACCAGGACTTTCATCTCTGCTTCAGTCGGCCTGAGCACGTCAAGCCAGAAAGTGGGTTTCGGTCCATATCGTTTCTTGTGTGGCTTGGGTGTTGCGCGACCAGATGCTGGAGCAGACTCTACGATCGACTTGCTGACAATGGATGCTGAACGCACATTAGCCAGCCTGCTACTGGCATCTCCTAATGTCGACTTGTTGACGTCGCCATCGCTGGATGGCCGGTGCGAATGCATTGGCGGGCGTTGTGATTGACTCTCGTCCGCCTCATTCGTGTCATCATCGTCACTCTCACTGTCGTCGCTCAATTCGATCGGGTCTGGCTGGAAGAGTTCCCTAAATGTCGTCCCATCCTGAAGAAGATCGCTTATCGTGCGAGCGTGAATCGTCCCATCGAGCGTCTCATTGAAGTAGGTGAATCTGAAAGGCGCGTCGTCTTCCTCCGCGTGCCATGCATTCGCTCGCCCAGGTCGTAAGCGTCCACCTACCATCACAGGCTCAGAGATCTTCTTCGCTCTCAAGACTTCTTGGTGCGTGCGTTCTTCCTTCTCATCGCGGGCCCATTCCTCGAGCACTTCTAGATCGGGCCACGCCTTAGTCCGTCTTCGCCTACGTCTGCTCGGTGAATCTCGATGCGGGTCCAGTACTGATTCCTCTCCACGCACAGAGCCGTCCTCCTCCTCTAGCGGGAAACAGACATCCCGCTCTGCCAACTCAGCGATTGTCGGCCTACGACGCATTCCCTCTGGAGACGAACTAGGGTACCGATCGGCAGACATATTTTCAATGCTAATGATTGCGTCCCGATCTCGCCCACGGTCAGAGCCTGGCGGGATAAAGAGATCATCCACAGCGTCCAATGTTGGAGAAGCAGGCACGGAGGGTGGGTTATTCACGTCGTAGAGCGAGTCCGAGGGGTTGTTGTGAGGGTGAGTTGCCATGAGCTCGCCTCTCCGACCTGACTCTGAGACATTGGATGGACGACGACCTCTATGCGTGCTGTGACTGCCATAGCCATATCCACTATTATGTCGAGACAGCTCAGGCTTGGACCGATTCCTACTCGCGAGCAGAGGTGTCCGGTCGTGGGCTATGTCCTCCTCTTCATCATCAATGAGTGCCGCCTCAGTCGCGCCCGACAGTCGTGATCTTCCACCTGATGGACGGCCGTTTGAAGCTTCTGACGCGCGATGTCCTGACCTCGTGAAGGGCATTGCTACTTTAGCAAGCCCTTGCTTGATGGTGTCCCGTCTTGACCTGAATGGCGTGTGGTCTCGGTGATCCAACAGCGCCTCGCTCTCCAAGCTGGTATTGCTGCGATTGCCGTTAGACTGCAGGCGGTAGAAGCTAGCCTGCTGCGCAGAGATAGCTCGCGTATCCTGGAGGCTTGGACGACCATCGCGGTCGTTTGTATCCTCTGTAGCTTCTGATGGAGCGATAAAGCTCTGCCTTCTGTTCTTCTTCTTGCGCCCAGCTCTATGCCGCTTCTTCTTAGGTTTGGCGGCATCGGTGGGGTTCGCGGAAGATGATGCGACAGTCGAGGCATTTTGTGTATTGCCTTCGGCGGCGGATGCTGATCCTGTGGGTTTCGCCATTGAATCGGGTCCTGAGACTCGGGAAAGGTCATCGCGGGTGTTGGCAGCCATAGCGATGAGATGAGCCTCGTGGGCTCGAACGTCGGTCTATCGTGGCAATGCAGAGAACATCAGGACAAGAAGACGGAGGAGAAGGAGTGTATTCGCAGGAAGATGTAATGCAATTGGCTCGAGGACGGTTCAAAGACTAGGCGAAGTTTGAGAAGCACTCTCCGCCGCTTGTGGCGTCCGTGGAGTTGGCAGTGACGTACTTCCTAGCGAAGGAGAATTAGATGTATTCACCCACCGCAGCAAAAGTGCGAAAGCTGAGCTGGCAGGAAAAGAGGCAATGGTAATGTGTAGCGAAGGTCAAGTTTGCGGGTGAACATGAGTACATGATGCTCATCCTCCCAGTGAGCCATGGTTTTGGCGTGCGCTAGTATGGAGTCGGCATCGAAGAGTTCGAGAACGGCAATCGATCACGCGACAGCTCGAATCGACACAACTTTGGCCATGCGGCTCGGTGGTTAAAGCCAATGTAAATATGTATGTGCTGGCCTGTGGCGTGCAGCTTGACTCGGCAGTTCGACGAGTTGCTGACCACCTTGATGACCCGCCTCTATATATTGAAATCGACGTCAGGCATTCGTTTCAGCTCAATGGCGGCTCCCGTGCAACACACCAGCGCCGGCATTGGCTTGTGCCACTGGTACCTGGGTACGGCGACATTCTCTTCTTTGCATGTGAATGTCCTTAGCGTCACAGATGTTCAACTTGTACCAGCCAAGTTGCCGAAGGCGTCGAGTAGCTCCACGAAGTCGTTTCCGTGGTCGCTGAAATGCGCCAGAGCTGAGAAGGTGTCAATATGAGGCAACTGGTGGACGTCGCACTATCTCTCCAGCGATGCTTGTATCCGCGATATTCTGAAGTCGAAGAGAAAGCATACCGCTCAACCCTTATTCATCATGCGCCTCTGCAAGTCTAGAGCCTGCACTCCAGCACTAACAGCGCGGAAGTAGTACCTTGTCTCGACTTGGACAGATCCACGCACTTCCATCTGAGCCAACACTTCCAATGCATCTCGCTCGCCAGCTGTTAGAGGAATCTGAGCACCACGCCGTTTGCCTGTGATCAACACATGAAATTCGGTGAGCCTCTTGCCTTGATCCGTAGCCTTGACAAGCGCCGAGAGTCGATCGTGGAGAGCCGAAGCGTCGCTCTCTTGAGGCAAGTAGAGGTTGATCTGTAGATGACGGAGGTGATAAAAAAGGTGAGGATACTCCCACGGAAGGATTGGTGTCAGTGGTGTGTTGATAGAAGAGGCGACGTATCTCCCTCTGTCGACAATCGCTGCGGGTGCTGGGTATGTGGAGGGGTCTGAGCGGAGTCTGTTCTCAGTGTCTATGATCCAGAGAAAGTCGTTCGTGCTGTAGAAGGCTTCGAGGGCTTCTTGTCGGAGACTGCGGCACACATGAAACAGAGGCTTGCAGAAGTCTTGAAGGCCTGCCCAGACTGGGTGCTGAAGCTCAAGCGTTCCTCGTTCGTGGAGAGCGTGTTGAAGGATGGACTGCCGAAGCTCGGAAGGCAAGTCAAGCAGTGGTGAGGCTGACATGTTGCGCGCGGTCTATGTGGGACTTTGGATGTCTTTTAATCTGCTTATTGATGTGATTGCCTGAGGGAGATGGCGACGACGACAGGATGATGGAGGTGGCTTCACGAAGCCCTCGCCAGGGCAACGGCGGCGGAGATTCGCAGTGGGGGACTCCCCGGTCTCGCCCTCTTTCAGCCTCATGTTTCATACCACACAGGTGTATGGAGGCTCAATCGGGAGTGTGCAAGCAACAGCAATGTCGTCGAGCACCGCCATGTCAACCTGCACATTTGACAAATCTTCAGTACGATTTGGCGGCAGGATCGTAGATTTGAACCCCTCTAACAGGCAGGCTAGACACAATTCGGTGCGATGGTTCTCTAGTACCCGTGGAATAATTGATTTACGCCGCTACAGTTCTTAGCCTACGCCGTCAGCAGATCCAGAAGGACGGTCACGCGACTAATGGGCATTTCTGACTTTATTGAGTCGAACACTCTTTCCTTCGTGGACCATCTTCTTCACAACATCATCACTTTTCCACGAATCCTTCATACCACATCTCGAAATGTCTGAAACTCGCATTTTTCTCGTTGCCACGAGCAAAATGCCCTATTTGTTGCGGTACGGAAGCCACGGCTAAGGACTGTTGCCATATATCTCTCCTCCAAAACATCGCCCCGAAAAACGCCATGCCTATACGTACAATGCTGTCGTTTCGTATCATCAATCACCGGCACTCTGCCGTGAGTTGTAAAGAGCACGGAAACACATAAAAAAGACTGTTATCAGATCGCAACTCGAGTGGTTTTCTCTTCCCAACTCTTTAAGCTCCTTGTCGAGCCTTCTCGGCACAGATCAATGCGATGATCCGACTGAGCTCTGCACTTTGTGCGGCATGCTCCTTCACGACATGCTCGTCAACGCCCTCCGCTTTGGACAGGTCGGCCGTCGTCTTCAGCATTCGGTTCTGCAGCTGCAGCATCTTCTGGAGCGTGTTGTCGAGGAAGGGTGCGGAGAAGGCGATCTGGTCGGCCGAGGACTGGTTTAGGCGCATCTCGAGCTTTCGTGGCCGTCGCTTCTCCTCTGCCGTTGCTGGCGCGGCTGGCTCCTGAGGCTTGGGACTTGAAGAGGTGGACTGTCAGCGAACAATACCTAGAACGACCATACACATCCGGCCGCTTACCGCTCCACGAAAGTGATGCTCTCGGCCATCTCGGCCACTCTGTTCGCTATCCTCGACGCCATGATAGCGTATGCGGACGTCACGCCGTTGCCAGGACTTTCACCTGCGACAGAAGCAGCTTTCTTCTGAATAGGCTGTGCTGCTTTCTGTGGTGCTCGCGACACCCCGTTTGGCATCGGCTTCTTGGTCTGCGTTGCGGCGGGTGTGTATGGCTTCTTGATCGGGGCTCTGGGAGCTGGCTGCTTCCTTGCTACGCCATTGGCCTGTGGCGCGCCTTGATGCACTGCCGTGGCCATTGTTGCCGCTACGAAGGGTGGACGATATGAGGTCGGGGAAGCGGTCAAGGCGTGTAAGCGACTCGAGGGCAGCGGAATTGTGGAGCAGAACGCAGGAACGACGCGATGTGTGGACTGTACTCTCTCGTACACTTCTAGTTGTTGGCAGCTATTAAAGAGGTTATGCAGATATGACGCGGCGGAGGGTGGGTGGATTGAGAGTCGGAGTTGACCCCAGCAGCAGCCAGCAGTCAAGCAGGCCTGCTCCAGCTCTCCTGCACGAAGGGGCTGGTGACCGTGAGCGATACCCACATGCACCTCCAGGCGCTACGTCACTGGCGGGAAAGTCTGTTGCGAAGCCTGGTTTGGCATCTCCACAGCCGTCCGGGATTACGCTCCACAACACGCCTGCGGATCTGCGCTGTGGCTGGAATCGCACGCTCTGTGTGGCCGGGTCTCGACATCGTTGGTGGCGTTGCATATCGTCGTCCTCGTGCGGCTCTGGTCGTACCGTCCAACTTATGCAACACCTCTCCGGCTACGGATTTCAACGACAGACTATGATGAGCAGCATAGCGCTTTGATCGAAACACCCGAACGCCGGGCAAGATGGTCGCAACAACGACGACGAAGCCGGCCAGCACGGTGGGCAGGAAACCACCCGCCAAGATAGTCAAGCAAGCAGGCCTGAGTCTACAGTCTGGAGCCGACAGCAATCCCAATCCAATTCAACATGGCGGCATGGGACAAGCAGAGCGAGCCTTTTCGGCCGCGTCGACCTTTCTATCAGGCGTCATGGCAATCTCGGCCTCGCAATTCATCGGAGCACCACTGAAATTCATCGACCCCAAATTCTATGAAGCCTACATGGCTTGGACTAAGGAATCGTTTGCAGTGCTCATGACCACCATCACCCAATGGTGGGCGCCAACGGTGGTTCGTGTCAGTGGCGATGAGAGCATGAAAGGTCAGTTGTACGTGATGGACGACGGCACCCTCAAGTGCAACTTTCCCCATCGACTGATCCTCATGGGAAATCATCAACTTTACACCGACTGGCTATATCTGTGGTGGATCGCTTACACGAACAAGATGCATGGTCGGATCTACATTATCCTGAAGGAAAGCTTGAAATCAGTTCCGATCATTGGCTGGGGCATGCAATTCTACAACTTCATCTTTCTCAGCCGGAAATGGGAGCAGGATCGATATATGTTTAAAAAGCACCTGGATCATCTGAAAAATCCGAAAGACCCAATGTGGCTTCTGATCTTCCCAGAAGGAACGAATCTGTCTGCGGTGACCAGGGAGAAATCGGCCAAGTGGGCGGAAAAGACTGGAATTCCGGACATGAAGCATCAGCTATTGCCCCGATCCACAGGCTTGCAGTTCTGCTTGAAAGAGTTGCGCGCATCGACGAACTGGTTGTATGACTGTACCATCGCCTATGAGGGCGTACCAAAGGGCATGTACGGTCAAGACATCTTCACGCTGAAGTCGTCGTTCTTCGAAGGACGACCGCCTAAGTCAGTCAACATGTTCTGGCGACGATTCAAGATCTCTGAGATCCCGTACCAAGACGAAGAACAGTTCGGCCGCTGGCTTTTGAATCGTTGGCGGGAGAAGGATTACATTCTGGAATACTACTACAAGTTTGGAAGCTTCCCAGATGAGCAACCAACACAAGCTCTGCTGGCTACTGAAGGGAAGAGGAAACCGAACCACGCCAAGTCGATTTCGACTTCCGTCAAGGGTGGGGGCTGGGATGAGTTTCTGAGTATCTTTGGGCCAATCACTACGGCAGCTGGAGCACTATCGAACGTGGATATGACAGAGCCTTTCAACTTCGATGAGATGATGCGGAAAGTCGCAATGTCGCAACAGTTCAATCTGCTGACGCTCGGCAAATCGCCGTTTGGGGCAGCACCGCAGGACATGATCAAAAAGGCTTTACTCGCAGCTAACAAACAAAACCCGTTGCCGATTAGCGTGATTAATCAGTTGTTGGGTTCATCTGCACCTGCAACGCAAGGACAGATGAAGCAAGCACTACAAAAGTCTGGTGATCCCGAAATCGCGAAGAAAGCGGCAAAGGCACCAGGCTCGGACAAGACCTTGCCAGGTCAGCACAAGAAGGAGCTGGCGAAAGCTGGTAGCCAGGCCGTCAAAATGGTATCCGACCTTCAGAAGAGTAGCCCACCCAATGCAACGCCAGTGGACACGGTCAAACGCGAAATCCCTTTGGCGAACCTTGAGAGCATGATCACCAGGCCCATCAGTACAATGGCCATCCATACAGTCGGACAAGGGGTCAAGAACCTCGCAGCCGCACGCGCTGGGAAGAAGAATCCTCCATCCGCACCAACAGCTCAACCCAAGCCACCAGCAAATGCAAATGGCAAGCAACAGCCGCCTCGAAAGCCGTCGACACCACCTGTAAAGACACCCCTCACAGCCAAGAACCTTCGCCACGTCCCACAAAAGCCAATCACCATCGCCAGAACATCACCGCCGCCGTCAGTGAGGCCGAAGCCGACGTCTATCAAGAGCGCTCCCGTGGGTGGTGTGAAGAAACTGGGAGGTACGATCGTCTCTCAGCCTCCCGCGAAACGACCGCCTGCTGCGAAGAACTCGAAGCCCTTGGGGACGCAGAAGTATGTGAATGGCAGACCTGTATGATTTGACATTGTTGGGGTAGGCGTTGAACATCATATTTTGTCGAGGCATCGCAAGCATGGACATTTGTACCATATGTCACTATGGGTATTTACGACAGCAATGGGCTTGGGAGGCGAGCTACGAATATAATGTTCGTTACGAACGAACGATGGACATCTATCTTGGCATTTATATCCACAAACATCCACGAGAGCCGCAAGCAGCAAATGCATCCTTTGGTATAGAGTTCCGAATCGAAAGCCGCACGTGAAAAGTGCTTAGTGTCCGGTCATAGTCCACACGATGGAACACGGCCGACTGGACATGACACCAAAACGCGAATTTTCCGACGAAGAGACTTTTGTTCTCGTTCCTGTGGTGTGTTTCAGGTTTCACTAAACGACAGCGGCACCGATCGAGCACTCCCGCATCAGCCACTGCATATCGCAAGGATTCTTCCAAGTCCTGTTCTCTGTGTGGCTGGTGTGATACAGCCAACGTCATCTTGCATCGATGTTCACGCAATTCCAGACCCTTCGTCGTCTCGATTCTCTTGGGGATCTGCAGCTCAAGGGTCGCGGTCACGATGGACGGGCAGGGGCGACACGGCTCCGTGTCGAATACTTGTTTGCTGATGCGCCACAGCATATGAGTTTCTAGAAGTCCACTTCTCTGTGCTACCTTCATCTCTTCTGGACTGGCATAGTATTGATATTGTCAGCTATACTCAAACTTCCTTACTCGACCTGTTCAGCAGCCACGAGGGCTATAAACGACAGTCAAGATGTTCCAATGGGCGAAAGACTGGGTGGTGGACAAGGTGTACGGCGCCGCAAGTACAGCCATTCAAGCTGGCGGCACCATGGCCGGCAATACAGTGGGAGGCGTGGGCACGACCATTGAGAACTCTGGTCGAGGGGTAGGCCAAAGTGCGAGTGGTCGGTCTCCATTCCCGTGTGCTAGTCACTAACCACCATCTCTCCTCTGACTACAGGCATCGCAGGATACGTAGGCGGCGTGGGCAGCTACATCAACGGGTACGGCGACAGCATTTTGAACGCCACCGCGGCCAGTGGTGGTAGCAGCGCGCAGAAGAAGACGGCGGTGAAGCCTACTCAGGCAGTGGGCAAGACGGCGGCGAACGCGCAGAAAGGTGCTGCGTCTGCAACGAAGTCCTTGCCTTCCGTACCGGCGTCGAAGGCCTTACCGGCTGCACAAAGAGGACCTCCATCATCGAAGCCACCGCCGAAGCCCGCACCAGCCAAAGCACCACCGGCAAAGAAGCCTTCTACGCCTCAGTCAACGACATCGAAGCCAAACACTCTCCCCAAGATCTCGGCCTCCTCAGCGGACAAGACACCTGACGGCAAAGTACGCGTCTCAGCCGCTAGTCGGCCCAACAGACCCAGTGGTGGCCCTCACGCCGCCAGCTCGGGCGTGAAGAAGACAACACAGAACAACTCGGGGCCTAGACCATTGCCGAAGATCTCGGCAGGCAAGGAGGATCGCACGCCGGATGGAAAGATCAAGATCTCATCGGCGAGCCGGCCGAGGCCTGTGAAGGCTGCGTAGATGAGGCACATGTAGACATTGATGATGGGAAATGTTTGGAATCGGCAAGGCGTTTCGTGCAAAAGGCGAAGATGAACAGCACTTTTGAGGGAAGGAAGAACTGTAATATATGTTCACGGATTGAACGAGTTAGTGCTACGAATATGGACTCGAAGGACACCTGCTCACTATTCTCGTGAAACTGAGGCGGTGAGTTTGTCCAGGTATCACGTTCGACGATGCTGTTTTGGAACACCAGAAATAACTGACGTGCCACAGAAACAATCTCATGGGAAGTAAGGTAATGTGCAGTTTTGAAAGCTTTCGTCTGCAGGAGTCTCTTAATTTACAACTGTGCATTGTTCTTGCACTTTTCTATTCATGCTACTGCCCACTTCAGCTTCTGCGCAAATCCTGCTTCTCGCAGGATCTCCCTTGCTGCATTTCCTCTAGCAGATCTTCTCGATCATGCGGCTGCCTGTTCTACTGCTTTTTTTGAACACTGCCTATTGCATGCCATCGGCTTCTTCTCGATCCCGACCCTTTTCCAGGCTCTCTTCCACGTATTTTTCCTTGCTCTCTCCTCCTTGTCCGGAGAATCCCTTCCGATGACAACACATCGTCAAGCCTCTCTTGCCAGACCAGCGCTCAAGATGCCCGTCGCTTACCACTGCCAGGCACGTACGCGGACTTCATACCTGCGACGAGCGACGGTGTTTGATTGGCGAGTTGGCGAGCGATGACCTCCCTCTTGTGTCTCGCTTGAAGAGCTTCCTTGACGATGCGGGCACAATCTGGCTTCCGCAGGCCGGTCCAACCACCTGCGCCCTTTGGTGGTTCGTAACCCCAGCCCTTGAGGAGAGATTTCAGCTGCGCGACTGTCATGGACTTGATATTGTCCTTGGTCAGCTGGTTCATGGCGACCTCTTCCAGGTGTGATGGCTCGTCGGTGCTGGGTGCTGTGAAGACGCCAGCTGGAGGTGCTGGGGTGGTGTTTGCTGGAACCGGTCCATTGGTCGATGCTTCTGGGCTCGCTGTCTCTGGTGGTGTTGGGAGCTTTGCCTTGCTCTTGCCCTTGTCCTTTAGAGCCGTCTCGCTGGATGGCTTGGCCTGCTCATTCTGCTCCGTCTCTGGCGGCGTTGGGAGCTTCACGTTGCCCTTGCCCTTCGCTGCGGGAGCTTTCTCGGTGGACTCCCCTACCATCACCTTCTCACTTGGAGCCTTCTCGCTGGATGACTTGGTCTGCTGGCCGACTGGTGGCGTCGGGAGCTTCGCATTGACATTGCTACTCGCTGGTGGAGCATTCTGGCTGGGCTTGTCTGCTTTAACACTCTCGATCTTCTCGATCGATGCCGCTGCAGCTGTGTCCGAGGCGCTGAAGGACTGGCGCAATTTGGAGCTAACGTTTGGTGCATATGCCTTCTTGGCCGTCGCCCTCACATGTTGCCATGCCTTGCTGCTAGGAGCTGGTTTTGCGCGTCTGGTAGAAGCGCTCTTGCTGCTGCCAACAGTGCTCGCGGTGCTGCCTGTGCTGCTGAACATCGAAGAAGTTTCAGCTTCATTCCCCGCCGGACTCGATTGCTCTCCATCAAGTCGAGCCTTCTTGTTGGCCACCGGAGGCAGCCCATCATCACTTCGGGAGCGCTTAGTGCCTACCACCTGCGATGAAGACGGCAAAGGAGTAAGCTTGGTCTTCTTGGGTGGCTGATCGCAGTCTAGCTGCTCGGTGTCCTCACGGTCTCGCTTCTTGCCAGCAACCTCAGGCGCTGAAGCCGCCACTGGTGAAGCTTTTGACTCGAGCTGCGCTGTCGGCGCCTGGAAGTCTGCGGCTTGCAGCTGCACTTGTTGCGAGGTCCCGGCTGGTGTATCTCGAGCGCAGTTGAGCTGGGTTGGTGCTTGTTCGACCTCCTCTTCTGCTGGCTCTTGTAGCGCTGCCTGAGCAGCCGTCCCTGGAGCTTGCTCGACCTTGGACGCCTTGGTGTCGTTGCTTGCAGCCTGCTCCTCAGGTAGGAATAGCTCTAGTTCCATCTCAACCGCTAAGAACACATCATCGATAGTCTCTTCTACCTCGACGTCCTTCTGATCACGGGTCTCGATCTGGAAGACCTTGTGCCTCGCTTCATCGAGGGCTGTCTCGGCGTCGTTCTTGTTCCTTGCGATCCGCTCCAGGCTGGCCTTGAGCCTCTGGTCGCGGTACTGGGACTCGTCCCGTCGCTCATAGCCTTCGTCGAGTTGAGCTTTCCGCTGCTTCTTGAGGCTGTTCAACTCGGCATCGAGAGTGTTGAGCGTCTGCTTGGCTTGGCGACGCTCGTTCTTTACATCCTCCAGCTCTTTCAGCTCCTTCACGTTCTTCTGTTCGACAAGTGCATACTTCACTGCGTCGTACTCGTGGATCATCTCGTCGATCTCCTGGTCCTCCACGCCACGCTCGAAGTCCTCCTGATCTTCCTCATTCAGCGGGGCCATGATAGCGGGTTTCGCCATCTGGATCTTCTCCAGAGCTCTGAGAGCGAATATGCAAGGCACCGGCTTGCCGCTCTCTCGCCAGATCTTCCATCCTTCGTTTGGCAGTTCGAAGTTCTCGAGCTTAAGCACAATCATGCCAGCTTTGGAGAAGAACCCGCTCGCCGTGGTGTCGGGCTGGTACTTGATGGACTGTAGGATGCAGTGAGCAATCATGCCGCTGGCTCGAGCAGTACGTGTTTCATCATGATCGAGGCCTCCAGTGCGGATTGCCTCATCGATGGCGACAAGTGGAAGCAGCGTCTGGGCAACGAGGCCTTTGTGCAGAGGATCACCAGGCTGCTCTTGATCGAGGGCCGTCGATATCTGCTGAGCGCGCTTCTTCGACGCGTCTTTGTTGGCGTTCTGGTAGTAGAATGACACGACTGCGGTGAGCTTGATGTCGATGTCCAGCTCGAGGTTGAGTAGGAGCGTGTCGATCTGGTATCTCTCCTCTTGGAGTGTGCGCAGCGCGCCAGTCTTGATGGGTCTGTGATCAGACATACCGACGGATGCTGACGCGTGGTGTTGAGGTGTGGTGTGGGTGTGGTGATGGCAGTTGGGTGTTCGGTGCTCAGTGCGGTTGAGGGCGATGTGTAGCAAGTTCGAGTCGAGAAAGCGTATTGCGGGCAAGGAGGAGTGCAAGATGTCTCTCTGAGATGAAGCGCTCGAGCGTGCTCGCGTATCGTGTGTCTCGTGTGTGGTGCAAAAGACGTGCCAGCGATGATGAGACAATCACTTACAAGACAATAGAATTGTGCTGGAACTGCCTCGGGTTGGGTGTCTTTCATCTGGAAGAAAGCGGAAGTGGAGAGAGCTTTAGAGGGGCAACATGAAGTGACTCGCTTGAGCGTCGCGTGTTGTGACTTCCCGAAAGGGTAACATGCGTCGCGAACATTCACTCACGTGGTCCGTGCGCGCAGATGCTGGAACTCCCGCGAAGCGAGGCCCGCGGCGTTTGAATCGCACCTGAGCATACAACTCACGTTTATAACACGTTTAGCCAAGAGTATATTCAAAATCTGATGTGCATTCAGGCCAATTTGGAGAGTAAGTGCCCTTGTCAACATCGAATTTCGCGATACTTGATACATCATCCACTAGTAACAAACATGCCCCAATCAGTCCACCCAGATCAGACCTTTCTGGTCTCTTCCTGCTCTGCGCGAGCCTGCGTGTATTGCTCGCGTTCATCTTGTTGTTGCTGGTGCTTTCTCAGCCCAAGTCGGGTACTCTCTCTAAGAGTAAGTGCCCTCGCGGATGCGCCTCCATTTACATTTGAGCGTGGTGGAAGCTAATTCTTCCAAATTTCCAGTCCTGCTTGCGCATAGTGCGCTCCTCCTTGTTCCCACGTACAGCCTCCTCATCTTCGTCAATAACGTTTGGCTCGTTGTATCTGGCGTTATAGCCGCCTTCGTGCTCGGACAGGCAGCGAGCACAGCCGAAGCCCTTGTGTTCGAACACCTTGCAAGCCTAGTCATGGCGACTGTAGAAGTTACAGTCGCGACTGGCCTCAACACGTACCAGGAAACGCACTTGCTGCGCTTAATGACGTGTCTGACCAGCGGCGGCAGCTTGGAGTAGGATTTGCTGTACCGCAGCATCGGCCTCATCCTTTGTGCGGTAGAAGCCCAACAACCGCTCTTGGCCCAACGGTTCATCTTTCACGTAAGCTGGATACTTTGGTTGGGCGGCGCTGAGAACAGCGGCAGCATCGGCGCCTTCCTCTGGGTGAGTCGTGAGCCACTCCACGATGCGGTGTTGCACAGCCGACTTCTGCAGATTTGAGACGCCGCGGAAGGGCTGGTCAGCGTGTGTCTCATCTACCCAGCGACAGAACTGCTTCATATCGTTCTTGGTGATCTTCTTCCAATCACCATTTCCGAACGTCTCCCACTGCTGGCGCATGAATGCGGCATTGTGCGAAGTCTTGTTGGTGGTCTTACGAGCCAGCTCTTCTGCGCGCTCTTTCTGCAGACGGTCGGTGCCCTTACCATCGTTGCCAAGTGGTGAGAGCTCGTTGAAAAACTTGCCGTAGGTGTTCTCGTGGCGAGCGCATTCGAAAGCGAGGATGAGAGGTTTCTCGCCTTCACGACTCAACACCAATTCCTCTCCGTCCATGGCATACTCCAGATTCTTGATTGCAGCAGTAGGAATGCTCATGTAAAGCTCTTCCTGCCAGAAGTCGAGAGACTTCTTGTCAGCAGAGATGGTAATAAGCGCATCATCCTTTTTCTGTGTATAGTCCTCCGCATACCACTTCAGGGTCACGGGACACTTCACGAACGGTGCGCTCAGCTTGCGCGGCTTGCTTTTGCGCCTAGTCTTGGTCTCAGTGCTATTCGCGTGGGAGCTGTCGGCTTGCTCAGTAGGGGCGGTGCTGCTAGCAGCTGGATCCTGGGCCACTTCTGAGCTTTCGACTTCAGTAGCACGCCGCTTCGTGGCCTGTTCACCGTCATCCTTGGCCTTGCGCTTACGAGAATATGAGGTGCTGGGCGTGGTTGTTGAGCTATTGTCTATCTTGGCAGTTGGTGCGGTGCTTTTCAGTTCGCCAGTGTTTTCTTCGCCGAAAGAGATCGCACCGTCACCAAGTTTTGTGTCTCTCACAATATTGCTGGCCTCTCTAGATGCAAGTCTCTGTGCAGCGGGATGCAGTCCCGCACTGTGGCCTGTCTCTGTCTTGACGGCGGTGAGATCGACAGTCTCTGAAGGGGAGACTTCTGCAGCGGTGGCCGGCGCGCCTGTTGAAGGCCTTGGTGCCTGAATCTCGTCGTTGGTAAGGTCAATGAAAGGTGCAGCGCTAGTCACGTCGCTCGCTTGGTAAGACTCATCTCGAGCAACCTTTGCGCTGTCCGCAACATCCTTATGCGTTGCGCCATCATCAGAGCGCTTGCGCTTCTTGCTCTCGATTGCGGGCGTGGCATGATCATTGACCAGTACTCTTGAGACAGTCTCCAATCTCGCAGTAGCGTCAAAGGCTTTGTCAATGCCCTGCTCCTCATCTTGCGGCTTCTCTTGAATGGGTGAGCCGATAGCGGAGTCCACACGAACATCCACGGATGGATCGTGCTCCATTGTAGACGATTCCTCTTGCAAGTCATCATCGCCGCGCTCATCGTGCATCGACTCGGGCCTCTGATAGGGCCTCTGATATGGCTGATCGTATGCGGCTTTCTCGATTGTGAACTGGAGCTGTGTGAACGCCTCTTCGGTCAAAGAGCCGCACAATGCAGGCTGTGCGTCCTTCACAGCACGCAGTACGGCTGGCCACTCGTATTCGAAGCCGCCGAAGGCCATGTGCACAAGATCACCGGCGCCGCGATAGAATTCGAAGTGGAAGCGACCGATCTCCTTGCCAAGCGACTTAAGCACGCAAAGAGCCAGCCGACCGTATGTGGTCGCGCATGATGCTAGCCGCGAAGCGCCACCGAGACGCGCGAAGGGAAGTAGTTGTTTCTGCAGTGTTTCGCGTGCGATGCTTTCTTCAGACGACGCTTGTCCAAGTATAGTCGTGATCTTGTTCCTCAACTCGACACCCGCTGGCGTCGTAGCGGCTTTGACGCCATAACCGGTGAGGTTTGCAACCAAGGAGCCATCTTCGCCGCGGTGCAGTGCGATCGTGAACGTGCTTGGCTCGAGGATGTCAAGAAGTCGCTTGAGCTCGCCTTCAGCTTTGCTACCAAAGGACTTGATGGTGCGCATGTTGAAAGCGGTGTGGTTGCCGTTGGTACTCATGTTCGCAGAGCTGTCATCAAGTCTTGAATCGAAGCGAAATCAGTGGAGTTCGGTGTGTGTGAGAACAATGTAACAGCGGGGAAGGCAGTAACGGCGCCAGCGAACAGTTGGTGCTCTTCAGTGCGGGGACCGTGGGTGGTCAATTTGGGTCGAAGTTGGTTCGAAAGATCGAGTCGCAACAATGGAAGGTACATAAAATGTCGCGACGGGTGTCGTCGGTCAGTGGGGTCGGTCAGTGTCGTGAGTCGCGGGGCTAGCAAGTCACTAGCTCCTATCTCAAGTGAATGCCAAGCTTTCAGCATCACATGCGAGATGCAACACTTAGGCGCGGGCTGGTAAGACTAGCTATCATTAGCGCCCTTGCTTTGGTCGCAAGGAGTAGAGCTCTGCAATGACGGCAAACCGCCAGTGTCGAGTGGCCAGGCTGGGTCGCCAGCTACGCATTCGGTTACCATCACCAAGACGGCGCGCGGAAAAACGAGACCAAAACAACACGCAATTTGACGAGACAGCAACAATAGGACCAGCGGAGGACGACCTGAAAGGACCGAGCCTCTGCAATGGTAGGTCCTTAGGGTGGGGAACACGGTCAGAGGTTGCCATTTCGTCCCTGTCAGCTTTTGCGACTCTCAGCAAGTTCGAGACAAGCATCGCATATAGCAGTTCCTACACGTCTGTATGGAGATGGTGTCGTGGGTAATAGGAACCTGTCGCGGATGGATCATTGGATAAAGTGCGTTTGCGCCAAAGTAGTGCGTTCGCATCGTGTTCATTTCTTTCACAACCAAGAAGTCGCTCACACCTTTCCCATGCTAACGGCGCCATTCTCTTTGTCGTCTCTGACAGCGGTAGGTGCTCTTCGGTGCAGTCTTCGTGGTCCACAGCTGGGTCCTGCGGTGGAAGGCTTGCAGCTGTCGTACCGTTCGTCGTAGAACGTTCCCATGCTGAACCAAATCTGCGTTTGCGCAACGCGGACGGAGAGTCCAACAGTGTCCCAGAGGTGTTCGTTCGACTTCGTCGGCTTTGGATGACGGGTGACAAGCGTATCGCATTGTACAGAGGCCTGGGTATGCTCGCTGGATGTGCCCCGCATGAAGCGCCTGTCAAGCACGGCATCGAAAGTCCCTACCCTTCCTTTCACGTTCACTTTTTGTCATCTCCCACCTTCTTTTTCTTACTCTTATCCTTCTTTCGCTTACTCCGATCTCGTTTCTTCAGACTCTGCATTCCTGCCTTGCACACTTCGGCATACCTTGCGAAGAATGCCTCAATATCGTCTGGCTGCACAACTGTACTGATCTTGACCTTTTTCTTATTCTTCACTTTGTCTTTACTCTGGCTGTCACCGTCCGTGGCTCGGATCAGGATAGGTAATGGATTCGGAGGATTGAGGTCCCATAGTGGATCGTCTACCACCTTCGTGCCAGGAGGTGGGCTGGTCGCCGAAGTGTCGTGCGATACTAACATAGCTCAGTATTCTGTCACGTATGGTTTCGGACGAGCATACGCCTCTTCTGCGTCAGAAACACCGAGCCATGGCCTTTCTGCTGGGTCTTGTCGAGCAGAGCCGCGAGCTGAGTGAAGAACTAGCTGGATATCAGCTACTGCGTTGCTGCGTTGCAGGTGTTTCCGAGGATCCATACCTCGTCGTGGCTAAGTGGGCCGCTCATTTTCCCTCTTGGTCGCCTTCAAAGATGTTGTGATGTTCTGATGCGATGCTTGAGTAGCACTGAGGTGAGGTCAGATTTGGCTCATGTGAAAAGGTGGGGTCCAAAACGCGGGATGCCGATCTCCAGAGATGCCGTGTGTTCGAGATTTTATTTCGAGCTCTGCATCTCATGATGTACCGCAGCCATGAGTCGTAGCGATTTCCGAGGGCCAAAGCTGCCTCGCACGCTGTTAGACCAAGTCCAAGGAGGCCGTGTCTCAAAGCACCGCGATGTGTCACGCAAAGACAAGCGCAAACAAGAACGCCAGGAAAAGAAAGCGCCTCACGGCCGGCCACCGCAACGACCGAGAGACTATCCGGCATCAATATCAGAGAACGAAAGCGGCGAGGAAGTTAGTCCTGCAAAAAAATCGGCAGTACCCAAGAAGGACGCCAAACCTGCAAAATCGATCCTCAAACAACGGCCGAGTCCAGACGATAGCGAAGACGAGTCAGAATCTCCTGTGGTACCGCGAGCCGTGAAGGCAAAGCTCGAGGATGACGACGATGAGATTGCAGCGCTGGAGAAAAAGCTGGGCCTGAAGAACAAGAAATCGAAGAAGTCGGGCGATGATGAGCTAGATTGGCTTCTGTATGGATCAGACGGCGAAGACGAAGATGGCACTGCGAAAAGAAAGAGGCCCGAAGATAACGAATGGCTGCGCAACAAGAGGAGGAAAGCGCATAGCTCAAGACCAGTTCCACATGACGATGATCTTACTGCGTCTGAGTTAGACTCAGACGATGAAGACATCGAAGGTCTAGACGAAGATCTTGAGAACCCCTTCTCCGAGGACGAAATATCAGGCGAAAACGAAGACGGCTTCGGAGGGTTCAATGACGAAGAAGAAGAATCTGAAAGTGAAGATGAGCCAGCCCCGGTCAAGCAAAGAGAAAATCCGTATAAACCCCCAGTACATCCGCAGGAACAGCCTGGTAAATATGTACCACCTTCACTACGACAGTCGTCCGGCACAGATGATGAGGTCTTGAAACAGCTTTGGCGGCAAATGCAGGGACAACTGAATCGTTTATCCGAAGCCAATATGCTTTCGATTCTACAAGCCGTCCAGGAGTTCTACAGCAAAAACGCTCGCCAGCATGTAACCTCGACGATGATCGATCTCCTCACCAATTTGGTCTGCGATCCTTCTGTATTGAACGACACGTTTCTGGTTCTGCACGCCGGCTTTGCGGCCGCTCTTTATAGGACTGCCGGCATCGACTTTGGAGCTCAACTTCTTGAGAGCGTTGTTCGAATGTTCGACAGACATTACAGCACAGGTGAGGAGGGCAAACAAGCTCTGAACCTGATAGCGTTCCTGTCCAATCTGTACGCCTTTCAAGTCGTTGGTAGCGAGATCATGTTCGACTACATCCGCATGCTTTTGGACAAGGACCATTTCTCAGAAACCTCTACCGAACTCCTTCTGCGAGTCATTCGCATGACTGGAACGCAGCTGAGACAAGATGACCCGTCAGCATTGAAGGACATTGTACTGCTTCTTCAGAAGACGATCTCCGCCATCGGCCAGGACAACGTGTCTGTAAGGACAAAGTTCATGATCGAAACCATTCACAACTTGAAAAATAATCGAATGAAGACGGGTCTGGCTGCATCTGCACTGACTGCTGAACACATGCAGAAGATGAAGAAGACATTAGGGGCGATTAAGAACTCCAAGACCACCGAACCACTCTCGATCGGCCTGAATGATATTCGCGACAGCGAGAAGAAGGGCAAGTGGTGGCTCGTGGGTGCCAGTTGGAAAGATCCTGTGAAGATGGCCGATGCTGCACTAACTCCAGCTCCCGTAGTGGATGAGAAGGACGACGCGCAGAATCACAGCGATGCTTCTGACGGCGATATTGACCTCGACAAACTGGCTCGAGCGCAGGGCATGAACACTGATGTCCGCCGTGCAATCTTCGTGGCAGTCGCTGGAGCCGTTGACTATCAGCACGCACACATGCGTATCATGAAGCTGAACCTCAAGAACAAGCAGCTCATTGAAGTCCCTCGGGTCCTGGTACACTGTGTGGGCGCTGAACCAGTCTACAACCACTTTTATACATTGGTTGCCATTAAGTTTTGCAATGATCACAAGCTTTGCAAGGCTTATCAATTCGCGCTGCTCGACATCTACAGACGCATGGGCGAAAGCAGAGATGATGACGACGACGAAGACGAAGACATGGAAGCAAACACCGAAGAGCAGATGGGGGTTCGGAAGATCTACAACATTGCGAGGATGTACGCTACACTCATCGCCGACCAGCTCCTCCACTTGACGGTCCTGAAGCCTCTGAATTTCGGCAGTCTCAAGCCAAAGACAAGAATATTTGTAGAGGCTTTGCTCATCACAATTTTCACATTGTTGCGCAAGAAAGCACACAAAGAAGGCTACGAGCACGCAGTAAAAGAGACATTTTTACGAGCACATGCTGTTCCGGATATGGTTCCAGGTCTGAAGTACTACCTCTTAAACATCCTGCCCGAGAGCGAAATAGCAGCAGACAAGAAGGAGAAGAAGAGGGTTGCTATCGGCTGCGAGTACGCAGTCGAGGCACTTTCGCAACAGCAGACCGCGATGCCCGTAGAAGATGAGCTGTCGGACTAGTTCAGCGGCCGGCAACGAGGCGATATTGTTTTATCGAGGTTGCAGCTCTCGTCATACTGCAATGTCACCCTTTCCGTCTACTCTGCATTCCAGCTTATGACAAAGCCTTCTTTGTCTATTTGTCCTCTCCTTCAATATACGTCGAGCCCCAGATCGAGAACGCCGGATCCGGCGATCATTGTACTATTGTGCTTTGTTCAGCTGCAACCCATAGACTTGACAGGATGTCACTACTGATGTTCGCTCAGTCAACTCTCAGCAGCAACAGCCCATTTACAGGAAAAGGAAGATACAAATATGCCTTGGTGGTGGCCTTTTACGAAGCCCTGGGTCGAAGCACCGGTCGACGAGCCTGTTGAGGAATCCCTCGATGATGATGACGATCTCGTAGAAGCAGCCATCGCTGAGGACGGACTCGTTGACGACGCTTTGGACCTTGAGGTCGACGACTACCAAAGTCTTTTCGATGGAGATCTCTATTCTGATGTGGACCCCGAAGATCTGCTGGACTATGAAGAGTACGAAATGGACGGGGACACCCAACCCAGGGTGGAATCTCCAGCTCCCACACCCACTCAACAGCCCCAATCATCTCCACGACGCTATCCATTCCGCCGTGCTTTGTCTTCTCAGCTGAGAGATGATTTCCCTTCTCCTCCGACACAGGCCATGGAGGTGGATGCTCCGAGAGGCTCTGCTCAGGCGCCAATAGAAATTGATGGTGATGAATATGACGAAGATGGCGATCCGGCTCAGGCACCAATCGAGATCAGTGATGACGCCGAATCTATGTCCGACGACTTGTCCGATGATGACTCGGCAAGCCTTGAAGTCGTTTATTGCAAGGACCCTAGGCCCCAAGAACCTACCGCTGAGCCCAACGAAGCTGCTGCAGCAGAAGACGTCGCTGCAGGCATCAACTTTGGCATTCTCGAAAGAGACGCCGAAGAACGCAATTCTCTCATCGCACGCCTTTTTGGCCGTCAGTTGGAGAATCTTGTTCGCCGTGGCTACACTCCAACCGAGGCTTTCACCTTCGTCGGTGGTCTTTTCGATCGCAACGTGGATTTATACGGTGCCTACGATTTCGCCTCTGGCAACTATCGCGACTTTCGGACACCGCAAATGACCACGCTATACCACTTTCTCTGCGGCGAGATCATAGCAGTCGCCAGGACGAGAAGCAACTTCCGGCATCAACAAGACGAGGCACGCGCCAGGGTTCGCCAGATCGTTCTCAATAGCGGTCATCCCTTGGCAGTGGATCTCGCGGATCGATTCAACAGTCTCATGCTCCAGGGCTACGATCCCTACTTCATTTACGGACAGATAAGATATCACGAGACACGCTTAGGCCATATTCTGGTGACGGCAGACGTTCTGGAACCGACGACAGAATATGACCAGCCGCTTCCTGTGCTGGAAGGAACCGCACCTGACGCTATGGCTGTCATGGCCGAGTCTTGGGCGAATGCACAGGCTGGAGAGCCCGGGTATGGAGCACAGTATAGATCACCGGCCAGCTCGCCACTCAGAGGAGTCTATGGTGGCCAGTCTCCATCTCCTAGCGCTCGATCCTCGCCTGTCACTCAATATGGAAGGCAGGCCGCTTACGGGGGCTCGCCACTGAGAGGAGTCTACGGTGGCCAGTCTCCAGCTCCTAGCGCTCGATCCTCGCCTGTCACTCAATCTGGAAGACAGTCCGCTTACGGGGGCTCGCCAGCCTGGTATGGGGCGGGATCTCCTCTTCGAAGCTTGACACCTCGTGCTTCGTCTGCATCCCCCAGCGCTTCATCCTCGCGTACCTTTGGCCGAGGAAATGGATCCCCCACTGTTCCACCTCCACCCGCATACCCTCTGGGACCACGGACATACCCTCTACCTGACCAGCCAGGCTCCCCTCCCTCTTCCTCGTCGAGCTCCTCCTCATCAAGCTCAGGGTTCCACCAGCCCTCCCGTTCTCCCTCGAGTGTAGCCCCTTCCACCCCAGAAGCCCGCGCCTTCGACGACTTCATGACCGCCAACCGTCCTCGTAACGGAAGGCGCACTACAACCCCTTTCAAGGACTACCGCGTCAAGAAAGTCGAGCCACTGCGCTATCAGAACCGTCTGTCTCAGCCTCGACGCTTGCCGAATACACCTACGAGAAGTCACTTGCCTCCTAGTCCGAGACGCAGAGGCCCTAAGCCGACCAAGTGCCATGCCTGTGGGAGGGCGTTTAGGCCGAGGAAGCAGACCACTGCTGCGGCTAGGAGGAAGAGTGAGAGAGTTAGAAAAGGGGTTGAGAGGCTGGGATCTTAATTGTATCTCGATGAGTGGGAATTGCGCGGCTTTGAGCTTGATTTGATTACTTGTTTGTTCAATGTCTGTCTTCATAGTAATGCAACGAGTCCAAGAATCTATTTCATGCCAGTACTTCTCTGTTCGCACCTGTCCTGGAGACCCATAATGCAAGCAGCCCAATGTAGACAACGTGAACTCCTCGCTCGAAAGACAACTTTACCCAAATATGCTCATACACAATTCTTGTCTTACTTCTTCCCCTTCGCAGCTCGTACGCCACCCGTGAACCGTCCTAAGTGACTTAAGCTACTCTTTCCCTTCGCATGTCCGCCACTTGGCTGCTGTTGTGGCGCCGTGTTGGCCCGTAAAGGCAAACCTCCTTGCGCACTATCCGGTCTCAAATGTCCTGGCTTCTCTGCGATAGCTGGGACCACTCGACTCTCTTTCTGCGCAGGTGCCGGTGCGGCCTGGTCCTCCAGCCCGTGCTGAGTCATGAGCTGCCTCTGTTGAGACCGTCTGACCTTCTCCTGCGTAGCCTTGAACTTCTCGAGCAGTTCGTTCCACTTGATCCCGCCGTCCTCTCGACTCTTAAGCCGGTTCTGGCGTTCGAAAGTGCTGACGGAAGAGGGCGTGTTGGAACCGCCTCCTGGCTGGCCTCGGACGCCGATGTGCAAGTATCCGATAGCCGAGACACTGTTGAGACGATTCTTGAGGGCTGCGAAGGCACTGCTTTGTGGTAGCAGCATCAACAAGCCGTATAGGCATTTGTAAAGATTGGGGTGACGTTCGGGCTCAAGAAGCTGCATCCGTAGGTAGGTGAAGACGGGCGATTCGAGAAGCTGAACAAGCTTGTCAATTTGGATGAGCATGTTGACAGTCATTTCGATCTCGGCGAAGATTTGCAGAAGATTGTATGCTTGCTCATAGGCCTGCGCAAGTAAGCAAAGAGAGAAGGTTGCCACAGCGTTGACACACCAGGCCTTGAATAGGACAGTGAAGAATGTCTGACCATCGCGACTGTCCAGGTTGCGCAGTCTCTTCCTCAATTCTGCAAGTTCTGGCGCTGTGATAAGGTTGTTGTTGAGATTCTGCACCATGATCGCAGCAAACTCAATGTCGTCTTCATCTCGTTCCAGACATTCAGCCATGGTGCGATAGATCTTCTCAGCGGACAACGACAAGCATAGCTGCCGAATGATAAGGTTACCCCTGGTCTCGAGTAACCGTCGGTCCGTAGCGAATAGTTTCAAGAGGTTGACCATGAACGAGTAGAAATAACTGTCGTCACTGCTCTTGCTGATTTGCGAAAGCAGTAGCAGATCTCTAGTCACTACAGCTTCTGCAGGGTCGCTGAGAGTCTTGAGAAGAGCTGGGAAGGTGGCATCCTGAATGGCGAGTATCTTTCGTGGTGATTTGCGGTGTAGCATGATCAACCATGCAAGGGCCGCTACTCGTGTCGCCTCATGTTCGTGCAGGAATTGCAGCGTCAAGGCGTTTACTGCAGCTTCATAGTCGAGGTCGAGATTGGTGTGTTGCTTTTCAGCCGTGTCTGAGTCGTCTGCTGGAGGCTCAGGGGTAATGACTTGTGGTGTTCTTGATGCAGAGTCCGGCTCAGGGGTTGCTCCTTGCTTGCCGCTCTTGCCAATCGACTCGCGCTTGTCGTTTGCATTCGATAAACGCATAACAGCCATCCCACCACCGCTAGCTGGAGTGTTGCCAGATGGCGGCGCAGCGGCTTGTGCTGATTCTAATTGTCCGTTTGGTCCCCTTGCGGGCTCTTCTGGCAACGACATGATGTAATTCATCAGCAGTTGATTGACACGCTGTGCGACCTGACTGACATGCTCTCGGTCGTGTGAGAGGGCTGGAAGTAGCTGCTGGAGGAGTTTCGGCGTGAAAGCGAGAATGTCTTCCGGACAGATCTCCAGAAAAGTCTCGATCCATCTCAGGGTCGTGATTTGGATCTCCTCCTCTCGCGATGCGGCCAGGAAGTTGACGAGAATACCAAGGATCCGTGGATAGTCAATCTGAACGTCCTGACCTGGTATCCATTCGTCTTCCAGCCCAGCTGCACCACCATCTTCTTCATCGTCGGCAGCTGTCAATGAAGACGCACCATCCTGAACCGGAGCATCATCATTGCCAGTTTGCTGCTCAGGCTCTGGCGGCTCCATAGTCCCACCCTCACGGTTCTCGCGGCTTTGCGTAAGGTCAGCATCTGCTTCGGCATCGTCCTCCTTCTCGCTGTCGACCGCAAAGCTGGAGTCGCTTGCTTTCCTGTTCTCCCCTTGGCCCTTCTTGCTTTCTAGAATACCCTTCTTGACTGCGGCGATCTTCTTGATTTCGACCAAGAATCGATCCAGGGCTGTTTTAGTAGTCGTATGGACGTCCTCGTTGGAGTCACTAAGGAACCTCAGCAAGCCATCGAGGAAGCTGGGCAGGTATGCAACGAGCTCCAGATCCGGTATCTGATCCAACAATGTTATCCACGATACAAGAAAGGTGCGTGCGAACGGATTCTGGACGTTGATGCGCTCCTGCAGAAGTGGTATGAACCGCGGTAGACTAAAAGCGGTGGGTATCTCCAAGCTTTGATCTGGTGTGTTCTCGCCAGATTCCTGCATGGCCTCGGGTGCTAATACAGAGGCATACGTCGCAGCAGATTCCGAGACAATATCTTTGACGAGTCGATCCAAAAGCTCGGCACCGTTCTTGACCGAGAGCTCAGTATCCGCTGCCAGCTTAGCCAGCGCATCGAAGACATCGTTGAAGTAGACGAGTATCTCTCCTTTGGCGACCTTTGCGATGTTGTACATGCTCTCGCACGCATAGTACCGAACACGAGCATCTTGGTCGGAGAAGCAGGCCAGTACGGGCGGGACGATCTCACTCAGGTATCGTGCCACTTCCTGCGAATGTTAGAGCGAGTCTAACCATCTCTTTGTTCTTCAACGCACCGATCCCAAAGCTATTGCAGCTGCTGCCAGCCCTATGAGACCTCCATTTCGCGCATGAGGCTGGTGCACAGCATATGCGTAGTCATGGCACAGCTGCCAGACGATCTTGCCTATGCGCTCGTGGTTGTTGTCTGTGAGGGCTGTTCGGATGGCGGATTCGAGTCTAGAGGCATGGTCTTTTAGCGTGTTCCTATCGTAGCGATCGAGCTTGATCTCGTAGTCGTCTTTGTAGGGACACTGGGAGGGGACAGGCTGGGGCTTGGATCGTTTCAGGAAGGCCATGTCGGCGATGTATTGGTTGATTGCCAAGTGTACGGGAACAGAACACAGAAGAGGGGCAAAGAGGCTTACTCTAGAGCGCCTGCCTTCCGTTTGTCGTACAGCTTGTCTTGCAACAAACGCTGCACGCTACTGTCCATTCTGTGTCCAACTCATTCGACGTCCATCTATTCTGCTACGTATGGGAATGTTGTTGGTGTTCCATTCACTTGGCGGGCCGAGCATGTGGTGTGCGTCTCTTGTGCGACATTCGGAGGTGAGGTCATTCCCTTGTCGATGCCAGAACTCGTGCCGACGATGCTCGCCTGTTGCTGTGGTGGGGAGGCCTGTAAGGTAGAGAGTGTCACTCGACAAGGCGGCGGCCACCAGCGACCAAGAAACAGTGGAGAGGCGCGAGCTATGTTAATTAAGCTTTGCCGAATCCGAGACGCTTAGACCAACTCGAAGACCGCAGACGCATGCGGCCACCAAAACTTTCCATCCAAACAACTCCATCCTCCACTCCTCACGTGCGCAATCATGTCCGCAGACGAAAACTCGCGCGAGCTGTCGCGACTATGGCGCGTCATGCGTACCGTCAAGCAGATGTGCGTGGACAGAGTACGCGCCTCAGGACACCTCGTTGTATCTTCAAATGTACTGATCAACCCAGGGCTACGAGTTGACCGACGAGGAATGCAACATCAGTCTCGAAGATTTCCGCCTACAGTTCGCCGATTCATCTGGGGCTCCCGAGCGAGCGAAGATGGCCTTCACTGCCCGACCGTCCGCCGACATGCTGAAAAAGTACACCCCTCTCCCTCGACCAGGCAAGCCGCAGCAAGAACCTGAGATCGGTACCATCCACGTCGAGTTCTCGAGCGAGCCCAACATCGGTGTCAAGCATCTCAAAGCGTTTGCGCATCTACTCAGCGAGAAGAACTACTACACTGGCGTCTACATCTGTCAACAGGCGCCTACCTCTGCTGCCAACAAGGTTATTCCCACCCTCCTACCGACCGTTCTGGAGCTGTTCAAGGAGGAGGACCTTTTGGTGAACATCAGCCGACATGAGCTTGTGCCCAAGCACATTCTGCTCAGTCAAGAGGAGAAGCGCGGTCTGTTGGAAAGATATCGATTGAAGGAGACACAGCTGCCACGAATTCGAGTGGACGACCCGATGGCGAAGTACCTGGGTTTGAGGAGAAGTCAGGTCGTCAAGATCATCAGGAAATCAGAGACGGCTGGACGGTATGCCAGTTACAGGTGGGCAATTTGAAGGAAAGGAGATCGGGACAAAAAGTGTGCTTTGATATAGCGAGGCGTGAGGCGTTCAGGCGGAATTGTACTTGTATGCGGCAAATTGCATTAGCTGCTCGGGAAGCGGCATGCTGCAGAGGTAACGCGGAGGATCTCGTGTTCGACCAAATAGCGCACGAAAATGATCATCTGGGCTCAGGCTCGGAGGACTTCGAAATGCCCACAAAAGAGCAAAGGCACCGCTGTCAGTAGGTCTTCTTCGACGTGATAACAGCCGAAGAAGCGTTTCACGGCTTCCTGATCTGGTGTTTCGAAACAATATTGCTCTTGCAACCATCTGATCGACCAAATGTATCTTTGCACCTCCGCAGGGCGATAACTCCTGTCCACCAAGATACAAGGTTGCTGCTGGCCTATAACTATGGAATTAGCAAAGTCACTCATCATAGGGGAACACGGTCTTGCAGACATACTAGTCATTGGAGTACCCCGATACGCAAAGGCTAGGAGCAACATGGCCAATTCCACTGGCTTGAAACCACGGAAGCAGGCCGTAGCAATGGTGAACGCCGTATCGACCTCGTCCGAATCCGTTGTACGGCAGGTCCTCCAAAGCTGGCGCAATTGCTCCACACGCTTCGTCCATTGTTGAGCTCCAACTGCGTCTGTGAGCTCAGGGAAGAGGTCGTACAGTCCGGCAGTGGTGAGATCGCGGAGTGAAGTCGTGCACGATCGTCCTTGATGGTTCAGGGATCCTTGAGAGAGGTATTCTCCGTTGTCGAAAGTGCCAGATGTCCTCCACTCGACCAATCTCTTCATCGCATCGGAGCCATTCTCGCCGCTTTGGAAGTGCTCGAACAAGTCCAGGTCTCGCGCGAACTGGCCGGGAGCAAATTTGGTGGTATCCACTACCAATATCTTCATGTCATGGGGAGAGCGGCGAGTAGTCTCGCATCTGGATATCGCATACTGGACGACAAAGAGCAGAGAGCTGCTCCACGACATCAAATTGTCGTACCGAATGTCGCCACCATTTCGCCTATCCAAATGGTTGTGAAGCTTTTCCGTTGCCTGTTGGCTGTTGCTGAGCATCGTGATATCGATTCTACTCACGCCAGAAGCCATGAAAATGCTGGCCGGAGAAGCCACAACAAATTCGTCAGTTATGCCATAGCAGCCGTTGTCGAAGGCCCGAAAGAGGTACTTTGGAGGCGGAGTGGGCTCACCGCGGTCGAATGCGTGCAGCAATGGTCCAAAGAGCGTGGGTCCACCAGTACACTTGTGTAATATCCGTCTCCAGAATGACGTCCAGTAAGCGTGCATTGCAGCCCCGACGTCCGACTTTGTCGTCGGCGGAAGTGAGCGCAGGGAGCCGTCGTTGACTACTGATTGGGTATAGCAATCTTCGACAATCATCCACAGACATGCGTCGCCATTCCCTGCTTTGTTGAGATGTTTTCGGACAATTGCCTGGATAGCTTTCTGATGTTCGTGTAGCATGGGGTGGTGTAGCATGGAGTGGACGTGCAATGGCAGATTGTCCGCCGTACCAAGTCGGAGTATCCGAGCAATCATATACGCTTCAGACTGTTCTTTTATGGTGCGCAGGCTTTGTTGTGCTTTGGTGATGCAATCCTCTAGCTTTCGTGCTTCATGAGTAAGGCTGATTATAGTCGTCACATCCCTACAGGGGGCAGGGCCGCCTCTGAGGATGGCATCTTGCACTGCACGAGCCTGTATCTCGATGCTTCGAGCAGCTTGTACCAGATCGTCGCTGAAGACTGCGAGGGTATCCGCGGGCTTGAGCGAGGGGCTTATTTTCAGTCGGTGCAGCAAGTCAAGAACGTCCGGCGACGTGTTGTCCATGGCTGTCGTGGGGTCTCAGACGCTGTATGTGAAGTACTTGTTCGTATCAGGGCTAAGACCTGGAGGTATCGTGAAGGAGCGTTGATTCTGGCATCAAGAGAAGGCGTTGGCGACGAGCAGGAAGGAGCAGTGAGAGAGAGAGAAGGCATGGCCGACAACACGACCGAGGCAGGGACCAACTCATCAAATTTGACTTAGCCTGAGGGATATTGCGCGTCTCACGAAACATGAATACCTACTTGCGATCTGCAAGTTGCCGTGTCTACAGAACAAACGCTGGTGTTGTTCCCAGCATCCAGGTGAGGTGGATGGGAGTCTCAGACAACGGGTACCGCTAGCCTTGACAACTTAGGGGGCCTGAAGTCTGAGGCTGGGCCGCCCATTGACCTCCTTCTCCGGCTTGCTCACTCGAACACACAAAATTCGTGCAACTTTAACAATCCTTCGTAGAATCAAGTCTTTAGGATATGATGGCAGTACGATAGCATCGTCCCAGGATTGACATCCTTTTGGCTACGAGGTTCACCCATGCACCATTTCACTGTTCACTGCCGTCTTCGCGCTTGGCGATGACACCTCACCAGAAGACCGCTGTGGAATCCAAGATATCGATATGCCTCTCGGATCCTTACACGATTAGAGTCTACTGAAGACCTTCGTTGCCCAAGGCTTGCTCCGGAAGGGTGGCATTCCAGCCATCATGCGCCTCAAGATCCCATTCACTTCCGACGAAGGCGGCCCTTCAACACGAGGAGAGTACGAACTCGTCGACAATGGCGCTCCTTCATATCGGAAACCCGAAGGGCAAGATGATTTTCCCACAGAAGAAGAAAAGGAGAAACTCCGTAAAGTCGCAGACGATCTGCCTTGGTCCACGTTTCTCGTGGCCATAGTAGAGCTCTGCGAACGCTTTACATACTACGGCCTCTCTGGTCCTTTCCAAAACTACATCTCGAACAGCTACCACGATCCCTCAGGTCTTCCAGGAGCGCTCGGACTGAACCAACATGGTGCTACAGCTTTGACCAACTTCTTCCAATTCTGGTGCTACTTGACCCCGATCGCCGGCGCCATCATCGCAGATCAATACCTGGGCAAGTACTGGACGATCCTCTACTTTAGTATCGTGTACGTCGTTGGCGTAGCGGTGCTGTTCGTGACCAGTCTACCCGCATCTATTGAAGCTGGAATCGCACTCCCTGGACTGGTCGTCGCTATGGTCGTGATCGGCCTGGGCACAGGCGGGATTAAGGCAAATGTCAGCCCTTTGATCGCAGAGCAGTATCGCAACTCGAAAGCTTTCGTCAAGACATTCAAGACTGGCGAGCGAGTCCTCGTGGATCCTGCCGTGACAGTGCAGAGGATCTACATGATCTTTTATCTGTGCATCAACTTTGGGAGTCTATCGAGTTTGATCACCACGACAATGGAGTTGCATGCGGGATTCTGGGCGGCATACGGGTTGTGTTTGGTCACATTTATCGTCGGATTTGTTACATTGATTGCAGGCAAGAAGAAGTACGTTCTGAAGCCGCCGAATGGCTCAGTACTGCCTCACGCAGCGAGGATATGTTGGATTGGACTGACGAAACGGAATCTGGACGCTGCGAAACCTGAATATATGCGCATGGTTAAGGTGCCTTGGGATAGTACGTTTGTGGAAGAAGTTCGTCGAGCGCTGGTCGCTTGTAAGGTATGTCTCATCCCTCAAAATATATTGAATTCCAAGCTGATCGAACATCGAAGGTCTTTCTCTTCTATCCAGTCTATTGGTGCGTCTATGGCCAAATGCTCAACAACTTTATCTCGCAAGCCGGTCAAATGGAACTCCACGGCATCCCCAACGATATCATGGCGAATATCGACCCTATCACTATCATCATCGTAAGCCATGAATCCTACATAGCTCACTATTGTGAGCTTTACTAATATATGCAACTGCAGTTTATTCCCCTAGTCGACTCATTCCTCTACCCCTTCCTCCGTCGCCTCCGCCTCCCCTTCCGTCCCATCGCCCGCATAACCGCCGGCTTCCTCCTCGCCTCCCTCGCTATGCTCTACGCCGCCTACGTCCAAGTCACGATCTACGCCTCTCCACCCTGCTACTCCCACCCACGAGCCTGCCCTGCCGCTCTCACATCCTCAACAGCAACCTCCTACGCCCCAAACAAAGTACACATTGCCCTACAAGCGCCCGCATACTTCCTCATGGGTCTCTCGGAAATTTTCGCGAGTGTCACGGGCTTGGAGGTCGCTTTCACTCAGGCACCCGAAAGTATGAAGAGTTTAGTCATGAGTGTGTTTTTGCTGACGACGGCGGGTGGGGCGGTGTTGGGCGCGTTGGTCAGTCCTTTTGCGAAAGATCCAGGGATTGTAGGCTTGTACCTAGGACTAGGGGCGGCATGTGCGGTCGTAGGGGGTGTATTCTGGGGGCTTTACAGAAGCTTGGACAGGGAGACAGCGGATGAAGGAGATGGGGAGGCGGAAGAAGTGGCTATGCACGTTGGAGTGGATGAAGTGGCAAGCGTAATGGCCAGAGAGAGCTTGGAAAACAAGCGATCGTGAGAAGAACAAGGACAGTATGTCTTGTTGGTTGAACTACCGTATTTCCCACACACGTATCTTTCCCTGTTCATTTGCCACAGCAACGACAGCATATGCATCGCTGCCATCCACCACGTCGCCCTTTGCGAAACCAACACCAGTGATCGTTCCCAAAGGCGTTGAGCTTGTAGGCCAGTTCTTGAATACAGTGCAACTGGGTAAGTGGATCAGTCGCATGGCATCTCTCTTCCACTTTGACGCCATGGCCATAATCTGCCCGTCGTGTGAGAAGGCTAGATGTGAGGTCGGCGTAGTGAGATGATCGAGCGTCTTCGTAGGTGTAGGTTGTTCTGGGACCACGCTATTCTTGCCATCCAACCAGGCTCTGCGATCGTATATGTTGACGATGCCGGAAGAGCTTCCAATGGAGATCCAGCGATCTGTTCCGATGGGTGACTTTGCAACTTCGTGGTGACCCCCAAGTGCGAGAGTAGTAGTTCCCACTGCACCTTCATCCTGCCATCGAGCGACCACCCTCTGCTCTTTGACATTCCACTCGGTAACCTCACCACCTTTACCTGCGATGCAAAGGCCGGTACCATCGCGCCACCAAGCGAAATCTGCAATGCCACCACGACTTTCGATGCGCACTTGCGAAGACCACTGAAGAGTCGCAGCATCCAGGATGTTTACAACCCCGCCACCTTTCTTTGCGGTGCCAAGCAGAGCCATGTGCCTGCCATTCGGAGACAGCTTAAACCGTTCCATCGATTTTTGCTCATGCTGATGGCCAAAAATGCGGGTCACCTTCTCTACGCGGCCGGTGGAGAGATCCCAAACGTGGAAGTAACGTCGAGGAGACGACAGAAATATACGCGAGTCGGTCGGGTGGAACGCAGTCGTAGAGAAGTGGGAGCCACGAACGTGCAGGCTTGTCAGCAGGGGGTTAGGTGTTGGCGCAGGAGGTGAGGAGGCCAGGTGATGGAGATACAGAGTCGATGATGGTCCAGAAGATAGCAGGAGCGGAAGCTTTGGGTGGAAAGATAGAGAAGTGATCGCACTGGGTTGGATTCCAGGTATGTCTTTCGCTCGTTGGATGTCGACAACTTCGGGTTTGACCTTGCGCTTCTTACCGGCACCAGGTCCAGATTGTCGAACCAGAGACTCAGCGTCTTGAAGTAGTTTTGAAAGAGGAGCAACAGATGGCAGGTCGTCATCGTCAACATCCATTTCATCGCCAGATTGTTCGTCCTGCGATGACTCCTCGTCTCCTGATAATCGTCGCTTCTTCCGAGCTGGCCTTTGCAAAGCAGTCTTTGCCCATTCAGGTGCAGGATTCAGCAGCTCGAACTGCTTTCGCAGCCGTCGAGCATATTCTTTGCCATTGACCACATCTTCAGCCTCCGTTCGCCTTAGCTTTCGTAGGCGTGGAACAGAGGCAAGCGACACCAAAGTACGATCATCATCACTGTCTTCCCACGCCGGCGGTTGTCTCGATCGCAATGTTTCATCGTCACTTTCGTTGTCCGAGCTCGTCTCACGTGGCTGGTATGATTGCTGACCGGGCGTTGAGTCCGTAAAGAAGAGCTTTGAGACGTCAGAAACAGCTAAGTCTTGTGCGTATAAGAGCAATCTGACCTACTTGTGCATCGTCTAGACCTTCCAGCCCAGTCACGCCTTCTTGCTCCTCCTCGTCGACAGCTTCTGCCTCATCATCCGACGTCTCTCTTAGTCCCTCTCGGAAGCCTGCACTGTCGCCAAAGACCAGACGCTCCAGCTCTTCCTCGGTTTCATCCTTTTCAGGCTCGCCATCGACATTGATCTCGACATCCGACTCTTGCTCGTCCTCGCTGTCGTCGTCGGACACTTGGGCCAAGGTTTGCTGCAGGAATTCAACCTTCTTCGGCGGCCGCGACTCCTTCGCCTTGGGCATTGTGAGTGTTCGTGACATTGAGTGCTTCGTTTCAGTGCATTTGCGATCTTGACGAAGACAGCTCGAAACTTTTCGAAGCTCGAGTTTCTCAGCAGCCGCGACCGGCACTAGCGCTAAACCTTAACCTGCGCCCGGGGTTTCCCTTTGACTCTGTCGCCGCACGCGATCTCGTCTCAAGACAAGACAATAACCTCACCTCGAATCTCACCTTCCCTCCTTCACCGCAGCGCACACGCACGAACACGCACGAACACGCTTTGAAACTACCACGTTCACTGCAGATCGAAAAACACACCACATCCACTACTGAAGGCGCATCTATATTTGCGACCGGGGCTGTAGCCTCTACCCTCTCCTCCTCCTACCTCCACAAACCTTCCGCCACATCACCAACAAACCTCACTCGACATCATGGCCGCGCCTATCGTCGACGCTGGCAGCAACCTGCAAGCCAACATCCAGGCTTTAGTCCAGCCCAAGCTCGTGGAGAACGGCTGGGTGGACGAAGAGAACGATACCACCCTCTCCGAATATGTCACCATGATGATTGTCAACGGAAAGGACCCCAAGGGTGTCCAGTCAGAACTTGGCGGAGACTTGCTGGGTGTCGGAGAAGATGATCCTGCGGTGGGCGCATTTGCGCAGTGGCTGTTCGAGACTGTGCGCCAGCTCTCAGCTCCTCAGCAGCAAGAACAGCAACCGCAAGAGCAGCAGCCACAGCCCATTCCCACCGTTCAAGATGCGCAGATGGAAGACACCTCAGCATCTGCCGATGCACCGTACGTCAAGTTTCCTCATTCCAACAACTGCAATGGGCAAGGTCCACCAGCCGGGCCCAAGTATCCCCACCCCTACCATCACGGCTACATGTATGGGCCGCAGATGATGCCTCACCCCTATGCTTACCAACAGATGCAACGCAACAGCCAGCTGACACAGAACCAATACAGGCCGACTGGCCCTCGATCGATGCGCAACGGAAGCACCCAAGGCCGCGGCCGAGGTGGACGAATGCTTGGTCAGATGAACCGACAGATGGACCGCGCCTCAGACCTACCCGACAACCTTCGAAGAATCAAAGGCGCCTCTGGTATCGCATCAGGGCGCATCAACTCCCATTCCACGCGTGACGGTCCGCCACGAGGTCCCCGCGGTTCCAGTGTCGCCAACGGCGTTCAGCGCATGATGAACGGCGGGCGCGGCGGCCACCAGAACAACATGGGCGCAATGCCAAATCCAATGATGGGCGGTCCGGCGAATCCTCAGCAGCAGATGCAATTCATGCAGATGATGGAGATGCAGACCAACATGATGGCACAGCTTATCGCGAGCGGTCAGGTACCCAACATGAACGGCAACTTTCAAAATCAGCGTGGCGGCAGAGGAGGTCAGAGAGGCGGAGCACGAGGAGGACACAAGCAGCTTCATGCAGTCAACGGCAAGATGCCCGACGGCGCGCTTCCTGGCAGCAACAACACCAATGCCGGTGGCTCAGGTATGGATATCGACGGGGAGGATGCTAACCACGGCGACAAGTTCTCAACCTTGTGCCGCTTCAACCTCAGCTGTACCAACCCAAGCTGCGGCTTCGCACATCAATCGCCTGCCGCACCACCTAACGCTCCCGTCGACATGTCAGATACTTGCACCCACGGCGCCGCCTGCACCAACCACAAATGCAGCGGCCGTCACCCATCACCCGCCCAGCGCGGCGGCCAAAACACCAAGCAAGAAGTCGACTGCAAGTTCTACCCCAATTGCACGGCAGGCGCCAAGTGCCCCTTCCGACACCCAACCGAGAAGCCCTGCAAATTCGGCGGCGACTGCACCAACCCAAACTGCAAATTCGCCCACCCCAAGATCATGTGCCGGTACAACCCGTGCCTGAACCCCAGCTGCATGTTCAAGCACGCAGATGGACAGAAGCGAGGTAAGTTTGAAGACAAAGTGTGGACATCGAACGGCGAGGACGGCAGCAGCGGCAAAGCAGACAGGTTCGCGGATTTCGCGAAGCAGACGGAGAATGGCGAGGAGGAGTTGGTGTTGCCGGGACAGAATGACGGGCAGCAGCAGCAGCAGCAGGCGGAGCAGAATGGCAACGCCAGCAGTGGCGATGCCATGGAGTCGCAGCAGAGTGAGACCGCGAACTCACAGCAGATGGAGACGCAGATCGTCGTCTAGGAGGCGCGAGATTCGCCAATGGTGGAACAGGAATGCGCTTGCTAATGATGTTTTGCATAACGGGAGGCATGGGTGGACTTTCAGCGCAGACGCCGAGGGAAGTTCTTCTGCGGTCTTCTTGGGAGGCTTGGAGGAAGGATTCAAAGCAAGCATGGATTGTACTTCTATCGACGTTGACGCAAGGATGGGAGATGATGAAGCGAGGAGTTTGAGATGGTGATGAGGCGACTCATTCATCCAAAAGGACGAGCGAGTGCCAGGAAGCAGGTGTTTTTCGTTGTACTTTAACCCTTGTGATGAGCACTTGCGAACGATGCAGAAAAAAGGACTCTGCTATACACGTCGCATTCGTAGAGCAATGGAAAGAACGCGCCCAAAAGGTCTAGAGGCGCATAGGGAGAAATTGCATTACCTTTCCATCATCACATTGATCTTTAAGTGAGTGAGGTGACAAAGGCAGAATTGAAAGTGTTCGTTTCATCTAACGTGCATTTCATTTTCGACCAGTCTGTACGACATACGTACAGCAGCATTGATCTGTCTAATCGTTCTTGGTGGAAGACCACTGCATCATCATCCCATTCCCAAAAAGAGAAACCGAATCCTTCAGCAGTCATGCATCCTTTTCTACTTCTTCTTCCCATCATCAACGAGGGCCGAGCTGACGGCTAGATGTGTATGCATCTACAAGAAGGTAATACTCCTTTCAATCCTCATGCTGCCGCAAGCTATGTCGGTACTGCGATACTGCAGACGCTTAAGCAGTGTACGTAGAAGCGGAGACGTTGCCACCACGGCCGGTCCAGTTGACGTGGATGTCCTTGCCCTCGGGGTACTGCTTGGTGGCGTACTCTGGCTTGACGCGGAAGGTGTGGGCACCGAAGTAGTCACGCTGGGCTTGGAGAAGGTTGGCTGGGAGGTCCTTGGTGCGGAAGCCGTCGTAGAATGAGAGAGCGGTGGAGAAGGCGGGAGTTGGGATACCCCACAGGGCACCCTTGGAGACGACGTTACGCCAGCCAGACTGAGCGGTGTGAATGGCCTTGTTGAAGAAGTCGTCGAAGAGCAGGTTCTCGAGGTCTGGGTTGGCACGGTAGGCCTTCGTGATATCCTTCAAGAAGACGGAGCGGATAATGCAGCCACCACGCCACATGAGGGCAATCTCAGGCTTGTGAAGGGTCCAGTTGTACTCCTTGGCGGCCTGTGAGGTAAGAATGTGGTCAGCAAGCTGCATCCTTCATGATCACCCAATGATGAGTAAACTTACACTCTGCATGAGCATGAAACCCTGGGCGTACGAGATGATCTTGCTGGCGTAAAGAGCTTGCTCAAGGTCGGCCAAGAACTGCTTCTTGTCGCCGTCGAACTTGGGGGTTGGGCCCTCAAGCTTCTGGCTGGCGCGGGTACGCTCACCCTTGAGCGAAGAAAGGCAGCGAGCGAAGACGGCCTCGCCGATGAGAGTCACTGGTTGACCCATGTCGAGTGCGTTGATGGCAGTCCACTTGCCAGTGCCCTTCTGGCCGGCGGAGTCGAGGATCTTCTCCACGAGGGGCTTGCCGTCCTCGTCGTTGAAGTACAGAATGTCGCGGGTGATCTCAATGAGGAAGGAGTCAAGGACACCCTTGTTCCACTCGGCGAAGACATCGCCCATCTCCTTGCCACTGAGACCAAGACCGCGCTTCATGATGTCGTAGGCCTGTGAAGGATGTCAGATGTATGATGTGATGACTTTCCACCGCTTGTAACGCACCTCGCAGATCAGCTGCATGTCACCGTACTCGATACCGTTGTGCACCATCTTGACGTAGTGGCCAGCACCCTCATCACCGACCCACTGGCAGCATGGCTCGCCGTCAGACTTGGCGGAGATGCTCTGGAGGACGTCCTTGATATATGGCCACGCCTCCTCGTTACCACCTGGCATGATGGAGGGGCCGTAGCGTGCACCCTCCTCACCACCAGAGACACCAGAGCCAACGAATCGGATGCCCTTCTCGGCGAGGTACTTGGTACGGCGGTTGGTGTCAGGGAAGTGAGAGTTGCCGCCGTCGATGATGATGTCGCCAGCCTCCACACCGCCTTCATTGAGGAGGGTCTCAATGAAGTCGTCGACTGGCTTGCCGGCCATGACGAGAAGCATCATGCGACGTGGCTTCTTGAGCTTCTGGACGAACTCCTTGATGCTGTGTGCGCCGACGATGCTCTTGCCTTGCGCCTCGTTGTCCAAGAAGCGGTCAACCTTGGCGACGGTGCGGTTGTAGGCGACGACGGTGAAGCCGTGGTCGGCGGCGTTGAGGATCAGGTTCTGGCCCATGACGGCCAGACCGATGAGACCGAAGTCTCCCCTATAGACAGAAGCATTGTTAGCATGTGAGGGTGAGAGGTGCCCGCAGAAGCGGGCCTCCGCTCAACGAGATAGCGAAGATGGTCTGGCTGGCGACATTGGCATTGGCATTGGCTGGCGAGTGGCAGATAGCGCTCTGGCAGGAGCGATGGCGATCTTCCGGTGGTGTTGGTCCAGTGTCCAGTCCAGTGTGGCCGTCCTGTGGTGGTATTCCAGGCGGCACGCTGCGGACATCAAATCTTTTTGCAGCGGGGGATGGTTGAGTGACATCAGGCGGCGGGGAGGGGTCGACTTACACAGCCTCTGGTGCAGACATGTTGCGGACGCTGGGCGGAGTCAGGTGTTGCGAGATGGAGTCGATGCGGCGCTGGGACGCAGAGGAGGAAGAGGCGGTGATGGGTGTGTTTGTGGTGAGGTGGATGTTGTGGTGAGAGTCAGAGCTTGAACGAAAGTTTGGGTTGAGCAGCATGACGGCCAATCTGTGCCCCACCAACAAGCACCAGCACTGCTGCCACCACTGTCAAACGGCGCCAGCGACAGCAACCGCCAGCCCAGTGCTTCCGGACGGAGAGTGCTCGGGCTGTATGCTCGCGCGCTGCGGTCTGATTGCTGCTGCGCTCTGTCACCGCTTACAAACCGCCTGAGCAAACCGCTGCTCTTTGCTCCGATGCCCTCCCTGGCGACACCGCTGGCCTGCACTGGCCTCGTTGTCGCTCCGGCGTTTGCTCGCTGCTGCTGGTCAGGACGGCGTGGCGGGTTCTGCTGCTTCGTGTTGACGACGACTGGTGGTTTCGGCGGAAAAGAGTCTTCCTAGCTCCCAGATGACATTATTGCTGTCCTGCCGTCCCTCCTTATCCGCCTGGGCGTCTTATGTAGGCATTTGACCGGCTCGAGGCCGCGGCCGGCTGTATCTTCGGCATCCCACCATACAAATCATGCCATTGTCGAATGCCGACGAGATGACCTGGCCTGCTCTCGTACGCAAGTAGCCTCTCTTACTCGAGCAGACTGCTGACGAGCGAGTAGAGAAGTATCTTTCAGCCTCCTGACCACTCTGTGTCCTGTTCATGACTTGCGCCATCTTCCTCCCCACCCATATCCGCCGAATGCCGATGTTGTACGGGGCGTAGCGAGATACTTCTTCGCTCTCATTAACAGCTGTCTACCTGCATCTGCGTGCGTAATGGACTATTCTCGAGGAGAGTCAGCTCTAAACTGTCAATGTACAACGACGTGTGGTTGGTGGAAAGACTCGCCCAGCATCGGACGCTCGTGCACTTCTCGCTTCTGCTGCGTGCAACGTCTCCCGAACCAAGATCACGTCTTACGGCTCTTCTTCCGGCATCTTAACCAGACTTCCATTGCAGACGGAAGTTCGCAACTTCTCCCATGCGGGACGAGAATATCAATGCATCATATTCGTCATTTCCAGGATTGAGGACCAGCGCTTGATGAAACCGGACCCAATATCTGCACGACATCGCGGTAGGGTCTAGATCTTCATGGCGATATTGGCTCGTACGCAATGCTGCATTCTTCGAGATCCGGCCTCAATCGTGTTCATGGAAGATCGAGAACACCACCAAGCCGTCCACGAGGATGGCCGCAAGCAACCTTCACACAGAAGGTCCACCTTTCCACATGTGACGCGTCTCAAAAACGGCCAACAACAAATCAACCCCGCGGATCTCACAATCTACAGGGCTGGAAGCGATGAATGTATGTGGTCAAGATTCCGTGTAACCCTCCGACTGCACGAAGCCGAAAGAACGAGATGCATGCCGCTTTGGAGATAGGCAGGCTATGCGGCACGGTTCTCGAAGAAGTCCAGGTAGGGCAATCGATCCTTTTCCTAATGAGCTGGCTCGTGGGGCTGCCGGTGGACACATCGCAACCATGGTCTCTCTTCCTTGGACTGTAAGTATTTGAGAGAAGGCAAATAAATAGGCAAGCAGATCTCGCCCTATGGCGCACAGAGATCGACTTGTCCTCCCTCCAGGCGCATTCATTCTACACTTCTTTCCAGCGCTCCTTCCGCCTCACTATTCGTTGCTCCTTCCCTTTGCATAAACAAAAGAATACACAAGGCAGTCACATCCGTTTGGCTTTTGGCCACTTCCACGTTCCTGCCTCCTGCACCATTACGACGCCCACAAAGCACACCATCGGCAGATTTCCGCCCCCAAAAGAAGTGTGGCGTGGAGTGAGCTGCCTTCTGTCACATGAACTCTACCCCCTTCAACGTGCTGTAGCGTCGAAGCCTCACTAATAAAGTACGACGCCACACCAAAGACAGCGACGATCAATCAACGCCAATAGCAGAAACTCTAAAAGACGACAAGGTCACCTTTAGACACTCAGCTGGTGCCGTTCGGTCCATATATCTCCGTTGTCATCGCTCTCGACGGGGACCACAGCACTGTCGACAGGACTGGACCTTTACAGAAACCTAAGAAAAACTGGTTGGGATTGTCACTTCCAACAACGATCGCTCAGAGGCGCCACGGCGCACCGCACGTGTTGCTCTCGACTGTGCCTGACCGTGTCTCCTGGATAAGCTCACCTCGAAGTGCAAAGGACTTCCACTTCGAATATTGAATACACGACCAAAATCTATCTGACGTTGTACTACCTTCGTGCACAGCATCCGAGAGAACATCAACTGCGACTCGTGGAAGTCCGAGTACGAACATGGACAAGATAAAACACCTTCTCAGTAGCCTTGTCAGGTGCTCCTGCTTCCCATCGACTCGCACGGCCAACAACGACGACGAACCAGCAAAACCCGCATCCACCACCAGCTCCAAGGCCTCTGCCCCCTCTCCAACAACTCACCACCCACCAACAACCCTCGTAATCTCCCACGGCGCCTTCCAAACCCATTACCACTACCAAGCCTTCCTCAAAGAAGCCAGCACCATCTTCGACCGCACCCTGGTGCCCCAGCAATCCAGTTCAGGAACCTCGCCACCTCCAGACTCCTTCGAGAGTGACGTCCAACTTCTCCACGAGACAGTGCGAGACGAGCTTTTGGATGGAAGGGATGTGCTTCTCGTGTGCCACAGCTACGGCGGAATCCCTGGATGCGAGGCGCTCGCGGATCTGCCTGAGAAAGCCCTGGAAGGGAAGGGAAGGCTAGGTAAAGTACTGGGCGTCGTCTTCGTCTCGGCATTCGTGGCGGAAGCAAGCCAAAGTCTCGTAACGTCCAAGATGGGTGGGCGGGCAGATTGGGTCAAGATAGATGTAAGTCTCGCGCTCACTCTCCCCAGTCATACACCACTTACAGTTTACTACAGGGACCTCTCTCAACAGTCCTCTCACCCGCCAGAACCCTCTTCACCTCCCTCTCCCCAGAAGCTTCAGCACCCTACATCTCGCACCTAGTGCCCCAAGCCTCCGCCTCCTTTATAGCCCCCACCAAATACGCCACCTGGAAGAGTCTCACTTGCTGCTACATCCGCTGTTTGGATGACCAGGCGATGAAAGTGGCAGAGCAGGACTTCTTTGTGGAGAGGCTGGTGCAGGGTTGTGAGACGAGCAAGCCGATTGTGAGGGATTTGAGGGCCGATCATGTTCCTTTTGCGAGTGTGCCGGAAGGGTTGGCGAGGTTGATGGGAGAGGTTGTGGCAGTGTTAAGGAAGAGGTGAAGTGGGAGGGCTGTGTTGAGCGTGCATTGTGTTTTGAGCGTGGAGTTTGTGCCTTTTGGGAAGCTCGACTTAGCATCGCTGGCGTCACTGGCTTGTGGAAGGGACGGGACTGTAGCATATCTTACGCTGTGTATGAATGTCGAAGGAGGTATATATGGGTGAAGGTGGACGTCTCTCAACCCAGCGGCGGGCTCCTGTGAGCAGGTCAGCTTCTGTACGACCAGCAGAACACAGCATCAACGGCGAAGGCTTTAAAAATGATATCCAAAAGTCAAAAAATTTCCCCATTCATTCAACTATCAACTCAAAAGCGCGATTGGTTCCCATTGTCCCATTGATAGGTCACGCTCTAGGAGAGATGAATGTTGAACACATCTCCAGAACGCCGACGCTAATATGTCAGATTGCTCCCACAAAAATTCTTTTCTCTTTTTCACAAAAAGTGCCAAACGTTGTGGTCCAGCACTCGGCCTGCCCGAGGTCTATGTTGAATAACGCTTTTTCGATCAGTCAATAGTAGTATCCATATTGCCGCGAGCAGGGGCTGTATCAGGGGGTATCACTGCGCTCTCTCTCTCACACATCTCCATTGCCAAAACTTTTTTGAACGCCGCTTCCTTTTTCTAATGTCAATTCCCATGTTGAAAACGCCGATTGTGCGAGCCGAGGGTGGAGCCTCGATGCTCGGCTATGCCGAAGCTGGAATTAAAGGTTGAACAAAGTCGTAAGGTGGGGTTTGTTTAGAACTTGAGAGTTCGGGGCTTCTCCCAGGAGAAGTTCTGGTTGGTGAAGTGGCCGTTCTTGGCTGTCTCGCGGTAGATGGGGGTAGCGAGATCGAGCTCCTTGACGATGACACCTGGACGCATGTTGAAGTTGTTGCGGATGATCTCGACGAGCTCATCGGAGGTCTTGCTGGAAGTGCCGTAGGAGTCGACGAAGAGGGAGAGAGGCTCGGCAACACCAATGGCGTATGAGAGCTGGACGAGGGCACGACGGGCGAGGCCAGAGTGGATGAGCGACTTGGCGATCCAGCGGGCGAGGTAGGCAGCGGAACGGTCGACCTTGCTGTAGTCCTTGCCGGAAAAGGCACCACCACCGTGGGCACCCCAGCCACCGTAGGTGTCGACGATGATCTTACGTCCGGTAAGACCGGCGTCACCCTGTGGGCCACCGATGATGAAGAGGCCAGATGGTTGGATCTGCGAGAAGTCAGTATATTGTTAGACGATGGCGTGGGGATGGTGGATCTTACGTGGTAGACGGTCTTGTCATCGAGGTACTTCTCTGGGATGACCTTCTTGATGATCTTCTCCTTGATCTCCTTGCGGAGCTGCTCGGTGGTGATGTCTTCGCTGTGCTGGGCAGAGACGACGACGGTGTCGACGCGCTTGGGGATGACGGCGCCGTTGTCGTGCTCGTACTCGATGGTGACCTGGGTCTTGGTGTCGGGTCGCAGCCATGGAATGCTGCCGTCGTTGCGGGCATCGGTCATGGCCTTGTTGAGCTTGTGTGCGAGCAGGATGGTCAATGGCAGCATCTCCGGGGTCTCGTCCGTGGCGTAGCCAAACATGATACCCTGGTCACCAGCACCGAGGTTCTCGAGGCGCTCCTCGTAGTGGAGACCTTGTGCGATATCTGGACTTTGCTCCTCAATGGCGACGAGGACGTTGCAAGTCTTGTAGTCGAAGCCCTTGGCCGAGTCGTCGTAGCCAATGTCCTTGATGGCGTCACGGATGACCTTCTGGTAGTCCAGACGGGTCTTGGTGGTGATCTCACCGAAGACCATGACCATACCAGTCTTGGTGGCCGTCTCGCAAGCAACCTTGGATGCGGGGTCCTCCTTCAAGCAGGCGTCGAGGACGGCGTCGGAGACCTGATCAGCCATCTTGTCTGGGTGGCCCTGGCCGACGGACTCGGAGGTGAAGAGGAAGGTGCCCTTTCTGGTAGGGAAAAAGTTGGTTAGCAGGCGTTGGCGGGGCTCAATGGCAGCAGACTTACGGGCCAGCATGAGGCGCGGTGCCGTTTGTTGCCATTGTGACGGATGTGGGGTGTGTGGGAGGTGTTGTGAGGGTGGAGGAGGTGGTGGGAGTGGTGTGAAACGAGGATAAGATGAAGTGAGAGAGAAGTTGAACAAAATCAACTTTGTCCCGCAGCTGGGATTCAGGTGAGAGACAAGTGCCGGAGACGACGTGGGGCTCAAAGCTAAAGCTGTCCGAGTTGTTGTCTGCAAGGGTCGAAGCAAGTCGTGGCCTTGAAATTTAACGAGTTTGACGTTCGCTGTGGAATGCAGGCGATGGTTGGTGGTGAAGTCGGACAATATCAACCAAGCAGGAGTCGTTGGTGAGGAAGTAGCAATTGAATCATATATATTTTGCTACGAACGCCTGGTCTCGTCCAACACACGGACAGCAGCCAGCGATTCATGATTCGGCGACCGAGGCCACTCGTTCACGACTTGATTGTGCCCGGGTGGTGAAGCCGGTGTCGCTTCTTCTACCTCAATCGCGTCATCCCCTCAACCCGTCCTTTTGCCGTCCAGCACGTGTCGAAAGCTGTCCTCCAAATATGTGCCATCTGCTAGCAGGCGAGCGAGAAACCCCGCGTGTTGTCTGCATGTTTCAGGGACATTATTTCTGTCCATCTCCAGCTCATCGTCTGGGCGGCGGAGTATCTAGCAACTCCGTCGGCTAGACCAGGCTTTACATCGCACCCGACATCGAACACTCGGCCTGTGTCAGCTTCGTTTTGGGCCTGTATCACTGCCTGCCTGTCCTGCTCCTGTTAGCCACCCTGGACGGTTTCCGGTGGTCGAAGGTTGGATGAGACAGATGCCCGACGACCCCGACTTCACCAGCGAGGAAGCTCGAGTCTTGAGCCAACCTCTGCAGGAACGATTGATGCGCCTCGAACAGCACAACCTTACAAGCGAAGATACTGTACTTCTTGTTACAACACGCCCTATGACACATCTTTATTCATTAGTACATTCAGATTCCTCTTTTGTTCACGTTGCAACACTGGAAATCGCATATTGCGGACCACATCCTCTCTAGCCGATCTTTCGCTCGCCGCACACCCCACATTTTAGCTCCATTTTGATTAGAGGCGTCAATGAATGTCCAGCCTCTTTGACCACCACCTACCCTTCCATTGACCTTTTCCACGTTCCCTATGACATCCTCCCCAGTCACAGCCATGTCGTCGTTTCGAGCGACAGCCAGGATAACTGGCTCGATGCTGTGCCGAGCATGCAAGCGTCCGGTACCCGCCCAGTCATTCCTGTCGCAAAGCAGGCGAGCATTGTCAACAGAGGGCCAGCAGAAGGTGGGCATCATCAACGGGGTAGTATTGAGACTTGCACCGTCTGACCGAGATACAGCTGCTCTCTGCGAACCTCGAAGAAGCCGACCCGTCCATCTTTGACATCGTCCGCAAGGTACAGACAAACATGTTCGATTTTAGCCAGAAGCTAGACTCTGACAACCGAACAGGAAAAGAGGCGGCAGAAACACTTCATAAACCTCATCCCCTCGGAGAACTTCACCAGCCAAGCAGTTCTCGATGCGCTGGGTAGTATAATGCAAAGTAAGGCAGACAAGAGCTGAGCAAGAGCATTTTGCTGATACGCGAGCTAGACAAGTACTCAGAGGGCTATCCTGGAGCACGATACTATGGTGGCAATGAGTTCATCGACCAGGCAGAGACACTCTGTCAACAGCGAGCACTGCAGACCTTCGGATTGAAAGAATCAGAGTGGGGCGTCAATGTTCAGCGTGAGGAATGCCATTTGGAGGGGTGACGACGAGATATACTGATAACGTGGTGTAGCTCTCTCCGGCTCGCCTGCCAACCTTTACGCCTACTCCGCCGTTCTAAATGCCCACGACCGAATTATGGGTCTAGATCTCCCTCATGGTGGCCACCTTTCCCATGGCTACCAAATTCCGAATAAGAAGATCTCCGCAATCTCGAAATACTTCGAAACCCTGCCATATCGTCTCGACGAGAAGACTGGCCTCATAGACTACGATAGACTCGAAGAGATGGCAATGCTATACAGGCCCAAGATCATCATCGCCGGAACCAGCGCGTACAGCCGGCTGATCAACTACGACCGATTCCGCCAGATCGCGAACAAAGTCGGCGACTGCTACTTGCTCAGTGATATGGCTCACATTTCTGGTCTTGTTGCCGGTGGTGTGATCCCATCACCCTTCGAGTACTCAGACATAGTCACCACAACAACACACAAGAGCTTGAGAGGACCTAGAGGAGCAATGATCTTCTTCCGGAAGGGCGTGCGAAAGGTGGACAAGAAGGGCGTGGAGACAAAATACGATCTGGAGGGACCGATCAACTCGTCCGTGTTCCCAGGCCACCAAGGAGGACCACACAACCATACAATCACAGCATTGGCAGTTGCTCTTCACCAAGCTCAACAACCTGAGTTCAAGGAATACCAGCAGCAGGTGCTTGAAAATGCAAAGGCTCTGGCAGCACGGCTAGGCAACGGGAAAGAGTCGGATGGTCTTGGCTACAACATCGTGAGCGGCGGTACGGACAACCATCTCGTATTGGTCGATCTGAAGGACAAGAACGTCGATGGCGCTCGAGTGGAGAGAGTATTGGAGCTTGTAGGCGTCGCTGCCAACAAGAACACGGTTCCTGGTGACAAGTCCGCAATGAAGCCGGGTGGTCTGCGAATGGGCACGCCTGCCATGACAACTCGAGGGCTCCAGACAGCCGACTTCAAGCGGGTCGCGGATATCGTCCATAGAGCTGTCAACATCACAAAGACACTTGACGGGAAGGCCAAGGAGGCGGCAGAGAAGAGCGGACGAAAGAACCCAGGCAGTGTGGCTGCTTTCAAAGAGTACGTCAAGGAAGGCGAGGAGGTGGTCGAGATTGTCGAGCTCAGAAGAGAGGTTGAGGACTGGGTCGGCACATTCGCGCTACCTTGGGACAAGACCTCATGAGAAGGGAATGAAGTTGGGTAGGGTATTGCACAGCAAGGCGTTGGGTGAATGATGGGATGACAAGCGGTTTGTACATATTTCAACACCTCACGGAAGGCTCAACGTCGAATTAACTTGTTGAAAGGCGTCCCTCGATCCGCACCATCTGCCTCCCGACTCGCAGGTTACACATGCTCGAGTCCCACATGTCCAACCTCGTGTGCAGAACGTAAGCTGCAGATTTATGCTACTATTCACTCGCTCCTTCCTCATGTGGACCTTAAGCCAGGACTAGCTTCAGGGTCCAGCGTCTAGCACCTGCTTCACGAGTCAGCCACATCCCACTTGAGAAGTACTCGGCATACCTCGATAACAAGACCCGCCCACCATGTCGACGTCTACAACCGGCTCCTCGACGACGGCGACGCCCACGGTGCCAATTGAAATGCTGCGCATAATCAACGACGTGGCCTCCGTCCACGCCCTCATGTCCGCTGAGTCTGCCGCAGAACCGACCAGCTTCACCTTTGCTCCGACTACTCCAATAACCCTCCCTCTCCACAACATTGCTGAGTCGACACGCGGGTTCGTACCGAACCATCATATCCCGTCCACGTCTACCGCGACCGCGACCGTCCATCCGCCAGCCACTCTACAGTCCGAAACTCCACCGCACAATACAGGCCCCTGGGTAGGTAGTTTCGAGATGCTTTACGATTTCGAGGTGATGAAGAGCGTGCTAATGCTTTGACAGTATCAGGAGAGTTGGGTCGGTCCCTTCACCTGGGCTCTTATCATCTACTGTTTTGGCAGCATTGGTCTATTTGCGGTATGCTGGCTCAGTGGGTGCTTGAATTGGCGCCTCGACGTAAGTTTGATACCATGCGGACTGACAGATTATGAGTCTTTACTGACAGCTGTCCTAGTACCGCTCGCCGTCGCACCGCTTCCGCACCCCATCACGGAGGCATCGCTCTAGGCGATCTCAGAGCTCGATCGAGACCGAACTTGGTGACCCGGACGAAGACGATCCACTCGAGCTGATGCGGCGACGGTGGGCTGCGCGCGGCATTCGCGTCACTATTGAGCAGCTGCGTGCCCAACAGGAGGCGTATGATGAGTTTCAGGCACGACAAGCAGAACGAGAGAGGAGTGCTGCTCTCATGGTGGCGAACATGAGGGCTCATGGGATCTTGCCGTGAGAAAAATGAGCGAGGATAAGTTTATAGCTGCCAGGGACGACTCTTTGGTTAGTCACCTAGTGACTTTTGTTTGAGGACGTCTTGGACGAGCTTATCGTAAGTGCGGCTGTTCCTGCGGCTGCTCGACCACATCTGCAGTCCATGCACGGCACGAGCAAGCATCCAAGTACCCGAGAGAAGAGGCTGAAACTTTGGCGAAAGCTATAACAGCGACGATCATACCCAAGCGACGGCTCGAGACGTTCAGCTGAACAGAGCATCATCTTTCTACGAACGATACACAATGACGGGGGCGAAACGATACGCACGCACACGTTGTTACACGCAGTAGCGCTCGTGGCTCAGAAGCCTGGGAACGCCGAATCGCATGAATGACTTGGTCGGCTTCGATACCAATCAAAGCATATTGGCATTGACGCTGTGCAACCATCAGCTTCCTGCTTCTTTGGGCCGATGTCTTCAGCACAATGAGTTTATGTCCCGTCTCTTAACACGATTCTTCCATGAGGACGACCCAAAGATGTGCAAAATACCTGCTGATGCTACTACCATTTGCCATTTTCTACCGAAGCCCTTCTGTCATGTTGTCGATATGGGGCCGTTTCACAAAAGAGGCCAGCCCTGCAGCAGAATCCATGTCACTGCCGTTCAGCTGGCTGACTCCAGACTGGCCTCCGCATGGTACTAAATGCGGCTCGACCGAAGACCATGGTCCGGTGTGTCAGGAGAGAAGGTCTCTCAAGAGTAAGCTCAGTTCCGGCAGTGCTTTCGCCTGCCTCCCTTGCGTCCTTTCTCGTTCGTCTTGTTCTCCACCTCACAACGCTCGCTGATTTGATACTGACAATGATGAACCTCGTGGCGGTGTGCTTGTTCTTTGCGGCTGTCTTCGGACAGCAAGTATGCTACTTCGGCCCTGGCGCACAATACCGTGGACCAGACAACCTCGTGCCTTGCAATTCAACGGGCACTTCTGCTTGTTGTCAGTCGGGAGATGTCTGCCTCAGCGGTAATTCTTGCTGGAATCCTGGGACCGGCAATCTCTACCAATATGGCTGTACCGATATCTCGTACAAGGATGAGACATGTCCTTATAAGTGCGGGTTTGACCCAGGTGGGTATCTCACAGCAGAGACGTAAGGTAGACGCTGCCAGCTAACGTTTGAATAGACAAGTCGCCCTGGACAGCGTTGGAATACTGTAGCGACATCCCAGACCTTTCGAATACGTGGGTCTGTCACGGCCCTGAGAGCTGTGGTTGCGAATGGTCGAAATCGGATGATATGCTGGTCCTGGCACCGCGTGGCTGCAAAGGTACGTAACGTCAAGGCTATAAGGCACCCTTATTCGTTCTGAAATATGCTGACCTTCTGTCCTTTGCTTTTAGACATGGGCAGTGATGCTCTGGTAGCTCTCTATGCTCCGTCGAAGCTCGCGCCTTACGTCTCGCTACCGTCGACGGCTGGTGGCAGTACGGGATACATCATGCCGACTATCTCCGATGGCTCGAGTACTTGGATCGAGACCGCGGTGCCGGGCTATACGCCTACAGACTTCACGCAGTTGACAACGTACAGGCAGGCGCCTACGACTTCAGTCTGGGTTGATGCGAACGCTACCCCGGGGCCTAGCACGTATGCGTCTGCGTATTCCTGGACGGGATCCGGGCCGACGAACAGTCCTGATGGATCGCCTACCTCAGGAAGTGCATCGACGACCGGCACGGGTGGAGCGAGTCTCATAACAGGGTCGTCATCTCCTTCGTCGGGTCTCTCGACAGGCGCGAAAGCAGGCATAGGCGTCGGTGTAGCAGGCGGCGTGATCCTCCTCGCTGCGGTAGGAATCTGCCTCTACTGCTTCGGTCGAAAACGCAGCAAGAAAGCCCAACAACAGCAGCAGGCTCAACAAATGCAACAACAACCACAATACCCTCAGAGCCCCCAAATGCACATGCCGCCCTACCCGTCCCCGCAACAGCAAATGCAAGGCATCAACTGGGCGCCACTGCAGCAAGGCCCGCCTTTGATGGACGGCTATGGGGCCGCGTCGCCGCAGTATAGCGAGATGTCGAGAAGTGTTTCGCAGGGCAAGACGTCGTATTCGCATTCGCAGATTCCGTCGCCGCCTGTGCCGCCCATGGAGCTTTCTGCGGAGGAGTTGAGGAGGAGTGTGCATGAGATGGAGTCGGCGGGTATGGGCATAGGTGGGGATGAGGCGAGGAAGAGGCAGGGCGGGATGGGGAATGCTTTCTGAGGAGGGTGTTCTGGGTGATGTGGGTGTTTAGTGCAGACATTGGTACATAGCACGTTTGTATCTTACATGAAGCGGGATCATGACCATCATCCACGACGGAGTGTCCACGGAGCAGTCTTGCGGTCGTCAGCCCTACGTTACCATTGAGTTAGGAAGTGCGAAAATAAGGCTCCCCTTGGGTAATCATGACCAAGGGCCTGGACTCTGATCATCCGTTGCACAGCAGTGGTGGCTGGGCGCTGATCCCTTGACATCATCTTGACTGGCACCGAGACCACTGCCTGTAGACTGATGCAAACGAGGAACAACATATGTTTCTGTATACCTCCTAGGAGAAGAAGTGAAAGAAGAGGTTGCGACAAGGTTTTGGCTTTCCAATGCAACGGTTCGTTGCTCTGGAAGGAGTGGATCCTGAGGCCTAGCGCGACGAGTAATCTGCTCATCGCGCTGTACAAGTCCACTGCTCTGCCCTTCCCTTCTTCCATCTCTATCAGCATCAACGTCAGCGTCGCCTATTGCTGTAGCGCGCTTTTTCCAATCGCATTTCCACCCCACGCGGCAATGATCGCGATCGCGGCAAGAAGATGCTCGTACAGACAGTCTTTGGGGGCTGTCTCGTCTGGCCGAAGTCTATTCCACCCGATCGCGGTTTCTGACGGCGATGGAGGCAGACCTCGCATTCTGGAATACTCATCGAGTCACGCGTCTTTCAAACAGCGAACAAGCTTAGCACATGGCAGACATACCGCACAGCCAGCACTCGGCCGTATGAGGAATAAGAATGTCTTGTCGAAGGATGATGCGGCGTGCTGAACGAGGGCCGCCAGCCTCGCTGACCGACATCTGATCGACCCTTACGACACCCTCTCCGCCTCGAAACTTGCCTGTTGCATACATGGCCGTCAGCGCAATCCAGCGTGTAACGGAGGGCTGTGCCCGCCGAGACTGCAATACTGGGCGGCTCCTTGGGCCAATGTCAAATGTTCCGGCTCAGCTCTCCCCGACCAGGGTGCCACCTTGCTCGGCTGCCTGCACGTGCGGCTTGAGCGTGTCCCTCATGCGGACGACGATCTGTACCATCTGTACCCACCTATGCCCGTTTGGAGAGAGCCACCAACAATCCTTCTGCGTCCAGCTGCTAGCGAGCACGCCCATGATTTGATCCACGCGCAAAAGGATCTCAGCTGAGTCTGCCATATAACCAACCAATTGTTGTAGACATGGCCTCACACCGGCGGAGCAGGATGGCCGCGGGTATCAGCACACGGACCTTGCATCGTAGGACAGCCGCAACTTAATCGTCACCATATTTGAAAGAGCCGCGCAGGGTACTCCCCGTGCGCTTTTGGAACAAGGTGCTCCCCGGTGAGTGCATCTCGTACTTCAACTTTGTCACATCCACACCTATTTCCTTCATCTCTACACGTTTTTCGGCATGAGGCTTGCACTTCTCGCAGCAGCCTCTTGGCTCGCCAGCTCGTCAGCATGGCAACCAGGACCAGGCCACCCTCGTCCTCCTCATTACGGCGGCCCTCAATGGCACGACCACACGTTCCATCCGGACTTCGTCTTGAGGATCACATATCAGAACATCTCCGTGGGATGTCAATCGCGAGCGTCTGTGGTGGTCAACGGCACATCTCCGGGTCCGCCCCTCAGGATACCACCGGGAAGGACTAGCTGGATCCGCGTATACAACGACATGGATGAATATAACACGACAATACACTGGCATGGACTCAGCCAGCGACTTGCTCCATTCGCAGATGGTACACCGACCGCAAGTCAGTGGCCGATTCCACCGAGACGCTACTTCGACTATGAGGTGAGGCCGTTGGAGGATGAGTCGGGCACGTACTTCTACCATTCGCACGTCGGATTCCAAGCCGTTTCTTGTGCCGGTCCTTTGATCGTAGAAGACGCTGGGCCTCCACCTTACGACTATGATGAAGAGCGCATCGTCATGCTCACGGACTACTTCAACAAGACCGATGACACCATTGAAAGCGGACTCGTTGGCGTACCCTTTACTTGGTCAGGCGAGACTAACGCAGTACTGATCAATGGTGTTGGTGTATCGGTCGGAGAGACTGCGGGCAATGGCTCGTGCAAGTTGCCTGTGATCAATGTCGACCCTGGTAAGACGTACCGCATGCGCTTTATTGGAGCGACGGCGCTATCATTGACCCAATTCGCCATGGTCGATCACGATAACTTCACAATCGTGGAGGTCGATGGACATTACACCAAGCCACACTGCGAGAAGTTCATGCAACTTTCCACTGGACAGCGGTTTGATGTCATCTTCAAAGCGAAAAGTCAGGCGGAGCTGGGTGGTAAGACCGACTATCTTATCCAGCTGCAGACTAAAGATCGACCTGCGGTGTATAACGGGTATGGTGTGCTACGTTACTCTGGAGGCCAACCTACCATCACGACAGGTCCTACAAAACCACCAATTACCCTGACTAATGCTACGTACAACTGGGCAGAATATGCTTTTGAGCCTCTCCTGCCGAACAACTTCCCAACAGCCGCTGAGGTGACTCGCCGTCTTGAAATCGACAGTCGACAAGTGCTGACCCACACCGACATCTGGCGGTTGAACGGGTTGCAATGGAACGAGACATCGAGCCCGTATCCTGGCGACACACCATATCTAGTTCAAATTTACGAAAAGGGCCCTTCTGCAATCCCGAACTACACCGCTGCTCTGGAGAATGAAGGATGGGATCCAAAAACTCTCACGTTCCCGGCAAAGATCGGAGAGGTGAGTTGAAATACACCAACCAAAGTGCTGAAGCGTACTCATCAGTCTAGGTCATCGAGATAATCTGGTACAATACCGGCTCCCTCGTCATGAACAATGGCGGCCAAGACTACCATCCATTCCACGCCCACGGTGGTCACTACTACGATATCGGCAGCGGTAATGGCACATACAACGCCACAGAGAATGAGAAGAAACTAGCCGGCTACAACCCGATCCTACGAGACACCACAAACCTCTACAGATACACAACCACCACGACAGCGGGCAACATCCTTGGCTGGCGAGGCTGGCGCATTCGAGTCGAAGATCCTGGCGTGTGGATGATCCACTGCCATATCCTCCAGCACATGATCATGGGCATGCAGTCAGTATGGGTCATGGGTGACTTTGCCCAGGTCGCCGATGTCCCGCCTACGGACATTGCTGATTATCTGGTTTATGGCGGTGATGTCAATGGCAATGATACGCATCCTCCTAGGGTGGTGCATTACTGGGGTGATGACGATGATCATTGGTGGTAGATGTAAGTACCAATATAGCTAAGTCCAGAGCATAACGTGGACAGTAATAGAATGACCACGGCAGCGGTATTTGACGGGTTCGCTCGGTTTTCTGAGTTGTCTGGTTGTTCAAGGACCAAATATAGCTTCCTAGAAGTTTTTGAAACTTTGGCGGCCGTACGAGGTACTACGTATTTTGAACTCTCTTCCAGGCCTTGAGAACAACATCGACTCTTCGAGGACGACGGCGAAGTGAGACAGGACTTTCTTGGCGAAGTGGAACTCCTGTCGACGAAAAGGATATCTTGGAGTCGCGAATGACGAAGTTGTATCAGTTCTTCATAGCCGACTGTACTTGGATCGCTTCCAATTCCCGGCTTCGATGACACCAGCCAAACCTTAATCAGACCTGCTTGACATGTGAGAGGCTCATCGGCAGCCGGCTACTTCCTTGCAAGGATAAAGTCTCTCGTATTGAGCACAGGCTCGGACGGCGTTGTTTCCGGCCAGGACTACCTCACACTAGCTTCTGGAACACCACGTCAACACTTCTCGGCAGACTCGAACATGGCTTCGAAGACTTCATCTGTCTATCGGCACGACACACACCAAATGACCCCGGCTCACTTGCCGCCGACCGCACTGTCTTTCGTTCACGAGGGCTCAATGGCGTTGGGTGTGAGGACTGGCGAAACGGGTTGAAAACTTCATGGGTGGCGTTCTGGGACCTGCAAAATGAATTCGAGACGATTGGGATTTCTTTGGACTGCGTTGCTGCTATGCCTACTGCTATGCCTACACAGCGTCGCTGCAGAGGTCGCCTCAACTGGAACAGGTCGCGTCTATGCATCTCGCTGCAATGCCGCAAAGCAAGCCTGGCAAAGGTCCCAAGGGAGGACGTTCTTGTCCGAGACGACTTACAATTCCACTTACACTGGGCTGGCACAATCGACCTCTATCACGACTAAAACGCTTTTGAGCTCGGACAGCACGCCTTATACACTCTGCGATGGATACCCAAGGATCAATGGATCCAGGACGATCTTGACAGTCACGATTACAACACCCTTTACGAGCACGACAGAGACTTCTTCCTCGGTGTATCGCAACGTGTCTCAACCGAGATGTACGATTCAATCCAGTGATTGTGCTCGTCTACAAGATGCGTATTCGAGCAGTCTGGATGTGTATTCGAGCTTCACAGCGACATCATCTTGGGCATCGAACGCGGACGTGGTCACTCCACCGCCCTATCCTACCTCACCGATCTGTGGCACTGCGACCTTCGTCCCAATGACCAGCAGCCTTGGACCGCCAGCATGTGCTATGCAAGAAGCGTCTGTCCGTTTGCTGTACTGGCCAGTCACTGTGACGAGTACATGTGACTCCTGTCAACGAAAGACCTGCCCAACGACAACGCTGGGACCAACGGTATCGGGGCGGCCAAACACTTTCAAGACTCTCAATACCACTCTGACGAGTCCCACAGTCTACATCGAGTTCGAGGGCTCCTGGGCTTACACAAGTGAGGGAACGACCTTCGCCACCCCGCAGACACTTATCATCGCCCAGGAAGCAGATGCAGTCTCATCTCACTGTGGCAAGCCTGGCGGTGGGTACGGACCACCACGCAAAGTGAATTATGCCGATTTCAACGAGCCCGTCCCTGCAGACGTGTATCGCTGCCAACCCAGCTGTTTCGTGGAACCTATGCCCTTCACTTACGCAAACATCACCACCACATACACCTACTCGATGAATAGCACGACACAATACGAGACAGGAACCCAGCAGTCGTACATTTCGGAAGCACCGAGTAACCTTTGCTCCACGATCTGGAACGACTACGCGCCAGTTTTGTCGATCCCGGAAGCATTCAAAACGATCCAGCCTGCAGGTTTCCAGGAACCGGGGTCCTTGTATGGGGACGATAACCCTTGCAACTTCATCTTCAACGAGGATGCTGTTCTGTTCGATCCCCCTTTGGCTCTTACTGAGGCGAGCGAAGAGGCTAAACCGACACAACCTCGTCCAAACAGTGCATATCCGACTCCGACGGATGCTCATCCAACGGGCGATGCGGCTGCAACGAGCGAGCCCACGGTGGCTGCCCTACCTGAGAGTCTCGGCCTCACCCTGTTGTCGAATGGTCCTGTCGCTACCGTGTACACAGACCCAAGACCGACTGATCATCCTTTGGTTTCATCACAAGCCATTGGAGACGTAATCGCTAGCGTCCTAGGCATGACGACTAAAGGCCAACGCCCAGGAAGCTCAGACAATGGAGTGACTCTGGCGATGGTCTCAGATGGATCCGCAATCGTCGTCAATGGAGTGACGACTCAACCTGGAGGTCAGGCGGTGGATACCGCTGGTGGCAGTGGAGCTGGCCCTCAGACTGGCATGATCACGGTTGATGGGAATACCATGGGGTACACGAGCTCCGATGGAATGCTTGTCATTGGCGATCAAACACTTTCACGGGGTGGATCCGTGGTTCTTCAGGGCACGAGCTCGTCTTCGAGCTCCATCACTCGCAGTCCGAGCAGCGCCTCTCAATCACGGCTGATAGGGACAGCGACCACGTCGGGAGCGTCGAAGACTCTCGGGAGTCTTCACGCTGCTTTTGGTCTTTTGATGCTTGTGATCTTATACGTCACGAGCTGAGGCTTCGCCCAGACGAAGTCAAAGTAATGGGAACTGTGTACGGTAGGCAAAAGGGCTCAGGACTGTTAGGACATGGGAGTTTGAGGATCACTTACACACTGGGCGATATCTGGGAAAACAGGGAGGCATGGCATGGCATGTTGACACGACGAATACTCATGTAACAACAATGAAGCAAAGAGCTCCATTAATAATAGAGGGAGTATCAACCGACAATCGAACGCTTCCATTTGAACAAGCCAGCCAACAAGCAACGCTGATGCTATCTACAAGCACTTCATGCAACCCCTATTGATCACGAATGAGGAGCACTCTGTCTCGGCGAGACACTCTCACCCCTCTCATCAGCAAGTGCGGCGTTCAGGCTATCCCTCTGCTGCTGGAGTGCCGCTCGTGCGGCTTCAGAAGTCCGAGCCATGGTGTGGTCGATCTCGTCTTGTGCGTGGGAAAGTGCATGATCGGCGTTGTCTCTTTGTTGGGCCACGGTGGCTCGGACGGCTTCTGAGCCTCTGTTGTAAGCGTCTTCTGCGTCGTGTCGTCGATCGGCTATGTTGGAGTTTAGGTTCTCTCTTTGGGTGGCGACTGCGTTTCTGGCGGCTTCTGAACCTGTGTTGTAGGCGTCTTCGGCATCGTGTCTTCGTTCGGCCATGGTAGAGTTGAAGTTGTCTCTTTGGTCTGCAAGACCACTTCTGGCAGCTTCGGAGCCCCTGTTGTAGGCGTCTTCTGCATTATGCCGTTGTTCGGCTACGGTGGAGTTGAAGTTGTCCCTTTGGTTGGCCACGCCACTTCTGGCGGCTGCAGATCCTCTGTTGTAGGCGTCTTCTACATCGTGTCGGCGCTCTGCCACGGCAGAGCCAAAGTTGTCTCTTTGGGTTGCGAAACCACTTCTGGCGGCTTCAGAGCCCCTGTTGTAGGCATTTTCCGCATCATGCCGTCGATCAGCTACTGCAGAGTTGAAATTGTCCCTTTGTTGCGTCGCCCCCAGCCTCGCTGCCTCCGTCGCGCGAGCCATGCTTTGCTCTGCCTCCAGTTCCTTCTCCGTTGCAGCAGCCTTGGCTTTTGATTGTATCTCTTGACCAAGGTGCGTGACTTCCTTCACGGCCGATTCAATCTGGCCCATTATACCGTGCTTCTTCTCATCCACCATGCGGTGCCCCTGAGACTCCACCTCCTTCTCCATGTGTCCGATCTCTTTCACCTTGTCCTCCAAGACATCCTTGAGATGCGTGACATTGGAGAACAAGCCGGCTGCTGTCCCCTGAGCTCTGTTGATTGTCGCTCCTGCTTCTTTCTCCTTGTCCATCCAGCCTTTACGGAACGACTCTGTGCTGAAGGAAGGCTGCGGTCGAGCTAGAGAGGGTCCTGGTGCTGAGGTGGTTGGCTTGTTGCTCAGAGCGCTCACGCTCACGAATCGATCCGGTCGGTTGGTCTCTATATCCACCTTGACGATCTCGTACATCTGCCGGACTTTGTCCACTTCTTCGTACGGATTCATCCCGTGGCTATCCAACATGAAGTCTCGCTCTCTTTGCTCAATGTATTCTCTGACTTTGGTCCATTCATGTTGGAAGTACTTGAGTCGATTTGGGAGGCCGGAGCCTTTGAGATATGTGAGGAAGCCGGCAATGATTGTATTGATCGCGCCAAATACGGTGACCTGAGGATTGCATTAGTACGTCTCAGCTGAGAGATTGATTGTAGCAGGCCGTACCGCGCTACGACTGCCATTCGCCGCACCCAAAGCTGTGAGAGCCGCTGCAACGACACTGCATGGGACCACTTAGCCAGCGTTCTGATTCCCACGCTGCATTTGCTGCTTCTTACATCTGAAGACCGAGACAACCATTAATAAGTCTCGAGAACATCTTATAGTTTCTCTTGCATTTTATCTCCGAGTCGCATCTGTACAGAAGGCGTAAAGGGTCAGCACATGTCTCATCGAACGAACAACTCGTTTCTCCGAGCGAATAGCTCCTTTCAAGCAGCCAGTGATGACAGCGTTGCCAGAGACTGTCTCGCACTGAACGACGGCTTTCCACCCCTCGCTTTGACTTACACAGTCGTGTAAATACCCATATTAGGTGCCGGCCTGTGATCGAGGGTCGTCTGCGGACGTCGATTTGCAGTGAAACCGTGAGGAGCTTGGAATGTCTTGTGCTGATAGATGCCCACCAAGAGTCGGAATTGATTCAACGGATTCTCTTCAGTCTGACCCAATGGCCATGCCGAAGCACGACGGTCGCCGGTATGTGCATTACTTTCGTGTACGCCTTCTTCTTCGCGTCGCTGGTTATGAAAGCCAGAGGGGCTTCGGAATTGTTGCCACGCAAAGCGGGCACGGGACATGAAGTCCAATGTGGGATCCATGATTGAAGAACAGACCTGCCGAACGTTCTACGGTCACAACCAGGTGGAGAGAGCACTTTAAAGGCCTCACGAGGGCAGAGGGTGGTTTTGACAGGCAGCCCGTCCTGGCAAACAGCTTACTTGCATTGATAATCTTTCTGATGGACGTGCGGAGATTTTCAGTGTGCATGATAGCTGCTGTTGAGCTAATAGAAGAGGGTCACCACATGCACAGTAGAATTCCACCATTCGAACTCTGAGCTGCCGTGGGCACACCATCGTGTCGACAGACGTGAGAAGCCGTACGGGACTGGCTCGGCTCGATGCAGATAACCTGCCGACATGGCGAGTGGGTACGAATAGAGCGAGGTGTGGAAAGAAGTCGAGTTGATCTGGCGTCGGGCGAGGCCGTGCTCAGCGCCGTGGCTGGCGGCATCGCAGCAATCCGGTGCATGGCGAGCGTTTAGTCCGCGAACTTGCAGCAGGATCCGCAGCCTGATTGGTCTCGAGCAAGCTGTCAATGCAGCTTTGGCTGGCGGATCAGCTGGTGCAGCTGGCGCCACACCTGAAGTGGAATGTACAGAATCTCACCTACACTTTCGCTTTTGGGTGAACATACTGCAATCATATGCATTGTCGCGGGTCCCACGCTACCGGGTCTTCCCAACCTTGGCCCATGGTACGAGAGCTGCATTTCGTCAGTCGCCAGCCGGATCGACGGCAAGATAAGGTGAGTGCAACGGAGATCTGCCTGCTCAAGGAATGCTCATCTGCGAAATCTACCCTCCGCAGAAACAGACCATTGATGAGAAGAGCGATGCGTTGACTCGCCGTGCGCAATCCTTCCGAATCCTCATGGTCGCGCGGTAAAAGCTGCCGCTCCGAATTACACCAAGTCCAGAGTATCGAGCGCGAATACGTCGTTGCGGATCGTTGAGCTACATGCCACAGAAGACAGGTCTGGAATCGCACAACCGCTGGTACATGGCCCGTGGTCGCTACTGAAGAGGCAGTATTAGCAATGTGAAGGTGAGAGGGTCTGGCCTCGGAACAGATACAATCTCCCCACGTCTCAATATATGTATACAAACTCGTCGTTCTTCCTGTCAGTCAAATCCAAGAAAGCCTGATCGCCAATCCTTGCTCGATGAGCGTCCGCTTCAACATCGTCACTGTCGACTTGTTGCTCGTCCGCATCGTGGTACTCGCTTTCCATGCTCCGGTCTTGGATCTTTGCTGGCTTGCCGTTCGCTACTCTTTTTCGTTCTTGCAGTTTGTTCAGAAACACCAAATTGAGGGCTTGTAAGACAGTGCATGCCGCCAGTGCCACAAATATGGCTAAGACAGATCGAACACCTGGCCTATACCGGGGTGCATCTTTGGAGTTGAACAGCAATGGGCCGATGATGTTGCCGGCAGATGATGCTGCGTTGTAGACGCTCATGACGGCCGACTTCTTAGTCGTACCGGCAGTGTTTCCCACGATCCACGAGACGATTATGGGATTGCCTCCAAAAAGGAAGCTCAACAAATAATAGCCGGCGAGAAGACTGCCCTGATGAGAGGGAGTATGACTGATGGTGTAGAGCATAGCCAAGCCAGCAATGACTGGAATCGTCAGGATCACCAAGAAAACAGACTTTATCCGGAATCTTTGCACAACCCAGGATGCCGCAATGATAACAATGAATTGCATTGCACCAAAGGGCATGTTAAGCAGCGAAGTCAGGTACTTGTCGTATCCGAACCCGTTCAAGATCAATGGTCCAAAAGTGTTGGTCACCGACGCTCCAACGTTCAACAAGAGGGAGAGGCCGACCCAGAGATACGTCTTTAGCTCGAGTGCGAGCTCCAGTAGATGTGACCACTTGAATTCACGGCTCCCCGTGCCGGTCTGGTTAGCTCTGAGTCGCTCAATCGCCTTTGGCTTGTCTTCTTCCGATAGAAACCTGGCAGATGGTATGTCGTTGTCGAGCTTCCAGTACACAAAAGGCGCGGAAACCACGGTAACAAGGCCAACGAACAAGAAGATACTGCGTGATTGTAAGCGATCTGCTCTGAGAGTTCGATAAGCGGACATACATTTGCCACGACTCCAACGAGTTCGACGGGATATGACCTAGCCCATACGAAAGAGCACTTGCAACGATTGTGGCCAAACCATTGGTGCTGTACCATGCAGCAACGCGGAGAGGCTGCTCAGCCCGTCTAAACCATTGCGATGTAATAATGCTGAACAGTGGAAGGCAACCCGCCTCGAAAAGGCCCAGGAAGAATCGAGCAGCCATCAAGCCACCGAAATTATGGCAAGCTGCCATCGCTGTCTGCGCAATGCCCCATCCCAAGCATAGCGAAGGCATCAGAATCCGGTGTGGCACCTTCACGATGAGAAATGACGAGAAGGGCTGCCACGCCAGCTGTGCAATGGGTGCAATGCTCCCGACCAGTGAGTATTGGTTCCCAGTAAGACCGGTCGATTCCTTGAGTCCGAAAGTCGCTCCGTAGCCAAGTACCGATTTGTCGAGAATCTAACCCCGTCAGTAGCGAGCTGCGAGGTAATGCTTCGTTTAGAACGTACCTGTAGGAAGTAGACCCAGACGAGTATTGCGAGGATGACTCTGTCCGTCTTGCGACGAATGCGCTTGTTCTATGCGAGCAGTGTCAGTTGGTCAACATGAACCTTTGTATCAGACTACACTCACATCTTCCTCAGTCAAGCTGACTCTCTCATCGCCACTTTAAGTGCACGCTGTCAGCGATACCTCCCTTGGTAAGTATGTTACATAGTCCATACATAATTGCCAACGCTCTGTCGCCGTGGCGGGCGGCATTTGCATCTTTTGCGCTTGCCACACTGAGCTTTCGCGGCCGTCGGTGCTCTTCTCGGACCTCATCAACAATGTTCTTGCTGTCGCTTGTCATCGCGTCATCGGTAGTCTTCACTGAGCTTTAGGTCGGAGGCTGGGTTCGGGTTGTGAATGAGCAGGAAGACATAGCACGAGACTGACACTGACATACTCGATGAGATCTTGGGGCCCCAGATGATCTGCAGAGGGGAGACTACGCCATGCATTGGTGTGTGTGCCACGCGGAGAGGAGTCGCGGTCGGTACTCCGCGTCTTGGCGTGATGAGGAGTCCAGTGGGGTTCAGTGGGGGTCAACAAGGGTCGGTCAGAGAACGACAGGTTCGGGTAATGACTTCCATTTTCTCACCTCATCTCATACCACACCTCTTTATTGACAACATCGACTCGCACTTAGCAAACTGCTGTACAGCGTTGCTTGGTGTCAAGGCCAAGATAACAAACCGTTGAGCACACAGTCTCTCCTGAGTCACATTCGCCTCTAGCCAATTGCAAGCCTCATTGCAAGTTCGAAAAGCAGTCGTGTCTACCGTATAGAAGCATGTATCAACTGAATGTCTTGGACGGGTCAGCTCAGGCTCTCACCTTCAATTACTCTTCGCCGCACGATCATAACACCTCAGACTAATGCGGATCTCACGCGAGGTGCGTTGGTCTTCGACCTCGTTTGCCATCGCACAAAATCTGAAGGGGATGCCGTCAGCAAGGCTGCACTGTATGTTGCACGAACGCCTACTCAGCTGCCATGGTGAAGACCGGGTTGGGACTTCAGACTTTAGGAAGTATGGAACGTGACGACCGTTCACAGAGGCTGCGTATTCCACGTCGCCGATGGTCTGGGCAGCCACATATCTTCTCCTAAGACTCTTCGTCAACCGATACGGATCAACTCAACGACAAACATTCTTGGTACCAGGGCCACTGACAAATTTGACATCGTGACTAGTGGAAGTTACAAGCCGGTACCCCGAGCACCACAAACTTATCTGCTGCCAGCTTCCGAACAATCAAATTCCCTACAAGCAGTCCATTACTGGGCACCTTGTGTAAACATGAGTGGAGCAAGGGAGACCACCATGTCTAGAGCCAGAAAGAACTCAACGAAATCAGTGGATTCTCAGACACAGTCCGATCTCCAATCAGAGATTTCTGATCTTGAGGATCTCATCACAGATCGCACAGAGCAAATGCAGAGCTGTCAGTGGCCATGCGAGGACCTCCAACACGAGCTTGAGCGACTTGAGAGTGCACATCAGAGCTCACAGGGCAGGCTACGAAGTCTCATGATGGGCGAGGCTACCAAGCAGCAGCACTCCCACGATGAGCCTGAAGCGGGTGGTGGCGTTGGCTCGAACGGTCTCTCTGACCCCGGTATACTCGATCTGCTCGCAAAGCCAGTGGTGACTGCAGTCGAGAGGCAGGCTCGAAAGACTTTGTTGACGAGGTACGGTGGCATGGAGGTATCACCCAAGGACCGAGGAAACTGTGGCGAGTAGATGTTAGCCTCAATGGAGATCACTGCGCATCGTGTAAGATACACGACGAGCTACTATGTCGTATTTAGACGAATGTTCGAAGTTCCATTCAGTGTCCAGGGTGGTCATAGCCATGTTCGCAGCGAGAGTGATACTCGCCCGGGCTGCCTACAGCATAGGCCCAGGCCTCCTGCAGTACCGATGCTGGTATGGGAGCTTCTCCGTTCTAAGTTATAGATGGTCGAACTTGAAATGCTGAACCATTCTCCAGGTACGGGTGGCTTTGCTCGCAAGGCTCAGTGCAGATGCAACGTGAGGGGCACACTGCGGAATATATGGTGTTGTTGTCGCTTTGTCGAGTGGGTTCGTGCAACAAGGAATGCGAGAGGCGAAAAGAAGATGACTTCCCGAGCAAGACCCGCTTTTTGTGGCCTTTGCTCAAAACATCACCTTGTCATGGCAACCGCCCGTACTCTACCTCATCCCATCCACCAACATCCCGCTGGTGTTGAAAGTCGACTTTCAACAAGCCAAAACCTCACATCGTGTATTTGGCTGCCATACAACCTATCTTGTCAGGGAAGCAGAGGTTCTCCAAACAATCGCCCGGTTTGGCGACGTTTCACATTGCAATCTATCTGCAGGAAAGCGAAGACCGAGCCAAAAACGACATCGGCCAGAATCGTCTCCAGCACCATCCTCAAATCTCCGCCAGATAGAAGGCGAAACCAGAAGTAAGATTTATATGTCTCGTTCCCTCTTACCAGGGTGAAGGATTTCACCGATCTTGCTGCTTTTCCATCCTTTGTTCGTCATTCATTTCTCTTCAGCGCGAGTAGATCTCCGCGTCCATTCGTTTTTGGGATCATGTTCACTTCTGCAGCAGTCCTTGCCCTGGCCGGTGCGGCGGCAGCAGGTTCCGTTTTGTGGGATGGAAGACTGAACGCCTACAAGACTGCTGCATTTCTTGACGATTGGTCTTGGTCAAACCAGGTTGGTCCATACCAATACTACATCCACGGCAGCGGTGCCACCAGCGATTATATCAGTCTTTCGGAGGACTGCAAGAACCCAGCAGACAGTGGATCGAATCAAGGCCTCCAGATCAGCATCGACAATACATCTTCCTGGAATGGACAAACCATGCTCAGGACGGAGCTCATACCCCAGACTAATGCTGCCATCAATGCGGGCAAAGTCTTCTATCACTTCTCTCTGCAACACAACGGAACGAACGCACCGACACCCACCGAAGAGCATCAGGTATGCTTTTTCGAAAGCCACTTCACCGAGCTCAAATTCGGCTCATCCGGCGGCTCGAGTAATCTCCTGCAATGGTATGCCAACAGTCAAAGCCAATGGAATGTCACCTTCGAAGCTGGTGTCTGGCACAACGTTGCGTATGGCATAGATTTCGATGCCCAGACTGTCGATTTCTACCATTCAACTGGAGCTCAGGATCTCGCTCTGATAGCTGGACCGATCTCAGCAAGCACGTCTTCGAACGGGGCCGACTGGCATCTAGGAGTTCTTCGGTTGCCATCGTCTTCGGGCACGAGCGATGCAGCGAAGGAGGACTGGCACTTCTCGGGCGTCTATATCGAGAAAGGCGACGTTACAAAGTCGGTCTCTGGTCCTGGTGGAAGCAGTGCTTCAGGATCTGCCGCTGCGAAGGCTGCGATCACAACATCTAGTGAGACAGCCACGCCGGTTCAAACCACCTTTACTACCCCAACGACTCTGCAGACCATAGTCAAAGCACAACCGAGCCTCACCAAGGTGTACACGAGCCGGCCGCAGTCCAACACCACAACAAGCTGTACGGAGGAAGATGTCACGACTGAGGTCGCAGTGAACCTTGCACCCACATTCAGCCCGACCGGGAGCATACCGTTGCCATCAAATGTTCCGACGACGTTGAGCACATGGTATGCTGAGACGGCCGATCCGGCCGAGCTCTTCGGTACTTCCACGTCTGGCACCGCGACCTCGACCTTTGAAGCAGTCGCGTCTAATCCAGCTCTCGTTTTCACTGCTACAGAGGTGGTGGCACAGCCTGCGGCTACCGATTGCTAGCTTGTACATATCGAACGCATGACTTTGGAAGGCAATCTGGAGACACGTTGCCGTCGTGATTTTCTTGCCTTTACCACCCGATCCCATCAAGTGCCCAACGGGTTTATATCCTCGTAATGTTTCAGTTCAGTTCTATGAAATGCATTCACATCGCCACCACTCTTCGAAGTCTTGTCACATGCCAGCTTGTTTGGGCAGGAGCAAGCATTGGTCACTAGGCGTGACCACCGGCGAGCGGTCTCCTGACCTTGCGAACCAGTGCCTTCAACGCTCACTCCACAGTCTGACCTCGCAGAAACATCAAGCCCATCCACACCTTGCTTCCTTTCCTTGACTGCCAACAGCTACTGTCGACACCTGCAAGCACATCCAGCAAAACACAACTCCAGCTTCAGCAACAAGCATTTCAAGCGACCGTCTGCGAACCACCCACCTCATCGCAGGGCGTCAAACCACGATATGGACGTCTTACACTTGCTCGCCACGCTCATGGCCCTGGTTCTGTCCACGGGGACGTTCGCCACGGCTCAATGTACTTAACCTCATCCATGGAGTCCACTTTCAACTAACGTTATCAAGCAATCAACCCGAACAACAAAGATGTGACCACGAGAATAGGCGCGACGAACACCTCTGTCATGTTCTACACCATGCCAAACTTCCAGTTCTACCCCGATCGCCCTGTCTTCGAGGTGGATATCAAAGACGACAATCTGCGTGAGTCCACAAAATGACCCTACCTTCCCTTCGCTGACCGAATTTGCGATGTCCAAGGTCTGCTTAGCAAGTACGTGAAACCAGACTATGTCGGCTCCATCTCCCTGACGCCTGCTCTGGGATGGTGCGTCTTCTGGTCGTAAGTTCAGACGGGTTTGTTCCCACGATTGCTCCTCAAAGGCTGACTCTGAGCAGTAACGAGCACGCTAAGCACCAGATCGACTACATTAATTGGCCGGGAAAAGGGTCTCTGACCTGGAAGGGCACTTCGACGACGATTTTCGCATGTGGTGACCGTGACACCGACTTCAGTGTGAGGAGGAACACCATGCATGGCCCGCAAAATGTGAAGGGTTACCGACGACCTATCGCGAAGACGAGGCCGTTGGTGGAGTGAGTAGTCCATGGCGGCCGACAATTTGGAATATGCGATGTACTGGCGGGTCTACCTCGAGACAGAATGGTCAGAATGAATGACACAGATCGTGGTGGACATCAACATCTCAAGAATACACAATTGGTGACAGCCGGGAGTGCTGATGGGAAGAGTGTCAGTCAGCGAGATACGGAACGGAGCATTTGAGCTCACGGCAGGCAATATCTTCCTGGCCCTTATGTACTTCGTCGTCGGGCATCATGACCTCATTCTCCTGTAACAGTCCAGCAAGAATCGGCGCTCGGTGACTGCAACAAACAAAGCAAAGACACTACCGATGGCTCCAACCCTGACGAGCTCTCCGAGTAAGCCATACTGGGCTAGAAGTCCAGTAGTCTGCGAAAGCAGGCTGGGTATCACGACCGCGGCGCCCATGGAGTACACATTCGGCATCATATCCAGAAGGCTAAAGTCCTACAGCATATTAGCGACCAGATGTCCATCGAGACGATGAGGTATACTCACCACGCCCTTGTCTCCAAACCATCTCCTCACAAACCATCCATTGAACGCGATTCTCAACCCCATATTGACACAATTCGCCCACACCAGCCCCTTCGCACCCAAAGCAAGCACTCTCAAGAACACGTACGCACTTCCTGCGAAAGCTGCTGAAAAGGCTCCCATCCATAAACTCTGCCAGTACAGGTCTTTCTCCGAAGCGGTGGCGGCCACGAACGCTTCGCTGACGCCGTTGATGGCCAGAAGTGGGATACAGTAGCAGTATGTCCCGAGAACCTCTCCAGCGCCGGAGTCTGACCAGCGACTACCTGCCACCAAGCGCAGAAGAAGTGGTGCGGCTGTGGGGCCGAGGGTGAAGGCGAGAAGGGAGAAGATGGAGTAGACGTGTAGGATGTCGCGCAGGATTGTCGCTGCCTGGACGATGTTAGGTGGTGCCTGTTTGGTTTTGCTCTTCTCGTTTGATGTGCTTGATTCGTTTGACTTGTCAGTCTGCCCTGGCTCGGCTGTAGCACATAGCTGCGCGAACAGATTTCGAGAGCTGTCTTCGATCGGCCGAAAGACCATTCGTGCAATGAGACCGCCATAGTTTGCTGAGAGTGCGTACAAGCCCTGGTCTTCCAGAGATGCAAGAGTAGTGCTGACAATGACATCGCCTTGGGTGAGGAGATACTTGATTCCAGATTGGATGTACAGAGACACACTCAAATTGAGGAGAGACTTTGACAGGCGAGAGTAAAGCAAATCTTTGCACTCCTCTTCAGAGCTGCGAGACGGGATCAGACCGAGGAATTGCTTACAGTTCAGAGGCGTACACACCTCGATTGTATCTTGCTTAGCAGGAGAGAGAACTTGTCAGCTGCTGCAACAGCTGTGACATGCCATAGGTATACCACAGTCAACGTAGTACAGTACGCCAACTCGCCCGCAGCAAATGGCAGGACACCAAGTTCGACGTTTTGATACTGGCCCCAAATGACTAGACCAGCAGTGGCGAACGTCTTCACCACAACCGCGCTTGCTTCTGCTGCTGCACGAGTCTTGTACAGCATCTTCTGCTGCACCGCTACGAAAGCCGGCTCGCTGAACAGCTCGATGACCGCAGCCACCTCACATATCCTCAGCGCCTCCACAAAGTATGGAACGTCCGGATAGCTAGTGCTCAGATACCATTGAGCGAGGGCCACAACGATCGGCACACCTCCAGCGATTGCTAGGTAGGACAGGTTGACGGCCGATTGAATGCCGCTTTTCGGTTGCCGTTGGCATGCTACTCGTAAGCTTTCCCTGGCAAAGTGATGAGCTGATATGATGTAGAGTTCTAGCTGGACTGCGGCGCCTAGAAGTGTCGGAGAGAGGAAGCGTAGAAGGACTTGGTTCAGAGCGAAAGTCAGTGCTCGAGAGGAAATCTGCAAGAGGATGAGGAAACCCGCTCCTCGTGCGGAGGAAGACACGGCGGAGGAGGAGGACATGTTGTGTGTGTTGTCTGTAAAGCAGAGGCGACGTTGACTTGACAAGTGTTAGGGGTTGAGGGGCTTTACCGGCGGGGGCTTGGCATCAATGACGATGCCGAGGCGTAGCGACAGCTTCACATGGATGTCCTGAGACTCACTACTATACGTCCTGCCATATGCCAGTAATGTGCTTATGATTCGATCTATCTGCCCCAGTGGCACTCATTAAATCCCATCAAGATGCTCGAGTTTCGCACGTCGGGCTTCAACCCGTACAGCGTCAAGTACTCGCCCTTCTTCGACAGCCGCCTCGCCGTGAGCGCCGGTGCCAACTTCGGTCTCGTGGGCAACGGCCGCCTGTACATCCTCAAACTGACCCAGAATGGCATCGCCTGCGAGAAGTTCTTCGAGACGCAAGACTGCCTCTTCGACCTGACGTGGTCCGAGCAGCACGAGAACCAGCTTCTAACCGCCGGCGGCGATGGTAGCATCAAGCTCTTCGACATTGGCGTTGGCGAATTCCCTGTGGCAGGATGGCAGGAGCACCAGAGGGAGGTCTTTGCGGTGCACTGGAACTTGCTTGAGAAGCAGACGTTCCTTTCGAGTAGCTGGGATGGCACGGTGAAGATCTGGACACCAGAGAGGAAGGAGAGCATCATGACTCTGCCGGTACACTCATGTGTATACTCGGCACAATACAGCCCACACCACCCACAGATTGTCACATGTGTCTCTCGGGACTCACACTTGAGGGTGTTTGATTTGAGGAGCAAGCCCAGCTCGCAGTACCATCTGCAGTTTGCGATTCCCATACATGGGCCGCCGAAGATGGCTTTGCCGCAGGTGAACAGGAGTGTCGGACCGACGGAGTGTCTGACACATGATTGGAACAAATATCGGGACTCAGTGCTGGCAACCGGTGGGGTCGACGGCGTGGTCAGGACATTTGACTTACGTATGCCTTCCGGACCGGTGAATCTACTCCCGGGACACGACTATGCTGTGAGGAAACTCAGCTGGAGCCCTCATCTGAGTGATGTGCTGCTAAGTGCGAGCTACGACATGACCTGCAGAGTGTGGACAGATGGCAGCGACGTTGACCAAGGTGGTGGCGGCGGTGGTCTCGGAAGAGAAATGGGCAGAATGGACAGACACACAGAATTCGCTATGGGTGTCGACTGGTGCCTCTTTGGGGCAGAAGGCTGGTGCTCGACCTGCGCCTGGGACGAACGAGTACTTGTCTGGGATGTAAGAGATTTTATGAGACCAGGACCATGATAACGCTTGAACGCTGCACGACATTACCATGTGACACTACGATCTAAAGAACGGAGTCTTCGGCTTCGAAGGCGCTCGCTGCAGCCAGCTGGGCTTTTCGGTCCTGGGCCACAACGCCTCGCTGCCTTCCTTGACGGATCCATCCGGAGTCTCGAATTCGAAGCGAGAGTGATAGGACATCTTGCTGCTATGCTTTGACATCCAGGAGTCGGCACCTGCGCTTGCAAGACTGGTACGACCTTCGTATGGTTGGCCATGCGAATTTTGATGAGCCTGTTGTCTCTTCTTGCGACGGTTGAGACAAAAGAGAAGGATGCCGAGCAGAACGATGAGAGCTCCAACACCGAGACCGACACCAAGGCCTATGCCGAGTCGGGCGCTCTCTGATATGCATGAAGTCGTTGACGAAGACGTGGTCGCAGCTGCTGGAGCTGGGGTCGCTGATGAGCTTGGTGAGGTAGAACTCGAAGCGCTCGGATCTGCAACCTCAAAGATGGCGCTGTCTGCCGTACACCTGTCGCAAGTATTCGGCGCATCCCCTTTTTGCAATCGGAAGAATGACCCCTGCATGGACTCTGCTCCTCCAAGCGTCGTCGCATCCCACGTCAAGGACGTCACATTCTGCGTGTAGTTCGCTATCACGAGTCAGCTACTGCCGACGACTGTCCACGTTACCTTCACATACCCGCAAGAACGTCAAGCGCAAATGTGCCACTCTCGTTCGGTCCCCTCCACAGCTCCAGCGTGGTGTACTCATACGGTGTCGTCCAGCTGACATTGACCTGCTGTCCAGTGCTATAACTCAACACAAGAGATCCAACGGGAGCGGAAATCGGTGAAATGAATGCGAGCGACGTGAGATTGGCCTCCAGCACAGCCAACCCAGCCATGTTCTCAAGCGTCAGGCGACACAAAATCTACCAACAAACGACCAGCGACATGCGTAAAGGGAAAGCAACCACACGAGTTGAGGTGAGGTTGCGCCGACCGTGGCTTATTCTACTCAACCAGGGCCGCGGCCAGTTTTGACGGACTGCGCAAAATCCAATGCATGAAATGGCGTTCCCGCATCGCATCGGAACCGTTGCGAATCCATCATGCACATGCGAACTCTACTGCTTGCAGGGAGAAGTTGTGGTTGGCTGTTCGGACTATAGCGTGCTTGGAAGCCGTGAGCCGTAAAGCTCTAGAAGCTGGAAGCTGTTGATGAGAATAGTAGCTCTCCACTTTTGGGTGAGAGGGAGTCTGGTGGAGAATGATACGAGTGGGCTATCTTCGCCTGTGAGCTGGCTTTATCATACGAGGAGGAAGTTGGGTCGTCTGTTCTGAACCTCTTCCCTCTCCTCATCACTGTTCCCGTTTGTATGGGAAAGCAGACGCAAAGTCGCGGCACTTGGCTGTGCTGTTACTGGAAGCATGTTGAGTTGGGTCGGTTGACCTTTGGGCGCCGGTCTTTCTGGTGCTCTCGGATACTTGGTGAGATGATCGCCTGTTCCGAACTTGCTCTTCGTGGAATCTGGACGATCGGGACTGATGCTGCCGCGGACGACTAGCATGTCGAATCCACTGGAGTACGATGCATTGCTAACCAAGGGAGAGTGGACATAACTTCCATTGGCTATTCGGTATTCGACAGAGCTAAGGCGCATGGACAGTTGCCTTCATAACGACGACATTGACGCCTGGCAGCCGGCGCTGCCCGTCGCAAAGGACGGCAGGTGATGTGCGAGCAGCATATGCACCGAGTAGAACTGGCAAGCATCCGTAGCAGACGGCCAGTCCAATCTCGTCTTTCCCGCATGTCTCCGCATAGCGACCTGTGACATGGCTCTGAGGATGTTGTTGATGTGGTGGACGGTACCATCGGTTTGCTTGAGTGTCAGACCGCAGTTGAGGATGACCACAGTCTCATGTGGACCGCGCGCATGGCGCTTGGAAGCTGCTGCTACTGCTGTAGCGGTAGGTACTTTTGAATTAGGTGCTATTGCTTCCATTACGGGCTCGAGGCCTTTTTGGATGCATAGATCCTGCGATGCATGTGACAAGCCGAGTCCATGACACGAGCCGCTGCCATTGCCCGTGAGTTTTTGAGAAGTCGAATTTCGTGTTCGCCGTGGAATGACTTCTGTGCTGCGTGAGGTGAAGCTTTGCCAAGCTCGAATGACGTGGGCATATGGACGGGCAGTAGAGACAGGCCAGCTGCCCGCCGTCTGTGACTGACGCAGGACACTGGAGTGTAACTCAAGCAGTAATCAGAGCAAGGAAAGCCCAAGGTGCCGGCCGCTTCGTTATGGAGGGCACGATTAATGCTGACTCTTGCACGTGAAAGTGCCTTTAAGGTTTAGCGCGAAGCTAGCGCAGAGCACATGCTCGTCTATCAAGGACTGTGCTGGCCGGCTTGCTGCCTACACACTCACCACCACCATCGCCACCACCAACACATCCTCCTCCTCCTCCTCGTCGCGGCCAACTTTCTGTCAACCATTCGGCAGCAGTTTCTTCATCGGCATATCTGACGCCCAACACCGGATCATGGCTCACGACGACCTCATCTTGGAGCTGCAGCTCATCGTGCCGACCAGCGCACCGCCCGTCTTTTTCACCACAATTTCGAAGCGCGGTCCACTCTTCACTACTACTGTGCTGCTGGCCGACGTTCCACTGCGCTATCACTACCTCCACCGCGGCGGCTGGCATCGTTTCGCCTTCCAAGGCTCTATCGCCGAATTCCTGCGAGCTACCAGGTACAGCTCGAACAGTCCTCCGACCTCCCTGGCAGAGTTACAGACTCTTGGTGGGCTTGCTATACACTGCCACAAGCTGTACAACCGCGACCTACCCGCCAACCAGAGTGGTCCATCGCCGGCTCTTCGCACAGAAGCTGCGACACATGCTCCATCCCTCAGCAAGGTCTCGCGCCTACTAAAATGCGCCCCTGAACTCCGCGACTTAGTCTACGAATACTGCATACCCGGCTCCTTCGTCGTCAATGCCCATGAACGAACCGTCGGTGTTGCTCCCGCGGCCTTACTTGCCACCAACCGTCAAATTCGAACAGACTTCCGCAAACGCCTCCACGCGCTTCGAGACCAGCTACCCGCTATTGTCTTCTACGACATACACTCCTGGCAAGACTGGCACAAGCTGTACCTTGCTCACGATAGCGAGGGCCAGAAAGCGCGCGTGTGCGTCGAGATACACACTGAGGAGTATCGCAATCCATCAGATCTCTGGCGCAAGATGCATCGGGACATACCTGAGCTTTCCGTTCGCCATGTGACCTTTGTCATACAAAATAACAGCAGTTACCCATATCAAAATTACCCCATCCTCCTCGCCATATACGGTTCTCACCCCTTGGAGCTACTCAGCATTTTGAGTAAGCTAGACCTTAGGGTGTCCGAGAGTTGGGGACCTTCAGGCTTTTCCGTCTTTCGCCATATCACTCCCAGTACTCCCAGTGGTCCCAATCTCCCGTATCTCCCGTCACATCTCCTCCGATCTGACGACTGGCCAGGCTACCTAAGCCTTATCCACGACTTCGACTCTCCAACCACTGGCCAGCTCATCCTCAAGACGCTGGGCTGGGACTTGTTCAACGTATCACATATGGATGCTACAGAGCAAAAGGCCCTCCAGCGCGCACTCTCGGACCGGCCGGCGACGAAGACAGGTATGGCGATACTGCCATACGATGCTGTTCAAACCGGCAATCAGGCGTGAAGGGTGTCTCTATACAGGGAAACAAGAGAGGAGAGAGAGGAGAGGGGCAGGCAATAGATAGCATGGCATGTTTGCAGCAAGGCTGGGCCAGACTTCTCAGAGCAAACGCCACATCAAGGAACACGAAGCTGTTCTAGGGGAGCACGGCTCGAAGGAAGAGAGAGGCGATAGGCAGTCCAACGAAATTTCGGTCTGTTGCAATACCTCACTCAAATGTCACACTAGTATCAGAAAAACTCACTCCACATCCTCCGACTCACTCCATCACAAGCGTAAGATTTGCAAGAATGACATCAAACGACTTGCTTCGGAAGTCATCCGTCACCAACGAGTTATTGTTCGAATTGAACGACAACAGCTGCCGCGCGTCCGAATACTGAGGCCAGTTCATCAACCCGCCATTCTTCACATTCGGATCCCCGTTGACTACGAAAGAGATGTAGTAACCCTGAATTCTGTCCGTCACGCTTCTTGTGAAAGTGCCGAACTCGTAGGGCACGTCGCTGCCATGGAAAGTGCCCAGGAATGGCGTGCCGTGGAAATATGTACCCTGGAAGGACCATGTTGGAACCGTAGTGCCGACTAGCTGGAGCAGGGCGCGGCGCATGAAGCGGATGCTCGTATCGCAGAGAACGGCACAGTTGCGTTTGTACTGGGGATACAGCTGATCGTTGTTGCCGGTGTTGAAGGGCACGCCTTGGGCTGGGTCGGTCGAGTAGGTGTCGATGAGGGCGGCGACTTGCGAGGGGTCTGAAGTCGGCCAGAGGACGTTCTGTGCATATTGTTTCAGGGCAGCATCGGTGGTGACGTTGCCGAGGAAGATGGCAGAAAGCGTTCCCTCGTCTTGCTGGTCGCCGATGATGAAAGGGACTTTGGCGTAGCGGCCTTGCTTGACCAGGACGTCTGCTGAGGCGGGCAGGAGGGATCCGTCGGGTCGGGGGCGGTAGACTAAGGAGCTGCTACCTTCGTAGCTGAAGAGGTCGGGCACTGACGCTGCGGCATTGAGGAAGTTGGTGTAGGGCAGTTTGCGTAGGCAGGAGAGGGTGTCTGCCGCAGTATTGCAGCCACCGGACGTAACGACCTGATTATAGAAGCGTTGTGGTTTGGCACTATCGATTGAAGACGCCGGGTTCAACGAGCCGCTGTTCATGATGGCACCGCGGAATAACTCCTTGCCATCATAGGTGTTGTCGCCTCCGTTCAGGAGTAGCTGTTCGAACGTGGATTGCGAGCCGGCACTTTCGCCCCAAATGGTGACTTTGCTGGCATCACCCCCAAAGTTGTGGATGTTGTCAGCCACCCACTGCAATGCTGTGGACGTTGTGATTAGCTCAAGTACTGGAAAGTCTATGTGAGCCAGTGTACCTACCCAGTCTCTGGTCCCGATACCCAAGATTCGTGACGCCAGCATCGAGTACCTCCTTTCCTGGCAAGAACCCAAATCCGCCCAACCGGTAATTGATAGTCACAAACATCATCGGCGTTCCCAGACTGACCGACTTGGCTACTAGCGAGCTCCCGTCATAGCTCTGGGTCGATCCTGTCTCGAATGCTCCTCCGTAGATCCAGAAGAGCACCGGCAACTTCGCATCTGCGGCAACACCAGCCGGTCGATAGATGTCCAACGTCAAGCAATCCTCTCCGATGTTCCGCAGGGTCTGGAACAGCGGCAGGTCGGAGATGAAAGGGATGAGGTTGAGCAGGAAGGTGGATGTGCTCAGGGAGAACTGCGGGCATGAGCGTGGCGTGGCGATTCCGTCGATAGTGCCCAGAGAGGTGTTGACCGGCAGAGGCCTGCGAAGACGTAGGTCTCCAACGGGAGGCTGAGCGTAGGGAATGCCTTTGAAGATGTCGACACTGTTGCTCGTGGCTCCGTTGACTGTGCCATTTGAGAAGGTTACGGAAGGGTTGGCGCGTTGTTGGAGAGAGCGAGCTGCACCGAAGGTGGCGGTCAAAAGCGATATGAGAAGAGACTTAGCCTTCATGATTATGAGGAGTCGTGTTCTTGTGAAAGAAGATGGCAATGGTGCTCACCTCAATGGGGGACATCAACGTCCTTTTGTATGATGCGGTCCTCGCTATGGTAGCACCGACAGCCTTGGTGGTGGCAACTCTTCGCAGCGTGATCGGTGCTCAAATAGGAAAGTAAGAATACGGCCACGAAGGAAACACAACACCTACCTCGTAGTAGATCCGAACTTCACAAATCGTCTGAGGATAGCTTACCGTTAGTGTGTTCATTGTCGACGGGTGTTGAGTCTAGCTCTTAGCCTGATGATCCGCGAGAGGAGATTTACGAGCCGCCCACGTGGGTTTACGAGCAATGCATGTGCGGAGTACGGGGTCTGGGGTAGTTAGCCCCTTTTCCTTCAAGATGATGAACGGAGCGACTGACCTGATAATGTACGACCAGACGGTGCACGTCGTGGACATGGCTGCACGAGGCAGCGAATGCAGACTAGGAAGTCCGATCGTATTCGTTCCCGACTTATGATGTATGGCCAGAGCCGGCTCCCATCTACTTTCCAGGTCCCTTGCCGCAACGATTGTAGCCTTGTCATAGCGCAAAAAACCACAAACTACCCTTGATGCTCCTCGTCGCTGTTCATCTCGTCCATGCATGCATTCATCCACGTCATTCAACCACCAACACCTACGCTCAACCCACACTGATGCTTTGCCCTGTCCCTTTGTAAACCTTCTAGACGCCCTCACGACGGAAGAAGTAGATGTAAGCAAACTTCTTCATATCTTCGACATCACCGCCCAACGCCACTTTCTCGTCGTTGAACAGAACCCAACCTTCCTTCTTCTTGACAAAGGCCACATAATGGCCTGCATGGATGCTGCTGCCTTTGTGGCAGACGATGCTGCTGAGAGAGAACTTGGCCGGCTTGGTGTCTTCGATCTCGATCTTGGCGAGTGCCTCGTCAGCAGCACCATCAGCAGCAGCCGCCTCGTCATCGCCAAAGTCGCCAGTGGCATCTGGATGACTGAAAAGCCAGTCTACTGCACGCTCCATGTCGCCATCGGTCTCCTTGAGAGCTTGACGAGCCTGAGGTGCAGAGAATCCCATGTTACCGAGATTCTCAATCTTCTCTGGATCCGCGGCACCAGCCTTGCCTCCGCCAGCGCTGCCACTGCCTGCATCTAACGGAGTATCGATGTCTGGATCCTCCATGTGCTCGAAGAGCCACGCAGCGGCGACCTCAGCATCCGAGTTTCCAGTAGCATTCAGTGCCTTCTCGCACCGTACCCGTGGGAAGCCCATGCTCATCAGCATCTCAAGTGCCATTTCATTTGGCACAAACTTGCTGCTGGCGCCTGCCCCAGCGTCTTGATCTTCTGCAAGTTCCTCCTCGCCGGGTTGCTTACCTTTGCTGCGGTAGGCTTCCATGTCAAAGACTTCGTCGCCGACAATGACTGGTACATCTTGCTTCGTCGGCACCCAGCCGACAATTTCGAACCGCCGAGCGTTGATGGCAAGAACGGTAGGAAAGGATTTGAACAATGACTGTTTGGTGAAGCCCTTACTACCACAGCCCGAGCATGTGAGGTCGACGATCTCTGAAGCAGTGAAGTCGTCCAAGCACTGCTTCAGAGTGACTGGTTCGAATTGCGGTCCGTCTTCCTTCTCATCCTTGTCGCCGTTGGTGACCATCTTCGTGTCTTCTGACTTGGGGAGTCGCTTGATTGGAACTGCAACAGAAATATTCTCCATCTCGTCCTGTCGATATCGAACCTTCTTACACTGCAGACATTGCAGCTTCTGCTCCATCCAGAACCGGAATGCTTCGACGGGGTCAGTGACGTCTTGGTACTGACCACGAGCGCTTTGCTGAGACCGTGAAACAAGCTTTAGAAGATGTAGAAGAAGCTCGAACGAGTCTTGCTGTTGCATGGTACTGAACTCTGGATGCCCCTTGCCTACTAAATGCTTCAGCATCGCAGGTGCCACTCCTCTCTGATGCGGCTTCTCGTCAGAATTCTGGGAAGGCTGAACATCTGAGTCCGGTTTGCTATAGCGACCTGATAGAAGCCCATCGGCGAGCTTGCGAAGCTGAATCTCCAGGTCCTCAGCAGGTTTGCTGGTAGGTGGAAGAGGTTCATCTGGACGATTGTAGCGCTTTGCGAACTCGGGCATGGCGAACAGAGACTGCAGTACGGATGCAAGATAGCAGCTGTTGCCCAGGTTCTTGAGACCAGTGAGTCCAGGTCCAAACATGGGTCTGAGCTGATTGCCATCTGCGTCCGTCATCGAGAAGTCGTAGGTGAGATTGTGTTCGAGTTGCATCTCCATCATGTTCTTCTCGGTCTTGACGCGATCAGCAATGTTGATGCCCCAGTTTAGCAGATGCTCCACCAGCTTCGGGTCCTTCCTCTCCTCATCGCACTTGTAGCAGTAGATGTCGGCATTGCCTTCAGCCGTGAGCGAGCCAAGCTTGACTGCAACCCAGTGACTGCTGGAATCCTTATGCTCAAGACCGTGATTGTTGCCACCGATCCCACCGAACTGCCGCCGACCACAGCCCAAGTTGCCACATGTGAGACACAGCCAGAGGTTCTCATTCAACTCGCACTGATTGCAATGTCCCAAATCACCGCTTGGTATCTCGCGCGCTGGCTCTTGCTCTAGAAACGCAGTGTGGTCGCAGATCTCCAACTCCAACTCCCATGCCTTGACCTCTTCCTGTTGGGCGAAGGTGTTGGCCTTGATGATGCCTTGGACTACCTCGCCGACCTTGCCCTCCTTAGCCAGCCCATCCAGACCGCACTCAAAGCACTTGACATCCGTTTTGGTATCCCATCGTTCCTCATCGGTCTCCGCCTTGATTTCCAGCTTACTCATCTTTTCCGGTGGCTCGCTGTCATCTCGCTGCTTCCGTTTGCGTGTTCGCTGGATGTTGACCGCAAGAGGATGTTCGAAGTGTTGGGCATGCAGACGGCTGTGGATACGCTCGCCAGCACAGCCGCCGTTGAAGCAGTGCAGGCATACATCGAGACCGGCTGGGTCTTCAGCGCTGTCGAAGCAGACGGTGCAGTCTTCGCGGTAGACTGACTCGTTTGGCCGTGGAGGTCGGATGCTGACGCTCTCAAGATGCGGACAAGAAGCCATGATGGCGTTGGTGGTGCTTGAGGATGTAGGTAGTCAGAGTTGGTGCAAGGTAGGTTTGGGTGTTGATTGTACCTGACAGGCTCCCAGGCAAGCTCCAGCCTTTCAGCTGTCGCCGTTTGCCGCATCTTGCGGGGGCAGTGGCGGAGAAGATTTAGGCGGGGTGTCAATGAAATCATCTGCTGAATATTTGATTGCAATTCGGCGGGCCAACTTCACGTCTTTCCAAACTCTCCACACAAATCTGAGATATCGCCAAGACTCGCCTTTGAGAGCCAATAAGCGTTTTGGACGCGGCGAACCACCAGAGGAATTGTATGAATAGGTACGTATCAAGCGCTCCCGAGCATGTCAACCTCGTCCGTGCAGCCACTGTCTTTTAAACACGTCACGAATGCACTCGAACGAATCGTTGTCGATCCTACATGGCACTTCGTTCCCCAAATGTCCTGCTTCCCAAGTGACGTCGGCTGTTACTACACACCACCATCTGCACTGACCATTTCAGCGCTATCAAACAAGCTCCAATCAATATCGGGCATCAAGAACATCGCAGGGTCTTGATCCATGTTTAGCACCCAAGAGTCCAGCAAGAAGTCTTGATCACCACCGCCTACAACGGACATCTGAGCCTCTTTCCCCGTACCTGTCGGTTGCATAGTGTCTACCGAATCGACTGTCACCCTTCCAGCGAATGGCGACAACGATAGTTCGTTCGAACCTCTTGTTGGACTGGTGCTGTTCTCGGTAGAAGGCGACAGCTCTTCTCTTGGAACTAATTTCGCAAAGGGTCTGAGATCTCGCGACTGAGTTTCCCGCGTCAAGTCGCTTTGAGTCCGCCACCAAGTCTCCATCCTCTTGATTATGGCGAGGAACTTCGCCGGTGTCCTCCGGTCGTCGGACTCATAAGGTGCCAGGAGTTGTTTGAGAGCTTGGAAATATTCGGCGACCTTCAAGGTCTCCTGGTCGAGGATCTTGGAGATCTCGTTTTCGGGACGGCAGTGGGCGATGGAGAGCATTAGGAGGATTGAAAGGGGGTGTAGCGTGCGGATGTAGTATATCTGTTGTGATTAGAACCAGTTTGAACGTCAGAAAATGGGATCCACTTACCATTGGAGCCGCTAGAAGTTGAACAGTGTCGAAGGAAAGGAAGGCGTCGATTGCGGAGTGGACTGTTTCGACTAGAGCGATAATCGTTCGCGCGAGAAAGGGTGTCAGAGGGCTTGGCGGCGGCGCTGGCGCATTGAGTGGCCGCACGCGAAAGGGAGGTCGGAAGTCTGCCATGTCGTGGTCGACGTACAGGCACACACAGAGAACGATAGATCGAACGTAGTGGTAATGGATCTCTAACGCGCCCTTCAGCTTAATCGGCAAGTCCAGTCTCCATTCCTCAAGCATTCGACAAAAGTCCACCACTGCCTGCTGATTGGCTGGCTTCGAGATGTCTGTCGGAGTCGTGAAGAATATATCCGCTGCCGTTTCTGTCAATCTTTGCAGCTCAATCCAAGCGAGAAACCATTGGTCCTGCGGCGAGATGCGGTCTTGTACCTTCAAGCGGTCAATGCAACGTTGCATATAGTCCGTAAAGCGAAGCATCTTCGGCCGACCGGTCGTCACGCTGATCCCCGCACAGAGTAGGTATATGCCAAGAAGCGTACGTCGACGGTCAAAGTCATCGGAGATCTTCTCGCCGTCGGCATCGACGGACTCGTCCCCTAGTCCAAGATCCATGGCTATGGTGGCAGCCAGGTGAGCGAACTGGTAGTGTCGTAGACTTTCGAACTTGTCCATGGGTGCGTACCAGATCGTCATGATGATCATTGCTTGGACGACGTCGAGGTTGTGCTCGCCTTCTAACATGACTCTTCGCGCGAGCAGGGCGAGGAGTTCGTAATTGAGGGTCTTGTTCAGCTCTGGGGAGGAGGTGACGCTGGAGGCAGCCAGGACAGCGAGAAAAGTGGCTGGTCGGTCCCTTCTGAAGCTCTTGGTGTCGATAAAACCTGGCAGGATGACGAACGGGTAATGGGTGGCGAAGTCCGTGAGGTAAACATGAACGAGGCGATCTGCTTCGTCAAGGCTGAGGATCTTGCGCTGAACTATATCATCGCAGGACGTGTCGATGGATTGCACGATCTCCTTATCTGGTGTATCTGGCGGCGACTGATGCTCTTTGCCGTTGGGAATCAAATCTTTGCCCGTGACTGCGGTCTTCCTCGGCCAAGACGCGGGAGTCACTGGAGGTTCAAAGCGTAGAGTACTAGTCGTGGCATGGGTTGGTGGAGCAGACGGCGGACTTGAAGAGCGGCCATGCTGCACTTGGTGGAGTTGCATCTTCAAGGATCGAAGTTGTCTCTCCAGCTCGGCTACGCGGACATCGACATGGGCCTTTCGTCTCTGTCTCACCCGGGGTGACTTGTACACACACGTGCGCTCGGTGGCTAGACATCGCTTACAGCTGCCATCTGGAGAGGTCGGCTCAACGATGCATCGCAGCTTGGAACCACGGCAAGCCTCGCAAGCATTGTTGAGATTTGTCTGTTGCTGTCGCTCCTCAGCATCGTTCGAGCCTGTGTCATTGAATTGATCATGTTCCTCCTCCATTGCCTGTGTTGGGATTATCTGATTTTGTCGTTCTCGGGTTGTGGTAGGAAGGAAGGTGGCCAGGTGAGGTCGGAGCTTCGGACGATAGAGCTTCCAAGTTCGGAGGTGGATCTGGGCGTCCTCATATTTCACCTTTCTTTCCTCTCCTTTGTATAACCTCACCAACGGCTTTACATATTCACGTCTTCGCGTGGTGCGGCTGAGTGCCTAGACGCGATATTCCCGCTCGCACCGAAAAGTCCTCATTCGCGTTGGCCGACTGCCAATGGCGAACGATTGCACTCGTGCCAAGTTGGCTTCTACCAACGCCTACTACAGATCAGGTAGGTAGCGTACAAGGCAGTCTCCTCAGCTGAAGAGCCTTACCAATCTGCCAAGCATACACGTAGCATTGTATGTTGACGTCAGCCAGGCGAGATAATCAGAATGTGCGCCGTGGCTTTCCCCATTACCATCCCAGCTGTTGGAGGACATCTGGCATTTCGCGTTTGAGTCCAGGATCCGAGGCCAAAGTCGCGTAAGGTACGCGTGATGGATTTCATGAACGTCTTTGGTGCGGAATAGCTGTAAGTTCCATCAGAGGCGATGTTCTGAGCGGTTCAACGAAGCAAGTATTGAGTAAAAAAAGGAGGTATGTCTCATCAGCAAAGAAAACAACAACAGTGCGGAATGAAAATCGGAATAGACGCGACGTCCTCCACACCGGGCATCCTTTGTGTGTCTCCACTCGGGATGGCGGAGTAGCCGGAATAACGCTCGGCATTCCACTTCATCTGGCTTCTCGGCCACCGCGTGTCCTGTTCTCGCTTTCTTGCATTTGTTGGGTATTCTTGACACATCGGACTCAACATGTCTGCTGCTGAGCATCGTCGAAACGGCAAAGTTGCATCGTGTGAGCCATGCCGCAAAGCTAAGGTAACCTTTTCCTTCGTGGGTCAAGACACGGGCGCCTCAGCTCACCTCTTATAGATCCGCTGCGATCATCAGCGACCCGTTTGTGGTCGATGTCAGCGTCGAGGGATCACTACACGATGCTTTTACCATCCTGCACCCCTTACGAAGGCAAAACTGCCATACTCTGATGGACCGGCCCCTGCTTCAACGCCACTGTCCATACCCAGGAGACCACCTACTCTGATCGGTAGAAGCCAAGGAAGCCAGGGCTTCGAACCGGCATCAGCTAGCGAAAACGTAGACTCTCCATCAGTGATACCCTGGCCTCCAGCCACGCCTGAATACCATGCCAGAGTGCTGCAAGTCCCAGAAGACATGGTTGGCGTCGAGACTGTTCATGAGGACCATCTCACAGTCGTGAAACAGATCCTCGCCGACTTCCGCCACTTCGAACTCATTCAAAAGCTACTGAAGGAATACGGGATCCAAGCCCAAGCTGCTCTGGTGCCCAAGCCTTTCATCACCCGCTTTTCTGCGTCTTTGTATGATGTCGTATCGCCATACTTCAACAGTGACCAGGCGACGAACGACTATAATCTCTCCCGTCTCGCCGAGAAGCTGATAGAAAACACGTCGGATCCGATTCAAATCACCTCGGAAACTGACTTTGACAGCTTTGTGGCCATGTTCAGTGGGGAGAACTACCGACTGGAGACAATAGGTCTCTTGCAGTGTATCGCGGGCAGAGCATTGAGTCTGGGTTTTGCCCGGGACGACGATAAACACCAAGATGTCATCCTGGCGCTTTACAGAAACACTGCGGCCTGTCTTCGATTATGCCGACGGCTCGCTACTGATAACAACGATGTCATGACGTGGATGGCATTCGATTATCTTCGTTTAACCACGCATATCGAAGGCGACACCTCGCCCCCTGTGTATCGCCGAGTTGGAGATCTCGCGACTGTGAGTCCATTACTTGCATTTGTCCAACTGTGGCTGTAGCTGATTCGTTCAGTATATATACGAGTTCGGCATTCAACGAGAGTCGTCGATCACTCGAAACTCGCCATTCTTCCTCGCAGAGTGCAGGAGAAAGCTTTTCGCTGCCGCATATCAATTCGATAAATTTGTCTCTGCGCTCGTCGATCGACCTCCTCGCATCCTTTTGCGCTTCTCTGTGGTCAAACTTCCACTGGATATCACCGACGACGAACTTTTGGCCAGTGCTACCGAAGAGCAAGCAAAGATGCATCTTACACCAGATGGATGGAGCCCAAAAGCCAGGTATATCCCGGCGACTTGGCATCGATTGAGATACATGATAGGTGCCTTTCGAGAAGAGATTCTTGAGTACAATTACCGCAGGCCTAGTCCGGAGACAGAGGCTCTGTTGAGGTGAGTAGAACCAGGCCGTTCGTTAAGCCGTACTAATCGCCTGGCAGGGACTTGTCACACCGAGCCAAGCGGGAGAACGGGTCTTTACCCACCCACCTCCGCTATAGCGTCGAGTGCTGGGAATCAGATCTGCTTCCGAACGTGTGTCTGATGCTCACTGTGGTTTACCTCAGCTACCTGCAGATCGATTTCGAGATCCATCGTTTGCTGGAGAAGTGTGATGCGAGGTACTGGGAATCGTCGATGACTGTAGCACTCGAGGTGCTCAACTGTCTTCTGCATCTTGGAACACGTCTCAACCGTGCCATCTTGTTGCGATACGATTTTCCCTACATGGTGGGAGCCATTTTAACCTATTCAATGGCCGTCAGCTAAATTAGTACAGGTACTGGGATACGGCTTGCCGTGTGTCGCCTTCCTCACGACCACTCTCCAAAACGTGTCCAAGAGCGGCAGCACCCAACATCTGCCTCCGAACATCAAACGTGCGACACTGGTACGGACATTGTCAGTATATGTGTCTCACCTAGACAGCATCTGCAGACCAGGGGATGGAGACTACAATATCTGCGTGCAAGCATCCAAACACATCTCCCGAGTCCTCGACGAAGTCCTAGATCCATCTCCCTCCACCAAAGAGGCAACCGCATCCGCAGTAGCAGCACCCCAAACGCCAGTCTCTGCAACAGCTGCAGGCGAAAGCCAACAAGCCGCTGCGGCATTTCCGTCGTCCTCTCAGCAGACGGCTTTAGGCACCGACGATTTCGATCTCTTCAACGCAGACGGACTGGAAGGCTTTGACTTTTCCTCGTGGGTCAAGAATATCAACTGGACAGAGACAGGCTGCGAGTGGAGCACATTTTGAAACTTTTCACGCCAATCAGATGGTTGGAAGCCACCTGCGGAATGAACTTCGGAGTTGGTCGCCCTCGGACTCGGAGTGCCTAAGCTTACTATGGCAAACGCTTTGATGTTGCGCATGTGAAAGATTTGCTAAGAGGAATTCCCATCGAGCGCCTGTCGTCGGCATAGTGAGATGTTTGAAGAACTTGATGGGGATCCACTTGAGAGTGTAGAAAGGATATAAGGACCTGGAACGCTGCCAGGAAGTGAAGGCCATCAACAACAGCAACAGCAACCAACAGTCAAACATTCAGGTCCTCAAACCCCTTCGACAACCCGGTCGCTACCACATCAACGAACACCTCCAAAACAACAAGAATGTCTTCAAGACTCTTCGCCTTCCCTGGTGCCGGCTCGACCAACATGGGCTACCACAACGACCTCCTCGCCGCAAAAGCCGCAGCATACCCGACAACAATTCGATGCGACTCGGACGCTTCTCCCATCTCCTCGAGCAACACATCCACATACTCGTCACGGACCTCTCGCTCGGCGTTGAAGCTCGTCAAGGCTGTGGCGAGCCGGACTGGGGAGCTATTCGACAAAGTCGCTGCGCAGGATAAGGTCGGGCAGGGAGTGGCTCGTGTGAGGATTCAGTCCTTGGCGGAGAGTATGGCTGTTAGATGATTGATGTTTGCAGCTATGTTGAGATGGATGGTCTGGGATGGTGGCTGATGTTTTGCGATAGCCGGAAGTGCCATATCGAAGCGACGACGATACCCCGAGAGGAACGGTCAATGAGTACATTAGTTGGATGAATGACAAGTTCATGGTGGGACAGATAGAGCAGAGCGCAATATCGACAGATAGATCTAGAGCCCGAGAGGCGTAATCAGTAATGATATTGGTCTCGATGCCAGCCTCCATGTTGCCAGCCTCATTCTGTTCACTGCCCAGGTGGACCATGACGATTTGAACACCCTGAATGAGATGCTGGCCAACAACTGAACACCCAAGGTATCTCGGTCCAGGAAACTTTGTCTTCTTCATAGAGGCTTGTATCAGCCATTATCAGCATGGAAGTCATAGCCTACATATTACGCATCGTGGTCTCGGCCAAGAAGCTGGCCCAGATCGGCGTTCGCGTTCGCTTGCGCGTAAATCGCCGTTTCTGTAGGGCGGTGCGGTGTCTCTGTAACACGTGAGTCATCAACGTCGCGTACTTTTATACGGACGACATCCCTTTCTCCATTTCCATTCCGTTGGCGATTTCTGTATTGCCATTCTCGTTGGTCACGTCTGGACGGTGGTGAACGAAAGGACGAGGAACACGAACACCAAGACACGCGCTTCGGCTGTCGGCTTTGCACCTTCCGGTCAGCAACGCGGAGGACCAGGAACGTCAACACTGACAAGACTACGCGATCCAGCGCGTACAGAAGAGCTCGGTGACTTGGATGTCGAAGTGGATACTGCATTGATTGACGAGTTGAGGATGGCCAACGCGTCGAGGACAACATGTGTCGCGACTTCGCTTCACGGAAACGGCCTACCACGGACGTGCATTTGAAGGATTCTTTTCGAGGTCTGATAAACACTCACTGTGCGGCGCAAACGAACATATTCAGCCTTCGCCACCCATGTTGTGTGTCTGTCTTGGGTTGCAGCCGGCACGCCACCTGATGGGTACACCAGTGTGGTAGCGCCAAATTCGCCCCAGACTTCGCTGGAGCACCACCCCGGAGTCTTGGGCACGAAGGGCTGAGAACTGCTGGAGACGATACTCACGCGACTCGAACACAATCTCGCATGGCTATCGCATGGACTCTTACAACAAGGCGATGTCCGCAATGCATAAGACCAACAATCGTCAGCTCGGCGTACCCGACTCGAAGGTCTACCAAGAGCGTTATCTAAGCCAAGAGGCGACTAATGCTTGACTGGAAGGAGGTCCGTCCTACAAACTACCGCCGCTGTGCGCGATCGCATGATGTAGCCAACGAGCGGGCACTCCCAACCACATAGCCAAGCCTGTAAGCGGGCGCGCGACGTTGCAATGGTAATACCTCCGTTGCTTGGTCGTCGGGAGGAGACTGTTCGTGGAAGCTCCAGAACGTTATGATCGTTCTTGCCAAGCTAAGTACTGATAAGGTAGGTGCGAGTTGCTAAATTCCTCGTGTGCGGTTGTGATATTTCAGACAACCTTTCCTGCGTTTTGCGTTTCGTACACTTCATCAGCGACGGTCTCTTTCCTTTGGCTGCCAATCATGGAGCACGACCATCATCATGACCCGGCTCTTGACAAGTCGCATCAACACACTCATGCACATCTCCATCACAGCCCCCGCGCTTCGCATGATGGCCGTGACGTTCCTGTTTATACCACTGGCACCACCGCTGAACCCAGCATAATTCCGGATCCCAGCCCGCAGGACCACGACCACATTCATGCGCACGCAAGAACGCACGAGAAGAAGGACGACTATACCGTCATGGATGTCGAAAAGGGCGACGCATCGGCAATTACGCCCACGACCAGTATGGAACACAGCCAGGAGTCCAGCAGCAAAGCGAAAAGCTTCTACCGTCGATATCGCATCTACTTCCATCTGGCATTCTGGCTGATTGCCACGGGATGGTGGACGGCGGGTCTCGGTCTGCACTACGACGACAAGAACTGGGTTGTTCCCTTTCTGCTCTGGCTCGCTTTCACTATCAGAATGGTCACGTTGCACGTCTCTGCCTCCCACGTCATGAGGCCGATTCGCTGGACCTGGAAGCAGACAGGCGTCCGTGTCAACAACGCCATTCCTGAGAAGTACCGTCTCCCAGCTGGAGCCGCAGTCACTATCGCCGTCATCCTCGTCGGCACGTTCGCTAGCGATGAGAGCGAAGATAACACTCGGGAGAATCGGGCCATCAGCTTGTTCGGTATACTGGTCCTCCTCTTCGGTCTGTGGGCCACGTCTCGGAATCGAAAGGCGATCAACTGGCACACTGTAATCTCTGGCATGCTGATCCAATATGTCGTGGCACTTTTCGTCCTCCGCACATCGGTCGGGTACGACATATTCAACTTCATCTCGACTCTGGCCCGCTCACTGCTTGGATTCGCCAAGGACGGTGTTGCATTCCTGACCAGTGATGATACTGCTGCCACTCCGTACTTCTTCTTCACGGTTCTCCCGGCCATTATCTTCTTCGTGTCGATCGTCCAGCTTCTATACTACTGGGGCTTCATCCAATGGTTCGTCGGCAAGTTCGCCGTCTTCTTCTTCTGGGCCATGAGGATCTCTGGAGCGGAAGCTGTCGTTGCCGCAGCCACGCCCTTTATCGGGCAGGGAGAAAGCGCCATGCTGATCAAGCCGTTCGTCGCCCACTTGACCATGGCTGAGCTCCACCAAGTCATGTGCTGTGGGTTCGCCACGATCGCGGGCTCCGTGCTCATCGCGTACATCAACATGGGCATCAACCCACAGGCCCTCATCTCCAGCTGCGTCATGTCCATTCCCGCCTCTCTAGCCGTCAGCAAGATGCGCTACCCGGAAGAAGAGGAGTCCTTGACGGCCGGCAAGGTCGTTGTCCCTGACGATGACGAGCACAAAGCTGCCAATATGCTTCACGCATTCGCCAACGGAGCATGGCTGGGTCTCAAGATCGCCGGAATGATTGTCTGCACCCTGCTTTGCATCATCGCCCTAGTCGCACTGATCAACGGCTTGCTAACCTGGTTCGGCCGCTACCTCAACCTGGACGGCGACTACGATCTCACGCTCGAGCTCATTCTCGGCTACGTCTTCTACCCCGTCGCTTTCTTGCTCGGCGTACCTCGCGGACCAGACCTTCTAAAAGTGGGCCGCTTAATCGGAATCAAGGTCATCACCGTAAGCCCCCTAATCCCCATCCGAATTCTATCCACATACTAATCGAAATCACAGAACGAATTCGTCGCCTACAACGCCCTGACCACCGACCCCCTCTATACCAACATGTCCCCTCGTGCCGTGATCATCGCTACATACAGCCTCTGCGGGTTCGGCAACATCGGCTCTCTCGGCACGCAGATTGGTGTGCTTTCCCAGATTGCCCCTGGAAGATCTGGAGATGTGAGCAGGCTGGCCCTCAGTGCTTTGATCACGGGCGTGTTGAGTACGCTGTCCAGTGCAAGTATTGCAGGTCTGGTCATTCAGAACCAGGCGAATTTTGTGTAGATGGTAGTTTTAATGGCGATGTGAGAACCTCAAGAAAAGGTTACTTCCATACAAAGGCCATTTCCCAGCTCCAAGTTGACCAAGTCTCTGTTACGATGCAATACTCTCATCGGCTAGTAAGCTCGCTTCGTATGTGCTGCCTGCGTTTGCTGCAAAGATGTATAATCAGCTTCTCGAGTCTCGGATTGGAGCGTTCCAAAACAGAACACTCACACAAGGAACAGTCGGACCCGCTCGGTTCGCATAGCAAACGTAGTTCTCTACGCCACATTCACATGTCGCTTGGCTTCCGTCCGGACATAGAGCAAAGCATTGGTCGCTTGTTTGCTGAGAGGCGATGTTAGTCAGTAGTATCACAAGCAGGACACATAAGGGGAAGAAGAAGTGTCTGCGTACGCGGTTGGCGAGGGGCAGGCCGAATTGTGCTGCTGAAAGGCCGACGAGGGAGAAGAGGAGGGTTGCTAGAACGAAGGGCTTCATGTTGAGTATCGGCGTTCAGATGTGGTGCGACGTGTACTGATCGTGTGCCAGGTATGTCTGGGCGTTCATACGTTCGAAGCGTGGGCAGGAGTTGAGCAGGATAATGTTCAAGTGAAAAACATGCGTCTGAAGAATACTTGAAGCATCCAATGTACAACGAACAAGCAAGCTGCTCGTTCTAGGGTATGGAACAGGAAAGAGCATGCCGTTATGAAGCCGATCATATACCGAGACAGCGAACACGTCTGCGGAGCATGGCCGAGGGAGCGTTCGTGAGCGGTTTCAGTACCTGTGAGGTGGAACAAGTCGATGGAGAGGGATTCATGATAGATCTTCGTGATCGCACGTGGATATACATATGAGTAGAGCTCGTGTTCGTTTGGCACATGTATTGGCGTGACTCGTATCGCCGTGTCTCATCGTGTTCCAGCGTCCGCAGTTTGCTGCCGTAATGTCAGCAACGATCCCAATTCTCATGGCGTTCTTGTGTACTCACGCATGGAATCGAAGGGCCAGCGCGGTTGTTATAGCAGACGACGTTTGTTCCACACTCGCATGCCATTCGGTTCTGTGCATACGATGGGTCGTTAGCCCTCTGTCCTCCGCTCTGTAGATGTTTGATGATTGTGCAGAGCTTACATTGCCAGGACAGTTTACGAAGCAAGAGCTTTGCTGACCGTGGTGTTAGTCATTGCCTCCTTGTAATAAAGGGCTGTTGACTTACTCGCTCGACGAGGGGGCCGAGCTCTACGGGTGTCCCTGGGTGGTAGGATGCGGATGCACCCAGGAGTAACATGAGAATTGCTGTGGCAGTAGAAGCGACCCGCATGTTGAATACTGAATTGGCTGATGTAGGACTTGGAGAAAGCGTTTGGACGGAAGCTGCGAGTTATGGAGGTAGAGAGAGAGATCTGGGACGTTCAAAGTCAATGTGTCAGTCTCAAGTGTCGCAGACGTTCACGACCACAGGGATCGCTCCTCCACTCAGCAGCGATACCAAGAGCCGGGTCATTCGCGCATCCTGCGATCTATACCTCCTAGGAGATGTCTCAATTCAGGGGCTGCTTGAGTGTGTTCGCCGCTGTGGAGCCGGCTTTCATCCGAATCGAACCCAGCTTGTATGCCTCGTCTGACATCGACAACGCCGGGTCGGGACTTTGTCCTCCGAGGGATATACATGGAAGATGGCACTAGTTTGCTGAAAGAGATAGAGTGAAGCGTTTGAATGAGTCGACAGGTGGTTGACGCCGTGAAAGTGACTGCGCACCTACTCGGCCAACAGAAAGCCACGTCTTTCTTCATCAATACCGACGTCCTCTTCCCCAAGAGCTACCTCCTCGTCCCCGACTATAGCTTGGCGCCGAGTGTTGCCTGTTGCCAAAGGACGAGGATCGATTTCCCCACGAGGATCTCGAAGTGGTGGGTCTGCTGTTCGAGTACGAGGACGACCGGCCCAGAGGCTTTCTCGCCTTGCTCTGGCTTGCCGTCGTGGTCTGAGATTGCGCTGGAGCGAGTCCCGCTCCAAGCCTGGCTGGCTCTCTTTGCACAATGCCATCAGCGTAATGTGATGGAGCATCAGACTCTGACTCAGCACTTACTTATCGCACACTTTCGAGAAGGCCTTGAGTAGCGCCTAAAGAGCACTCGTCAGCCTCAGGATCTACCAGCTGCATCCAGCTCGAGGGCCGCATACGTACCACGAAATCATGATCTTCCATCGAGCCAAAGATCTTGGACCCGCTCAACCCAGCCTGCGTCACCCTTGGGCTCGAAATCCCAAAGGCGATGCGGGCAAGGTATCGTGGATCATCTCTCTCTGGCACGGCCTCGAGAATCTTGAGGAAAGCGGCGGAGTTCCAATCACGCGTGGGAGGCTTGATCTTCTCCACAGCTGTATGTTTCTCGCACCACGTGCAACGACCACATTCGTCTGCTCCATCTGGCAAAGTGTCACCAAAGTGCCGCGCAAGCTCACGAGCGAAACAAGACTCTCCAGTCACAAGATCCATAACCTCCTGCATGCGTTCAAGAGCCTGCAACTCGCGGACTTCGAGGTCTTTGTACAGGGCATCGGTGATACGTCGCTGCTCTTCTGGAGATGGTGGCCAGTCTTTCTCCACTCGGTAGATATTCACAACACCGCTGAGCTGCAAATCGATTATGCTGCTCTCATGCCAATCATTCAGCTTGCGCACAATATTGTGTCGAGACAGCCCGCTGCTACGAGCGGCAGCGTCGACATCGATCGAGTAGTTGACCTTTGCTTTGATCGCATGCGTCTGTACGGCGTTACCTGCCAAGGACTTGTCCCAGTCGAATGGCCGCAGACGCTTGAATGTGTATTTCGTATACTTTGGAGTAGTCGCACGGAGAATGCCAAAGCGTAGCTCCAACTGAGCGAAGACGTTGCCGAGGGTGTTGGTCTAAAAGTAAGTCAGAGCGTGCAAACATTGGCTATGTCCAGCACTCACCTTAATGTCGTATTGTTTAGACTGCTGATAGAAGTTGGCCTGGATGTGCAACTCGGGCGCCGGGGACGGCTGTGAATTGAAGACTTCCTTCAACAGATTCTCGATTGAGGCTTTTGATGGCAGGTCGCTTCTGGCGAAACTCTCACGAATGTGGAAGTCCTCTGCACAAAGATAGAGCATGCACCTGCTCTCGAGACCATCACGACCTGCTCTTCCTATCTCTTGGCTGTATCCCTCTAGGCTTCTTGGAATATCGTAGTGTATAACGTTGCGTATGTTTGGCTTGTCGATCCCCATGCCAAACGCGATGGTTGCCACAATGATGAGGTCTTCAGAGGCCATGAACTCATCTTGGCATGCCATCTTCTCCTCTGTCTTCATGCCGGCGTGGAAGTGACGGACGTTGAACTGATGGTTGCGTAGCTGCTCTGCTAGTTCTTCAGCCTGCTTTTGAAGGGTCACATAGATGATGCTTGGTCCGGGAAACGACTTCAGAAACATCCGCAGCTTCGGGTATGACTCTTTCTTCGTTTTATAAGCTTGGGCGTGGAGGCGCAGATTCGGTCGGAACGTCGAAGTTCGAAATAGACCAGACTCGGGAATGTCAAACGCTTTACAGATATCCTTGGCGACTTGAGGCGTTGCCGTCGCAGTCAAGCAAACAACACGTTCTGCCTCGATCTCCTTGGCGAATCTGGCCACTTTCAGATAGTCTGGACGGAATGCATGTCCCCATTCAGAGATGCAATGAGCTTCGTCAACTGCAAGCAGCCGTACACCACCTTTGACGTTAGCCATGGAGGCGACGAATGTCTCGTTGTTCAAGCGTTCAGGTGCACAGTACAGCAGGTCGAGTGTTCCGTTGCGCATGGCATCGACCGTTTCGAGATGCTCCTCTTTCGTTTTCGTAGAGTCCATGACTGCAGCATTGATCCCACGCCGCTTCAGTGCATCGACCTGATCTTTCATGAGCGCAATGAGAGGTGACACCACAACAGTGATGCCGCTCTCTGCATGACCTTGCCGGATGCCCTGCTGCTCATCGACATGTCTGAAGCATAGCGCTGGCACCTGGTAGCACAATGACTTGCCACCTCCCGTTGGGAAGACGACTACTGAGCTTTCTCCGTCGAGTAGTCGACCAATTGCTGCTTCTTGCTTGAGACGGAAACCATTCATGCCGAAGCGCTCCTTCAAAATGCGATTGGCAATGGCGAGCCCAGCGGCGGACGCCGGCTCACTGCGCACGCGCTTCGGGTCGTAGACTGGTACCTCTTCATTCTTCCGCTTGCCATTGGAAGAACTGAGGGTCTCAATGTTCAATAGATCAGCTTCGTCTGATGAAGACAAGCCGAACTCATCTGTATCTTCGAATGAAGCCATCCGGAGTCCCTACGCGCCACCTTTCGGCAGCTCCGCGAGTTAAGGAATGTAGCTGATTGCCACGAAACGAGTGGCCTGGAGGCTGATGATGATATTATCGTGTTGTTGATTGGCACGAGTAGACGAGATGTTTGAGCATGATTTAGCGTAGCAGGGCAGGAAGAGGTGGAGTGTTTACGCCGTGTCGCGACTCCCTGAAGTCCTTCCCCTGTCGTCACTTTTAACGTTTGGAGCCAAATCACGGTATCACGTGCAAATTTCAAAGGCGAGCACTCGGGCTATCGAGTAGATGTTGCACAGCGTTCTCGCAGTGGACTTGACCTTGCTGGAATCAAAGTCTCCGTCGACAGCTGTACATGATCTATTTCAGTACCGAATCGGATCCCAGGTTCTGCCTCTCAAGCTCTTCTCGCCTTTCTTTTGCTTCGAGCAACCAATCTTGAACCTGTGTGTCAAGCTTCATCGCCTTCTCCTTGTTGTGTTTCGCCCTCTCGTCGATCTTCCCAACCTCATGCTTGCCGCCGGGCAAGACACCCTCTGGCAGCTTCTGACCCTTCTCGCCTAGTATCGCGCCCTTGCCAGGATTCCGGCTTTCCCCAACTTGCTTCTGTACATTGCCCGACTTGCCCACTCCAGGTTCCACGCCATCGCCAGGGTCAAGGCCCATATCCTTCAATTCCTTTATAGCCTCAGCATCGCCGTCGGCGGCCCTGACTCTGAGGGCGCGTCGCTTGAGCTTCACAAATCGCTTCTCTTTATATGCTGCAAGGCGCTCATCAGGCGAGGGAATCGGGGGTCGCTGTTCGATTGGCGTGCCGAACGGTGAGACAATGCGAGCCACTACGTGGTCGACCTGCTTGCTCACGTGCAGACGGTGCAATTGTACTACATCACCGGTGACGAGTGACGAATTGGGGTCGTGTACGAGATGGTTCTTGTAAGTTTGGAAATACTGTACTGGCCATCAGCTTGGGGTCCTAGGAGTCGTCAAGGCTAGTTCCCTTACCTTCTTGATCTTCTTGTTGAATCGTTGCTCGGAAAGGCGGACTGTCACCGTCTTGGCCATTCTCCCGGAGCGCACCACAACACCCACGATTGGTTTGTGTGGCGATGCATTCTCGCGCTGTGCTTTCTCCTTCTCATGCAAGTGATCCGCCGTGCTGTGCGTGAGGTATTGTGTTGGTATCCTGGATTGTCGCAGATGCTTCTTGAGAATCATGTCCGTCTTCGTCAGGCGATATTGATTGCCCTCAGGATCTAGTCGTTTGGACGCCGGTAGACTTGGATCGTACCATGCTGGTAATGGTGTCGGAGGATTGACCAGTGGTCGAAGTTCGCTGCTGTCAGCTTGTGTCGCCAGACATCTTCGACAGATCCATTGGGAGCCCAATTGTCCACCAGAGGTCAATGTCCGTATAGGGAGAGTCAATGCGCGTCCGCTCATGGCGCTGAGCAATGGCGATGTATAATGATGTTGGATGTCGCGTGCGTGTAGGGAGTGAAGATGGAGGTCGGATTTCGAATCCCCATTCGGCCTGGGTTGATGCCTAAGGCACTACGAAAACATTGATGAATCTTGGGAGTTGGCAAGCCACGAAACAGCACTCCATCTTCCTCAACAACACATTCACTTAGGTACCTAGGTACGCTCCTTTTCTGCCATCGCCTGATCGGGAAAGCATGTCACGAGTCAAACATAGATATGATCTCTGTGTCTCGTTGTCATCTCTCATTCCAGCTACGGACCGCTATCATACGGAGACTCGCGCATCAAGCCTGACGCGTCAGTGAGACAAGAAACTTGAACCGAACATTATCATCATTAACGCCCGGTATGCTAACATATAATACATCGCTTTCTATCCGCACTGAACGCTAAGACACCACTGCGCTGGAAACGCTTCTCCCAAAGGCTCTGCCGGTACCCTCCGACCATTTGACGAGAATGTCCTGCTGCTTCAGTTGCGGCTGGCAATTGCATTGCGAATCATTCGGCTAGGTCGGTAATCGCCAATGCTTCGCTGCGGCTGCTGTCGAGGAACCCGCTGCTGGCTTGTATATCCGGCCTCTGGGTGTCCGCTGCTGGTCATCTTCTGTTCCTCGATGTCTCTGAAATTGTCGCCTTTGTTGACAGGCTGGGCTTTGGGAACGACCAATCCACCCCAGCTGTAGATCACCATGGCGATAGCCTCCATGGCAAACTGCATGGTAGCCTGGACAACGACGTTTGGGGTGAGATAGTAGAAGACCGAGCCTGCAGAGCTCCAGCTCGTAGCCACCGTGTACACGATCCTCACGCAGAGCACCGGCAGGACACCCACTCCTACGAAGATCAGGACCTTCTCACTCGATGGAATTGCCTTGCCCCGGAAAGCCGTGAAGATGGTGAGGAGTGCAAGCGCGACGTAGATCCCGAGGAAGACGAGACTGCCAGCTTCCAAACAATCCTTGCCCGTGTTACGGCTGGAGACGTCTGTGTCCTGAACCTTCGTGCCGCCTACGATAGAGAGAACCAGGGCAGCGAGGCCAATGAGATGGATGATTCGGAAGATCGTTTGTGGTAACCCGGCAGCCCCCATGCGGGGGTGGAGTCGTTCGAGGATGCCGAGAAGGACGAGAAGGAGCGGCATGGTTCCTGCAGGAAGAAAGAATGCATGTCAGTCAATGTTCCTTTACTGACTCCAATTACAGCGAACAGGAGGCTGTGGCACAGGTGGTATTGCTGCAAGCCGCGTGTCTAATGATCAATAGACTCCGCAGGATCACTTGGCACTGCAGACTCGCTAGCTTACGAACAGCTAAGGAGGATGCCATAGGGCGGGTCGTACAAGTGTCGAACTTGCAGCGAGCGCCACGCAATCCGTGGAATATCCAACATCTCCACGGCGAAGGCATGAAGGGTATCTGTTCTGGGACTTACCGATGGCGCTTGTGATGAAGGCAGTCTCGTACAGGCTCTCCGACTGGTCGTTCTGGGTTTCGATGTAAAGCGTACACGATGACCCGATGAGGCGTAGGATACTGAGGGTTACGAGGTAGATCCAACTGGAGCCGCCGGTGAAGCCTTGCTTGAAGTTGATCACCAATCCGACGACGAACGCTGGCGCAAAGAATGCGATCTCGGCGATTGCGAGGTCGCCGTGGGAGGTGAGAGCACCCATCTTGTTCGTATCGTTTTTGAGAGGTGCCTCTGGCCGATCTTGACGGAATCGGGTCTGCTGCAATTCTGGCAATCTGGTCTCTGGATCACTGGCTGAGCTTTCCGTGCAACTTGAATTTCGCGATTTGGGTCCTTTGCTGTGGTGCAATGTCTTCGATTGTTGTTATGAGCAGAACAACCGGCTCTGGAAATTCTGCTCTACATATACGGTGACACCTCAACGATGAAGACATTGGAATTTGGATGCCTGACAAGCCACACGACGTCAATGCTATGATCCAGGCCATATCTGTGAGGGTGTTGCGCTCGAGGAGGCAGCGCAATAACAATAATGAAGACCAATGGCGCTGAGCAATCCGCAATAGGCAATCCCTAGCAGCCGACTTACTGGCGGGACTGTCAAGCAAAAGCCGAGCATGCTTGAACCCACCAAGGAGCGCATAAGGCGCTATGCTGACCTTGATCGTCCGGAGCGGTCACACGGCCATGCTTCCGTGGCTGTGACCTGCAATATTTATTTCCGTCAACTGCACGAAGTCGTCACAGGGAATTTTAGCTGGAAGGATCGCACTACATACCCAAAACGGTCCTGTGCTTGGCATGGTGTTGCCGATTGGCTCACCGATTCTTTTTACGAGGCTTCATATGCACCCTGAGTGGATGTGCGAATCCTTCTGGTCTCCGTCACGCTTTCACTGTTCTCGAAGGTGCAGCTTTTACCATACAGCTCCATGACAAACAGTGCTGAGTCAAGCAGGCACAAGCAACGCCTGCGGTTCTCGAGAGCGGCCCCGGGGCCGGGCCCGGTAATGACTGTCCTGAAAGGCTTTATTATTGACGATCTTTCACTAAGGTAAGTTTAGCTCCCAAGGACGAGACCAACTCCAGGCCCTACCTCCTAATTCAACTGATATCTGCCGCGTCACGAGAAAGGTTGTAGCGTGCCACGCTGCTGGTATTTCTCGTTGCTGAGAAAAAATGCGGTGCACGATTAGAACTCGGTGGTTTGTGAGCCAGCGAGTGTGATGCCACTCTCAGCCGCACGTTCGGTGTTCGTGTTCTTCAGAACATCGTGCGGCATCTTCCCAGTTGTCGCCCAGCTGATGAAAAGTGCAAGCTGGACGCCTGGAGGAAGTTCGTCAGTCCTCGCATTCAATTTCATCACAGCCTTGTGCAAAGTCATAACAATCGTCAGCAACATCTCCCGTTTAGCCTCCGCTCCGCGCAATCCTTCACGGCTCTAGACTGCGTGCTGTCGCAGTTCACAGGGGAAGATAGTGGAAGATCCTTCGGCCCAATGGTACCAGAGAACAATACAGCAAGGCTTCAGTGGGAAAGGGTATTGATATATAAGTTGCAGGTATATCTGGGTCGCCCTTCTCGAGGTTGTCGCACTTGCAAGTCTCGTCGTATTAAGGTAAGTGCAGGTGGACTTTCCAGATGCGGCAGGACTTGCGACTTGATTCAACGGCGCATTGCTGATAGCGGAATGTAGTGCGATGAGACCGGCCCTGCCTGCCAGAATTGCGTGAAGACGAACCGCGAATGCCCAGGCCTGCCGCAAGAAGTCGATCTCATCTTCCGCACAGAGAACCCTGCATCGAGGCGGAAGTCGAAGAAGTCGGAACGCAAAGATAGCGATGATGTAGACGTGTCGGAGCTCCAGAGGTATGTTTGTCGCGGAGTTGTACAGATTGTGCCCAGGTTGCGTTTCTGACATCTGCCCTAGTCTCGTCAGTGTCTTCGACCATGTAACGCAAAGCGAACAGGTCCAGTCAAAGAAGACCAGCAAGTCGACGAGAAAAGGCAGTCCACCAAAGCTTGGCCCAACATGTGGATATAATGTCACAAGACGTGCCTCAAAACTCGATCTTCACAGTCAGACTACGTTCAGCCCAGATATCGAGGAGCAAGCGACAACCTTCTTCTTCAACAACTTCGTATTAACACCTCAGAGTCAAGAGACGACCCGTGGCTTCCTCGAAATCCTTGGACCTATGTTAGAGGATGCTCAAGCTGGATCAGCGCTTCACCTCGCCACGCAAGCCGTCGCCATATCGACCTTGGCAAACTGGCCAGGGCGGAGGCATCTTCTGTCGAGAGCGCAGAGTCTGTATACCCAAGCCTTGACCTCTATACAGCACGACATTCAATGTGTTCAGCAGGCTGTGAGTGACTCGACGCTCCTGACGGTCCTGATGTTCTCGCTGTACGAGTCTGTGACATCCTCTGAGCACTCTGTCCAAGCCTGGGCAAAGCATATTGATGGTGCCGTGACGATCGTCAAAGCCCGTGGCATGAACCAATTCGACGACGCTCGAGCGCTGCTACTGTTTCGTGCTGTGCGAACACAGATGTTGACCAGCTCCATTCAACAGAGAAAAGCAGTACCAGATTTTCCTGGACCGCGAGGGTGGATGAGCGATACCGAAGGTGAGGACTCGGCTGCTTCGACTTTGCTCGAGTTCTCTGTTCTGCTACCGAACATCCTCGCGAAGGGAAAGACGCTCTTTGCGTTAGAACAGGACGGCGAGACCATCTCAGAAGTAACGGCTCTACTTCACCAAGCACACGAGATCCAGCAAGCCTTGCTCCAGTGGGAATCTCAGATGCCGCTACAGTGGCGCCACAGCTCAGTAGCTAACATCTCGAACAAAGCCAATATGGACAAAGTCGAGGAAATGGACACGTGGCCGGGCGTCTTGCACATCTACCCGGATGCTCATGTTGCTTGCATTCGCAATAATATCAGGGTCAGCCAAGTGTTGTGCTCATCCATCGTCATTGATGCACTCAAGTGGCTGGATCCATTGCACTTTCAGATGGACGAGAGATTCGCGCTGGCAAGGGCAAGCCTTCAGTCTCTAGTGGACGAGATCTGTTATAGTGTCCCTTTCCATGTGTACGGTCCCGAAGTTGTACACAAGATTCGCCCGAACGGACAGATTCGCAACCGTACGTATATACCATCCTTCTCCCTCCGCAGGACGCTAATGGTATACTTAGCCGGGCAAGCGCTTGGTGGCTACTTTGTAATATGGCCTCTTTTTGTTGCCTCGAACCTGCAAGATATTCCGGACTTGCAACGACGTTGGCTCTCGGGCAGGCTACACGCCATTGCTCGACAGTATGGACACGATCAGGGGAACGCCGTCGGCTCCATCAATAAGGGGCGCTCTGGTGCAAGCTGTAATGACAGACTCCGGTATGGTGGACCTGAGCCGAAGCAGGCGGACGATGTGCTTCCCAAGGGACGGAGACTCGAGCAGAGTTTGAGCAGCATGTCATCGGAATACCATGGTAGGCAAGGCTCTTCTAGTAGGTCCCGCCGTTCTCACTCCTTATCCATCTCTTCCAATGTCCGCTGATGGTGTAGCAGAGTATTCTTGCGTGCAGGAGGCCACCGAACAGCAGGCTTCGCCGAGTATTCTAGATGACGTCGCGTTTCTCGAGGAGCTCGGCCTCACCGATGGATCGTCGTCGTTGTCTGGTAGTCCGTTCGAGCTGATGGATTTGACGGGTGTCGTTTAAGAACTTGGAGTCGCCGCCGATGAAGGTCGTGATGCGCGAACTTGGCGTGAGCGTTGCGGATAATACTACCGCCCTGTTAGTGTGGTCTAAGTAGTGGTTGCCACGCAACTCTGCTGATAGCGACACCACGTCGAGCGATCCACAAGAACAAATGCAATCCGGCTGTCTACATGGCCGTACTCGCGCTCTTATCGGCAGTTCCGCCTGTGTCTTCGTCCAATTCGGCGCTTTAAACTACGCCGAAAGAGCTTCGAAACCCTGACTACCTCCAGAATCGACAGATCTATCGAGTAGCGGGAGCAGGAACCCCGTCCTCTGGATACTTGACAATCAGTACCGCCATACCTACTTTTCAACATTGTGGCAGGAAGAGACGGACATAACGAGGATGACTGCTTGTTGCTTGCTACTGGCAGTTTTGTAAGAGCTAGGCAAGATCGAGGTTTCACAAGTGCTTCGGTATTTGCATCCTGAACGCTAGATGCGCTGAACGCTGAGTACGATCGCCCGTGCCGCGAAGGCATTACAGCGGGTGCAGGCAGACACTGGACAAAGGAAAATCGAACATGGCCCTCAATCAAAGCGTTACGACATCTAATGAAAGGGAAGTTGCTAAAAGCGGCGTCGCATTGCGTGGTCGGACAAAGGGCCTCGTACTGGACGGCTATCGACTCTAGCCAGAGTTCCTCGACTCCTGTAACGTGTTCGAGGTTGCAACCTCGATATAGTTACAGTTCCTGGAGATTTTCCCTTCTACTCGACGCGTTCCTTTATCTGCAATTGCCACAGCTCCTCCTTCTCTCCTTTTTGGTCTACTAGAAAGACCCCATGTCCACGGTTCGCCAGTTCTCGGGTTCATACCACAACGAAAGCGCCGAACTCTTCAACCCAAAAGCAAATTCACACGTCGACTTCAACGTCTCGAAGTCTGCAGCTTCTTGCGCGTCCCCATCATGCTCATGATCACCCCTTAGTGTGAACTTCTTGATGAGCTTCGCATTGTCCTTGCCGATAAGTCGCAGCCACTCTCCTGCCTGACCATATTCGAGAATTCTGTCGAGTGGCTCCGATTGGAAGTTGTGCTTCAAGTAGAAGGATTGCGTGCTCCAGAACATTGGTAGTGCTTCGGCTCTGACTTGCTTGCACAACGTGAGGAGTTTCAGCGAGCCCTGTGGGAGTGGGACTCGTGGTGCTCGCGATCCTTTGCCATAGCCTTCATGGATCCATTGTCCTGGATAGGAATGATAGGCGGAGGACACTATGCAATACTCTGGATGTGCTATGCCGTCGCGAGGAGTGGTGATGACGAGTTCGTAGACTCGATTCCTGAGCTCAGCGGACAAGGAGAAGAAAGAAGATCTGCTGCGGACCCTGTCCATTTCAGTCTCCCTACATAGTCAGGTCAATATCTATGTTCAAGAACGCGTGGTCATGTTATCAGAAGTGATAGTACGTACTCCTTGATGAGCTCCTGCTCAATGGTGGTGGCGGTGGTGTCGAGGAGTGCCTTGAGGCGTTCCTCTGGTAGCCAGGGGTATGCCTTCCGCAGGTGGTCAGACAGCAAGACGCGTGCGCCGTCGGCAGCTTTCGCGGCGTTGACTGCAACGTCCATCTTTGCTGTCGTTGATGGTGTTGCTGCTCGTCGTCGAAGGACGAGCGGGAATTCCAAGACGCGACTTCGCCAAGACTTTCAGCACATGAAGGGCACGCTAGCGGCATGGGACGCGTCCGCCAAACACAAAATCGGGCAACGATCCTGAGAGTAGTCGCTCCCAGGCTCATTGATAGCGTTAGCCCCTGGCTCAGTGCTCCCATCACTGTCTAGCTCATTGACCCCATCACCGTCTGGCTCATTGATACCATCACTCTCTGGCTCAGTGCTCCCGTCAGTGTCTGGCTCATTGAAACCATCAGGCTCCTCACTCCCTGGCTCATTGAGACCGTCACTCCCTAGCTCATCGATGCCATCACTCCCTGGCTCATTGAGACCGTCACTCCCTAGCTCATCGATTCCATCACTCCCTAGCTCATTGAAACCATCAAGTCCTTCACTCCCTGGTCCAGTGCTGCTATCAAATCCTTCACTCCCTGGCTCAGTGCTTCTGTCACTCACTATGTCATAGGAACGATCAGGTTCATCACTCCCTGGCTCATTGATACCGTCAGATCCTTCACTCCCCGGCTCAGTGCTCGCATTACCTACTAGCTCATTGATCCTGTCGTTCCTCAACTCATTGATTCAATCACTAGCCAGCGCATGGGCCCCATCACTGCTTCGCTCAGTGCTACAGTCACCTTCTAGCTCGTTGGTCCCGTCACTCCCTGGCTCATTCGTATTGTCACTTCTTACCTCGTTGATACCGTCACTCGTTGGCTCAATATTGCCGAGCTAAGGTGCATAATGCCTCCGCAAGTCGCCAAATATCTATGCGTCTGCTGCTGTGACTGCGTGCTCGGGTGTCTGAGGGCAAAAAGAGGTCTAAAGCATGATAGCAGGTGTTCAGCTTGAGCCAGAGACCAAGGACATCAGTGACGATGAGTACCTACCAACCAGTGAGTTCAAATTGTTTCTGGGCAGTCTAGGCGTATCGGCCCTAGCTGTCAAAGTGTCCCGACTCACACCTCCATGGCTACCCAGCCTGACGGGCGAGAGTTTATTTCGAAACGCGAATATTGGCCGAGCGTGGTCCCTCTAGAGAAGATCGGCTCCCGGGGTCTCGTCGTTTGAACAAAGGATAGTAATCGAAGGGAAAGTCTTTGTCCATTGTCGGGTCGTCCTGAGGTACTTCGCCCGGCAACAACCATCGTAAGCTTCCCACTGCACTATGTACCCAGGTCTTGAAAGATATCCTCCAGACGGGACCTCCCTCCTTGTCTATTTCCACGTTCTTCGGAGCATCAGTGCCTGCAAAATCGCATCCACGGCTGGTCCTCTTCCTCATCCAGCCACTCCTCGTATTTCTCCAAGTCCTCGTACTCCTCCTGCTCCTGCTCAAACTCACGTCTTGCCAAGTCGGGTCCAATCAACGGTCCTTTCGGCTGGTCCTCTACCTCCTGGTCGATTTCTCCCAGGCTCTGCGTTATGATCCCACTTGTCTCTTTCTCCATTGCCCGTGTCTTCTCCTTTTGTTCGTTTTTCAGGTTTTGCTCGATCGCCCGCTCGCGTTTGACTCCGTTCACAGCTCTGCTCATGACCTCACGGCAAGCTTCCAGAATTCTCTCGTTATAGAGATCGATGAATGAAGCTTGCATGACCCGGTTGACTTCTTCTAGTGCGTCAGCTTGGAAGACAACGCGTCTGCTCGCTGTTGTATCGGTCCCTGCCGCATTCATGCTGGTAGCCCGATTCAGCTCTTTCTTGTATGGTTTGAAGACCTTTGTTCTTGCCTCCATAACATCGAAGTCCAGAGTCGAGTGCTCTATGGGATCCATTCTCAATTGCTGAAGATGCGGTTCGATCGTACGAAAGTAGCTGCCGAATTCGAGTTTGACGTTTCTCGGTACCTTGGCGAGGGGATAGAAGACTTTCTCGAGTGTCGCTTGATTGGTTTTGAAGAAGACACGGTGACGGGGCGAGTCGTGGATCTCGATCTTCATCGTTCGCTTGTTCTTCCAGTGCGCTTTCCGCATGTGGCAGGCGAGCGAGTATAGGACCTTGTTGATGATGCCGAAATTGGCGCTCGAGATCAGGCCGAAGCTCGTCACGCCTGAATCGAAGGACAGAGTGACTGAGATACCGCTGACAGCATTCACGCAAGGCGGCCATGTCATACCGAGCAGATCCAGAGGGTGTTCGCTGTCGATGCTGCCGTAGAAGTCGCCACCAAAGCGACAGATGCGCTGACGGGAATTTGGCTGCAGAACGATCTCAAGGTTGAGGCCGATCTGGAGTTCCGTCTGTGCGTAGAGAACGGGCTTGGCCTCTTGATAGACCTGTCGCGATGCTCGTAGAAGAGCAGTGGTAGCTGTGCGCCCTTCGGCGCGGTTGTGGACGAGGGCGAGCTCGTAGATGTTGTTGCGGAGTTCGGCGGCGAGGTCGAGAAAGCACTTCTTCTCAAGCGCTTTCTCTCCCTTCTTCAACGCGGCAGACGACATTGTCAACGAGTCTGTTGATGTCATGGTCGTGGTTGTAGTGGGAGGGATAGGACTGAAGTTGGACGTAGGAGACAGCGGAAGTTTAGAGGATCAGTCCGCTCACGTGGACAGTCTACCTCCCACGCCCAAACTACATTACCAGGGCAACAACTTCAGCCTGGATAAGTAGCATCATTCTTTAGTACGTTGTCTATGCTCAAGATAGAATGGAGCGCGGGAAGAGCAATAGACCCAGTCTTCAACACCAAGAGCAATAGAACGACGCGTTAGTACTTTACTTTGTGAGCTATTGCCTATGCAAAGACTCTAGGATAGTTGATATGCGCGTTGACGAGATAATCGAGCAAGATGCAGTGGTGAAAGAAGAATGTCAAGAGGTGAAGTCAGCAGAGACTTTGCAGATCCATGCCATTTGTGGATCCCTCGTCTCTAGACCTCGTGCTCCTCATTCCAATCTACTACTCACTATCAACAACGACAAGAGCTTAAGCCTTACAATGGCCTTCGACCCTCGACATCCTTCGCCGCTTACACAATCGCGGCTCGAAGCTCTTCCGAACACAAACATCGATACCGTCGTGGCCGCCTGCCCACAACCCCGCCCTCGAATGCCAGTCTTCTCGGCGCCCAGACGCTTCACCATCAATGGAAGGTCGCCGAAATCTCCGCATCAGTTGTGCATCGAGAGATAACGGCAGTACGACACATCCAGGCAACGTTGCACCGAGCATCGTCACTACCAAGAAAAAGCGCCGCGTTGCTCGGGATGGGATTGCCTTGCAGGAAGTGCCTGCAGGAACGAGAGGCGGTGATATAAAACAAGTTGGGAGGTCCATCAAGGTATCACTGGAAAAGACCAGTCTAGGTTACAGCAGACTGTCTACGGATTGCTAAGCCATGCTAGGTTATCCTTACCCAGTAAAGGCTGTCATCGCGACTGCAGTGCTGCTCGCATTGCCATCTGGTCTCAATGCCTGTCAGCGAGAACGCCACTTCCATAACCACAACCACGTCAAACGACAGGCCTCGCCAGTACCATCGCTGTCGTCAGATGAAGCTTTGATCATATCATCGTTCGACAATAACAGCATCTCGGACTGGAGTTACTACTACACCCACGGCAATCATCTTGCTGGACGCAACCAGAGCCAAGCACAATGGACCGCTGACCGGTGGGCTGAAGCGGGTTTCGATACCCGACTTGATAGCTATCACGTCTACCTGAACTATCCGGTCAGCAAGTCGCTGGTGTTGACTTGGCCAAACGGAACCACATACACGCCAACCCTGGAAGAAGCAGTTTTGGAAGAAGACGATGTTACTGGATGGGAGGATCGCATCCCAACCTTCCATGGTTATAGCGCATCTGGTGAAGCTACTGCGGAATATGTGTACGTTGGAAGGGGACAACAAGTCGACTTCGAACGGCTGGTGGCACTTGGTGTGGAGTTAGAAGGCAAAATCGCGGTGTCTCGATATGGTGGACCATTCAGAGGGTTGAAGGTGAAAAATGCGCAGGACTATGGAATGATTGGTGCCATATTGTTCACGGATCCTGGTGACGACGGCAACATCACTGTCGCCAAGGGCTATGCAGCATACCCCGATGGACCTGCCAGAAACCCAACAGCAGTCCAGCGAGGTAGTGTGCAGTTTCTATCGCAGTATCCAGGAGACCCAACAACGCCAGGCTATCCATCCCGTGAAGACTCACCGCGCGCAGACAAAGGTGTGGTGACGCCACAGATACCCTCCATACCTATTTCATATGAAGAAGCTGGACCAATACTTGCAGCATTGGATGGATACGGCACCTCTGGCGTCGAGGTCAATCGGACGAACTGGGTTGGTGCACTCAATGTCACTTACTCGACGGGACCTGCGCCAGGAGTAACAATCAGCATGACGAACGAAATGGAAGACGCGTACACAGACATCTGGAATGCGATTGGCATCATTAACGGAACGAACGCGGACGAGACAATCATCATCGGCAATCATCGAGACGCTTGGCTCATCGGAGGTGCAGCCGATCCGAATTCGGGAACGGCGATCATCGTCGAGCTAGGCCGAGTCTTTGGCAAGTTATTGGAGCAGGGTTGGAAGCCAAAGAGAAATATCGTGCTTTGTTCTTGGGACGCTGAAGAGTACGGTTTGGTAGGATCGACGGAGTGGGTTGAGGAGTTCATCCCCTGGATTAAGGACACCGTCGTCTCCTATCTCAACATCGATGTTGGAGCCAGCGGTCCTCACCCTGGAATTTCGTCTACACCGGAATTGCATGCTGTCGCAGTTGAAATGATGAAAAAGGTGGTGTGGCCTGCGCTTGGTGGTAACGAGACGATGTACGATGTTTTCATGGACGATAACGATGGTGAGATTGGTGTATTGGGCAGCGGAAGCGATTACACAGCCTTCGTTCACCGAGGCATTGCTTCGGTAGGTGTCCTCTCTACCATGCTTGGTTGTAAGACTAACTCGTGTGTGAAGATTGACATGGGCTCCGATCCTGGGCCCACCGACCCTATCTACCACTAGTAAGAGTTTCAGGTGGTCGACGAAACATTTCTGTGATCTAACTCTTACCACAGCCATTCGAACTATGATAGCTACCACTGGATGGCAAACTTCGGAGACCCGGGCTTCTTGGTGCACAAAGCGATGGGTATGTCAAATGAAACTCATCACCAGGGCATATCGAGACTGATCACAACATAGGCCAATACTTAACGCTCCTCGCCTATCACCTCGCAACGGACGACCTCCTTCCTCTCGAGCCAATCAACTATGCCAATGAGCTAGAATCATACTACCGCAATCTGCGCTACACGATAGGGAACGCCACCGAAGATGTCGATACCTCCGAGATTCGATCAGCAATCGACACATTCCGCAGTCAAGCCGAACAAGCCTCAACATTGGCAGCCACTGCAGTCGCAACTGGAGATGATGAGCTTTTGAAAGTGGTCAATCATAAGTACCGCGACTTCCAACGAGGCTTCGCTTCACAAGGTGGACTGCCAGATCGAGAGTTCTTTCAGCATCTCATTTTCGCCCCTGGCGTTGATACGGGCTATGCTCCGGTTACTTTCCCTGCTGTCACCGAGGCTGTGGAGGCTGGGAACCTTACGTTGGCGAGGGAGTGGGTCGTGAAGACGGCGGATGCTATCTTGGCTGCTGGTGAGATCTTGAAGACGTGACGATGACGACTTTCGGACCAAGCGCATCACAGCTGTTTCGGCTCCTAAGCTTATTGAGAGGTCCAGGGCACAGAGAGAGGAGGCATTGAGGAGACCCGCTTCTGTGGTTCGTCCCTGCTTCGCTGACATTCCAAAAGGCACCACAATCGAGGCCTCGGGCTGGCGATAGGACGTACATAGAGCTATGAGTATTAGCCCAATGCAAGACATCCACTAGGAAGCTAGTCTTCAGACACCATGAGCGATGCTTTCCGTTCTTACTTCGCAGGCTGAACCCCCTGCTTCACCAGTCCACTGCCCATCCCCTTGCCAGGCGTATGCAGCGCCAGCGTCGTCTCAGCGCTCAATCTCACCTCCTTGCCACCTCTCTCCTTCATCTGGTTCTCATAGTCCGCCACGACCTCGGCCCTTCCTGCCTCTCCAGCATGCCACTTCTTCAGCCCCCGAACCAGCTCCAACGAATCTTGAAGCGCATTATTACACCCCTGCCCTCGCTGGAAAGTCATCGGATGCGCCGCATCACCTGCCAACGTGACTCTGCCGTCGTGGTCCGACCATCGATGTTCCGGCAGTGAGGGATCCCAGTGCATCATCTTCGTATACCACACGTTCGGCTCATCGTCGTCAGTCCACCGATAAAGGCTCTTCAAGGGCTCGCAGAAGTCCTTTGCGATGGTCTTGGAATGTTGGACCAATTGCTCCTTTGACCACTCTTCTTGTCCTTCGGTGGCGTGGTAGGAGATGTAGTGGAAGAATGTCCAGCTTTCGGGTCGATCTTTGTCTGATGCGTCGTGTACGCATAGGAAGGCTGTCATTCCTGAAGGATGCAAAGCGACTTGATAGAGAGGATGGGCGTGTGGCTCTGAGCGGAGGAATTTGGCATGTTCCGCGGTGTGCTGAGTGAAGCACATGGCTGTCGCCAGGTCTCCAACTTGCGTGACTTTGGTCTGTTCTGGCCCGACCAAGAGTGATCGAACAGCGGAATGGGACCCGTCGCATCCCACAATCACCGAGCCGGTATCATGCGAGCCGTCTGCGAATGATGCAGTGACAGTAGCGCCATCGTCGGAGTAAGTCAGCTCGGTAAGATCCTTGCCGAAATGCACATAGCCTTCCAAGTCCGTCAACAGCAGTGCCCGCAGCTTGTCTCTCGCCACGCGGTAGATCTTTTCTGAGTCCAAAATCTTGATCAAGTCTCCGGTCGCTCCATTCAGCAATGGCACTTGATACCAATGTGGCAATCCAGGGTGATGAGGGTCGACTTGTGTACTTGGCAGCGAGGCGAAGAGGCCCTCTGGCAAAAGTTGCTGCAGTGCGTCGATCCCCCAATGAATGGTGAAGGACCAATTTCTTCTAGTGAAGCGGCTTTCGTTCTTTTCGTAGATTGCGAAGGGAATGCCTTCTCTTTTCAGACCCTGCGCAAGACTGAGGCCTGTGACGCCTGCGCCGATGATGATGACTTTCTTTGGGTCTGCCATGTCAAATGGATGTTGGGTGATGTGTTGCGATGGATGGGAATGAGCTGTATATGTAGTGGTACCTCAACGTGCATAATCCTGCAGGCATTGAGGGACGCTTTAGTCGTGCCAGACTATATAGTCATCCTCGCTTGTTCGGTGCCATTATGTTCCAAACGAGCGAGGCTGCTCATGGATATGTCTTGGCACTCGACTCGTCAGCCCCGGGTTCTCCGAGGACCTCGTACAGTCAGCCTCACCAAAAATGAGGTATCCCAGCGTATTCGGCAGCTTCGTCCATGATATCGAAGTGACTCACGCTTGATCTTTGATGATGCTTCTCACGCGCTTTCTTTCCTCCGCATCCAGCTTCCATTGTACACCCGTTTCCCTCTCGAGCTGCACACCAGTAAGTTTCGAGATCTCTTCCCACTCATCGTCCTCCATGTTCAGGATGAGTGTCATCTGTGCACATCGAGCAAATGCGTCTCGAAGTTCGTACTTGCCTCCCTTCACAGCTGCAGCAACGATACCTGCAATGTCACGCTCAAGTCTTATTGCACCGAGCTCGTTTACACGACCATAGTACGACCAGATTCTCTTTTCTAGCGTGCGTGCAAGATACCCGATTGTTGATGTGATCAGTCTGTCGTAGTTGGTTGGCGTCGCGATTCGCTTGATAGGAAGTGTAAATGCTTGCCATCCTCTCTCGAACCGCTGCGCGACGAGATCTTCGGCTGGAGTGTCTTGATCCTCTCTTGCGCCTTCTTCGCTCGCTATGTTGTATTCGACATCTCTGAACGTGTCGTTGAGCACAGGCCGAAGACGTGGCCGCATCACTTGCTTCAGCATTACCTCAATAGCTTCGTTGATAAGTTCAGTCGTCTTGACTTCGAAGCCTGCCTCCATGTTGTGAAGTGTCTTCTCGACCGACACAGCCTCATTGCCAAAAGGGAACGAGTCAGCAAGAGGCGAAGAATGATGGCCGTTCGTTTGCTGGGCATTCGAAGATTGGCCTAGACTTGTATTGACGATTCTCTTGACGTAGTCGGTCGCAACGTCCAGGTTGTTGATCAAGACAAGGAATGCAATGATCAGACTCTCAGGTGGTAGTGCGCCCTGAATCGCGGCTTTGGGATAACTCTCGTCCCGCATCTTCCGCTGCTCCATGCCGAAGAAGTCAGACCCCAAGACTCGACCTATGGATGGCACGACGCTTGAGATAACTGGGCGCTGGGATGTCGACAAAGTACGCTGCAATACTTGATTGACAATGTACATGACATCGTCGACGGCCGATGTGATGAAAGGCGGGTTCGACCCAAGGGCCTTGTTCGGATTTAAGGTCAAATCAGTGGGAGGCTCATCTAGTTGGAACGCCTTCTCCACCGATCTTCGGAAGAAGAAGGTGGCCATCAAGTTGAATGGCTCGATCAGTAAGTCATTGACCTTCTTTTGCAGTGTGCTGTGAACAATGAAAGCTGGCAGATGCAACTTCGAATCAGAATCGTCTGTGAGAGGTGTGGTCTTGCTGGCCAAGAAGCGTGAATAAAGGGACCATCGACCCAACATGACCGCACTTTCACTCAGTAGAGCGTCCACCTCCTTCATGTCCACGCTTTCGTCTTCGCTCACACGGCCTGAGCCTGGAGCAGGGGAGTCGCTTCGAGACGTGCCGAAAGCAGACTTTTGCGAGGGAAGAAAACTCTGTACGAGAAAGTTGAATGGATAGCTCTTGACATCAGTCAGCTTCCTATTCACTCTTCTCTCGTCCGCCCATGTGTCCAGGATAAGACCGCCTTGCAAATCAGCCTCCACTTGGATGCGTTCGATGACTTTAGTCATGCTGCCAGCTCCGTAGTGTCGTTCCACGAGTGGCTCGTGGCCGTCAACAATCTGCGCAATGTGCTCGAACAACTTGGTAAGAGCATTGGCATAGAACATGCCGTCCTTTCGTTGGGTTCCGCTCATATTGCTCCTGGCTCTCGCAGCAATTCCACTGCATACATAACGGCCATACGCATCAAGCCCCACATCACTCCTCCCGATGAGAGGGAAGAGCTTGAAGAACCTCGTCACTCGCGCGCCATCACCTTCCTTGGCAGCCTTGTCGAATTCGCGTAAGAATAACGAACAAAGACTTTCAGCTGCTGAGTCCAGTGTCTGTCGTGGTGGATCCGGCACCTCAGCGGTAGGCACTATCTCATCGGCAAAAGCACCATCGATGACAGCACCCGGGATTTTTGAGGCGCGGTGAAGATAGTTTGCTGCAGTCTCCCAGTCCTGGGGAGCTCCCATAGAACCATGCACACCCAACACACATGCTTTGAGCTCGGCGACTTGCTCTACCACATCTAGTGTGGACTTTACAGCAGCTTGCTCCTGGTCTAGTTTCTTCACCGCTGCGGAAATGCGGTGTGCGGTAGATGCGGCGGAAGACAGCATGCCATTGCTAATGGCACGAGTAGCGACGACCTGCGAGCCAAGCTGGGCGCGTGCGAGATCAAGCCGGGAGAGCTGGCGAGAGACATCTTTCTGAGTCTGCAGCAAGGTATCCAGGCGCGAAGTCACTGCAGCTTCCCTATGAGACAATTCCTGCAAAGCTCGCCGGATGTCCTGGACAGAGATGGCGTTGTATACGTCCGGGACGGGGTCGTGATGCCCATTGGGTATTATGGTGGCCATAGTGGGAGTGGTTGTGGGTGAATGGGACTCACGTGAAAGCTGGCCACATTCGCGTGAGGTTGGCGACGCTAGAAATAGAGTTGCGACGATTCCGAGGATGGCAGCCACGCGACGGGAAGACACGATAGCGCAATGCCGTTTCAGACGAGAAGGATCATCTGAAACAAAACACTGATAAACGAATCGATAGCGGTGACAAAATGATCCGATACATGCAGCAGCAGTCGCCGCAGTGGTGTGGAAGACGAACAGACTGAACCTCCAATCGCTAGACAAGACAAGCTGGCGAAGTGCTTGCGTGGAACCTAAGCCACCTTTCACGAGCTGACCCTGCGATCTGGAACGCCAGCTCCAGTCGACCCGCGCTGAGCACTTTCGCCCGCATCTTCTCCCGTGCGACGGTACCACCATAAACAAGCCAGTTTACTGATCGCCTTTCTGGTCAGCGACGTTGTTATCGAGCACATTTACCCCTCGACAGGTCCAGCCGCTGCTTCCTCCATCTTGCGACGTCATCAGAAAGAGCGACGTCGACTAAGCGCCGCTGCATAGCAACCAACCTTGAAACCTCCTGTCCTAGAGCCTAGAGCCTTGTCTGCGGATCGATAGGAAAGCACCACCACGTGCATCTCGGGTTGCGCACGCTTTGAGAGCAGCAAACTTCGGGAAAGAGCATTGGGATTGCGCATTCTTCGCAGCCGTCTAAGATCACGATACGATACGGATACACACATGTTGCGACGAGGCCATCGTCAGCGATAACAGCATCTTTCCGCCGCCCTCCCCGTCCCCCTCAGGCAGCCCAGCGCCGCCATGGACGCTGCCGGCCATGCTCTCTACCACGCCAACGACCTCTTCGCACGAGCCGGCACATCCTCCAGCGACAAGACACGGCCTGGATACTACAAGATCGTGGGAATTGTACTCGCTGTATGCTCAGGCCTCTTCATCGGCGTTTCCTTCGTTATCAAGAAGGTCGGGCTGTTGAAAGCGAACGTCAAGTACAATGAAGAAGCTGGAGAAGGATATGGATACCTCAAGAATGCATGGTGGTGGCTAGGCATGACGCTGATGATCATTGGGGAGATCTGCAACTTTGTCGCATACGCTTTCACCGATGCTATCCTGGTCACTCCTCTGGGCGCTCTAGCTGTGGTGCTGACGGCCATCCTGAGCTGGGTCTTCTTGAAGGAAAGACTGAGCTTCGTCGGCTGGGTGGCCTGCTTTCTCTGCATCGTGGGCAGTGTGATTATCACTCTCAATGCACCCGAGCAGAGCGCCGTAGCCGACATCCAGGCCATGCAGAAGTATGTCATCACCGCTGGCTTTCTGAGCTACGCTGGGATCATCATCGTGGGTTGCATCATCGTCGCCTGGTACGTCGGCCCTCGATACGGCAAGAAGAGCATGATGGTATACCTCACAATTTGTTCCTTGATTGGAGGCTTGAGTGTGGTTGCGACTCAAGGTCTTGGAGCTGCTATTATCGCGCAGATCAACGGAGAGGCACAGTTCAACAAGTGGTTCACTTATGTCCTGTTTGTCTTCGTCATTTGCACGCTGCTAACGGAAATCATCTATCTGAACGTAAGTAGCCAGCGCATCATCCCTTCGAGCTAAACACTGACATATCTACAGAAAGCACTCAACCTCTTCAACGCCGCACTCGTCACACCTACATACTACGTCTACTTCACCTCCTCCACCATCGTTGCATCCGCAGTCTTGTTTCAAGGGTTCCACGGCACGGCAACACAAATCGTCGATGTCATCATGGGCTTCCTGGTCATCTGCTCAGGGGTTGTACTACTGCAACTTGCCAAATCCGCCAAAGACGTGCCCGACTCCAAAGTTCTGGATGGAGAGCTGGACCAGATTCGAACAGTGGCAGAGGTCGCAGAACCCGAGTACGAGCCTCGCGCGGACACAATTCGTGGAGGCGCGGGCATCGTCAGGGCCATGAGTCAAGTGCGGACAAAACGACAAGCGGAAGAAGCGAAACGGATACACGAAGATCGGATGGAGCCAATTGGGGAGAATGACACATTCGAATGGGATGGCCTGCGGAGGAGGAAAACCGTTTCAACCGAAGGCCCTGGATCGCTGCGTAGGAAGAAGACGGTTCATCCTCCACTTGGCATGTCGCATTTCCCAGACCCTGACGAAGTCTCCGAACCTGACAGCGAGGTGCATCCTGGGTTCTTTGGCCGGATAGGCAGAAGTATACGATCCTCGAAACATCAGCGAGGACACAGTCCCGTGCCGATGGATGCTGTGGCAGCTGATAAAGCGGAAGTTGCAGACATGCACGTGTACGGCCTGCCTCCGGGTCTACAGAAGTCGGATGCGCAATACGATGACACAGCGTACCATGGTGGACCCTCAGGCAGCACGCACGTCCACTGGGCAGGCCAAGAACCCGATCGAGAACGAGCAGATTCGGGAGGTAGCAGTCTCGCACCGCCCAGGCCACCACCGCACGGCGGACCACAGGGAGCCAAGCGCCAGTTCTCCTTCCAGAACGTCTTCAACCGTAATAAGAGCAACGCGAGCACAGATGACGGACAGCGACCTATTAGTCGTGGTGCTTTGTCCTTCACAAGCCGGCGAAGCAGTCGAGACTATCCGACAGGACACACGACCACGGAGGAAGAGAGACTGGGTCTTGTTCACGGCGATTCGCATAAAGTCTTACCCAAGTTTGACGAGGAAGTCGAAAGAGAGAGCAGTGATGAGTGGCAGGTGACGAGCGCATCTATGTCCAGCTCGCCGGAACAGCTAGGTGCGAGTGCGGATCTAGGACAACGCCGGACGCGAGATCCGTACGACGACGACGATGATGAATTGTACGACGAACCTTTACGCTCACCAGCCTTGGAGGTTGACGATGGTCGAGGGAGTGCTGGGTCCAGCGGCAAGGGAGGCCGTGCGTTTGTGTAGCGTTCAGCGTCGGGCGTCCAGGGAATGTTTTTGGCTTAGGAAGTAGAGGCTGACATAGGAGTGCATGGCCATGATGCATCGTGACTGCGGTGCCTTGACGGAGGCAGTTGTTGTACAAAAAGACATGTTCGGATGAATACATGTACCTGTACGTCTAACAAGAGAGGAGAAAGAAACATCTTGCATTCTCCTCGCCCCTCTCCCCACCACCTTCTACTTCTTCCGTTCCTTCTCTTCCTTCTTAACGTCCTCCACCGCCATTCCAATCCAGTTCCTCCACTCCACAGCCAAATGCCTCCTCTGCGCCTCCCTCACCTCCTCCCCAATACCCTCCGGCATACATCCACCAACCTTCACCTCAAACCCCCTATCCTCCCCACCATCCAACTCCTCAGCCCTCAACTCCCTGAACTGATGACACGCATAACCCACCACAATCCTCGGGTCCGCCTGCAGAACCCCCTTGGCCGCCATCACGACGGGATACTTCTCCGCCTCCCTCAAGTGCCTAGCCACGAACTCCGGCGGCTTCCCATCAGGAAAGAACTCCAGATCGAAAAGCGAGACGTGGCTGCCAACCGTCTCGAGCACTTCGTGACCGTTGATGTAATGTTCCGGATGGCCCGCCCACATAACCTGGATCTCGCCCATGGCTCTCTGAAACCACGCCAGGAGTTCCGCCGAGGAGATTCCCTGGCATTGGAGGACGACGGAGATGGGTGCGTAGGTTATGTCGGCGGGTACGGAGGTTTTGTTTAGGGAGGTCCAGAAGGCGTTCGCGGCGGTGATGTCTTCGGCGAGGACGTTCTTGAGGCTTTGTTTGCCTAGGCGGGTTTTGAGGAGGCTGAGGGCTTTGCGGGCGAAGGCGAGTTCGTAGTCGTCGACGGTGCCTGGGGTTGTGGGGCCTGAGATCAGGGTGACTTTTGGGTTGGCCATTATGGTGGTTGTTGGACGAGTTGGGTAATCTTGGACTTCACTTGTCCTGAGTGCAGTCGTTCGTTGGGTAGAGTCTTGGACTTGGTATGTTGAGCAAGATGATATTTCTCGTGGTGCCTTTCATCTTCAACTCGTTCGTGTCGTTGATATATATTGTGCTCAGCCACTTATTCCCGGGTGGTGTTGAAGCCCTATGTGGAAAATTATTCCCGCTGGCGTTGTGGAGCAACGAGCCCCAGATCGTGAAGACACTCCTTCTCGCGGAATCATTCTCGTCGATGGCGTCTCTTGACAGCATCGGTGCCGATGTGTTGTCGCTTTAGGCCATGAGGTTTTGGTGGAAACGCTTTTGCATCATGAGACGCCCGCGTGGCAGCCACGAAGGATCAACTCGTGGCAGTTGACGATTGGGGACGGCGACGTCAGTCCAATGCGTCTCGAGCAAGAGCACACCGCACGAGATCAAAGTCTTGTCTGATAATGTCATCTCGACTCATGCCTCGTATCTGCTCCCTCGACGTCCACCCAGTGCGATGCGGCTGAGCATTCCACAGCACCTGGCCCCACTTCAGAGCTTCCTGCCCTTCATCGCCAACGTGCGAAGGAGAGCACTGCCGGTCGAAAGCGGCAAAAGCCAAGCATCTTCCTGCAAGACAGGTCAGCTTCCGTTCACTTCAACTCGCACATTCGACATACCATGTGAAGTCCGACCCCGCAGCCCTCAATCGCTATTGACCTGAGGAGAAGGTTTGCCTTCAGCTGGAGCTCGCAAAGGAACCTCGCAAAGGAAGCTTGGTCTAGTGACATCAGTCGACTCAGACTCAATATAAGAAGAAGCACTGCCAGCTTCATCAGTTGACAAAGAACGAACCGACATCACTGCGCTCTCAACACAGCATGGCGCCACTCAATCTTATCGAGCTGGACACCCTCTCCATAACAGCCATAATCGACAATGAACTCGACCCGATTTCCCCATCCCCAAACCTCGCCGTCAAACAATCCGGCAACCTCAAAGACATCGCCGTCGCAGGCCGCAAACTGCCTCCGGACGAACGTGGTGGCGCTCTTGCCGAGTTCCGCATGGACGAGATCTGCTGTTCCGCACATGGACTGTCCCTCCTCATCACCGGCACCAAAGGCGACCAGAAGCATACCATCTTGTTCGACACCGGCCCCGAAGAGGCTGCATGGGAACGGAATGCGAAGCGACTGAGAGCCGATATTGCGCCGACTGAGGTAATTCAATTGAGTCATTGGCATAGGGATCATTCGGGTGGAATGCTAAAGGTCCTGGAGATGATCAATGCTGCGAGGAAAGAGCAGGGCTCCAGTCTGCCGCCTGTGTCTGTCGACTTGCACCCGAAGCGTCCGATGTATAGTGGAATGTGGCCTCCGAGTTTACCAGGGCCAATGTCGATGGAGGCTGATCCGACCTTCGAGGAGATTGAGAGCTTGGGGGCAAAGGTGGCGAAGAGTGATCAGCCACATACGATCTGTGATAACATGTTCTTGGTGAGCGGCGAGATCCCGCGAGTGACGGACTACGAGAAGGGTTTGAGATATGGAGTGAGGTACCATGGAGATGAGAAGGGTTGGGAAGAGGATATGAAGATGCCGGACGAGAGGTTGCTGATGTGCAAGCTCAAAGGTATGCTCCAAGCAATCTTGTCATCGAATGGCGTTGATGCTAACGTGCTCACAGGCAAAGGCATCGTGATGTTCACTGGATGCTCACATGCTGGTGTGGTCAATGCGTCACGACATGCGGTCGAGCTCGGAGGCGGCGCGCCTTTGTATGCGATTATGGGCGGGTATCATCTCGCGGATGCTGAACCGCCGTACATCCAGAGCACTGTGAATGATCTGAAAGCACTCGATGCCCAGATCATGCTTGCGGGCCACTGTACAGGATGGCGCGCCAAGTTCAAGATACAGGAAGAGATGCCGGGCAGGCTGGTGCCTTCTTTTGTCGGGTCCAAGTTTGAGCTGTAGTTGTGATGCCACTGTGTCTATCATTGGCAGGACTCGAGATGCAGTCTCTCCGACAATGCAATGCAGTCTCAGGTATCGTCTTGAGAAGTACTGGTAGAAGAGCCGCTTTCAGACTCCCACTCAGAGTCGCTCTCGCTCTCACTGTCCGCGTTCGAACTATGTTGGCCAGGAATGTCCGCCACGAAGCCATTGTCATACACGAGCGTCTCCACCGGCGTAGGTTCTCCCCAAAGATATGGCGGAAAGTAGTGAGTGCGAGGCTTGAAGAAAAATCGCAACTTCACACCCATCGGCCGAACCGCTTTTGACGTTACTTCAATCTGGGCCTTGGTCATGGAGGGTAGCATGTCGCCTTCTGCATCGTAAACCGTTGATCCGAAGGCAATATCCACATTGCGGAGAGTTGATGGAACAGAAGCTGACGGTGCTCGAAGAAATGGGATGATTGCTATGGCGCGGTCTTCTGCGGTGCTGCCATGCTCTCTTCTAAATGGAGTCATCGCCTTGAACTCCAGAGTCTCGAGATTGGGTGGCGAGCATGAGGTCATAAGTGCTCGTTCGAAGTTTGGGCAGTGTCCGACGAGCGTCACTTTCGTGAGCTTGTGGAAGTCCTTGAATCCAGCATCGATGGGCGTGCTACAGGAGTCTCGGATCCTTGCTAAGTGCCGGTGTTGAAAGTAGGTCTCTGTGGTAGTGTATGTCAAAGTGGTAAGAGTGCTGCTCTGTTGTTTCAAAGCATCGACCGCAAGTTGAGGATTCACGGTGAAAAGGTGGTTGGAACTCGGATCGATATCGTCGGCGAACTGAAGGATGTTGTGGCAGTTCTCTCCTATATGTGGCGTCAGCATGCTCGAATAAATAACTCCTAGACTACTTACCAAGATACAAGAACTCTAGTGCTTGAGGAACAGACATTATGCCGTGCAGTCCGCGGTGGCTGATATTGCACTCCTCGAATTCGAGGTGCTTGAGCGATTTCGATGTTTTGTCTTTTGCATCCTCGAGTATGTTGTCCAAGATGTTGACACAGGACACTTTGAGGAACTTCAAGCTTGGTAGCAAGAATATGGCCAGGCTTCTCGAATCCAGTGTCCAGTATGGGCTGTCAGCACCATTGCAATGAAGAGTGACTGCGAGCACAGATATTAGCAACAGTGGCACTAGACATCCAATTGACATTGCTCACGCCTCTTGAGCTTCTGTAGCGGCCTAGTCGCAAGAGCAAGCTCGTTCTCCATTGCCACAGCATTATGGAAAGGCTGAAAGAGGCGGCTCGCCATCTGACGCCACGTCTCGGCATCCTCAAAGTCACTCGTGTTACATTGCGGGCTCTCAAACATCAATTCCTTGAGGTTGTGCGCTCGATCCAGCAGATCAGCAATGGCTATGAAATCCTGATGATAGCGAGCATGGCAAGGGATGTCGAGCGAGTGGATGCCACCAGCGCGCTCAGGCCTCGAGTCTAAGGCAAGGCGGATGTCGTTGGTTTCGGGACCAGTTCGCACGAGAATCGAGCGGTATAGCACCGGCTCTGCTAGCTGTTGCACTCGCCGACATGTTCGTGCCAGTCTTCGCAATGCGCGGATGTTCTCGACCTGCTCAATGATGTGTGCGATGAGTTCGTTGGGGAGGTCGAGCAGAGGGAATTGGAATTGCGTGTTCCTTGCGGAGAATCTGTCGACGGCCTGCATGATTCGAAACTTGAGTCGCATACTTCAATGGGACCAAAAGCTGTGCGACGCTGTTGTGTTACTTGTTGGAGGTGGTCGCGGAAGGCGGCAACTTTGGAATGTAGCGCTCACCGGGTAATGGTTGTAGCCGACTTTTTACCCGAGTTAGCCGGAGACACCTCACTCCAATCCAAACACGACGTCCTTCAAACATTCGTCAACAACACCTCAAAGACCCATGGACCCAACACCGCGTGCGAGCCTTCTTGGCATACCCATCGAGCTCCGACTGGCGATTTTCGAGTATGCTCTCGCTGGAAAATGTGTCGATATTTTTCGTGCAAAAAGGGACCGCTTGCCAGGATGGGTAACCCCGTGGGCATGCCTCCAAATTGACCATCGAACGCGACAAGAAGTATACCCATTATTCTTCGAGACTGCTGTCTTCTTGCTACGTAATGGTCCCTGCGGGCCCAAAGAATGCGAATATTGGCTTCAATGCGTTGGTGAAGAAGCCGTCGCTAGGATCAAGAAGGTGAGATTCGTGTGTGAAGGGAAGTGCGCGTTGTTTGGCGTATATGCCGACGAAGGGTACGTCCATTGGCTCTCGTTGCAGTTAATTATTTGAAGCTGACTCTTGGTCTGCGAATTAGTAGGAATTACTGCTACCGAGACGTCGGTCTCGACCTCTCAACTCAGCGAATTTCCAACGTCTTCGACCTGGAAGACGCAGCTGTGAGCAGCCTCCACGCGGCTCTCATTAGCAGTCAGACTGCCATTAGCAGTCATAAGGAAATGGAGCTCTGCTCTAATGATGCCGATGGCTGTTGCGAAGCTACTTTTTTGCACGTGCGAAGACAGATTGGGTTCAACATGAGACTGAGTGATGGCAATATCGATGGGGCGGTCATGACTCGGCTGCTGCTAACTATGTTTCGTGCGTTGGGCATAGATAACAGCACGTCTGCGGCATAAGCTGTCGGTCGGTATAGCTCTATCATGATGAATATCTTGGCGTACTGGGCGATATCCAAGTCGGCCAAAGCCTCTTTATGCCGTCACGACTATCTGATTTGCATCATACGCTATTCGATCAACAGGCAAACAGCTCAAGATGCCTTCCAACTTCTCCAGCACCACTTTCTGCACATCAGCACCGACGTCCACCTTTTCGGTGTTTCCCACGCTGATGCTGGCGAAACAACCTTCGGTACCCTTCACCACGCTCCTCTCCAGTGGCAGCCTCTTGCCACCACATGTCTCGACATCGTCCGGTGTGAGCGGCGGAATTGCGGGATATATCCTGCTCAACACGAACTTGAAGCTCGAAGTCGAAGGACAGCGATCATTGACAGAGGGAAAGTTGACATTGAGAAAGACGTCCTTGGGAAGATATGGCTTGCCGCTGGACGTCAATGCTTGTGTTATGTTCGCCGAAAGCTCGGCGTAGATGGTCATGTATGACTGTATGGGAGCATTCCAGGCCGTTTGATGTCCTGTTGAGCCGGAGAAGGCGATGGCCGGAACACCCTGTTTGACTGCTTCTACCGCTGCGCCTACGGTACCAGAGATAGATGTGACGATACCGAGGTTGGTGCCGACGTTGAAGCCTGCCACTGCGATATCTGGAGAACCATGGAAGAACGTGGTCGAGAGGTTCTGGATTCCGTAGCGCATGGAGGTCACTGGGTAAGAGTTGACGTACTGTGATTACCACGTCAGGCCCAGATCATTGAAGACTCAAAGGACTCACATTGAATTGCGGCATGCTTTCGTTGCTGCCATAAGGCGGACTCCCGGCTGCACAGCTCGCAAACTCACATCCGCTGCTTCCTACTTGCTCCGGCTCTTCATCGCGAGAGCCAGTCCCGCTCTTGTTCTCCGCCGGTGCAGAGATGATGGAGTTGAATCCAGCTTTGGTGAGGGAATTGTAGAGTGCTCGGATGTTGATCTCGGCCCAGCCATCGTCATTGGAGATGACTACGTTGATAGCTTGAGCTGCCACGGGTAGAGTGAGGACATTGAAGAGCTTCATTACTGTATCGCTGCTGAAGATGGATGCCGTTACAGACGGTATGTCTGAAGCAATTGGCCCTGGTTCATTAGCAGGAGTCTTGTTGTTGTTGATGGATCCCGCCACCTGAATGGTCAGGCGCGGTGCACGTGTGCTTGAAAAGCCGGACTCCGAACTCCGCATGGTTCACCGGATCCATTGGGGTCATATAAATCCTCTTCATGGTCTCCTTTCATTCTGTCTGGTCCTCTCCTTGCTCCCGACGCCTCTTCTTTTCTAGAACGGCTTCATTGTACGGATGCGGGACTTCCATCACCACGTTTGGTCTTCCTCGACCCGATGAGGGACATTATGGGCAATGTGCTCTCGGCCGTCGGTCGGCGGCGAGCAACCCCTGCCTTATCTATCTGCCACCATCCTCCAGGCGAAGCACAAAACATGACATGCACAGCGCAAGCCGTCGGACACCGCAAGGGAAAATATCAAGGCAGCTTTGCAGAAGGCATTATTGCCATCTGTCAATCGTCAATGGACCTCTCCTTCGGCAAATACGAGAAAAAAGAAAGCATCTGCCGCTATCTGCAGATACAGGTCCACCTTCTTGGCCAGGGTCTCGCAGGACGAGTGGACGGCTTGGGCATTTGCTGCCGACCTTATCTATCCGCCGGTTGTGCACGAGTCTTCCCGCTCACTACTGCAACATGAGCTGTAGGGTCTCGACTTGGCTATCTCGCCACAATGTAATAGAGGATCTTACTGTTGAAGTGGGTGTGTGGGTGCTTCCAATGCTTCTCAGAGTGCTATAACTTTGAGGAGTTTGTCTTTCCTACCAGAACTTCCGCTACTTTTTTGTCAGAATACGCTCTCTACTGCAAGCCATTGAAAGCACTCGCGACCGTTATACCGAGAGCTCAGTTCAAGAGACGGGAGCTTGCTTTGTTGAGTCTGGCCCTCAAGTTCTGAAGGCCGTGGTCCGGCTTCCAACGCCATTGATACAGCATGGCTGACAATCATGACTTCTGCGATCCTGCCTGGCCTCCGGGCACAGTCAAGCTCGCGCAACTTCTTGGAGGCGACAAGAAGGATGCAAAGATCATCCTCCAACCCCGACCAACGGAAAATCCGAATGATCCATTGGTGGGTTACTGAGAAGAAGCACTTGAAGTCCAATTTGTCTGACTTGAAGAAGAATTGGCCGAAGCCACAAAAGATCATGAACTACTTCCTCGCCTCCTTCTACGCCATGATGGTCTTCGCCTTCGTCAACGCAACCTCTCCGACGTGGGGACCTATGGGTGATGAGCTTGGCTTCAGCTCGGAGACTTTGACCAACACGTATGCGATTGGATGTGCCACGCTCGCGCTCGGAGCACCAATGCTCATTCCCTTTGCGCTGAAGTATGGGTCAAGATCAGTATACGTTGTCAGCAGCGCACTGCAGTTTGGAATCTCGATCTGGGCGGCGAGAACACAGACAGCAGGGGACTGGTGGGGCGTCAATGCTCTGCAGTGCTGGCTAGGGGCTCTTGCAGAAGTTTTGATACAGATGGTAAGTCGGAAGATTGAGCTAGCAAGATCGGTGACGACTTACTGACACACCCGCTCGGCAGACTATTGCCGACGTCTTCTTCGTCCATCAACGTGGACTTATGAACTCGATCTACATCTGGGTGGCCAATGTGGGAAGCAATCTTGCCGTTGTGGCAGCAGGCTTCATCACGGCTGACATTGGCTGGAGATGGGTGTGGTGGATATGCGCCATCATCTTTGGAGCTCAGCTCCTAATGTTCTTCTTTGGTCAGACAGTCACCACACCTCCGAGCTGAGTTTCTACTAATCGGTCTTGCAGGCTTCGAGGAGACTAAGTTTACGCATTTCGAGTCTTTGGAAGCTCGTCAAGGCAGCATCGTGACTGCCCCTGATGTTTCAGGCCCCATTCATGGCGACTACGATAAGGACGCCAAAGAAGCAGAGGCCTCTTCTGCGAGTCAAGACATCGAACCAGGGTCCATGCGCGATGCCGGACGCAACATGAGCATCATTCACATCAATCCGAACATTCCGAGAAAGTCGTACTGGCAAAAGCTGGCCCTAACGACCACCTCCCCTGGCAGCTGGTCTCACTTCCTTCGCCACTCATGGCAGCCATTCATGCTCTTAGGCTCTATCCCAGGAGTCACCTACTGCTCGCTTGTATACGCCATTGTGCTGGCATGGCAGACTGTCATGACATCGGTCCTAAGTGTGTACATGCTTGACGCACCGTACAATTTCACCTCTGATCAGATCGGACTCATGAGCCTTGCGCCTTGTGAGTACGACAGAAGCCTTAACAGGCGAGTCCAACAAGACTGACATCCTCTCAGTCATCGGCACCACCCTCGGCTCTATTGTCTGCGGTCCTCTGAGCGACTTCATCGCCATCAAGCTCGCAAAGCGCAACAACGGCATCTACGAGCCCGAATACCGATTCTGGGTCTTCCTCCCCTTCATTCCCTTCCAACTCGCCGGGGCATGGTGGTTCGGCTACAGTCTCAACAACGGTGCGAGCTGGGTCCAAGTCGCCCTATCCTACGGATTGTCCAACTTTGGCTCTGCACCCCTGCAGTCCATCGCACTGACTTACATGCTTGATGCCTACAATGACATTATCGGCGATTCGCTCACGGCGTTGACCTTTGTGAGGAATACCTTCAGCACGATCTTTGTCTTTGCAATGCCCGCTTGGATTGATGGCGTCGGCATGGCTAATGTGTTCAATACGATTGGGGCTATCGGGATTGTCATCTTGTGGTTCTCTGGGTATTTCATTTGGAAAGGAAAGCATCTTAGGGTGAAGACTGCGAGGGCGTACAAGTATTATGCTGAGCGGCAATTTGAGGCGAGGCCAATATAAGGGCCAAGGCCAAATGTAAGGATTTTATCTTTCAGCAACGTCTTTCCCGGAAAGCTGTGTTGTACATTAAGGGCATAGACTACAGTATCACAAAGAACAGTGCAAAGGGATTCCACGCCATGACGCAGTCGAAGCCCGGGTATCACATGCAAATGCCTCCCAAACGCAAATCATCTAGCGCCATGACTTACTGAGACTGAAGTGTCGGCCGTCCCGTCGTCAAATATCCACCTAGCGTACATCTGGATTCAACGAGACCAGAACGCAACGAGGCTGTCAAAGTCCTCGTCTGTCAGCTGCTCGCACGGTCGTGTGTCGCCAGGTACAAGCTGTTGGCGCATCCGATATGCCTCATGTCGCAACTCTCTTGCTTCATCTGGGTTGCTTGACTGTCCCTTCTGTCGAGACTTCAGCCATGTCGTTCTTGCGATTTCCTGCTTGAACGACTGGGCGTCTAGTTTCCAACTCATCAGCGCCTGATCAATGAGAATGCCGGCGTTGACAAAGTCTCCATTACGGAGACAGTGCTGGGCGACCTTATGGCGGACATCGGAAGTACGATGATGCATGGGTCCAAGGACGCTGAGGTACTGCTTGAGCGCTCGCCGGTGCCAAATCTCGCTTTCTTCAACTCGACCTTGACTCCATCGAACGTTCCCAATCGTGTGATAGAACCTTCCTGTGCGGAAGGACTCCTTGTCCATGAATCCAAATGCTTCCTCTCGAGCTAGTAGTCCGGACTGGAGTAAAGCATCTGCTTCTTCAAGTTCTCCAGTCGACCATTTAGCAGTCGCCAAGTTGACCTTCGGTAGAGAATCTGCGCATGCCGTCTCTGCAGGCAGCGACTTGTAGAGTGCAATGGATTTCTGAAATGCTCTTACTGCAGAGTCATACTTCTGGATCATCATCTGTCCCGTGCCATACTGATTGTACGCCATGGCGGTGCGTTGGGTGGGTGCAGCCCCTTCTCTTAGTGCAGACTCTGCCATGTCCAAATAACGCCCGTTGAATTCAACACACTCTACAGGGTGGTTGGTCTCATTAGCCCAGGCTCCTAGACTGTGGTAGATCTCGCCACGTAGATCAAAGGTGTCCTTCAGACCAGGAGGCGCGTCACAGATCGACAGAGCGAGGAGCAGCGTTTGCTTCAAGCCAGGCGTGTTTCCCAAGTTGCGCTGGAACGTCGCATTCTCACTCAGCAGCCACGCAAATTCGAAGCAAGGCCTGATTGTCTTTGTCGGACCTACGTCAATCGTAGCCTGGATTTCATAGCAGTGCTTGAGATGGAGTACATGTCGTAAAAGCTTAGCACACGGTTCCCAAAGTCTCAAGCTGTCACGCACGCCAGTGCCCGGAGGACGAAAAGCCTGCTTTACGAGGATTGCCGCAGTCCGAAAGCTGCAGTCATACTCGGGCTTGGAACATTGACCACGAACAGTATCCTGAAGTACTCTGTGCAGCCAGAATTCTTTCTTCTGTTTGTTGAATTCCACGATGGAGGAGCGGAGTAGCTCGTTCCGTGCTTTCTCAAACTCATCAGCTGTCGCTGGGAATCCATCCAGAGGCACTGCTGATGGAAGCGTAGAGAAGAGGCTCTCTTGAATACGATCGGGGTCAAGCATCGCAAATACTCGAAGCAATGCTGTGGCTTGGTGGCTCAACTTAGCCATCCGCATCGATGAAACCATGGTCTCCCGACCAGTCTCAGGGATCGCTGTAGCCTCCTGAGCTTGCAGATCACAGCGAATGGCGACATTGCTGTATCTCTCATAGAATTGAGCGAGCGTGAGGAATTGCTGCCGTACAATCCCAGCCATTTGGCTTATTGCAAGTGGCCAGCCATCTAGCAGTCGCACAATTTCGCGGGCCATGTGCTCTTCTTCGTCATCAGACACTTCTGCAAGGCGCTTGAACATAGTCGCGGCTTCTTCAATCTGGAACGGACGCAACTTTATCGTCAAGGGTTGATCCGTTGTGGAGCTCTGCAACTGTGACGAAGAGGTGTCGAAGACGTCCACGATCCGGGCATCTCGACCCGTGACGAGGATGGATCCTTGGCCCCGAATGGACTCGAATTCGCGAAGGACCTCTGCGCTATCGACGCCGTCGAAGATCATGAGCCATCGCGCTTTGACGTTTCCGCCTGAGGATGACTTCATCAGGGGTTGCTTGAGCCACGATTTCACAAGTTCGCGGCTCGTGAAAGCGTCCTTGGAGTGACTATCGTCTTCCAGCCCCAGCAGAGCAGCGAATTGGCCAAAGTCCTGCCTCATCTTCGAAATGCTGTCGGCTTGTACCCAAAATACAGCATCGAAACTGGCCTTATTTCGATGAGCGAACTCCAGGGCACATTCAGACTTCCCAAGACCTCCAAAACCTTGCAGCATTGCCACTGACGGGCAGCCTACTAGTTTCTGAGCGAGTTGGGCAAGAACGTCCTCTCTGCCGCTGAACCGTGGATTCCTTTTGCGCGACATGTCTACCATGAACCGGCATGTAGGAAGATCCGGTAGCTTCAGGCCAATGAAGTCTTCCACAAGTGCTCGCAACGGAATGTTGTCGAGACTGGAAGCAGGTACACTGGAAGCCGGCTTCAGTAGATCGTTGATGGCTTGAATAGCTTCTTCATCGATAGTGGCTGGGCGTGTCTCGTTCTTCAACAATGGCAGCTGTACGTGATCCGTGTCTATGCCCGTGGCGAATTCTTTCATAGGCATGTCTTTTGTCTTGGACAGATGTTTGTCGACCAGTTGTTCTCTGTGAGCTCGAAAAAGTCCCGGGACTCTCGTAGGGCGTTGCTCATAGAACACCTTAATGTTTAGTGAGCCACAGATGTCGTCAAACTGTTTACAGACCTGCAACAGTTCTCTACCTGCTTCTAGCCGACCATTGATTCGACGAGCGCTGAGCCCTGACAGACGCAGGATTGTATTAGATCTCTCGTACAGGATCTCGCGGCGATCCTCGGTAGCGACGTGAGGGCAACCCATAAGGACGACTCCGCGAAATGCGTCCCTAAGAGATCTATAGCGATTGCTTTGCGCGTCCGCTAAGTTTATGCATTGCTTGACAATGAAGCCGGCCAAGCTGTGGGCCATGAATATGATAGGCCGGTGTGTTATTCCCTTTCCACAGACTTTATCAGTATAGGTCCCGTCTCGATCTGGCACATCGTGTGCAGGTAGCAGCAGAATAGACTCACTTGGCTTGATCGATGGCTATCGAGGATCTTAACGAGCATGTTTCCATACTCGAGGAGATCTTGCCAAGCGAAGGTCTCGTCAACCGTCGCCAGGGCCTCATAGCCGAAAATGTTCGCGTGGCCAGTTGCAACTCCGCACGAGTCAGTACAAATTGCGAATCTGGAGGCCTTCATGAGCCAAGGTATGGCCACGATGATAAAGCTAAAAGAAAAGCATTAGCTTGGTCATCGTCACATGTGCCCGTCATGAACTTACTCTACATCTGCCGTGTCTGATTTCTTGAGTGGTTTGAGGCCGCCATTCGGTACCATTGTCGTGTTGACAGCCACGAGTGCAGCGTGTCGAAGTGCCGACGTTTCGTGAGCATTGCTCTTGCCGTTACAGATGCTAGAGAAAGAAGTCAAGAGGTGTTGTTGTCATTGTTGAGCATCTCTCCGTGGATGCTTTTGACCACCCCCACGAGATGGAGGCCGCCCAGCTGAAGGCTTGGGTAGCATTTAGCTGCAGCCCCCAAGCGATCTCAAGTGACTACACCACGACGTGGGCATTCTGACGTGGGCTGTTGCGAGCGAATGGAGATGACGTGGGAGCCCGCCTCGCGAATATGATGCGGGTTCAATCCAACGAGGATATCTTAGCTGGGCTAAGATCAAGTCACGCGTGCAGAGCTGATGCCCAAGGCAACCGTTTGCCTGCGAGCAAGTTCAGCTCCTGCACCTTTGAGCAGGACGATGGAAAAGACATGCGCGGCAACCCGCGCTTCGGGATGCATAGGGATCACCAGGTAATGCTGAACCGCGACGCCGTCGGGCACCAAGTCGTCACAAGATGTGTCTGCCAACAGGGCGAAGTCAGTATCAACCACCCCACAAGTGTACGCCTGGCAGAAGACTGTAAAGAGCTTGCTACCTCGGTGACAGAGGTACCACACACGAGTAGTCGTCCATCATTGGAAGTAACCCAAGCAACAGATGACCTGCTCGCCTCGCATAAGAGATGCTGGATCCTTGCGGCCCAAGGGAAGTCCAGCTGACAGTATTCTGCCTTCGGTGTAAGAATGATAAAGGAGGCGGTGATGTCGGCGTGAACGCAAGGTCTTCAATAGAACTGCAACGCTCCCGCCCCACAGCTCCACACAACGCGCCACCGCCATCATGCCTGCCGATCTGTCAGCAAGGTCGTCTTCAGAGGAAAGCTCGAAATCATATATGTACCCTGATACTTTTGAATGTAAGTCCTTGAGTGTGCCCCGAAGCAAACAATGACTGTCAATGCTGACAAGATGTGTCAGTGCAAATTGAGCGATATAAAGCCAGCGTCAGGGACTATGCATCCCGTGATGCCAGCGATCATCTGTACTCAGGTAGTCATCTCAAACGACTCAACGAGTTTCTGCAGGGAGACGAGGCTGCACCTGACCAAGGCACCAACGTGGAATATGCTGTGCTCTACGACTTCGAGGCAGCCAAGTCGAGAATCGATCTTCAGGATCCTTCAGACTTGAGAAGCGTCGTGGAAACCAACGTTCGTTCTCAACATCAAAGCCAACTTCTTCTCTTGCGTGGATATCCATCTCCAGCTTGGCTCGCTACAGTCGGTGCAGTGTTTGACGTCGACCCTGAGTTTTTCGACCAGCATCTGAGAATCCATTGCAGCCAGACACCTCAAATAGCCACCAAATGGCCTCTCCCTCCATCTTCAGCGGTGTCAGAGCCACGATTGCGATTCACCACATCGGGCTACACGCCAGACGTGAACGCCAACGCACGGAGAGCTTCGCATGTTGAGGATTTGCGTAAACAGGCGAAGGACGTCTTCGGCGCGTACGTTCGCGCTGTCAGTCATCGCAACGCCACAGTTGGAGCCTCAGTCCTGCGCGGTATCTGCGTTCACGACTCTGTCAACTTCAGCTTCGAACAAGATGTATCGATTTGGACGAGACAAACGGACAAAGGCTGGATTGGTAAGTCGCTGAGTGGCTTGCTTCGTTGACGCCGCAATTGACGTATACTTACAGCAATCGCTTGGCTGGACTTCGGATGCTATAATCTGGCCGATGGGGCCTACGGAGACTTGCTTCTTACACCAATTCACCGTATACCCGATTACAACGTCTTTCGACCTGTTGTGTTGAGCCGACTTCGAGACACTGATGAACGCTCCTTCGCAACGGACGACCTGCGGCCCAAGCTTGACCATGAAGGAGATCGCGCACCTCAGATCGATCAGAATCTTTTACTTCTCTGGAATCAGTACGATCATGGTCTCGACCTAACTCTTGCGAGGCTAGACGCGTTCTACGCTGTGAGCAGGTTGTTCGAGCTGGCCTCCGAATGCGAAAGGCAATTCTTGACCATGATCCAGCATCTAGTTGGAGATGAGGTCGAGCAGGCCGGCCTCTCCAAGAATGATGATGCCTACATGTCCAATCTGCAAGATCATCAGCAAGTGCTGAACAGGCACAAGAGGTTACTGAGGCATAACTTAGTCGCCATTCAAAAGCACGCCTCGTGGCCGCGCCAAACGGCTGTGAGTTCAGTCGAGAATGCAAAGATCTCAGATGTCGCTCGAAAGCTTGAGGGAAACTTCCGAGATCTTTTGACGAGCTTGGAGGATACTTCCAAAGAGTGTAGCCAAGGTGTCAACGACTTGACCAATGCCGCGAACCTAAAGGAGTCGCAAAGGGCGATCGCTCAAGCTCGTGGTGTCGAGCGACTCACACGTCTGGCATCCGTGTTTATTCCATTGGCGCTTTTGGCAGCTTTCTTTGGCATGAATTTCAAAGAGTTTGGGCAAGGAGAACTTCATCTTTGGATCTTTCTCACGGCTGCGGCGGTCACCTTGGCAATCTCAGTGATTTGCCTGATCCCTCGTCCAAGAGATGCTGTTCTTGCATTCGTGCGCGCTCGTTGCCGTGGAAGGGACAGGCCTATGGGGCCAGATACAGGTTCGGGACAATTGGTCTGATTAGAAGCTCGGGCAAGCGAGAGCAATAAATTGTACTAGCAGATTGCCGCCTTCCTGTGATTTTCAAATCGACTTCGACGCTTTAACGCATTCAACGGAGCATGCATTGGCTACCGGCGCAGAATCCTGAGTAGCTGCTATTAGCATGTATGCATGACAAAACATGAGCCCGACGGCAAACATACGCTTATCAGTTGCCACTGTTGATAATTGTCTGGCCCTTGCTGAAGCCGTACGGGGCGGTCTTGTCAATGACCTTCGGCGGCCAATGAGCCTTCCATGGCTGGGCTTTGGTCTTGGTAGCCGCGGTGGCTGGTGTCTTGCTGGAGACGTTGCTGTTGGGCTCCATTTCGCTGGTCGTCCAATGAGCGTTAGCCAGCGCATCGTACGACAGTGGGCTGCATTGTACCTCAACGTGGTTTCTCAGCGCTGTGGACTGCGATGGAGTAGGCGGCAGTAAGTGTCGGTGGTGGCGTCGGGAGGACGAGTGTTTGGAGACTGAAGAAAAGGAAATGAACGGAAGATGCGGTGTGGTATTTAATCTCACGAGCGCACGTGCTGCACAAGCACGGTCCCATTGTTTTGGCCACTTCTGGAAGGAACGCATGGTCAAAACACGACGTCGACGTGCAGAGGCCAACCATATCTGCGCCGCTGACGGCTTTACATCGTGTTCAACGCCAATTTGATGCAGAAGTCATACGCTGTGAGTTGATTATTGCGTGCGGGGCCCTACACGGCACCTGTAGTGGTGACAAGCATCAAGCCTGGCGTTGTCGGCTCCTCCTCCGAGTGCCGAAACACTTTTCATTTCTCTCACCGCCATGCCACAATCCACAGCTGATCTGTGTTATCAACAATCTGGACGATCCCGATCAACTTGCGAGAGTTGGAGGGTTTTAACCTCATCGCATAGGGCCAACGATGGTAGACAATTAAGGCTTCCCGTCCTGCGACCATCGATTGACCCCGTAAAGGGTCCGAAGAAAGAACGACCAGACCAGTCTGCCGCCCTTCCTAACGTACCCTCGGGAACCTCCATACCGGTACTCGAAAGGTAGCTGTGCAGCTCTTTTCACGATCATAAGTCCGATTCCTTTGGCGCTCCCAGTCAAACGAGACTACCTGGGTAGCATGGCGACAACACACTTGGTAGCACCGATATCATACCTCTGTGCTGTGCCAGAGGATGAGAAACCATACCACATGATGTACGGCGACTTCGAGGGGTTGCCCCGAACAAACATGTCCCGGGAGTGGCGAGATACCACTTTCGTGGACGTGCGAGATCGTATTCCACAGTTCGACAAGGCCGGCTTCACTGTGCGCACACTCAAGTCTCTCATGAAGTATCAGGACTTTGGCGATGACCGCATGGTGTGGAACGTATACTTCAAGGAACTGGAAAGTCACCTTCAGGAGTTCCTCGGCGCTCACGAGGTCAGATTCTTTCGCTACGGTATTCGCCGGCGCCACTTGGAGTTCCCTGTCTCGACCGGCAAGGAGTACGAGTTCGCCCAGCCAACATCGATCGCCCATGTCGATGCGACACTCGACTCCACAAAGCACGAGATGATTGAGCAGTTTGAAGATCGTGCCCCGGATCTTTTATCGAGACGTCATCAATGGATCAACGTGTGGAAGCCTCTTCGTGGTCCCAATAACGACTGGCCTTTATGTTTATGTGACGCTTCGACTGTCGACCCCAACGATGCCCATGCAACAGATATGGTGTACCCCGATTATTTCACCGAAAATCTGTCCTTGAGCTTCAACCCACACCAGAGATGGTACTTTCTGTCCGACCACACAGCCGACGAAATCATCATCTTCAAGCAGAGCGACTCGGATCCTGCTGCTGTGTGTGGTGTGCCGCACTGCAGCTTTGCGAACCCAGCAGTTGCACAGAGCGAGCCACCCAGAGAGAGTATTGAAGCTAGAGCTTTGGTCGTTTATTGAACGACATAGTGGAGGGCGCTGGAAGAAGGGAGGCTTCGACTCCATCAGTTGGGAGACGAAGTGGCGATGTGTCGACTCGGCTCCGAAGGCTGCATCGAGTAGAGCATGCTAATCCTCAGAAGAATAGAATAGCCATGATCTCAATACTTTCCCGCGGAATTGCTGGGGTAGCGATTGTTGGGTCCTGGAAAGACGAGTGCGGCGTACCTGCCCCGGATATCAGTATGTAATCGTAGCTACATGAAGCATGCCTACCATTGTTACGGAGTGTTGTGGAGCCGAATGAGTCAAATTGGCGGAACAAAATCAGTTCGTCCGCTTTCTGGTTGCTGAGATAATACCACTCCTGCCGTTGATTGAAGTGGACCTGGCAGTTGTGATTCATATAGTCTTCGTGTAGGACGGTCGCTTCAGCCAGGTCTTGATCGATATCGACGGTCCTGGCATCACACAGTCCAAGGGGCCAGTCTTGTAGTGGCCCACGAAGCGGTTTCCATATACTGCCATCTATGAGCCGATGTATATCTGGAAAGTAGCGCGCGTACCCACTTAATTATCTGGAAACGTCCCGAAAAGGGTTTGGCGGCATTTTCGTGACGATATTGTTTGGCTCTCATCATTGCGCTCTCGCTAGTCACGTCTTTGTCCACTCAGCAATGACCAGACCTAATCACTGGCCAGGAGAGTTACCAATATGAGCCGCAGTAGAAGGCTGATGGTGCTCGAAGTTCGTCCCAATTGATTGTGGGAAATCGGGATGGCGCCGACGGACCTACACATTACGATAGGTCAATGACGACTCCGAGTATTGCAAAGTGCTGTCCCAACTCACTCTGACACGCTCAACCTCGATATGTGAAGCGCCCAATTCGACAATCAATTGCGCTTTGATGTCCTCAACGTATATCTCTGCAATTCTATCGGGATCTTCGAATTGCTCGTATGTCATGCTTGACTTGAGCCTTCGAATCTCGAACCCGCATGTTTCCAAAGTCGCCATCTCTTCTTGCCCGCGCAGATCGCAGAGCATAACACTGTTCATCTCAAACTCCATGTTCGTCAACTTTTCAAGGCCATCGGCCTGATAGCGAAACGCGTAAGGCTCTTCATAGTCGAAGGTCGGACTTTTCTTCAGAAACCCAATGGGTGCATGAAACGATTTCAACGAAGTACGCTTGAGTCGCGGTCGGTTGTACGTCGCGTCGCGGCGAGGAGAGGTTATCGGAGGGCAGGTACGTGTCATGTCGTTGGTGTATGGTTGTTGTTGGTATGAGAATCATTGATTGTTGTGAGATCTCCATCACTGGGAAATTGCCTGCCCGTTTAAGGTATGGACAGCGCGACGTTTTACAGCGGTCGTGAGGCCAGATCTCCCAACCATCATCAGACCCCCAGGATACACGGTGCACATGTAGTCCCCGGTTCGGTGTCGATGTCGCACAATCTCGGTCCTCCTCCCTTGATCCCGGTGGCGGCGGAGCTCTACATCGGGGTTTCAGGGGGCCTCGCACAGCTCGGCAATGTCGTGACAGCGTGTTGATGCGATGCTTGCTGGTTTGCAAGAGCACATGATGCGCGGCGGACTTCACGAGAAGTAGGACAGGAAGTTGCAGAGTACAGCAAGACGTACGAGTCCGCTGGGGTCTTACATGTCCACGGACGGTTGTTCAATGGTTCAGCAATCGGCTAGCTGCAGGGCATCTGCAGGGGCGGCTTTGAGTTCCTGCTAAGTAAGCCAGGAACGGCTGGGATCGAGCTCACCCGTCACCGGGTCGCTTCTCACAATGAATGCGCCTGTGCGCTTCGAGGTACTCGCGGTGTCAGAGAGAACGATTTCCGAGCCTTTCGCACTCCAGCTGATAGCGATGGCGATTGGCATTCGATGCTGCTTTCAAAGGTAATAGTAAGAGTGTGCTTAGAGCCTGCAGGGACAATGTGGGCTTTTGCCCCCAGTTGACTCCCAACAGATTAGCGGAAGAAAGCCCACGGATGACCCACTCAACCACGTTATGTGATGTCCATTACAGACCCGTTCATCGTCATCGTCTTGGTCAAGTCGATTCCCGCTAAATGTAAGCTTAAATGGACTTCATCTACCATTTGGACTGGTGGAAGTCAGTACACGAGCCCCGAGCCCGACGTCAAAATCACTTGATCTCTGCACCGGCAATAAGGACACGACTCTGCGGAACTCGATGTTGCAGGGCTTTCACATGCTCACGCCTCACGCCACGCACAAGCGGATGTGAGCCAATTCGGGAAGTACGCCGAGGCATGAGCTCACGCGCTCTGAGCATGCACGTCAATGGCACTGGCGCGTGTTGTCTGCATGTTTAGGTGGCGAACGATTGGTGGTTTCTTCCGATTGCAGCTTTGAAGCTGCTTACTGCTACCATATCGATGCAACTTACCCTGTCAAACGTGGAGAAGCACGGGAAAAGACACTTTAGCGTCGCTTCAGGCGGCTCTGTAGACTTCGGCTGAAGTCTGAGTTGCGTCCTTTTGCCTACACTAGCCGCCGGTGCTTCTTAAACGTCTAAGGTACGTGATATTGTGCAGCCTGAATAGTTCATGGCCCGTTCTCACAAGACAGACTGCTCATTGGAGATCAAGACAGACGACACCACACGCTTCAGCGTTGGTGCTGTACAGTATGTAGCCCTCCGTGGCATAAAGGCAAGGCATCATGGGGCTTTCCCATACGATCATCCGAGATCTGATTCGTGGCAGCACATTGCCGTTCCACTGCAAGCGGAACGGCAGCTCCTCACAGTTGTTCTGACGGATCCCGAACGACCATGGACGAAAGCAGCCCTCCGCCAGTATATCCATAACTTGTTGATTCGGGACGATGTGATATCCGAATGTTTCTTTGCTTTCTTGATCTTCTGCGGTATCAAACCTGGCGTAGTCAAGCTGGAAGAAGACGTACTGCGCTACTTGAAACGCTTCCATATTCAACATGCAGTAATGCAGATTGGCGAGTCTCCAGTCCGAGCAAAACTGCACGGCAAGGGATCTACATCGAAGCCGCTAGCGGAAGGCCCCTACCTGTGGTCAGAGTGGCAATTACGCCCCGTGTGTCGTCTGTACGAAGAGAAAGCAGTTGCTTTCATCGACTACTTATCTTCAGCAGATTGCAAGAGGTATGAAGCCTGTCATGCCGAAAGACATCGCTGACTGGCCCTCTAGATCTTACCGTTCTATTAGCCTCTCTGATGGCGACCCAGACACACGCCTCGCCTTAGTCCCACCGCGGTCACATTCCAGTGCCCAGTCGACCGCGAACGGCAGCATCAATGGCCAGCGAATCGTGATCAAGGACATCTTCGATGTGGCAGGTCTACGTAAAACGGCTTGCAACAAAGCCTACTTTGACATGTCGACCTCTGCGATGAACACAGCACCAATGATACAAAGGTTGATCGAATGTGGCGGCATCATTGTTGGTAAAGCGAGACTTAGCTCTATGGTATCCCGAGAAGAGCCGAGTGAGAGCTTTGATTATAAGGTACCTTTCAACCTCCTCCTCCTCAGACGCTCCTACTAGCGCGTTTGGATTCGGGGCCTGCCACCAAGACTTTCGCTGCAGAGCGGTCTGACTTGGGCCATAGGTACCTTTCAATGCACGAGGTGATGGATATCAGTCGCCAGCTGGAAGTAGCAGTGGAAGCGCTGCTGCAGTAGCCGCGTATGACTGGCTAGACTACGGCATTGGCACAGACTGTTGGTGATCGCTTTGGATTTTATGGTGAGCATCAACTGACTTGGAACAGCCACAGGTAGCGCCCGACGTCCAGCAATGGCAAATGGCGTTTTTTCGATACGTATCTCATACGGCATGCTGCCTCCAGACGGCATGGTGCCCTGCTTTCCGTAAGACGCAAAAGCTACCTTTACGTCTCGTGAGGCTGACCTGACAGGTTATTTGATACGCCGGCAGTCTTTGCTCGAGACATTCGCCGCCTCGCTGGTTTCGTAGGCGAATGGTGTGATGGGAGACTGTCTCGTACCACCATGGTTTGTCGCATAGTGCAGCTAAACACGGGTGACGACTGACGCTACGCAGAAGCCGACATCATTGATCATACCTACTGATTATTTTCCTGTTGAGGACTGCACACAGCAGCAGATCATCGACCATTTTGTGAAGGATTTGTCCTTCAGTTTCCAAATCAACATACGCAAGGTCTGCCTACAAGATCTGTGGGAAGACCGTACCCCAATTGAAGCCCGAGGCCAGTCACTTCAGGTGTACCTCGAGAATGTCGGCCAGCATTCGTTCTTTTATGACTTTTACCATGCATCCGATTCATTTCGCCAAGAATACGAACACAAGTATCACCGGGCACCCGCCGTGAACAACGTCACAAAGTGGCGTTGGGGAATTGCCAAGAGCATTTCCAGGACACAACGTGACGAAGCGGTGCGACGCCTTGGTGTGTACAGAACTTGGTTACTCGACCAAGTACTAGTGGGCGATCATCCAGTGGTTCTTTTACCAGTCATGGATGCGAAGCCTACGTACAGAGACGACGCACCATCGCCACCAGCCACACAGGAGGCGTGGGACCAACTCTGGATGGCCCCAATACTGGGGTCTCCGGAAGTCACACTGCCGAGTGAGTTACACACATGCATGGTCTCGTAGATGCTTTGATACTGACTGTGCGTGTAGTCGGACAAATACCGTATCACTCAAGGGTTTCTGAGCGACAAGAGCACCTGCCCGTTGCCATTTCACTGATGGGTTTGCCTGGCAAAGATCTTGCTTTGATCGACACCGCGACGACTGTTCTTGCAAAGAGTGGACGGCACAGCTATGTGGCGACTGGGCGAGAGATGTTTCCAGAAGAAGGCTGGGAGATGATCGAACGTTCGATATCGTTTTAGAGGTGTGGGAGCTTGAGGCAGCAAAGGACATCGGCACAGAGACGTCCGTACCTTTGGTGTGACTCACGTTGCGAGTAGCTTTTCAACAACCTGCTTCGCCTTCTCTGGCTCCACTGTCCCCTCTTCACCTCGTCTCACCATCTGTCCCACGAACCACATCGCTTTTCCCTTTTGGCCTTTGTCTCTCACAGCCGCCACCATCTCCGGGTTCTCGTCCATGATCTGCCTGCCGAGCGTTTCGTACTCCTCCTCAGAGAGAGGACGAAGACGAAGGTTGTCATCGTCGATCAATTGCTCCACGGTTGGTCGCTCACTCGAAGCTGGAATATCGTGTAGGGTTGCGAGTAGCTGCTTGGCGGCGCGTGCAGTGATCTGCTTCTGCTGTAAGTTCAAGAGCAGATCAGAGAGTTCTCCTGGATTGACTGGCATCGCGTCCCACGATCGAGATTCTTCACCAATGAGGCCTCCTAGCTCGTGCAGGACCCAATTACCGACCATCTTGCCCAGCTTGCTGTGATCCGAACCTGCGTGTTTCTGCTTCAGAAGCTCGATAGTCTCCTCCATGTACTCTAAGCGATCGCCATCATCGAGACTGACAATCGTCTTTGCGTCCTTCATGCTAAGGCCGTACTGCACCTGCACTCTGTATACGCTTTCGTTCGGCAGTTCGGGTAATGTCGTCCTCAGATGCTCCACAAGGTCTTGTCCAATGAAGAGTGGTGGCAGATCGGCATCTGGCATGTATCTGTAGTCCACCTCACCTTCCTTGCCTCGCAGTCTCGTGGTCTCCGTAGCCCCAAGTGTCCACCCTCTCGTCTCTCCCTCGACCACACCACCGGCTTCCAACACAGCAATTTGCCGGTCCCGTTCTGCCACGATTGCATCCTCGACTGCTTTGAAAGAAGACAAGTTCTTGATCTCCGTCCTCTGTCCGAGCCCACTGACACCACTGTACGATGACAATCCACTTGTCCCTCGCTCGCGAATGGAGACATTGACATCTGCTCTTAGACCACCCAGTTCCATACCGGTCACACATGCATCCACGCTGTTCAAGACCGCCTGAATCTTTCGAACAACCGCCGCAGCTGTCTGTGGAGAGTGGATGTGAGGCAAAGTAATGATCTCAATCAGAGGGTGACCAGCTCGATTCAGGTCGATGTGGTAGGTCGAAGGAGGATGTGACGTTGTCTTTGCAGTGTCTTGTTCCATCTGTACCTGCTTGATCCCGATACTAAGGCTTTCAGCGCCATTGAGATCTGATAATGGGATACCATCTTCTGCGGTCAGCGTGATAGTGCCATCCTTCGCAAAGGGCTCTACACCATGGGTCAGGCCGGGTACAAGGATCATTTTTGTTGCCTACATACCATAGTATTGTGTGATTTGGTACCCATTCGGCTGGTCCCAGTGAAAGTAGTGCTTCCGGTCCCAACCACTCTTTCTCTGAACCTCACATTGAAGAGCAATCGCGGCTCTCAGCGCAGGAAGCAGAGTAGCACGCTGGAACTGCGGCTGGGTCCCCGGCATTGCCGCATCGAACAGCGCGACTCTGCTGTTTGCGGCACCAGTGCCATCTTCCTCAGCAGCAGCTGGCGCACTCGAAAAGAGCTTGCATGCCGTGTTCAACTCTGCATGGATTTCAATGCCCACCGTGAGCTCCCATTTGCCATGCTGTGCCTGAGCCTGAGGCTTTGCATTGCCCTTAATCTGTGCCTTCTTTTTCTTCGCCTCTTCTTTCAAATGCTTTCGTAATGGGACAGCTTCTTGCTGTGCTGGCGGCGTTGTCGAGAGACCGCGACTTTGCAGCCATTTGGAGACGATACAGGCTCGCGGTGTACGATGTGCAGATTGGGAGAGAGTAAAAGCGCGCCCAAGCAACGCGCCTCGAGTGTTCATGGCATATTCATCCCATCTCCATGCGGTTGTCGAGAAAGGTGAACTCGACGTCCAGGTCGTCGGGCAGAAGATCGGCTGCTCGGCCCGGACACCGCTAGACCCACTTCGCGATTCTTTCTCTTGACTTCACCTCCTGCTTCCCAATCTCGCGCAACATCGTCTTTCAAGGCGCATGCTCGTGCAGGTTGCATCAAGCTCGGCCTTGGGCAGCGTTGATATGCCTCAATCTCACCGTCGCCGAAGGTCTACGATATGACCACGACTTCTACGTCCTCAAACTCGGGCGTTGATGTGCCTTTGGTCCTTTGGAGAAATAAAACAGCTAAAGACAACATAGCTTATACGTATAGACCCTCTATCCCTTCACGGCTTCAGGTCGCTCATGAGCATTGAGTCTGTCAATGCCATTCACCGACCCAGCTCAAGCTCTAGGCTGGCTTGCGAAAGACGAATCGTCCTGAACGCTCGATGACCCAGAGCCTCGTGTAGGAAGAACACCCATGCCAACCAGCCGAAGAATGCCGTCCGATTTCGATCCGCGTGCGTTGTTAAGTTTGCGAGGAGTCGTCATCGCCAATCTCCTTGACTCAGGATACCGGCTTCTCAGTAAGGTTCAAAGAAGTGTCGACCTTAAACCTAAATCTAGCATGCCCTGCTATCTTTACGCGAGGGCAACTGCAACCACTTCGACCCACGGCTATCGTTCGAGAAAGAATTAGAGCTCCGAAAAGCGAGCAACATTGGCGGATCTGTTCATTTGACTTCAGGAGTGTCTGGAATATGCCTGGAGAGACAAATATTCGTTGACGTCGAGGCGCAGAGTCGGCATTTCGATGAGCTAAGCTGAAGAATGAGACTGTCTTAGTCTTCATCATGTTAAGTGAGAGTCTTAGCTCCTTCGTAAACATCGGCTGTCCACAGCACTATGAGAGTCGTGAACATGGGCGTCGAATCGCCTGGTCTAACATTTACCAGAAGCATCTTTGGGGACCCTCCACCGATCGACCATGGCCCAATCACGCCAGCTCAAATCCCGCTTGCAGCAGAGATTGTATCCGTATGGCTGCATGAGGTCAAGGCGGTCTATCTCCCGAACGCTGATCTGACGAGCGTTTAGATGTCCTTGAATCTCGTCACTCTACCAGTGCTTGGAGCATGCCTCACACGGCGTAAGCAAAGATCAAGTCATTTTGCATTGCATTCGTGCTAACCTTCCTCGCAACGCGCAGGTCTTGAGCGCGTCCACAAATGGACCACACTGCCAGTGTCCGCTTGGCTCCTTCTCATCATATACATAGATTCTTTCCTTTTCATCTTTGTCACGGTCCTCCTCAAGGACATCGGTCTGAACAAGACGACCGGCATTTGCGATGGCAGCATCCTGCTATGTTAGTGTCGCCGACGTTTTTCTGACCGAGTAGCTGACGCCTTCCGTAGGTCTTGTTTGTTACATGAGCACCAAAGTGCTTATCTATACCTTCCTCGTTGAGAAAGTTGTGAGTATCTGTCTCGCTCTGATGGAACTGCTGCAGTTGACTGAGCAAGTACCAGTGGGTCGTACGAGGATGCCTGCAGCGAAGACGAGAGTCGAAGCTCTACTTGTTCAATTGCTTCGGAATGCTATTACCGTACGGAATCACCGTCGTGTTGAACTTCGTCTGGTCGGTGTCGTCCACTGCTTTGCTCGGACCTTCTGACGAACGAAAAGTATGTGCTAATCAATGTCCAGGCGTATCGCATACCTTGACGTTGACGGGAAGTGCATCATTGGCATGGAAAAACGGGCCTTTATTCCGCTCATAATCTTCGATGCCGTTGTCAACCTCTACTTGAACACACTGTTCATCATACCGCTGCGAAGTATGGGACCGGACGCAACTCCAGCGATACTTTGTGAATACTGACATGTTGCCGCAGAGATGTACTCATACCAGCACGGGAACGGCAAGATGAGAGCCCTCGCCTTCCGAACTTTCATCGGCAGCTGTGCGACCCTAATCTCAAGCGTTGTAAATTTGACAGTCCTCATGGCTGTTGGCGGTGAGCCGGGATGGATGTGCTTGATGCTTTGCAACGCAGATAGTACGAATCGCCCCACACGGATGTTTCTGTGGTGCTAGCTGACAATTTTGTGCAGTTTTATTCTGCGTCTTGGTCCTCCACTGGGCTACAAAGTTTGATAGTGGTGGCAGAACTCACAACGCTTCATGCTCTCATCCTTCCAATGGCGCTCTTACTTCGATGCCGACAACGCGAATGCCAGAAGCAGCTGTTCACAGACGCTGCACACTTTTCAACCATTGCGAGGAAGACTTTCCGGAAGGCTGTTGGAAGGCGCACCCGTGGGAGGCTGCCAAGCTACCCGACGCACATACGTGTTCTGCGTCACCTTGCAAGTCCCTATCAGACGACGTCCAGTGTCAAAGCCTGCGACCAACAAACAACTCGGACAGTGAGGAAGAGCAAATGGGGATCGAGCGAGCATTGAAGCTACTGACTGGTCCTCCAAGAGAACGACGGGAGATGAAAGAGGCTAGGATTGCTGGCAAGTGCTGAAAGAACAATCTCGACCATACAGACTCGGCAATGAACGGCCCCTGTCCCACGGTTTGCGACTAATTGTTCAACTTCGCTTGATCAATACCACTGGCCCGACATAGACATTTCGCGCTCTCACGTAGTAGAAGACCACAGCTAAAGCTAGAACTCCGAAGAACATGACACTGGACCAATTCCTGCAAGAGATGAGCATTTATTGGACACAGATATGTTCCAAATTGTTGTCGATACTGACATGTTTTCAGGGGTGACCGGCTGCTCCAGTGGCCACGTCGCAAAGGCCAGCACCGGGATCATGAAGACGAGTGAGGTGATGTTGATGAGAAGGCCCCATCTCCCCAAGCTCCATCTGCTCAGGGGCAGAGCCGGGCCGTACAGGCGACGCCAAATCAAGCAACCAATCGTGATTATGTACGAGCCCAGAATGGCAACCTGCGCGAGTGAGTTGACCGCATTCATCGCAGTAGTCGAGCCGATGTTAATCTGCCTTCATCAGCACAACAACGCAACATTGGCTGACGGACAGCCTCTCAATTACTCACCAATGAAATCAGCGCCGTGAAGCCGATCGAGACCAGGACAGCATTGACGGGCACACTCCATCCAGGCGATACTTGCGCCAGCCAGCTGGAGAATGGAAGACCTGCGTCGATCAGTGAACAACTCCGAACAGGTCTTGACAAATCTCCGCGCACCATTGTCACGAGCGAACGACCAGATCTGACGAGAAGCTGTGGCTACCTCGCTGACACATGCGGACATCAACATCACAATGATGAAGACAGTCACGATGTTTGTGGCGGCATAGCTCCCCGTAGCATTCAGGAAACTTTGAATGAAGGGAACACCAATCGGCGATTCTAAGATGGCCTCGGTGTCGCCCATCGTAAAGATGAAAGTGACACCGACGACCAGCATCAAGACTGCGTTGGTCCACATACCAACCAGGATAGCAGGTGGGATGACCTTGGATGCATCTTTGACCTGGGTTAGACGTCGTTAGCACAGCACACTGGAAATGACCGTATGTGTAACTCTGGCTTACTTCTTCAGACCTGCATTGAGTAGGCAAACATCAGCTCTAGTATCAATCGTCTCCAGCATGACCACCTACATATGGACGACACAGTCGTAGCCCTTTCACGATTAGTGAATATCGTTTGAAGTTGCAGCTAGACTCACGTAAAGCATGGCAATCATCGTTGGCAGGCCGATCAATGTCGCCAAGCCTGCGCTGCCCCAATTGCCATTGTCCTCGAAGTCGAGCAGCACTGTTCTTGCTTTGCCTATAGGCGCCATGACCCACAGCGGGATGATAATGGCGAACAGTCCAGCCACGTGAAAGATGAGCAAGATTCCTTCGATGAATGGCAGTCTCCTGGCAAGAACAGTGTTGAAAAGTACAGAGAACAGGACGATGCCGATGACAAGCAGGGTTCCTCGCCATCCGTCCCAAGTGTAGCTGGGCATGTTAAGAGAAATGAGGCCTTGTATTGCAGTGGCCTAGAAAGACATCAGCGCAAGCATCGTTAGCCACTCCGAGCCGAGTCATACTGCCATGAAACAAGTGCCTGCCAGCCATGTTTGCCAACCGAGCGCAATTAGCCAGCCTCTCGTATGTCAGTGAGGTCTTCAGCTACGTGGGTGAAGGTGGCTGACCGGTCATGTAGCTAAGCGGTTTCTGATACCGTGGCGGAGCATACTCGCTCACGAAATGATATTGGCCTGGTCGATATTAGCAATATTCCAGACACAATAGAGCCTCTACTACCAACCTCCAGCTGTCGGGCTCCTACGACATAGCGGACTGATCAGTCTTAACGCTTATGCCATTGGAAGTATCGCACTCACATTGATGCCAGCTCAGCAATGCTGGCATACACAAATGTCAATCCAATGGGAGCTATTATCAATCCCCAGAAAAGGCATGGAGAGCCGCCATCTGATAGTAGAGGACACTCGTCAGAGAATAGACGCATCGAAACGTCAAAGCGAACTTACCTATGAGTGGGTATTGAACGATAACGAGTAGAGCCTCCCATGCCACCATTACCTAGAGAAGGATAACTTCAGATTGGTCCCTTCGACAGCTGCCTGCGATCTCATACCATGCTCGCGAAGCCCATGATTGTGACGGACTTGAAGTTCCTCCTTAGTACTTGCTCTCGACCTAGCACTTGCATGTCATGTTTGTCCGCCGTCGTCCCTCTGTATTTCTCCGCAACGCATGGGGCGAGTGACTTGGCTTCGCCATGCCTACTGGGGCTGCTTGTAGTCTCGTCGACTGTCCATGAATCTTCTTTTTTCTTCATGGTATCGAGCCACGTGGGAGTCGAGGGAATTCCAGATAGCAGAGGTGGTGACAGATTTTGTTGACGAAGTAAGGACACGATCGAGACTTGAAGAGCTTCCACATTGACCTCCCACCAGAGACTTTGCGCCACAGTGACACTGCACAATGATCGTCACCCTTCTGCAGCAGTAGTGGGGTGGCACAAATGATGTTTGGATCGACGTCAAAAGAAGCTTCAGGCTACTGTAGCCTGCCCTTCCTCAAGAATCTGTCGAACCAGATCCTTCAGCAAGTCGTCCGAAGGTCCGCGTATAACTTTCGTTCGCACGAAGGCCGCGTATAAGTAGTCTCTCTGTCCGGCTCATCCTCCACGTAGTCTCACACAGTGAGAGGCCTCTAAACCATGCTTTCTCTTTTGGTATGGAAGCGTCCAATTTGTGACCGCACCGAGGACCACCGGTTATCGCGCCATCTGGAAGCGGCTCGATTCGAATATGCAGACGCATCTCGTAAATTTGGGTAACAGTTTGAGCCAAAGAGGGGGCCAGAGACCGGGGCCATGGGTGGGCTAGAGTGTGAATGCACCGGTGAGCCAAAAGCGAGGAATTCCGCAATCAGTTATCTTCAGATCCCAGGCAGGGAGATCTGAAGTGCTCACCCCAGGGTTTAAAGGCCTCCAGCAATGGAGTAGTCTGCTTCTCGAATCCCACAATCTCCAAGCTAAAGGTTACACGACCTCTGGCCTTGATTCAAAGGACCCCGACGAGCGTGGCGAGCAAGCATACGCGGCGAATGATTGTAAGTGTCAGATCGGTGTCTTCGGTCTTGGAGTACATCCACATCACTGGCGACTGGACCTCGAGGAAGCGGAGACAGGAATCTCCGCTGGCGTGCGTTGGGAACACACGGCCGAGGAAAGATCGTGCTCGCCAAGAGCTGTGTTCTCAACGAAACCCCTGGTCCCGCACATGGGTGTGAACAGCCATTTCAAGACCTCAAACTCCATCCCTAGTCTCCCCCAACTCACTCCCGAATCCCCCTCGATCCTCTCCACCGCCAGGAATAGTCGTATCCTTGACAGCCATCCAGACGCCCTCCACCAGTTGGAACTCAAAACAGCTCACTGTCTTGCGACTCATACCCACCGGTAGGCCTGGACCACCGGTAACCTCACAGTTCGCAAAAACCTCCGCACAGCTCACTTTCTCGTACACCTGCGTCGACATGCTCACGATATGTAGACGATAGTCAGGCCAGTCATTCGTGAGGGTTTCGAAGTCGGAGATCATGTTGGATAAGGAGCTGGCGGCGGGACGCATGCCGGTGGCGCTGACCATGGTGAACCAGGGGGCGATATGGCTTTTCTTGGAGCACAGGAGGTAAGGCCAGTTCCGGTCATTGACGGCGGCAAAGGCGAGGGCCGTCAGGTGTTCGAGTTGGGTGGCAATGGCGGTGGTGTCTGATTTGATAGGCTCTTTCTCGGACTTGTCCTTGGATTTCAATGAAGATTTTGGATCGTCGTCTTTCTCCATACCTGAAATAGTGTGAGTTCAAGTGTCACTCTTATGTCGTGGTTGTAGAAGGCGTGAAATGTGTATCTTCGGCGTCACAGACCCGTCAGGAAACTCAGGCGACGTCTCGGTATGGAATCTCCCGAATCCCTCGAAGCCTTCACCCTTGGTAATGTTCAGCGTGTTCGAGGCCAAGTGGTCTGTCAGCAGGGAAGCGATATATTGCAGAACTTGGTTGCGTCAATAAGCCCCACATCGAATCCTCCTCGCTTCCTCGAGCTCATCGCAGGGTGGGTCTTCGTCGGGTTCGCGATACGACACAAAGAAAGCTCGCATTCTCGTTGAGATAGGCTTGGACTACCAGGCCATTGCCTGAAAGTGAAGCGTTCAGGAACCTCCTAGATGAAACTGCGCCGCGATCGCAATTTGCATTCCACATTGAAACATCCTATGCCTTGACTTGCTTCGATTAGTATTAAACTGTAGATCAACCCGAGCGATATAAGACCACGACCCAGCTCACGCACTGTCTCTTAGCAGCACGGCCGTGATCTGTGGCTCTGTCCATCCATATTGCGGTCGCTCCTGTACGATCTTCTCAAACATGCGGAATCCATTGCGTTCATATAGCTCGATTCCTTGCACCCTGGCACATATCATGATGGCCAATTTATGCTCATCGGCAAGGGCAAACCCATTGCGAAGAAGCATACCGCCGATGCCTCGTCTTTGATAGTCGGGATGGACGGCAAGGTAGTCCAGTTCTACCGATAGTGACATTAATCAACCTGACGAGCAGCAGGGGAGAACATGTTCATATGAAGGCATACCTAAGATTCTTCCCTGTTTCGACTCTTTTGCCCTGTTCTCTGCAGCTAAGAGAGGAGTCACAACATCTGATGCCATGGCATGATCCATGCCGCGAGTCCGCCCGTTCTCATCAAGCACGGCGAGATAGTTCTTCTCCCGCTCCTTCTTCGTATCTTCGTCAACGTCTGGCGTACGTGCATCGGGCCAAGAGCTCTCCAGATCATCCGGTAGGATCCACCTCGAATACCCTACGATCTTGCCTGATGACTGCTCTACAACTTTCTGGTACCGCTTGAGGGGTCCGAATGTAACGAGATTCCAGGGGATGCGTTCTGCTGCATCATCGATGATTTCCTGGAGCGGCTTGTCGTGGAACATGGCTCTCCAGTGGTATTCTGCATAGAAGGCACTCATCATGGTTTCAGCACATCCACGTGCATCTTCACCGCGGACGGGCTCGATCGAAAAAACCTGCATCTCCAATGTCAACGATGGAAGGAAGGAGGTTGCCTGACGTATCGTGAACTTACTGTTTCGTCCATGGCTTACTGCAGTTTGGTGGCTAGGGGTGGTGCTGGAGGCCTGAGGACAAATGTTTCCCGTTCCAGCTATTATGATCTATAAATCATCGTTTCGTTGAGTCTGGCAATGTGTTTAGAAGTCCATTGGAAAGCTGTCCTATTGGTAAATGGTTGCCTACTCGTCATGGTAACCCAATGTAGAAGGTCGAGATTGCGGTGGTTGGAGTCGGCCCCGCCATGGCTGAAGTTCGCTATAGTCAATTGGCACTTTGCCCTAGATCCATTCTGCATACTAAGTCGCTGCGAGAGGTGACTGATACTCCCTCGCTATAGTCAAATGACACTTTGCCCTAGATGCAATTCTCGCTTGCCACTCCTTACGGTAATGAGCTCTTCGCGACAAGCACACCGTAGATGTTGAGCTTCGGATAGAGCTGTTATAAGTATGGGACAACCGCACGATCACAAGTGTTGGAGAGTATCGTCTCCAAACAATGGCTTGCAGCACCACCATTATCTTCGAGCCCGGCGCGTGGCTTCTCGCGTCTTGCTGGGACAAAGTAGCCAAAAATCTCGAACAAGCCGGACTCGAGACCAAACTTGTCGACCTGCCTTCGGTAGGGCCAGCAGCGCGCCTGAAGAGTTTGGAGCCCGATGTCGAAGAAGTCAGGCGCCATGTCATCGCCGCCGCCGATGCTGGTCAGAAGATTGTGTTGGTTTGCCATTCGCACGGCGGGTTACCCACCACGCAATCTGTCAGAGGCTCGGACTTCAAGACCCGTCAAGCCGCGGGTCAACCAGTAGGCATCGTTCATCTTGTCTATTGCTGCTCCTTCGTGATTCCAGAGGGCGACTCACTCAACAGCGCTTTGGGTGGAAACGACTTGCCATGGTACATCATCTCGGATGACAAGTTTCATTTGTTGCGTGGACTCGGTCCTTTCCGTCACAGAGAGCATAGTCTTGAGTCGAGTTATAGTTGCCTGCAGAGCACGTGTTGTTTACCAAGGAAGAAGTCAAAGGAGGTCAAATTTCGGGGTGGTTTGTGGCGCTCGAATCGCTGCAGTCCATGGCTCCGGAGCGTACGCGTTCCGGACGCTCCCTACGCCTAAAGAGTTCATCTGACTGTATTGGTCGTTGTGCTAGTAGATGCATATACAAGTGAAGAAAGCGACATAGCGTCCAAGAATGCTGAGTGATCATTTAGGGGAGTCGAGTTGTGCACAGCCACATCCTGACCTGGGCCTCACTAGCGGCCGTTTGGGGAAGGCGGAGTTTGGCGCGTTCGGTAGTGGAGAGTGGACGATGGGTGTGGGTGGGTGAATCGTGACGCCTGATCACGAACAAACACTGACCTCGTCTTCCTCGTCGCCTCCATATCGGTGGTGGTGATATTGTTGTTCGCCCGCTTACATACAAAGGGGAAGCGACAGCCTCCAACACCACTTCGACCCCGGCACGGCTGAGCGCCACCATTCCACGCCCATATCGACCTGACATCCAACGCTCCTACAACGGCGATACCGACTCTCCATCACCGCGCATGCAGCGACAATAACCCACCTTCGTCTTCGCCCTCGCCGCCGCGATGCGCTCTATCAGCGCCTTGCCCACCTCTCTCCTCGTCCTCGTCTCCGCTGCCCTCTCCTCCGCCCAGACAGTCGAAGAACTACCCGATGGCTTGATCATCGAGCACACCAGTGGACCGGTGGTATGCGATCGCCCAACAAGATCGCATGACAAGATTGCAGTTCACTACAAGGGCACACTCCAGTCAGATGGCTCAGAGTTCGATGAGAGTTACAAGCGTGGCAAGCCCTTCGTCTTCACACTCGATGGGCACGAGGTCATCGCGGGCTGGGATGAGGGTTTGATGGGCATGTGCATCGGCCAGTCAAGAAAGCTCACCATACCTCCAAAGCTGGGCTATGGCGACTATGGCGCTGGTCCCATTCCCGGCAACGCTACCTTGATCTTCGAGACCAAGCTCATAGATATCGTTGAGTTGTCAGATTCGCCGCCTGGGCCGTCTGAAACGCAGGATGGCGCTCTTTCAATAGCAACCGCACCGGCCACCCCGCAAGAGGACAAGGAAGAGAGTGGAGTAGCAGAAGATGAGGATAGCCAAGATAACGATGCCCTCCTGGAGACACAACCCACAACTTCGGACGATGACCCAACAGACGGTCCTCCCCAGCAAGCGCATTGCCACCTTCTGGGTCCTTTTGCACTTCTTGTGCAAGGTGCTCTGGGTGCGCTGGCTCTGCTCACCCTGGTATGGAAGCGATGGAGAGAGGTCCCCAAACGACCTTGGAAGATCTTCTTCTTCGATGTCAGCAAGCAAGTCTTTGGCTCTATGCTTACCCATGTCATCAATCTGGCCATGAGCATGTTAGGCAGCGTGGATATGGCCAACGCCGCCGCTCATGTCGCTTCTAAAGGAAGTTCAGATGATAGCAACGGTCGATCACCAAATCCATGCTCCTTTTACCTGCTCAATCTAGGTATCGACGTAAGTTTGAATTGACTGCGAGTTCTCACACCATGTACTGACTCATCTGCAGACGACTATTGGAGTGCCAGTGCTATACTTCCTGCTCAAGATCCTTTACCACCTGTTCCTCCGCACGCCTCTCGCAAACCCACCAGAGTCGATCAAATCTGGCAACTATGGCAACCCAGCCAAAGCAACGTGGTACCTCAAACAACTCCTCATCTACTGCATCGGCTTGGTCTTCATGAAACTCTTCGTTTTCTTCCTCTTCCTCGCTATGCCCTGGCTACCATGGATTGGTGACTGGGCACTGCGATGGACTGAGGGTAACGAAGCCCTTCAAGTGACCTTTGCTCTGTTCATTTTCCCTCTTGCCATGAACGCCATCCAGTATTGGGTCATCGACAACTTCATCATGGACAAGAAGAAGGGCGAGGGAGAAGGGTACGAGCAAGTCGCAGGACAGGATGACGATGAGGAGGCACGAGGCAACTTCGAGGATGAATCTTCCGAAATCACTGCAGTGGATGGCGGACACAGCAAAGTTGACGACGTAGAACAGAACACTGCGCAGAAGATGAAAGAGGTGGATCCTGTGCCCATACCCAGCTATCCAGCCCACAAGAACGGCGAAAATAGCGGCAAACCGAGTCCTAAGAACGATTGATACAAGCATTTTGCACAGTGGAGCATTTGGCAAGGCGTTTGGGATTGCATTGGGAGGCAATTGATGCATGGCATTTACGCACGAGCAATGTAGGAACTTCATGTACGCTTTACGACCAACACCATCTTCATCGAGCACATACACCTCCACACGAGTGATGATCGACGTTATCTAAAGCTAGTGAATGCACTTGAAGGAGCTTGGAAGGATTGCAGAAGCTGGGTGATATCATCGTGTGAACCTACATCATCCAGGCAATGACTGACCTCTCGACCTGGACCTTGCTGATAGCCTGGAGTAGGATCGCGCGCTTGCCCTACTTGGACTACCTAGACGGCACAGCCATCCTCGACTCTAGGAACAAAGATCTCATTCATCTCGACTCAAGCTCTTAAGCTCTCACCGACAGGCCGAGGATCTAGTAAAAGTCGGCATCGCTCCTCACCAGACGAAGCACTCCATCATGGCCACCAAAGATCAACAGGACTACGACGACATCGCCACAAAATACAACCACATCGAATCACTTCCTCACTCGCGCATCTCCCAAGAACTCGTCCTCCAGGCTTTGGGCGACTGCGCCGGCCAAGTGATCCTCGATCTAGGCGGCGGCACAGGTCTCCATGCTCGTAACGCCATCGATGCAGGCGCGGCGCGAGTCGACAACGTCGACATCTCACCAGCGATGCTAGCGGGCTGCGAGAAGCTAGAGCAGGCTGCAGGTCGTAAACCGGGGGAGAAGATTCAATGCTACGTCGGTGACGTGAGCAAACCCCTTGAAGACCAAATCACGCTCCCTGGAAGAGACGGGAATGGCACGTACGATGTTGTCCTCATGATCTGGACATTCGACCACGCGACCACGATTTCCGAGCTGGAAACTATGTGGCGAAACGTTTCGCGCTACTGTCGAGCTCCTGGCGGCAGAATCATCGCCATTCGCTCTGGTGATCCGAGGAAACGACCGCCTCAGACCGGCTCTGGAAAATATGGTGTCAAGCTGCACTCGCTCGAGGATGTGCCTGATGGAGTAAGGTATCACTTCACCGTAGGCTTCGGCGAGGAAGCTTTTACAGCCGTTGCGACGAACCTGAACGCAAACATGGACTTGGAGCAAGCGAGAGGTCTAGCAAGGGCCGTGGGATTCGACGGGTTGGATACAGTGGATCCAAGGGCATGTCAGTGCGTGAAAGAGGATCCGGAGTTTTGGGAAGAGTTTGTGGATGGTGGAGGCTTTGGGTGTGTTGTGGGCCAGAAGGTATGAGTGTAGGGACGATCATCGTCGGGAATGGTGCAAGAGATCAGGAGAGTTGAGAAGGAAACCTGACATTGGACACTTTGTCTGCATGCATATCACTTTGAACGGATTCACGATGATATACGCGGACACGGCTGCGGTTCGACGACGCTTTCGTACCTCCCATTCGCTGCTTGACGAACCCTCAGACCTAAGAGTGGCAGGTGGTGGAAGAACGTGATGGAGCGAGTGGCTGTGAAGAAGGTCTGGGATAAGTGGATGGCGAAGAGGGTTGATGTTAGAGGGAAGCAGTAGAGAGCTACAACGCTCCTAGGAGCGACACGAGGCTGGACGTCGACAGGCTGGGAGGCACTGTGCTCGAAGCCAGGATGAGAGAAGTCTCCAACAGAATCTTACACCAACCAGAACAACGTGATCGGAAGTAGAGCCAGACCCAAGAGCACGTGAATGCGTGATGCGGAGCAAGGGCTCAGCTCTTAGCTTTGTATACAAGTATACGCAGCTCATGCAGGGATGCGTGGAGCTCCATCAATGTTGCCTCGTCTCTCCTCACACAAGTTCGTAGGATGAAGAGGGGTTCCAACGTGCTATGTTGATAGATCAGAGCTGGTCTTCTCCCTTGAGCCGAGATGGAGTATATGAATATCAGTAGAACAAGGACTGTCACAAACCTAACTTACCTGGGAATACCTCGTCCACTTCAGAATTGTCGCCACCATGTCTTCCACCCACACAAATGGCGCCAACGGCACCAATGGCGCCAATGGCCATTCCAATTCCGCCCTCTGCTCGATATCGGATCTCCTCGCTAAAGACACCTACGACTACATCATCGTGGGCGGCGGTACAGCCGGCCTCTGCGTCGCCGCACGCCTGACCGAAAACCCAGACGTCCACGTCGCCGTCCTCGAAGCCGGCAAGAACCTCATGGACGATCCCCAAATCTCCACGCCCTCTCTCTACCCCACTCTCATCGGCCGCGAGAAGTACGACTGGTGCTACCAGTCCGAGCCCGTGCCGACTGCAGGCAACAAGACATATTCGATGCCAAGGGGTCGAGTCTTGGGTGGGTCGAGCGCGATCAACTATTTGATGTACGTCCGTGGCAGCCGGGGTGACTACGATGGATGGGCATCGCTCGTTGGGGACAAAAGTTGGGGATGGGACGGTATGCTGCCGTACTTCAAAAAACATCAATGTCTCGATCCGCCAGAGAAGGAGAACCCGAATAAGCAATTCATGCCGTTGGGTGCGGAGGAGAAGTATCACGGTAGCGAGGGCCCTATTCATACTTCGTTCAATGACTACTATGAGCCGTTCGAGTATGACTTCTGCGAGGCGGCGTATGAGGTAGGAGGCAAGAAGGAGCGGACCCTGGTCGATGCGTGGGGAGGTACAATACCCAATTCTAGCAGCCACCGAAACATATTCAGAGCATTCGCTGACCTTTTGGCCTTTCAGGCGACCATTACGGCTTCTATTCGAGCTTGGCGGCCGTTAATCGAACGGACGATCCAGGCAAGAGAAGCTATGCGGCAACTGGTTATCTGCGTCCGAATCTTGGACGGCCGAACCTGAAGGTGCTTTGTGAAGGTCTGGCTTCCAAAGTCTTGCTCGACGGGAATACTGCTTATGGCGTGGAGTTCTACCACGGTGGGCAGAAACACCAGGTCAAGGCATCAAGAGAAGTGATCCTCTCTGGCGGCGTGATCAACAGCCCACAGCTACTGGAGCTCTCAGGTATTGGAGATCCAGAAGTTCTCAAAGCCGCAGGAGTAGAGTGTCTCGTCGAGAACAGAAGCGTGGGAGCAAACTTCCAAGACCACGTCTTAGGAGGCATGCTGTACGATCTTGCACCTGGTGTGCTCTCAATGGACGCCTTGCACGGAGAAGAGTACCAGAAGGCCCAGCAAGCCCTTTACGAGAAGACCAATAATGGCCCGTTGGGCTCTCCGGGAATGCTGATGGGCTTTGTGTCGTATGCCTCACTAGTGGACCAGGAGACTTTGGACAAGACCATCAGCGAAATCCGAAAGAACTCATTGGCCAAGACGGATTTTGAGAAACGCCAGGAGGATGTCATTGTCAAACAGCTGTCTGACCCGACCTTTGCCAATATCCAGACGTTCTGTAAGTGTCTCCCATCGGTGTGGTGGCAGGTGATGGTACTGACAGATCCAGGTATTCCATGCCAGCTAGATCTGAGCCAAGGCGAAAGCCAGATCGGCTTCTTCAGCGCACCGTGAGTAGTCCCCAGTCGATACCCAAATCAGCACTGACAAATTCACAGGCCGGACGGCAAGAACCGCGTCTCACTTCTCGTGTGTCTAGAGCATCCACTATCGCGAGGGACCGTGCACATAACCTCCTCAGACCCTCAAAAGCCACCAAGAATCGATCCAGGCTATTTCAGGAACCCAGCAGATGCCAAGATCCTTGCTGAGGGGATCAAGTGGATGGACAAGGTAGCTCAGCAACCTGTACTTGCAAAGAGCCTTGGAGAAAGAGTCCAGCCTCCCGCGAAGGCAAGTATCGAGAAGGAGGAAGACCGGGTGGATTTTGTCAAAAACCACATCTCGACACAGTACCATCTGATCGGTACATGTACGCTCGGCGAAGTGGTCGACGAGAAGCTTAAGGTGAAGGGTGTCCAAAGCTTGCGTGTGATTGACGCGTCGGTGTTCCCTGGACACGTTTCTGGAAACATCATGTCGACGACGTACGCTGTGGCAGAGCGCGGTGCCGATCTGCTCAAGGCCGATGACGAAAGGTTCCTGGCAAAGGTCGATTCGGGCGTGCATTAGACAGAATTGTTCGCTGGCCCCTTCATCGGTACAGATGGTTGTTCGTGAACAGATTGCCATAGTAGTCCTCCGATTCGTCGTTCCTCATGTTGTTCGACCGCACAACCTGGACGACGCCACTCCAGTACCCTTCAGTCTCAGCCTCGGTATTGCCAGCATCGACACTTCGCTGATGTGCCAGCTTTCGCTCTTTTCGAAATGCCGATAGAAGAGCAATGTTGTCGATCCTTGGCTTCACAACGGGTTTGCTCGACTCTTGCTGCAGCACAGGTTGCCCAAAGCTAACTTCTTTGTCATCAGACTGGAACGCAAAGCGACCACTCTCGATCGTGGGAAAGACGACCTCTTCTTCGCCAAAGAAGCTGAAATCGGTCTCTGCCGCGTTCCACAATGCCTCGCTATCACGATCTTCTGTCATTGAACGGGTGTCTTGATGCTGCCAGGGACTGGCCTTGCTATTCCTTCGATCATTCTCTGTGCCCATCTCCAGAACGAGCCGCTTGAGTGCAAAGATCTTTTTCGCTGAATGCTTGAGAGCAGTTGCGTGATCCCTTCGACCGGGCGGTAGTGAATAGTCGAGTTCTGCTTGATTACGAGCAAGCGTAGCCTCTTCAGCGCAGTTCTTGATGAAGCAAGTGATGCGATTTGCAACGTCTTTGTCGGTTGAAAAAGGGGGAACGTTGGTCAAAACCAAGGTCGAGATATGTGGCAGCATCGCTGGGTGTAGGTTGTGGCCAGCGAGCACATGTGCGTTGAGTCGTGCCTTTCTTTCAGTCGCCATTGAGGAGTAGCTACGAGGTCGAGGCTTTGGAGTGGGTGGAGCGGAACCTATAGGACTGTCCTGTGGAAAGGGTGACATGAAGCTGGGGAAGCCGCTAGCCGTGGTCATTGTGCCGTCTTCGAGAGCAGAAATTGGGCTCAGATGAGCTCTGCGATCCAACTCAGACGCCAACGTATCAATGACCTCGGGAGCAAAAGCACTACCTCTTCTAGGCCCATCGGATGGTGGTCCTGGTACGTCAATCTGGTACGTATCGTCCCTAGCTGGTGACACGACGAACTGCATCGGATCGCCTTCGAGTTCAACCCGTGGTGTTTGCTCGCCGGTCGGCATCTCAAATGTTTCAGGCCGGACAGTCGTGCCGTCCAACTCAAGCGTCCCTGTGCAGGATGGCAGGGAGGTGTCTCCTAACTCTACACGGCCGTGGACTACCTCTTCTGGGTGCAAGTTAGGCGCTTCTTTCGTGATGAGGCTATGGTCAATTCGAAGAAAGGTCATAGTCTCAGCTCCACATTGGCGAAGCACTGGTGTAAGTTTCTCGGCACCAGGCATACTGAGGTCGCCATTCGAATCACCACCAGAGACCGAAGGGTGTCTATGAAGACTTGGCGCCAGTGAGCCCACATCAAGAACATGCAACCTCTCGGATCTGATTAGGCCAGACACAGCTTCGACCGTGATGGGATTGCCAGCGATGTATAGGTGAGTTATACCGCCATTTGGAGCATCCTCGATAGCAAGGCGGCTGACGAATCGGCCAGTGAACGCGTTCCGTAAGTATCCCTCAAAGTCTTCGCCTCGATAGATGTCCAGCATTTCGGCACCGAGATAAGGCAGGAGTGTCGGCGACCTAGGTCCGTAGGCAAAGTTGCCCATAACGTTCTGCATCAGGAAGCAGTGATCTAGAAGAGTCCGCACACCACGATCGGTCACATAATTATCCCTGAGGTCCAGACTGCGCACTCGGAGTCCAACAGCTTTGCTCAGAGTTTGGATGTTCTCATCCTTTAGGCTGATCCCACGAAGCTTGAGGACTTGAAGGCCAGTAAAGTTCTTCAAAGTGTTCAAAACGACATCCTCTCTGGCAGGATAGCTGAAAGAGAGGTCTAAATACATCAGTCCCTCGAACCGAGCAAGCGCCGCCGCGAGCCCACTGGAGGTGACGTTCGGACACCTCGAGGCGTCCAGCAAGCGAAGACCGAACGACGGAATGAGCGTCGTCGGACTCTGAAAGAAGCTACCAGCAGAGCCTGGCAACTCAACGACTCCAGCGGGTGCATGCCGATGTTCTTCAGGCTTGTTCTTGATGAAGCTCAGCGCTTGCAGCGCAGCATAATCGAAGAACGGAAGTCCTCTAACGATCAAAGACTGAAGATTGGGGAGCCGCTCCAACAGATCTCGTAACCAGTCTGCCTGCGGTCCGTAGTAGATCTCTGCATGAGCCGGTGGGAAGTGCAGCGTGTGCGTCTGCGATCGTACAAACAAACGTGCGGTTTGCAGCGTCTTCTTGAAGCGGGTTAAGGCCACGTAGACCGCGTCGTTCTCAATGCCAAAGTGAGAAGCTGGATTGCCCCATATATGAGGTGCAAAAGTTGCGTGCCATTTGCTGCATACCAATGCTGCTGCGCATAGTTCGCGGGAAGGGAGATATTGTGCGATGAGGTCCAAGTGGTCGATCAAGGTGGCACTCTCGTAAGATGGCGGCGCTGCTTCCATCGTGGAGCATCATGGGAGAAAGCGATATGTCGTAGGTGGTGGTGGTGGTAAAACCTTGAAGTGAAGTCCATGGCTTTGTCTTGAGGAAGTGTAGGAGACAGAGCTGGGCGGTCATGCGCTAGCACTGCCTCGCGCGGCGTCCATTCACACGTGATTGAATCCTTCCGTACCGCAAACCCACATGCCACGACGGGAGGATGCCGAGGCTCGAACTTTATCCCGACTCCGCCTACAACAATACTGCAGTGCCCCAGGCGACAACATTAACCACTATTAGACGAGAACTCGCTTCGGACCTTCGCTTGGGAACGACTGAACATCGACCGTTGCACTTGCAGACACAATGACCCTAACAGCAAGCCAATGACTTTGAATTAAGCCTTGGCCTGGACCCGGATCGCATCAGTTCACTCAATCGAGCTTAACATTACAAGAATTCGAAAACTGAAAGAAACGTATGAGGCATCGATTACAGAATGTCCATCAACGTCACCATAACCCTCCCCCTTCCCACCGCAACCGCAATCCAACAAGGCGACTTCGACAAAGCCTACCTTTCCCAACTAGTCCTCGACGCCGTAAAAGCCCTTCCCCTCCTCGGTGGACCCTCCTTCTCTGGCAACTCTGCTCCTCCCTTCCACGATGATGGCGCATTGACGCCACCGGCGCCCTCGATCTACGACGCCGACGTCGTCACGGTCCGCGACGGCTACACGAGCCGAGCAACGAGTCCGCCTGTCTATACGCCTAATCCAACGGAGTATGGAGTGCCCAAAGTGCAGGATGTTGATCTTCAGGCTGTGAGGTATCCCGATAGAGAGTCTTTCAAGGTCGACAAGTTCGCGGTGACGGTTGTGCATGAGGGTAAGGGGGTGTGGCCTATTCATGTCAATGGAGCGATGACGGGGGCGGAATTAGCGGTGCTGATTGAGGAGAAGAGTGGAGTTGAGGTTGGGAGGCAGAGAATCAAAGCTGGAGAGGCTCTGTTGGAGATGGAAAAGACGCTCTTTGCTGTGAGTGGGATCGTTCACTGACTTTCTTGCTTACTCTTGGCTGATATCGCGCGTTGGGATAGTCTGGAATCCGCCGCCATCGTCAACTACACGTCGCTCAACTTTCTGGTCTTTGCTTTCTGGACTCGGACATCGACTTCTGGGTTCATGTGAGAGGCTGTGTGAGCGAGAGAAGAGTTCCCATCCATGCAAAGCTCTCGACCACGACGGCCGAAGTGGGTATGGCGATGTTCGAACATTTCGCACCGCATGCGCCCTTTGGTAGGAGACAAGTGAAATTCAAGGGTCAACCTGTCTATGGAGTGAACGAGATTGTGAGAACGATGGAGGAGGTGAGTTCGAATCGTTGAGTCTGATGAATTGGCAAAGACTTACTGACTTGTGCGGTGTAGCTTGGTGTGAAGGCGGGTTGCTTTGTACAGCTTGAGATGGTGGTCTTCCCATGACGCATAGATCTCACTGGGCGAGAGAGGCCACTTCCTTCACATGTAAACTAGTCTTCCAGCTGTGAAATCAAGAGGTTCTTCGTTGCTTATCAGGTGGAGCTTTGTCCGATGCGGAAGGATTGCAGCGACGATGAGGACCACGTGTGATCGGTGCAGGCTTGAACTGAGCTGCGGTGTGCGTGAATTCCAGCAAAGTGAAGACGGGATCCCTCGAGATGGATGGAAGTGTCGATGATCGTCTGGGTTCGCTCCGAACTCCGGATCGGACGTGCTTGCGCATCAGGGGCTCAACAAGGTGGCAGGCGCTCTTGGTCATTTCCATCTCGTCTTCCCTCGTTCGTTGCATACAAGATCACTCTCGACGAAATACCACAAAGAAGTACAGCAAGCCCATATCATAAGCAAACCACCACCAAAACCATGGCGTCCCAGCAGGAGTTTCAGCCAGTGGAGACCAAGGTCCGTCCAGTTTCCCCACAGCCGAGATCTCTCCACCTCCACGATTGCATCTCCAAACACTGACACTCCCATCCTCCAGACCGCCATCGACTACCTCGAGCCCGCCAACGAGCCAGAGCCCTCTGCGGAGACAGGCATAGGAACGCACTTCACCAACACCTTCTCCAAGGACCACAAGGAGAATGCTCCGAACCAGCCACCAGAGATCAAGCTGAAGAATACGGACTCGACCATGACAACGGCTCAGTTGCAGCAGGCAGCTGCGGATGCACAACAGGCGGATCCGAACATTCTGAAGAAAATGGGCATTGGGAAATAGATGAGCTGACAGGGAGGTCGTACGACAGACGACATACATGTATATGGATGAACACGCGATCCACGCACAGAATAGAGCATGGACTTGGGCAATGACAGCACGAATTCCGGGTGGTGATAGCACTTGATTTGCTAGACGTTGAAAGCGTCATGATATATAACAGTCCCAGCAGGCACTGTCCCCTTCATCGACAGTACCATGGTGAACCTCCTTGGCACTCCTTCAACCTGCAAGGAATGGTCACGCGAGAAGCCGTATCGTGTGTAGAACTCGGGACGTCCGAGCACGATACATCCAGCCGCTTTCGCACTCCGCAATGTCTTGAGCGCCTCGCTGACGAGCTCGCTCCCCGTGCCTTGCCGCTGCCATTCGGGGCGCACTGCCAATGGGCCAAGACCGTACCAGCCCCCAATATCGCGCCCATGTACCTCGATCCGAACCGGAGAAATGGCGATATGACCCACGACCGAGCCTTCCCTATCAGCGACCAAAGAGATCGTCAACTCGCCCGAGTCTCTCAGCTTGTCCACGATGTGACTTTCTTGGTGATCGAGGTGAGATTTTGCTTCGAACGCTGCTTGGATTGTCTTTCGTACCGCCGGGATGTCTCTTGGTGTCTCTGCACGAACCAATGTTGTCATGCTTCGGGCGAATGCTTTGTCCAGGCAGACGAGTCCTGCGCGAAGCATTGCTTTGACATTTGATAAAGATCCTTCCTCTCAACTCGACACCGTCCAAGACCCCAAGGCATGACGTCACTTGCGGAAGTCCTGGATACCGGCAGACTGACCCATGAAAGTCTTCAACAGGTTCCAAGGTTGTCGATGTTTCCTTTTCCGATGAGACGCTGCAATGCTTCGACCGCAAAGCTTCCATGCAAGACCAGAATCCGCTCGATGCGACCTCAATCGTCACAATCCTTGACTTCCACAACGCTGGCAGTCACCAGCGGAGCACTATCTGTTTTGCTGGTTGCCTCCGAGATCAACTCAGACCAGTGCTGTGCGTCCAGAGAAGCGGAGCCATCAGATGGGTAAGATAGAACCCTCACAAGAGCATGGTCGTCCTCCCCTTCTTCCTCGGACTCCTCGTCACTTGACCACTCATCGAAGCTCGAGTCCTCTTCATCAGATTCTAGCTCTGAAGATCGATCGCAACTCTCGGGCCGTGTGGCAAAGTCGTTATGAACCTCCTTGACGCCCGGTGAGGTGTGTACAGCTTCACGGTAGGTTGGCGGAGGACTTGTTGGCTCTGTCAAGTCTAAGTCTTCCAGCGCCGTCAAAATGCGAATATGCGTAAGTTTTCGTCGAAGGCTGGGACTCCTGCTGTATGTTTCCCTCCGAAGACTCATCTCGGCAGCCATTCGCACTCGCTCCGCTTGCATCGTCGACAAAGTATCGTTCGTCTCGTGGTCGATTTTGTGGCAGTCCATGGCTGAAGCAAGTGTCGAAAGCATCACGTTGAACAGTTGGAAGATTAGTCGAAGTTGTCGAAACAGACAACAAACAAAGATCATTTCTCATAGAAGCAAGAAAAGATTCCTAATATTCAATGATGTAGTGCCGCGAGTCCCCCATTCCGTGGTACATCCGCGGTCCCCGTCCAGGGCCGGGAGGTGGCAATCCTCTGCGTAATAACCAGAAGCAGCGAATTGAGTTTTGGGCCCTTGGAGTTGGCTCCGTGAGATCTCTCGATCCATCCCGAAGAAAATCCTGTTCGGCAGAAAGCTTCCAGGAGAAGCTTGAATTAGTCGATGTTGCTTGTCTTGAATGGGTAATTGATGTTCGTGGTGTTGGCTTGTTTGAGAGCTACTGCAGTGATTTGTATCGATTTGAGGGTTCCATTGTGATTGGATGAGAAGGAGCCAGGATGGTGCGATGCAGGATGACGAAAGATGCTGCTTTGGTTTGGATTCCTGGTTTTGGCTTATGACAGTTTAGGTTGCGAAGATATTTCGTGGAAGCTTCGGACAGCGGCAAATTCATGTTTGGTTGATGAGGGTTCGTCCAGGTGTTTTTGCTAATCGAAACAATGGCCACAAATGTGGCATTGTCAAGTCCCGAGGAAATCCAAAGTTCGGCACGGTCGTCTTGGCAACGTTGAATGGGGAACGGTGGTCTTTCTTTTAAGTCCATCTCTACGACATACGCCTTTCATAATGCTCACGAGCCCTGCTTCGGCTTCATCCAGTCATAACAAGATTGCAGCGGCATCACCACACGATTGGCAAGCTCTTTTCTCCACTCGGTCCCGTCCAAAGTCTTCGGCGATTGTTTGAGACACCAATTGACTGCGGCAGCATACGTTGGTCCGAAATCATCCTCGACCTCCTCTGCCCATTTATTGGCAACTGTTCTCCGGATCAGTGGGTTTTCACGTAGTTGCTCGAGCCCGTCGGTTTTCCAAATGTTGCAACTATCCAATGTGCAGCCGAAGAGAAGTTCCAACAGCATGATTCCCAGACTGGCGAAACTGTGATCGCTCGGTGCCACATCCTGCTCATGGGTGGGTAAGGCGTCCTTGAAGTCCGCCGAGATACATGGTTTGTCAAAAGCAAGTCGTTCAGGCCGTCCTGCTTCCTTGGGGAACAATATGTCTTTCGCTTCCCACTGGCGCCTAGCCCAGGGCGTGGATTGCAGCTGCAAGTGCGCCGATGCAATTGCCAGAGCAACCTGGAGTCTGGTGCACCTCGACCTTAACAGACCAGAGCTGCCTTCCTGTAGGATCTCCTGGAGGGATGTCTCGGCAGCGGCTAGGTCCTGTTGTGGCTGCGAACTTACGAGGTAATTCGAGCCGTTCACGGCATCAGGCAAAGCACCAAGATGGGCAGGGCCGATCCCACAATTCGCCATGACCTTACACAAATCCTTGATGTTTCCACCGCTCGAGCTGGGGTCTTCCGGACTTGTGGTTCCTTGCTCAACAGTCGAAGCGCAGGCTGGTAAAGAAGACAGCTGGGATGCCGGATCCGCTACTAGCTGTGATTTAGTCGGGAGAAAGCCGCAAAACCTGTGACAAGTCAGCATGGTCTTCGAGTCAGGTTCAAGTGAAAACTACTTCACGCGTTTAGTAGGCTTCTGCTTCGCAGCGGGTGGTCGGGCTGCCATCGTGCTAGAAGCGAGCCCGAGCGGCGCCGTGGGGAGGTTGGAGACCTTATGCCAGGTGATTTGAAGGTCCCTCGGTTTCCATTCGCCGTGGCCCGTCGACAACAGAGCTTTCGGAGCCCAGAGAAGGAGCATGCGGAATTCATTGTTATTCGCTGACGGGTGTTGTAGCCAGAGATAGGCGCAGTGTTTCTCCTTGCAGGAGCATATCCAGGAGCCCTGCACCAGCGAATAGATCCGCCCTGCATGGTGCCAATACTGTAGGAGCGATTTGCTTGCTGCTCGGGATACTTCTGGCGTCCTCCTTTTCTGCAGGCGGGCAATCTTGTCATTTCGACTCAATATCTCGTCAAGCTTGGCGTTCTTGAGCCTTATCGCAGCAATTGCTTCCTTCTCAGCTGCACGACCCAGCCCGTACTTCACCTGATCAAGACGCCGAGAGAGGAACTCCTTGTTCGCCGCTAGAAGGAGTTTGGTCCGCGATTGCATGGCTGAGGACGATTGGTTGACTCCAGTGCCATGCTGTTAGAGCCTGTGTTAGTGTGGTTGCGTATATTGTGGTAGACGTACTGACATTTGTACTTATAGTATTTTGGAATCTGGCCTTGTCGAACCCAAGCGACTTCAGAAGTCTTCCGATAGCATCTTGCATCTCCTTCATGATGTCTAGATATCGAGAGCTGGCAGACCCAAGACGGGTCTGGAGAGCCGCCTGAACCTCATCGTCCTCCCATCCATCTCTTCCAGGCTCATCCAGAAGTTTATCAAGGCCATTCGCCTCAAGAATCTCATCATTGACAAGTGGCTGAAGCAGCAATGTCAAAGTCTGACGAAATTTGAGCTCCTCGTCTTTGATGTCGTTCAGACTGTCGCGGTGCATCTGCTCCCATTCCAAGAGCAGCTTCTTTGCCTTGGCCAGATCTTTATGATGTTCGATGACCCAGATCAGAAGAGGAAAGCCCCCTAACACCACGCCCACGATCTCGAATCCGCTCATCGCGTTGGTGAGGTTCGGCTTCCCGGGCAGGAGGACGAGGGAAAAGGGATTGACAGACGAGTGTTCCCGCCGACAGCTTGAAAACAAAAAGGCTGACCTCTTGAGGCTGAGGCGCAGCTGGCGCCTCAGTTGTCGATGGCGCGACCATACTCAGCAGTACGCGCCGTGTGGAGGGGCTGTGCAGATCAAGCTGCAGGTTTGACAGCAGCAGCACATGACTTCCGGCGCGCTTCTTCTTCATCACCTTCACTTGTCAACACCTATGCTAATCCAGCTTCTCAGAACCCGCATTCAATTTATCTCGACATCAGCTTAGCGGCTGTTGGTACAGCGTCATGAACGAACTCGTGAATGCTGTAGCCACCAGCTTCAGGAAGGCAAGCGCAAAGGAATTAGAACACGGCAATGACGACTCGAGCACAGGCGTGCCCTACGACTGTATTGACGACGTTCACGATAGATTCAAGGCCTGGGTTGGCTATGCTGGCGCTGCTCATGCTGCGACTGATCCTCGATCATTGACAAGTCGACTTCGAGATGCCCCCGATGTCCAGAAACGAGTTACAGAGGTTCTCAATGAGCTACAGGAGCTCTTGAACAGAGGTACGCGCGTGTTCAGCTTGATTCTTGAACGATCGACAAGCGTTTAATGCGGAAAGCCAGTGTCCAACAATGAGTCTGCCCAAGACTTCACCGCCGATAGAAAAGACACCGAAGAACTTGACCAGTGGGAAGATGACTTCAGCGATGACGATGATCTTCTCGCGGAACTCAGAGGCATGACCACGTCCAAGGAGGCGCACATCACCTGGTTGAGGCGATCTATCAGCGAAGCTGTTGCTCGACTCTTCATGATATCGCGACTCATGTCGCAGGCCACTACTATGGACCGATACGCCAGGGCTGAGGCGCGCCATCCGCTCAGCTATTTCCACCATTACGATGTTGAACTCGTACGGGAAAAGTGCAAAAAGGACACAGAGCCATGGCTGTATGAGCGTCTAGGTGAGGCAATCACTAAACGACGTCAATTCTTGAAGTACTGCGAGTCCCACCAGCAGCGCATTGCAAAGTATACTCCACAGGTCATTGAGGAACAACACCCAGATCGTCCAGGCCTGAGCAACGAGGCCGATGTGTGTGCTATAGCTGCGTCAGGGGCTTCCAGAGCTATGTCTCTATTCTCCAGGCCATCACACGACGACCAGACAGTTGCTCCGAAGATACAACAAGACCTGATGGAGCACATCGATGATGGATTCGACGACAAGACTGTGACTACTTTAGCCACTTCTTTCGGCGACGATCTGGATCGATGCCAACTTAAGGTTCCGGCGATGCCCGCGAGACCAGGAGAGTATTTCGTGTGTCCATATTGCCGTACGATGCAGAGGTTCAACGGGCAGCAAGGATGGAGGTAAGACAACACTGGAGAGATCGGCAAAATTCATTGCTGACCGCATGCTTTCAGGAAGCATGTTTACCACGATCTAAGACCTTATCTGTGCACTTTCAAGGAGTGCGGATTGCTTATGTTCGAGCAGCGTCAAGAGTGGGAGGACCATGAACTAGAACACCACCGAAGATACTGGACGTGCTCCATTTGTAAAGCTGGCCAATTCAACAGTCGGGATGATCTCGCGCGGCATCTGGGGACGCAACATGGCGAGCAACTTAGCTGCGCTCAGATCGATTTGGTTGCACGAACCTCCTCTATGCCCGCTGAGGAGCTGCTTGCCAGTTGCTGCCCCTTATGCGACTGGGAGACCCGCCTGCGGACCATCAACAGTCAAGTCGGCACGGATTCGAAAATAAGTGTGCCCATGGGGCGTTTCATGCGGCATCTAGCCGCCCATTTACAACAGCTTGCTCTGTCGGCCTTACCTGTCATCTGTGGCGAAGACGAAGATGACAATTCGAAAGCCTCTGTAAGACTCGCATTCGAAAAGATGTCCAATGAGTCTTCCACGCAGTCCTTGTCGAGTGCTAGCAGCGAAGACACGTCAGATTACAGCGGTCCGGACGATGGCCGAATAGGACGTGAAGCAACAGGTGAATCCAGTCTGCTTCATGGCGAAGATTCCCTCGCCCACGATACTGTGTCTTCAGAGACCGCCAAAGCTGTGAAAGCACTGCAGTTCTCCGAGAGTCTAGCACATCTGGAGCATAACGCGGGTTTGGGTTTTGGCCTTGGAAGTTCTAGCTTCGCCGAACGTATAGACACGTGGATGCAAGCCGCGACTGACAATGCCGTATTCATGGACGCTCCTGATATTACGGAGTCTTACTTCCTGCTGCAGAGGGAACCTGAACAACAGCAGGAGCGACTCTATAGGCGTCCCGAAGGACTTTACACATGTACCTGGCCAGGGTGCTCTCATAAATTCTCTCTGATGTGCGAAGTTCGAAAGCATTTCAAGTTGAAGCACCAACCCGACGAGGCCCGACCTCATAGATGTCCTCATTGCGAGAAGCGATTCCACTGGCCAAAAGACGTTCGGCGTCATATCAAGCAGAAGCACAATGATATTGAAGAACTTCCAACGATTCCCGCACTCATCAAGGACGACAGCTTCGACTCTGCCGAGTTCTCTCGAGCACGAAAAACACAAGCTACGAAGACACCATTTGTGCACACAATCCGGCACTCAAACAAGAAGCCGCGCCTAAGACTTTTCACCGTAGGTCGGATAATAATGGCATTGCACTCTCTTCAAAGGGGGCTGAGTGATTCCGGACTCGAAGACGACGAAGTCCGAGGATTCCTTGTGACACTGGACCGAAAAACATGGTATAAGATCTCTCTCGACGGGGTCCGCACTTCCGAAAGCCTCATGGCCAAAATAGTGAATATTTACGAGAAGTACGACGGCCGGCCAGCTTCTACGCTCTTACTTTACAGGCTCCATGCACGGAGACCTGACAAACGCTTGGATGAGGGAACGTTACTCGCTGCCGTCCTGAAAGCTAACGATGAATTCCGAGAGCTCCAAATCATGATATCACCAATCTTGGCTGGGAGCCAAGGTACGAAGCCTAACATGCACGAAAAATAAGCTGGCCCAGGAGTCATGGCTCGCTCGCATGTACTCCGTAGTCCCAGCGATTTGAAGTCTACGCAATGTGGGCCGCCAAGGGCAAAAATTCTTGCAGAACGCCCCTAGTGGTCAAGTTCTACCATTGGTTCTGGGTAGTGCTTACGCTCGAGACTGCTCGTTCTTGTGCGAACGAGATACATTTCTCACACACTCGATATTCTCGGCGACGGAAGTAGAGCTTCGCTTCGCACTCTTCGTTGCCCGAAGCTAGGACGCGATAAGGGCAGCCTTGTTGTCGGTCGAGTCATCGTGCCGCAACGGGTAGTAAGGGGCAAGTAACGTGGAGCGATGGGAAAGTTTTCACTTGGAGTCAGGGGTATTTATGGAATAGCATTTCGCCTCCCGGGAAAGCTGCGTTGCAAGCCCATTGCTGTCATATCACGCAGATGGTATGGAGCCTCTTCTCTTGGTCATAGTGCATGCAAGGCAGCTCAGCCTCCATCTGGTCTCGTACAAGCAATGGACTGGGATCTTCGCACCGTTCTGCAAGCACTAGGCCGATTCGCGAGAAACTGCCTGCTTTCTCATCTTCCACCCGAAGCAAGAACATGAACAAATCAGGAGGAACAGACGGCTGATCGTGAAAAAGTATGCCTTCCAGACAAAATAGACCTTTCTCGTTGAGTTGATCGATCCGCTCTAGTCGGCTGTCTAGACGGAAGAACCCTCCTGTATCACGAGACCCAGGGTCACTGTAACCGAGTCGAAGATCTGTGCCATTGATACGTAGGATGGAATCAGGTCCCCAAGTGAGTTTGCGTTCGATATCTGGTATTGGGTGAGCCGTGACCTGCTTCAGCACGCCTTCAAGTATAAGATGTCCGCCCACAACAGCGCCTGCTGTATCATTGGTCGCGTATTCGAGAGACACATCAACTATTCGGAATCGGAGACCATCTTCAGTTAAGAAGAGCGTATGAATGGGTGCATCAGTGGATGCCCATGACCACGTTGGCGCCCGGTACCCAACTGGACGAGGTGGTGCGTAGTATTGAGGTCTAGCATGCCAGAACAGTTCACTGGGTAGGGTGCGTCTCCACATGCCTGCAATGTAGTCATCCTGGATTAATGTCTCCATGCGTTTTGCAACACCTGAAATGGCGATAAGCTTGTCCGAGGGATTTGTCAGACGACATCCAGTGTACGTCGCGACTATCCTATACCACAGCTTGACGGCCCAGTACTTGGGGTCCTGACTGCCGGCAACGAACGGCACTTTGGTACCGGCGTCCATGCTCTTGAAATTGGTGTTATTTTGAGCCTTTTCAATTGGTAACAACCCCTCGGGAAAGTTCTCAGCAGCGTCCAGCTCACGACATTCCCAGAGAAGCTGTGATGATCCAAAGTGGAGCACTCTTTTGGCGAGCAGTCTTTCTTGTAGAACCCAGCCTCTGCGATGCAGTGGCGCAGAGGCGACATGCCACTGCCAAAAATGGGCAGGTACTAGCGTGTAGCTCTCCAGTTCGACGAGACATCCGGATGACCCAGGCTCTCCGAGTATGATAGTCTCAACCGCTGTAGCATTCCGGTCACGATCGACGAACAAGCCTTCCGAACTGTCTTTGGCAGCCGTGGCCGATATGTTGCAAACGGCGTGTCCATAGACTTTGTGCATGAGCAAGGATTCTTGCAGCCAGTCAGACAGCCCTTCCGAATCCTGTTGGATGCAGAGCGAGTCGATCCAAAGATGTTCATACCCTAGTCCCCGGACTACCTCGACGGCTTCTCGAAAGGTTTTTGGTAGCTCCGTCAGCCTGACTCCGCCGACAAGTCGCACCTCTGTATCTTGTGTGAGCTGTAAGATCTTTGTCCCACCCCAACAATGGCTCAACGTGAAGTACTGCACTGCAGGGATGTCATTAGCATTAGTGATCAGTCTAATGGTCTCATCGCCTATGCTGCCGATGCCCAAAAGTCTGGATGGGTTCCAGTCGCCCCGATGATCGCTATTCTCGTTGCATTTTCTGTGCTGGCTCATACACGCATGTAGCCATCTGGCTGCTAGTGTCTTCGTTTCGGGTAAGGCGGATGTTGTTCCAGAGAGTCTCCGACAATGCTGCTGTTCAAGTGCTTGCTCGAGGTCAATTTATACGTCTAGTGACCAGACGGCCAGTACAACGAACCTGTGCTTCTGAACAGCGCATAGAAGAGGCAAATCCCGCCGTAATGGCGTTCCAGCCCAACTCCTTTCTGCGAGGGGTAAATGTAGAAGTGCCAGTAATGCAGTGTCTTATCGAGAGGTGGCGGACGAGGAGGCAGACACCAAGCCCGAGTCCGACCATCCCATTGTGGTGCGATGCCATCGCCTTCGTCGTCTGGTGAGCGACTGACGCGTGATTTATCATTTGTAGGAAGCAGTTTCCAGAGGTCAATACAAGGAACGCATTTCTTCACCTCCACAGCTTCTCGAAGACTGGCAAGATTCGCATGATGCGGTACGTCGTCACGGTGTTCGGCTTCACTTTTCACAGGCATACTGAAGGCATGTTGCAAGACGGTCCGACACTGATCGCAGAGCATGATTTGGCTTTGCCTGCTGGACAAACACGGCAGGATGAACGCAAAAGTTCGGCTTGAAGGACAAGAAGTCTGTGAAGAGGAAAATAGGACAGGCTGGCGACGTTGCGCTGTTTCATTAATATCATTATCTGTGAGCACTGACCACTCGCCAACGCCGCCAACCGGGGGCAAGCTTAATCTCTGCGCGTAGCTTCTCCAACTCTTTCTCCCATCAACAAAAGACTTGCCTCGCTTCCTGACTTGGCTATGTCAATCCGGTCTGGACCTCACAATGTTGGCGCGTACGACCTGAAAGCCTGCCCGCTTCCAGCGTCGTAGGAGAGCATCCACGGTGCCATGCAAAAGAACAAGACGAAGAAGAAGACCAAGTCCTCACGCCATGTAAATGCACATCATGCCGGTCCGCATGAGCGATGAGTTTCGTTCGCCTGCTGCAGATGGCCTGATCGTACCTTCACGGGAAGTCCACTCTTGCTTCGTGGCCAGGGCTTTCGCAACATGCGATTGATACAGTGAGGCCCAAGCCTCCACCCGGAGTGGACCACATAGCTCGCCCAGACTGGTCCATTGCTCTTTACTGGACGCTGACCCTAAGATCATGGCTGGGGTTTGGCACTCCAAGTCGTCGACAATATCGGCCCACCAACGATACTTGTGCGCCTTCAAAGATGTTGGCGTAAACCTCGCCAGCCTCAGACCCGGAACGCACTCCACTTCCCGATCCCTCCTCCTACGGTGGCCACGATCGAATTGTTAGCGTGGCCAAGGTCGCGTTCTAGATCAGCGCACAATGCGCTGACAGCGTCTTGCCGAGCTCTCCTCTGGCAAACAAGGCAGAACAGAAGATGTTGATAGCTGATGCTATGATCTGTCAAGCAACGGCCGAAGCTTGCAAGAGGAAGGTAACAGGCCTTGGCTGTTGCCCAAAAGTACAGTCATTGCAGGCGAGCCAGTCTGTGCTCTGCAAGCGTTCCATTGCCACGTGGCTGGCACGAATGACCTTCCAGAAACCAGGTCCGTTTGCATCTGCAGGGCCTTTTCATCCTATTCTGTCGAATGAACCTCTGTCGTGAAATTGATGTCCGTGCCTCACTGAATTGGTAGAGAATGCGGCTATACTACATGAGGCTACCTTGCAGGCTCTCCACATGTTTTCCCTCTTGATTTTAGCGGCTAAAGAGATCAGATTTTCCGCGAATGAGAGGCTGAGCTGATGGGTTCGATGGTCGACATCAATGCCACGAGTGAATGGGCGGAGATGCTGAGTTGCATTCTACAAAAGTGGCTGTACTGGCGTGGCAACAGCCATCTTACTGACGGTCTAGGGAAAGAAGAGAATGCCTCTTGTCGCACCCTCGCCCTCCTCGGCCATAATTATTCCGGAGCGCGGCTGGCCAGGCGCCCTCTCTAACGCCACCAACCCCCGGGGCGGGGTGGACACCACGCAGACCCCATGGAGAAGAAGTGGGCGGCTTCTCCGTAGAACCTCCTCGCGAGGCACAGCCGACTTGTGATTGGTGGAGCAATGCAGTTTCTTGGCCGACAAAGCCGTTTGGAATGACAAAGGCCACGCTTCGCGTGCATAGCGTGCTTCTCCATGCTTGTTCAGTCATGTGGCCCGGGGAAGCTAAGGACGAGGTATAGATTCATGAGGGATCGCTGCTCCTTCAAACTGGTCTTCTTCCTCGTCCACCCAAGCATTGTCTGCTTGCTCCCTTTGTCACTCGGACGCTCTTCACTACGCCACTGTCGCAGCGACATTCCTCCACCGACACGATGGATCAGAAAGACGTGGCCCCGACCATGACTGACGAGAAGGTCGAGAGACATGGCTCCGTCTACTCGGCCCAAGTCAAGGTCTCGGACTTCAAGGCAGATGCCATGGAGGCTGAGAAGGCGGAACATGACATGGGCGTCCTCCAAGCTGTCAGGGCATACCCAATGGCAGCATTCTGGGCCTTTGTCATGTCTTCCATGATTGTGAGTGAATACGAGCCTACAGCTGACCCAAGCCGCACTGTGCTGACAATGGAAACAGATCATGGAATCTTACGACGTCTTCCTTGCGAACAACTTCCTCGCCCTCACGGTATTCAACGAGCACTTCGGCACCCTGCAGGCCGATGGAACGTACAACATTCCACCGAGCTGGACCTCCGCCCTTTCCTGCTCGGGCCAGCTGGGTGCTCTTATCGGAGTCTTTCTTGCCGGTCCCCTCACAAGCCGCGTTGGATACCGATGGGCTACTATTCTCGGACTCATGCTCCTGAACGCATTCATCTTCGTCTTCTACTTCGCAGAGTCTCTTGGCGTTATTTTCGCTGCGCAGATCCTCGAGGGCATTCCATGGGGTATCTTCATCGCCAACGCACCAGCCTACTGCAGTGAGATCGTCCCAATCCAGCTGCGTGCTCCATGCACCCAGATGTTGCAGATGTTCTGGGCCATTGGCAGCATTATCGTCGGTGCCGTTACGTACTCTTACCAGAGTCGCAATGATGCATTGGCATACAGGTATGCAATCATTTTGATCCTGCTCCAAGCGCCAAACCTTGCTAACGCTCATCAGGCTTCCTATCGCGCTGCAATGGATGTTCCCAACACCACTCGCCATTCTCATGTTCTTCGCGCCCGAGTCCCCTTGGTGGTTGGTGCGAAAGGGCCAATTCGAAAAGGCTGCCAAGTCAGTCACGAGACTGGGACGTAAGACTGCTGTCAACGCAACCGAGACGGTCGCCATGATGCGTCGTACCATTGAACTTGAGGCATCCGAGAAGCCTCCCAGCTATTTCGAGATGTTCAAGTCTACCGATCTTCGCCGAACCCTCATTGTTGCTGGTGTGTACGCCGCGCAGAACTTGACCGGCAACTTGATTGCGAACCAGGCTGTTTACTTCTTCACACGTAAGTGACTTCGGCCGTTATCGAACTGCGATATGGCGGTCTGCTAACTGTCGAACAGAGGCTGGCATCGGTCAGCAACTTGCCTTCGGCCTGGGACTTATCACCTCCGCGCTCCAGATGATCTTCGTCATGCTGTCTTGGATCTTGACCACGTACTTCGGCAGACGTGACATCTACCTATGGGGCTCGCTCGCCAACTTCATTCTTCTGATTGCTCTCGGAATTGCAGGCTCCGTCGGAGTCAGCACGCCATCCAACTTGGCCCAGGCCTCCCTCGGATTGATCGTTTCCGTCTTCTTCACTCTAGGCCCGGCCCCAGCGTCGTGGGTCATCATTGGAGAGACGTCATCTATCCGCCTGCGACCATTGACCACTGGTTTCGGCCGTGCGATGTACTACATTGTTGAGATCCCTTGCATCTTCCTTGCACAGTACATGCTGAACCCAGATGGTGTCAACCGTAAGTACCACAACTTCGTTCATCGCATGGGCATATTTCTGACAAGGCTACAGTTCGCGGCAAGTGTGGCTACGTCTGGGGTGCAACAGCACTCGTGTGTCTTGTCATCGCATGGTGGGGTCTGCCAGAGATGAAGGGCCGCTCGTACCGTGAGATCGACATCTTGTTCAAGCGTCATGTGCCAGCCCGCAAGTGGAAGCAGACGGTCGTCGATATCAACGACGATGAGTAGGTGTTCAGGAGGATGACTGGAGGCGTCAGAGTGAGGAGAAAGCTTATGTGGATCAGCGAGTGTAGCAAAGAATACGAATCGTTCATGATTTGCACCGCAACCTACTGGGACCTGTCGCTTTCGTCCTGTCCGCAATGTCAATGGCTATGTGCTTGGCTAACTACACAACTATTGCTATTGCAACACGTCAACGACTATAGCGAGAAGCAAATGCTGGACCCCCGCTGGAAGCCAGAAGGATATGCTGTGAACAAATCAGGTTGATGACAGCGTGAGCTTTCACGACTTGGCTTTCCCAACTTCCCCTTCTCAAGAGAGCTCTCCAGGCTCCGGCTTTGCGCGGTCCAAGGTCATTCCGCGCGTTTGTATCGACCTCATCGCCTGCCAACGCCACAAGTGTCACTGGAGCCTCGTGAGCTTCATGCTCATTCTCCGGGCCATGGACCCGCACAAGCGGCATCTATGCTATGCTCGGCCGAGCCAGTGGAGAGAGCTACTCGTCGGGGTTGTCGTCTTCGATACCAGACGAAAGCTATGACCAAGACGAATTGGCGTCGCCATTGGCGAAACGTTCATCGCATGACTCTGGCTGATGCTGGGATGGGATCGTCGTCGACAAAATCCGAATGTGAAAGCCGGAGACTGTGAAAGCGAGCGATGAGGTTGTTGGGAAGGATGGCGTGCAAAGGTCAGAGCTGCGCAGCACTTCGAAGCCTGACGAAGTGCCGGTCGATAAAGTCCATGAGTTTTAAGTCCACAGCTGGAAGTGCAGGGCATACCGACGAGGGTCCGTACAAGCCTCCGGTTCTCCGTGCAGGCCTCGAGATCTTTCACGCCTCAAGCGATGCTTCAGCCAAGGAGCAATCAGACATATCATCGGCTCTTCACAAGCTTTCAGACATGCCTGAGGCATGCTGCAGGATCGGGAATTTTGCTCTCTCCGCGTGAGCCAATCAAGATGAGGAAGCTCGCGCTAGCAAAACCTCCGCAGACTTTTTTGATTTTTGAAGCATTATATTGGGAACTCAGCATTCGTTCTCCACATTCGGCCACAGATAGATGAAAATTAGCCATCCCGTCCGCTCTGGCATATACAAGCATCTAATCGCCTGACTAGTACTGCGGTGGGTGACCACGTGGGAATCCCGGGTGCTGAATGTTTTGTCTTTTTGCTGGAGGACGCTTCCTTTTGGCCTCAAGGTCTGCCTGTTGCGCAAAGAGTTTTGGTAGATTGCAGCTCGGGGCCCGAGTCTTCGTTGGACGTCGCTGCTTGATGTGGGGAAGCGGCAATGGAAATATGTCAGGTTTAGCCAAGAGGGGGTTCAGTGTCGAACAAGTCTCAACCTTCCTTCACCATCGGTTTCGAGTTGTGCCCACAAGTCCTTTGCAGCCTTGCTCATGTCGTCGATCGACCTCTGGTCCAGCTCGGCTCTACCGAAGCCCTCTAAGCCGTGCATTAAGACAGCTAAGCTTGACGATTTCCAGACAACCTTGCTTTTCTCGCTCGCAAATACCACTGCAGTGACGAAGAAGGTCAAGCTGAGTCCGACCATGGCAGCCATGTAGATCAGCCAATACCAGGTGACCTTGATAACCGTCTCGGTTCTGGTGGACGTCCCGTTGATGTCGACGTAGCCATTGGTCAGGCGAACCCGATTTGTCATTGCTGTAGCGATATCTGCGAGCGTTAAGGAGAGATTGCCCTCGTGGTTGTCCCATAAGGCGGTCATAAGGGCAGCATCCGAACCACCACTAGCGCCCTGACCATTGTATGTGGCCCCATTGCCATCTACGGCCATCTCTCGCTCATATATCATAGGGCTGAGCATATTGACAGTCATGATGTGGTCGTTCTTGTTCACCCAGAATGCATCGTGCGGGCCGACGTCTCCGCTGGACTGTGGGCACGCTCTGTCCTCTCGGATCAGTCCTTGCATCTCAACACCTGTCTCGCGTTCTGGCATTCTGATTGTCTCGAGGCCGGGACATGTCCTATTTGCCGCATCGAAAGGTATAAGCCTGAAGTTGGTGCTAGAACCCTCAACCATCCTACCCTGCACGACGGTTGGGGATTCGAACGTCTTGGTGCACCAGAACAGGGTGCATTGCTCAATGTGCGCCTTAGGAAGTCTGCAGTGCTCATATGTAATAGCATCGTTCTTTGGGAATCTGTATGAGGTAAAGCTGAGCAGGTCGCGAGACTTGTCCCACACGTCCGATGCCCACGTGAACCACAGCGGCCAGTAGAAGACGCCACTACACAGTGACGCGAATTTTGTAGTTTGTCCACCAGTGCCGGAATAATTTGGCGCTGCATTAGGACCAGGATATGAAGCGTTCCCAGGCAGGTCACCGGATCCAATGAGTTCATACCAGCATATCTCGTAATCGTTCGTGAAATAGTCGGTACGGTTGTGCAGGCCGTCAAACCCCCATCCTATATTACATGATGCCTTGACTCGTGATGTTATATTTGTACACTCGCTGCAGACACCAAGAGTCGTGAAAGATGGCCATGTGCAATTTCCAGAAGGACAGTAGAAGTCAAGAGTGGGCACAGAGCCATATAGGCCAGCATAAGCTGCACGAGCCATGAGTGTATCCGAACAATTGCTTTGGCCTACACGCAGTCAGTTTTGTTGTAATTCACCCAGCGTGTACGATGCACGATACCTTGGGATGGCTTGGCTCCAGATCCGTCCCTCCTCATCGTACGAGCAGTTCCAAATGCTGTTGGAACAGGCGTCTCGATTGTAACAGGCGTGCTAACAGCTTTCACAGCTTCAGGCGGCTGGCCAAAGGTTCGTGGGCCACCATTAGCCGCAACAGAACTGGAGGAAGGATCAGGAGCCGGACCGAACGATGCAGGGCTCTCATCGATGCTGAAGGCCGCATACAGAGCCCCACTGTCGTAGAACTCGGCTGCGGGAAGCGTTGCCACAGCGTCCGTGATCGTCGATACTCGCGAAGCATAGTATAGCACTTGCTGGGAGAAAGGATCCATTGCGAGTACCATAATAGCCATGAAGGCGCCAAACGTTGCCACGAGAGCGCGTCGGTTGATTCTCCAGATGAAGCACGTTGCACCCCAAGGGCCCCGAGTTGCTTCGTCGAATTCGTCAAAATCCGAAAGCTGGTGCGGTCTCTGCTCGAAGAAGACCCATTTGAGCTGACCGATGCCTTCAGCAATAAAGAAAGCCAGTGTGATGCGACATAAGGTCACCAGAATAGAGAGTATCGTTGGTGGTTTGATCTGCCATTTAAGGTGCCAGTCATCCAGTTTGGACCCATCGATTTCTGCAAGGAACACCACAATAGCTACGAGAAGGACGATGCTCAACAGTGCTCCACTAAGCTCTGGCCACCACTCAAGGTACCTTCTCCACAAAGAGAGTCCGGTGTCTGGTGGTTTCGGTACATTGTCCTGACCGTTGCCATTATCTGCAGATGATGCTGTGCCTGAAGCTGGAGGGACAGCCCCTAGAGGAGGATCGACTAAAGGTGCTGCCTGAACAGCATGATTGCTGTGCGCGGCTGCACCAACGTTTGGTGGGAGATGTTGAAGCTCAACGGGGTCTGGTGGTGGATCCATGGGACCAAGAAGTTGATGGGTTTAGGTATAGAGGTGCTCGACGGTCGCACGGAGGCATACACAAGCATCTTTTGATACGACCCCGATCTTCCATACGTGGGGCGATGTCCAGGAAGGCAACCAGGCGACGAGTTGAGACCAGCAAAGAGGCCGCCATAGCGGGCTGTGCAGCTGCAGCATGTCGACAAAGTGAAATTGTGGAAGGCTTGTGGTCAAATCACGTACCGTCGCACAAGCCACAGAACAATGGGCGAGGAAAGCTCAGCAGAGATCTGCACGTACATTGCAGCCGCAGCAGTCGACAGTCCTGTCGGCTCTTATCAGGTGTGATACGTATCGGTCGATCGGACATATGCTGTGTGTAGGGGGGTCTGGTGGAGGCTCCAACGATTGTGTCCGTCTTCCAAGGGCTCGCCCGCGCCTTCAAGTACCTCGTGGCCAGTTGAAATGCGCAATGGAGCTGAACATAACGCCTTCCTGCACTCCCCGCTCTTGCTGTCCCAGCCTTGTATGCAGCGACTCGGAAGTATTGTCATAGCCTCTGAACTGAGCACCACGAGGTAAGACACGATATCACACCGAAAGGAGCGACGTTGGCACAGAGGCCCACGTGGCAGAACGTCCATTGTCATTCCACATATCAAGATTGTCCCTTCGACCCACCTCTACATATACTCAAGTACCAGTCTAAGACGACAACAAGGCACGCCGAGACTCCCACGATGTGGTGAAAAGGGGTATCTCCATCCGAACCAAATCTCCCAAAGTAGCGCGTCGCCCACGGCATACAGCCTTCACACCAGAACTTCAAGAAGCGAGAAAAATCTGCAAGGAAGTCGAAATGAAACTCGTATCTATGGCAGCAGCGCGGAAGGCTCGTCCACCCAGAACGAATCCCTGCGCAGATCTGCCACCGTCCTGCGCTGTCGAAGTCCCTGCGTCGTGACGGTCATGACCGAGCTGTTCTATTGCGCCGGCGGCTGATCGCCAGTGTTGTTGTTGTTCTTGCTGAAGACAGCCTGAGCGCCGCCGAGGCCCTTGTTCATCCAGCCGTACCACGAGCCTCGATTCGCTGCGTTCTTGGCCGCGCTTTCATCCTTGGCTTCCTGAACCAAGCGTAGTGGACGTGGCTTCGAGCCCATCATCACGGCACCGCTGGACTTGTCTTTGTCGCCGCTGCTGGCCGTGCTGCGAGGAGGCGAGGACGGGTTGGATCGCTCCGCTGCGAGGCCTCCCTCGGTGGCGCTGTCGATATGCTCGATGCCACCTGCCGTGCTCGAAATGACGCTATTCCTGTTGCTGCTGGCAATCTTACTGTCGCGTTGCTCGCCATCTTTCTCGACATTCGTCTCTGAGATGGTGGGAACGTTAGAGCCAGAAGATGGTGCACGCATGCCGCCGAAAAAGGAGTTGCGATTGGTTGGCGATGTCAGACCAGGGCTCAATGGTCCCATATTCTGCTGCGGGCCACGATACATATTCGTGACGACACTCGCGGCAGGCCAATCTGAATTTGCGCGCCTGTGACCGCCTGCCCGCGTAGAAGCAGACCTGCCAAGTGGTACTCTGGGAGCTGTCTGTGGATCTTCATGCCTTGATGGTTCGACCGACAGCGATGCTCGGGGTTGTGTCTCGACTTGATCTGGGTTGATCGTTTGTGAAGTGGGCCTTGGCTTAGGCTTGGTGCTTCCCATGACACTCTTCGCACGTTGTAGCAGGGAGGGCTGCTCGTCCTTTTCTGGTGGGGGCGGTGGCAGATCCTTGTCTTTATCAGGTTCTTGATACCGTCGGCTTGCAGCGTTGGGCCCTGCCATGAGATCTGGTGTCTTATCAAGGATCTGTTCGAACTGGTCGTGCTGAAGCAGGCGCGTGATGATATTGTTAATATAAAGCGTCAGCGCCCGATTCTGGTCTTTCATGCTGTTAACTTCAGCCTGCAGGCGCTTGTGCTCCTCACCGCCTTCGCTATCAGCCTGCGACTCTAGCTCATCGGCCAGAGTGGTTCCACCACCGGAAGTGGCTTCGGCTGCATCTGGCTCGCGAGACGGTGGTCTGGAGTTGTTGTTCGAAGGCGGCCTCAGGAAGTTTCCGAAATCGCCGTTCAAAGTCTTCTCGCTGAGCAGCAGCTGGAACGATTCGTTCTCCTCCATTAGACGAGCGTTTTGCATCTTGATGTCATATAATTGCTTCTGCAGCTCTTGCGTGTGGCCGCCACCCATATGCTCGGCCTCAACCAGCTTCACATGGGCTTCTGCCAGCTCAAGACGAAGCGACTCTATCACCTTGTCTTTTTGCATCAACAACTTCGAGTTCTGCCGCGAGCTAGAATCGCTTCTTTGCATGGACGGTGGTGCGAACTGCCTGTCAAAGGCTTCTGGATTGGGTGAAGGATTGCTGCTGCGGCCGTGGCTTGACTGCCGTGATATGATGGGTCGACGTTCATCTTCCAGACCAGCGCGCATCTCTCGTTGAGCCAGAGTCTCCTTCATACGCTGCAGGGCTTGCTGCATCTCTTCCTCTCTTGTGGCCACTTCCTCCTTTTCTTTCATAGCTGCAGCTCGCTCTGATTCGTAAATCTGCTCCAGTTCACGCCGCGCTCTCAGACTCTCTTTCTTTGCGTTCTCCAGATCCTCGATCTGCTCAGCGTGCTCGTGCACCCTTTCCTCTAGCATACCTTGCTCCTTGACCGCCTCATCCAGCTTCACCTGCAACACCGCCGAGTGTTTTTGGGACTCTTGGTAAGCTGCCTCGACCTGCTGCAGCTTCTGCTGTAGTTCATCCATCTTTGCCTCCATCTCAGCTTTAGCGTCCTCTTCCGCTGGGTCAGGAGTCTGCTTTCTGGCGGCGGCGGCAGCACGAGCGGAGACAGGAGCACCGTTTCGAACAGATCTCGTGCGATTTATGCCGTTGGACGTGGTGGACGCCGCTCCGGAGGCTTGCTGGGAGGATGTGGTCATTCTCGACGGGCTGCGCGAGGGAGGTGCGGTGGTGGCTGCGGTGGATGGAGTGCCTCGCCCAGCGCCGGCGGGCTTCTTATTGCTGGGGGTAGACATGCTGAATCGGAGGACACAAAGGGAGTGAGAGCGCGTTGGCGCGCGCCAGTGTACGTGAGTCGGGTCTTATCGTGGCATATGCAGGTGCGGTCGTCGTATGGCGATCCGCCGAGAATAGAATGGCGGCGCAAGAGGCGCACGCGAGCGAGACTGCTGACACGGCAGCGGCGATGGCGAGTTGTGGTAGTGATAAGTGAGCAGGCGCGATTCAGCTGGTGTTGCGGCGGTACATGTGTATTGAAAGGGGAAGAGTGTTTACGGACAAAAGTTGGCAGATTGTGGTCGTCGACTCGAGGGCAGCATGTGCCTTGGGCGTGCTTCCATCTCCCGGACCCACCCACTCCTCCGCCAATTCATGCTATACAATGCCCCTGTCCATGTTGTTTCACCGCCTGCTGAGGCTACAGCTAGGTCAAAACACTCGCCCACTACGTTAGCTCCTCATCACCGATTCCGTCAATCAACATGTATCAGATACCCCGAGTTACAGCATTGGCCTGACGTCGCAGTTCTGCAGTCTTCCGGCAGATGTCACATGTTGTGGCTTGTTTCAAGTCAAAATAGAGTTAGAGTTGTCGATCTCCCGTCACTCACGTGATACTGCTTTTCCATCAATCCGTCAGAGCTTCTCTGCCTCAAATGCAAACACATACCACAGGCTGTGACAGCCTCACAAATAGCCTGTCATGGATCTGCGAACCTATGTGTCCGACCACTTGATCAAGCTGGATGGAAGCAGCTCAGACATGACTGTCGAGTTCGTCCTCCAGGCAGCTAAAAGTGCAAAATCCCCCGCTGCTCTGCTGGACAAGCTGTCTCAGATGCTGGACTCTGGAAACGCAGAGTTGAAAAGATTCAGTGACGACCTGTATATGCGAGTGGCCAAACCGTCGTCGAATGGCAGCTCGCTACCCAAGCGTGACAAGCCCAAGGATGCGAAGAAAAAGTATGCGCTGGTGGAGATGGAGGTCGAAGATGAGGCGCCTCCTCCTCCTCCACGAGAAGAACGCAGGAAGGAGCGCGATGGCGAGAAAAAGTCGAGACATAGATCTGAACGGGAGAGACGGCGATCGCGGAGCAGGGATCGATCTGGCAAGAAGTTGAGGCAACGGGACGGTGACTTCGACGATCGATGGGGCGACGAAGAGTACGAAGAGGGAGAAGAAGAGTTCCCATCTCCACCGGCAAAGCGGGCGCGATTCGAAAACGGCTCTACCCCTCCACCGCGGGAAAGTCCAGAACCAGAAGAGGATGAAGACGAGGAAGAACGAGACAGAAAGGAGCGCAAGGCCTTCGAAGAACGGTTGAAGAACAAGGATGCTGCATCTACAAAGAGGGTGGTGGAGGATCGCTCCTCGAAGCGAGAGGCAGCAGACGCCGAGAGACGAGCGCAAGCTGGGAAACTGTCTGCAGAAGAGATGAAAGCCTTGAGATTAAGATCGAGACAAGACTACCTGAAGAAACGTTCTGCGCAAGAGTTGGCTCTACTGAGGAAACAGGTTGCGGAAGAGGCCGAAGAAGAACGAACAAACCCGAACTTGTCACAAGCTGAGCGCGATGAGTTTATGCGAAATCGAGAGGCTCTGCGACTTGCAGAAGAGCGAGAGGGCATTGACGATCACTACGATGGATACGCAATGCCCGAGGACTATATCACAGAGAAAGGCAAGATGGATGTCAGAAGGAAACAGGACGCGCTATACAGTCGTTATGTTGATCGAGACGACCAAGGGCGAGAGCGATACGTGACTGAGCACGAAGAATGGGAACGGGAACAGCTCGCCAAGACGAAGGCCCAAATCGTTGTCGCAGATCGCGTCAACGAAGGGGACTACGAATATGTCTTCGACGAGGAGCAACAGCTCAAATGGGTTACAGACTCCGCCATGCAGGGCTCGTTGGGGAAGATGGAAACCCAAGAACAACGTTTAGCTGCTCAGCAACTGATGGCTGCGGAAAGGAAAGCTAAGACGATCGAAGAGAAGAGGAAGAAGCTGCCGGTATACGCATATCGTGACCAGTTCTTGAAGGCCGTAAAGGACTATCAGATCCTCATCATTGTTGGTGAGACTGGTAGTGGCAAGACAACTCAACTACCACAGTACTTGTACGAGGAAGGCTATTGCAAAGACGGCATGAAAGTGGGTTGTACTCAACCCCGACGTGTTGCGGCCATGAGCGTAGCAGCCCGTGTTGCAGAGGAAATCGGGGTGAAGGTCGGTAATGAAGTCGGATATGCCATTCGTTTTGAAGACGCCACCTCCGACAAGACAGCGCTCAAATACATGACGGATGGTATGCTGCTTCGTGAATTCCTGACTGAGCCCGATCTTGGTGGATACAGCTGTCTGATGATTGACGAGGCTCACGAAAGGACGCTTCACACAGACATCCTCTTTGGCCTTGTCAAAGATATTGCCCGTGGCCGCCCAGACTTGAGATTGCTCATATCTTCAGCTACGCTCGACGCCCAAAAGTTTAGCGAGTTCTTCGACGATGCACCGATCCTAAACATTCCAGGACGAACCTTCGATGTTGAGATGAACTACTCGCTGCAGCCAGAGGCGAACTACCTTTCGGCGGCGATCACAACCGTCTTCCAGATCCACCTGTCTCAGCCAATGCCAGGCGATATACTGGTGTTCCTGACGGGACAGGATGAGATTGAGCAGGCAGAGCAATCACTGCAAGAGACAGCTAGGAAACTGGGCTCTGCAGCACCAGAGCTCATGATCTGTCCTATCTATGCCAACCTGCCTACTGATCTCCAGCAGAAGATCTTCGATCCGACACCACCGAAAGTACGAAAGGTTGTTCTAGCCACGAACATTGCAGAAACCAGTCTAACCATCGACAACATTGTCTATGTCATCGACCCTGGCTATGTCAAGGAGAACCGCTACACGCCTGTCACCAACATGGAATCACTCGTGGCTGTGCCCATCTCACGAGCATCGGCAAATCAACGAGCTGGTCGAGCAGGACGTACTGGACCTGGGAAGTGCTTCAGATTATATACGAAGTGGGCATACTACAACGATCTGCCCGAAAGTACGACACCAGAAATTCAACGAACGAACCTCATGAGCATTGTTTTGTTACTCAAATCATTGGGAATCAACGACCTCATCAAGTTTGACTTCATGGATCCTCCCAGCCCAGAGATGCTCATTCGCTCGCTCGAACAACTATACGCTCTTGGGGCCCTCAACGACAAGGGCGAACTGACCAAGATAGGTCGTCAAATGGCCGAGTTTCCAACAGACCCCATGCTTGCCAAAGCCGTTCTCGCTGCCGATAAAGAAGGCTGCGTCGAGGAAGTGCTGTCCATTATTGCTATGCTAGGTGAAGCCAGCGCACTCTTCTACCGGCCCAAAGACAAGAAACTCCAAGCCGACGCTGCTCGTGCTCGTTTCACCGTCAAGGAAGGAGGCGACCATCTAACGTACCTCAATATCTGGAACCAATGGGTGGACAGCGACTTCTCGTTTGTCTGGGCCAAAGAGAACTTCCTACAACAACGGTCCCTCACCCGCGCCCGCGACGTCCGTGACCAACTCGCCAAACTTTGCGATCGTGTCGAAGTCACAGTCTCCACCTGCGGCGCCTCCAATCTCCCTCCCATCCAGCGCGCCATCACAGCGGGCTTTTTCCCCAACGCCGCCAGACTGCAGCGCAGTGGAGACTCTTACCGCACCGTGAAGAACAACATGACGGTACACATTCATCCCAGCTCGGTCTTGATGGACGTACGACCGAAGTGGGTCATTTTCTACGAGTTAGTCTTGACCAGCAAGGAGTTCATGAGAAGTGTGATGCCCCTCAAGCCGGAGTGGCTGACGGAGTGTGCGCCTCATTACTACAAGTCGAACGACATTGAGGCTCTTGGGGTCGATAAGGCCTTGCCGAAGATGAGGGAGGCGAAGAAGTAATGCTGATTCGGCGCACGGAGGAGAAAGCTTTTCTTGGCCACAGACTTGCCATCTAAAACTGCCTAAGACTCAAGGAGCCAGCATCCTTGAACTCCACTCAAGTCATCTTTTCCGTGATCGTGCCCACACCCAGGTAATCCAGCTTTCCAACATCAACGCCAGCATTTCGAAGGATCCCGTATGCCGTCACCATGTGGAAGAAGAAGTTGGGCAGGGCAAAGTTCTGCAGGAATTGCAATGCCGTTGGGAAATCGAGCGTGCGTTTCGAGAGGGTGACTGGGCAGGGTGTGTTCTAATACGGAGCCCACCAAATCAGCCTTCTGGGAAGTGAATGGAACGCAGAGGAGGTAGATACTTACAACATCAACGAACGTCTCCTTCTTCGCGCCCTTGAGCAGCGCAACAGTCTTCTCGATCCGCTCATACAGCTCGGCGAACGTCTTCTCGTTGTCTTCCATGGGCGTCTCCTGGGCGCCGCCGATGCGGTGCAGAATACCCTTCGCGGTGTTGGAGCAAGTTTGGATTTGGAAGATCAACGGCTATAGCAAACAGCCGGTCAGCCATGATCATACCATTTATCTGAGATGTAGTGATAGTGACTGACAAGCATATCCTCCGCCAATTTGCCTTCCAGCAGCTTCGACTTGTCGACATTGTTGGACTCGCACCAGGCTTCGCCCTTCTTGAGGACGATGCCGAGTTGCTCCAGTTGACGGACGAAGAGCGGGACGCTGATATCGTAGAGGGAGGCCATGTTGCGTTCTCGGTTGAAGCTTTTGTGTAGAAGACGGTCGTTGATGTGCGGAGAGATCGAGGGTCACAGTATATTCAAAGGTGGGTTGCGTGAGAATCAGCGGATTGCTGCAGGATCGCAACAGACCCTTTATACACACGTCAGTAGCTCGTTCTGTCTCGCACTTCTTGTGCCCTAGTACTGCCTAGTCAATTGCTCCTTTGGCGCTATATAGGAGCCGGCGAAGTAGGTTGCGTTGTCGACCCGCTGGATTACAAATCTTGCACCGTACTTGTTACACCAAGTGCAACTAGAGGGCGGACTTCAGCCTGTGTAAGACATCAAATCGATTCTATTGGTTCTGCTTGGTTCGACGTTTGGGTTGATTGGTCATTATATCGAAAGATGCCTTGCCTCCGACATTGATTCCGTGTGCATCGCGCCGATGAGGCTGCCTCAAGCAGATGTTGCAGCTTTAGAAAGGCGGTGAGAGGCCTGATGTGTTGGTTTGCGAGTATTGTTATTCACAGGTCGTTTATACCATTCCTTCCATGTCATAATCACTTCTTCGCTCATTCCATCATCAAATAATATACCTGTACCCCTTCTGCAACATCCTCGCGGTCGCAATATCAATACCTTCCAACTCGGCCGTCTTCTCCAACTTCCTGATATCCCGCTCCGTAAGCGTTGCATCCTCACGCTCCATGCGCTCGAGCTGTCGGTTTTGGTACTGCAAGTAGAATCGCATTATGATGCCGCAGATGCCCGCAATGCTGACCAGTCCGATGTTGATGCCCATAGCTTCGCGGTAATATGGTTTGTCGCTGTCGTTGTATGTGAAGGGTGTCCAGATTGAGGCGGCATTGCCGATGCTGTTCATGAAGGCGAGAGCTGCGGCGCGTTTGGCTGGCGGTCTGGGAATGGCGTTGGCAATCCAGGCGTAAATCTGAGAGGGTGTCAGTTGGAGGGATATTTTACAGGATGCTGAGGCACTCACGGTTCCATTCATCACAAAGATGAAGTTAAGTAGGAACAAGCTGAAGTATCTCGGGCCAAAACCGTCGGTGAACATGAACAGCAGAGCCCCAACGATGACGATCGGTACTGGATACATGTAGAACCAGAAACGGTTGCCGACCTTGTCAGAGGTCAACCCGTGCGCCAGAGAGTAGAACACCGTGAACACATAGGGCGGGGCCACGAGGAGCAATGAGATGATCCTATCGTAGCCAAGCGTCTGCGTCAAAGTCGGGTAGAAGTTTTGGAAGCCAGCAGCACCTGTGATACCATGGTAGGCAAGGGCCAGCAGGTAGGTCTTGGGGTCCTTGAAAGCGGCCTTGATACCGGCGAAATGGCTCATCTTGCCACCAGCATCAATATCAGCGTCCGCAGCATCGAGCGCCATTCGGCGATTAGCGACAGCCTTCATTTCTGGACTGAGAAGCTTCCAGGTGTGCGGAAAGTCTGGGAGCAAGAACACGACAATGATTCCAATGAAGACAGTGACAGAGCCTTCGATGATGTAGAGCTGGAAGACTGTCAACAGAGATACTAAGAGAGCATATGCGCATGTGGTTAATGACTTACCCATCGCCAGGAGGCCATACCCCGAGCGCCGTCCAGGCCGCTAAGGATGCCGGCTGCGATCAAGCTGCCAAAGGCCCCGGAGATGAGCGAGCCGGAGTAGAAGATTGACATTCGTAGGTTGAGCTCCTTCTTAGTGTACCACTTCGAGAGAAAGAAAAGGATGCCACTAAGGCTGGGGTCAGAATCTTGTTTGCACTCCACAAGCATGCGGTCTGAGATACACTTACGGGAAGAATGGCGCCTCTACAAGACCCAGAATAAGTCTGCACGCGACAATGCCACCATAGCTCTGGACCTGGGAGGTGAGGGCAGAGACGAGTCCCCATACGATGATGAAGAAGCCAAGATACCAAGAGGGTTTGCCACAGAAGTTAAGCATCGCGTTGGAGGGGACTTGCATCAGGACCTGCGATTGCGTAAGCTTTGGTCCAGACAACGACAGAGTGTAGACCTACATAGCCAACGAAGAGGATACTGAGTCCAACTTGATACTTTGTGTCGTCCAGGTTCAGGTCTCGTTCCAGTCCTTGCAGCTTCGCGGCTGCATAGTTGTTGCGATCAATGTAGTTCATCAGGTACACCGTCACGACGAGCGGCATGATAAGGCTGTCAATCTTGCGGCGAAGCTTCTTCTCGATGACCTTCTCCTCTTCCGTCAGTTCGACCATGTGACGAGCGTCTTCCTTGGTGACTTCATCACCAATCGTGATGTCATGATCGTGAAGCTCTTTGTGGATCGTCTCCCCTTTCTCGTTGCCATCCTTCATCAGAGACGTCTGAAACGCGGCCGGTATGTCTGTAAAAAGGGAGCCCATCTTGGGCAGGCGAGAGGTTGATGACGGTAAGACGCTGGAGATGAAAGACGGGCAGACAGCTGGGAAGTCCACTGCGAGGTCAGTAGCAAAGCACTAGTCGGGCTTCTAGGCTGTTTATGTACGACGGCCGATCACACTGCCAAGACAGTGGGGACTCTGGGGAGGCGAATTGAGGGGAAGTTCGAATGTCAGACGAAGGTGCATCAATCCTCCATCACATTGGTGGAACCGTTAGATCGGCAGTTTTCAATGGACCACATGGCGTGCACATGCGCTGAGGTGTGGAGGACACGACAAGACGGGCGCGGATGCTCCACGGACTTGGATGCCCCTAGTGTTGAGACGCCGTCAATGGCCTGCTGTTTAGGCTCAATCTTTAGCCAGCTGCTGCACAGACGTCTGATTACACGTCCCGCCCAGAACAAGCTAGGTCGACGGGCTGTATTCAAGCGCCACTGTGATACAAGCATAGTATCGAGGGAACAAGAATCGAGCAGATGAGCTTGCGGTGCTTGGACTCGGACGGCGGGCAGAGCCATCTTGCCGTCATCCTCGAGAGACAAGGCTATTTCTTCGCCGTGCGCAAAGAACCACACGTATCTCGATTGAAGAATCTGGAGGAGGAAGCGATTCAGATCGAGTTCGTCTTCCCCAGATCCCCAATCTCCGGTCGCCCCCAAGTTTCCACTGTGGATACAGCGGGGCAATACTGGACCGAAGAAACCCCCGGGCCCAGGGTCACATGCACGCTTCTTGGCGCTAAAGCTTTGTACCTTTTCTTGCTCCTAGCGATGACTTACATATGAGGGACTGGTCTTGACATGGGCATCGGTCCCAACGCGCCTACGTCCAGCGATATTGCTTGATTCCGGTCCGCCTGCAGCCGGCATGGGCACTTTGGCCATGTGCTACGTTCGAGCGTCGTCGTCGATGTTGTTCCAGACAGGACAGACCACGGGAAGTCAGGCCTGCCTTATCGAGCTTTTGACTCCGCCGATGCTGGCGAGGGTGCCTGTTGGTATCGAGGCGGATACTGTTAGATGATGTTGTCCTCGTAATCGAGCGTCGTACAATGACTACTATACTTGTCATTGGGGCCAAGTCATCGTGAATATCGGGTTCATATCCTCGTGGCTGTAAAGCGACCTTAGGAAGTCTTCAACATGTCGTGCACCATATGAGCATTCTAGCAGAGATTCGAGACCTCTTGGGGAAGCCATTATAGAGGCAGTACAGCCCCGTCCGGGAGCCATTGGTGTGCTGCGACAATTCGTGGCTGCGTGGCGTCCTCCCTAACTAGCCTTGGGTCTGAGATAAGGCTTGACGCAAAGGCGCACTGGACCAGGATATCGGTGGAGCCGGGGCTCGAGACTGGTAATATTTTGCAAGATAGGAAAACCGTGCACGGCAAAACCATGAGGCATAAGTTTCTGGGAGGCTTTCTCGTCTATTGCAGATGCAAAGTCTCGTCTCGCAGGGCATAGTCGATTCCCTATTGCAGCACGACTCCGGGACCCACGGCGTCTCATGACCAAAGACGCGTGGTACGAGCAGTGATAGCGCGCGCTGAACAACGATTGTTGTGGTCCCGGTGGCTGGCTCGCAACGAGCGACATTTTGGCCAGGCGGGTTGGCTGTCCCGCGAGATAGCTAAGGTAGGATCGTTCGCATGCTGGAGCAAAGGTACAGAGGCAGGTGACGCCAGTGGGTCTTGGCGGCTCCCGTGCTGAATGATGTTGTGAATATGTCGTGGTGGAGGTGTTTGTTTGGAGAGTTTCGCGTCGAGGAAAGTGGGGTGGGCCCTTTCGACGCACGTTCCACCGCGTCAACATCACTTCTTGCGCGCCCCTACACACTTCCTCCGACAAGACAACACATTCTTCGCATTCTAGTATGCATCATGAACCGTCTGAGAGGGTCACTTTCTGAATACATACACGGAGCCGGGAGCATGGCATCATTACCCTTAACGTACAGAGATCCTACAGGACACGAGTGCAATGGGTACAAGAAGCGACGGCCAGATTGTAACATTCGCAGGCACCGACTGGGATGCCAGTCAAGTACATGGAAGGCCGTTCACCGCTGATCATAGCCAGGGTCTGAACAAGACCGGTCATACCGACCATACATGTGTTCTACGACCCCTTCGAAAGCATCTACGACCGAATAAACTCAAGCAACGCCTGATTGACCTCATCAACACAAATCGTCGGCAATGCATGTGGAGCCCCTTTGAACTCTTTCAGCATCCCATTCTTCAACAGCTCAACACTTCTCCTGCCCGAAGCCTCAATTGGAACGACCTGATCATCGTCCCCATGCAAGACAAGTACGGGAATGTCTATCTTCTTCAGATCCTCCGTGAAGTCGGTCTCTGAGAATGCTTTGACGCAATCATAAGAGTTCCTGAACCCGCTTTGCATGCCCTGCCGCCACCACTGCCAGATCATACCCTGGCTGACATTCGCATTTGGACAGTTGAAGCCGAAGAAGGGGCCCGAAGGTACGTCGATAAAGAACGCCGACCGATCTTTTACTATGGCCTCACGGAACGAGTCGAAAGTTTCCAGCGGGACTCCGTGCGGGCTCTTGTCAGTCTTGACGAGGAGTGGCGGTACTGCGCCGACGAGCGAGGCTTTAACGACACGGCTCGTGCCATGACGGCCAAGGAAGTGCGCGACTTCGCCACCGCCAGTCGAGTGGCCCACCATCACTGCGTTCTTCAGGTCAAGGTGTTCGAAGAGAGCGAGGAGATCATCGGCGTAAGTGTCCATGTCATTGCCATTCCAAGGTTGGCTCGAGCGGCCGTGGCCACGACGGTCGTGCCCGATAGCACGATAGCCATTGTTGGCGAAGAAGAACATTTGGTTCTCCCAATCGTCAGAGCTCAGGGGCCAACCGTGGCTGAAGACAATGGGCTGGGCATCTTTATTACCCCAGTCTTTGTAGTAGATCGTAGTGCCGTCTGGAACGGTGATGTACGGCATGATGGGCAGCGATTGATTGTTCTAAGGATCGAGTGCGGACGAGATGAGCAGGCACAAAATTGAGTTGGATCTCCGTCTTCTTATCGTAAGACGTTCATCACTCGGCCAGGTGGGGTAGCTGCACGGTCAGGTAGGGCAGCTGTACAGAGGATTGCACTGCACTGCAGCTGATGTTGTGCTACGAAGGTTTCCTAGTAAACTTTTGAGAGATGGAGGGAGACATATGTGTGCTGACCATCCAGGACAGATGTCCGACGCAGTGCTGAGATTTTCTGGAGTCTCCTGCGGTGCCGTGGCCACGTCCGACTTCCAAAGCGACATTCGAATCAGTAGCGAGGCTCTGAAGCTCGCTTATGTGGCTCTGAAGATCCAGTCCTGAAGGAAGTGACGATCTCGCCAGTCACTGGACTCAAATCTAAGACCGCTGTAAGCACGAGCATTGGTTCGCTTGTGCTCGAACGTCCCCCTGGAAGACACATAGATGCAAGCCACGCTTTGGAGGCTTTAGTCTGGTTCTTCGAAGACCGACGACTGCCGGTGCAACTCTCGATCATATTGACCAGGCCTCAGCCACGACCACGAAGACCATATCTGCTGCAACGAGGAGGGTGCAGCTTAGGCGAAATATTTTCCGATTGTCAAAAGAATGCGATGACAGAATCAGGGTTGAATGGACGACCTCGAAGAACACAGACTGATTTCACGGGCAAGCAGCAAATGTGCCCTGTGGTGAGTTCTTGACTTCCTCCACGACTTCCCTAGTCACTTCCCCGATCGTAGCAATAGTGACTTCCCTGGTCTCGATCACATGCGACTGCATTATCCTTATGGTACTGCCTCACGAAGGCTTTTGCGAAGACATTGCAGCTCAACCCAATAATTGATAACGACTTCAAGCTGCGATGATTCCGCTAAGGCGAAGAACATCAATCGCAACTACAAGCCGTACAACGCCCGACCTCCTAAACCGACCCAAACGATTTCTAAAGCGAGTCACAAACTTCGTCCTACGCCGTCGAATGACCACAACTACGACCGACTGCGATCAAGCCGAATCCAAACTGCTCGCTCTACCACCAGAGCTTCGGAATCAAGTCTACGCATACGTTCTGCAGCTCTCGACAGTAGACCGTCGCATCGAACTTCGCTCGCTGCCACTCCCACCGCTGCTCTGTACATGCCGACAACTCTTCCACGAGGCTATGTCGATCTACTTCGCGGACAACTACTTCGTCTGGACAATTTGCTTCAAGCATCAATATCGAGTGGAAGACCCGATTGTGCCATCACTCGAATACATCACAGAGACGATGATGAGACGGACAGATTCGGTCAGCTCGATGGGACCGATCCTCGACATGAAACTTGACGTATGGGTACCGTGGGCTGTGCAGTATGAGGTTGCGGCGAGAGAGTCTGACAGATACCGATTCAACCTCGCAAACATATCGCCACCAAGCAGGGCATCGAACAGAGATTGGCTAAGGTGTTCGAGGGCGCTGCCGCAGAATGTAATACGCCTTTTGCAACAGTGGGTACCGGCTTCCAAAGAGCCAACTTTCGAGGAAGTCTTGAACGGGGTTGTCAAGCCGGTATGGGAGTACTACGCGAACCTATCGTATCTCGGTGTACGTCGATCAAGGAGCACATTTTGGACAAGGTTTATTGACTGCATTGCGATGCCAATGGACGAGCAAGACCGCAGTTGGGGTAGATGGTAAGAGACGGGGAGATCGGTGTTCGTCTATTGCCTCTACGGTTGGCCATACTATGACATTGATTGCCCTGTCTGTTCTTTACCGTGTCTAGAGTTCTCTCGATATCTCCTTACATTTCCATTTCCTCTTTAAGATCTACGAACACCAATCACGTACTTTCCAGTACCCCGACCAGCTCCTCAAAGAACTCCGCTATGACTCTCGCCGAATGAAATCTAGCACTGGCACTGATTTGTACCTCAAGCTCATCCCCAAATGGCGTTGCCAACACAGCGATTTGCTCGTTGTCGATGGCTTCCTCTCTCTCCACAGGCGTCAACCTCAGCCCTGAGCTCGATGAATTTGGCGACGCAGTCTCTTCATAGTCTTGAAAGTGAACAAAGAAGCCAGCGTCCCGCTCCTGTTCGGGCCAGTCCACGCAGTGCTTCCGTATGTCGCCGAAGCTATATGTCTCGTATGGCAGACTCTGCACACGCTGATTGTAGACTGCTCGCATGACGTTTTGAAGGTCTAGCCCATCATGCTCTCTGACACGAATAGGGACGTGATTCAGGCAAGGCCCGATAACATACTCAAGGCCTGGAGGGAGACTTGAACGTCCAGAGATCAGGAGAGCGAAGGTGACGTCGTTCTGTCGTGTAAACTTGCGCAGAGCAATCGAGAAAACTGCTGTGAAGAAGGTTGCCGGGGTGAAGGCTTTGGAGACTTCAGATGTTGTTATTCTCTTCTTCAGGACGAACGGTGTCCCTTGTATGTCTGTCTGGTCTGCTGCTCTTGCGTCGATGCTTGTCATACGAGAGCCTTCCAAGAAGCTGGACCAGTACCGCTGGCTAGCCTCGCTCCTGTCTTGACAATGCTTTATGAAACCCGAGAATGTCGGCGCTGGCGGAGGCTGCTGGTCGTTGTGAAAAGCCATCAGCGTCGACAAAATGCGCGGCATGCTGATGCCATCGTATTGAGCATGCGATAGTCTCATTGTCAGACGCACGGCTCCGTCAGACGAATGATGTATGAAGAACTTCGTCCATATTTCTCCAGGCTGGAGCACGACTGTAGAGTCGTGCTGATATGTCCTCGTTGCCGCTTGGGCGATATCTTCATCACATTGGTGAATCGAGGTGGAAGGCTGCGTGCCGTTGCAGATTATCCTCCAGTATGTCCCATCAATTTGGATGAACGCCGATCGCAGAATGTCGACATGCTTCCACAGGCAAATACAGCTCTTAGAGAGCATAGCAATGTCAGTTCCAACCGGTAAATCAACCCACCAGTGATAGCAACGTCCGAGAGGTTTGTCCAATGCCGCCCTGATGAACCACTTTTGAGCATCATTGACAGCAGTCACATCCTCGATGCTCTCGTAGGGCTCACGGATATGTGCTGCTACTTCTTGTCGAGCAAAGGTCTTGTCGCGCCGATGCTTGGGCAGGGTCGAGAAAGGCTCTGGTTCATGATAGGCGTGGGTCGAGCTCTTCATCCTGGCCGCAAGGCCTCTCAATGTGGGCGCCGTGAAGATGTCTGCCACGGTTATGGACAAGCCTGTCTCTCTACAAATGCTGGTCAGTCGCATTGCACTTATTGAATCTCCTCCTATCTCGAAAAAGCTTGTGTCGTTGCCGATTCTGCTTGGATCTATGCGCAATGTTCGAGCCCACAGCTGCTGCAGTTGTCGCTCTGCTGAGCTTTGTGGTGCTTGGTGGCCGTTCGCGTTTGGTCGCAGGTCATCCAATTGCTGGCGAGACATCGAGTCTCCAAGCTGCCGCAGTCGCCGTCGATCTAGCTTCCCTGAGGCGGTCATTGGCAGGTTTCGGATAGGTATGTAGACGGACGGCAGCATGTAGTTTGGTACAATTCCCTTCATTTGTTCGTTGAGACTGACAGCCACTTCCTGCAGAATTGGTGTTAGATTGTTGTAATCATCTTCGGATACTGCAGCGAACACAGCCAAGACTTCGTCGGTGTCCTGGGCTCGAATGACTTGAGCGGCCAGTTGCATATCTGTTCGACGAAGATATTTGCGAACGTGATGCTCCACTTCTTCCAGCTCGACACGTTGGCCGTGTATCTTTACTTGGGCGTCCTTTCGTCCGATGAAGTAGAGCGACCCTTCTGAATCGTACTTGACAAGATCACCAGTCTTGTAAAGTCGGCCATGACGACCTGGAACATCGATTCCATGGCCCTTTTTCAGCCAAGAAGGATCACAGACAAAGGCAGATGCTGTTCTTTCGGCATTATTAAGGTATCCTTCACCAACGATGGGGCCTTCGATCCAAAGCTCGCCAATCTGCCCAACACCGACAAGGTGGTCTGGTTGTGCTGGGTTCACGACCCAAGCAACGGATCCGATCGCTTTGCCGATGGATGGGTCAAGGTCACTTGCTTGATCGAGCTCAAAGACAGTACTAACTGGAGTACATTCAGCTGGCCCCATTGTGTTCAGAACATGTTGAGCATGGCCACGCCATTGACTGACGTCGCTGGCTTTGACAGGCTCGCCAATGAACGCGACAGTCTCCAGATCTGGAACGTCGCCGGAGAGCAGGCGAGACACGGTGGGTGTGACATGCAAGTAGTCGACTTGAAGACGCCGTATGCTGCCAGCGATGTCGCTCATGCGCTCTTCTGCGGTTGGAATACAGAGGCAAGCACCTACGCAGAGTGTCTGCAACAGATTGGACCACGACACATCGAAGGCGTAAGAGACGTAGTCGAACACTCTCGATTGAGGATGCAGACGAAGAGCATCTTGTTGGTAATGAACAGCGCTTGCGAAGTTGCGATGGGAAACGATGGCTCCTTTTGGTGTCCCGGTCGTGCCACTGGTGAAGACCACGTACAGCCTGGAAGACGGCTGGACGCTGGGGAGAGCGTGATCCGGTATTGAAAGGCTTTGAAGCGCCTCCTCGTCAACCACGAGGGCCGGAACGTTTGACAAGCTCTGGGCGGTAGACAACTGGGTTCTTGAGCATAGGACCAGCCGGGGTGATACTTGCTGCACAATTGTCTTCATGCGATCCACTGGCTGACTCGAAGGGTCCAAAGTGACGCTTGCGCCTCCTGCTTTCATGACAGCCAGCGCAGCAACAGCAGTCCAAAGGCTCTTCTCGAAGCAGAGAGGTACGATGGTGCCGCACGCATTCTTCCTGACCAAGTCGTGGGCCAGTCGCGTGGAGTGCTCATCGAGCTGCCGATACGACAGTTCCCCGTCCCAAGAGCAGATAGCGGTGGCCTCAGGCTGCGCTTGAACGACGAGACTAATCATGTCATGTACGCACTCCTCCACAGGCTCCGGGGGCTTCGAATTCCACTCCCATATGTCTTTTATGTCGTTGTGGCCGATGGTCTGAATGTCACTCACTTTCATCAATGCACGTCTGTCATCGACGCTGCAGAGCTGCCGAAGCAAGTTCTCGAATTGCTTTGTTAGTCTTCGGACTGACACCCTCGAGATCACCATAGGGTCGAAGCCGACTTGCAGACTGGCACCATGCTCTGCTAGGATGCAGTGGATGACAATCGCATGAGTACTGAACGCATCGGCCTCGTTCGTGTCGTCACCAGACTCGCGTTGTCCTGACTCGTCATCCTGGAATAGCAGACTCTGTTTCTTTTCTTCAGGTGCAGGCTGGACTACCAGTAGCGTTTGAAAGTCACACGCTCTTTCACATTCTGCATTGATGAGGCGGATTTTGGCCAGCCCTGTCTGCTCGAACCGCATGTTGTCCAGGTATTGACGCTGCACTCGTGCCACCAAGTCAGGGATGGTTTCATCACGGGTAAAGGACACTCGCGAAGGAATGGTGGCAATCGTAGGACCTAGTATAGTGTCAATACCCGGGACTGGAGCCTGGCGTCCTGATACGACTGTGCCGAACAAGGCTTCGTCTTCGCCAGTATAGCTGCCGACGAGCAAGGTCAAAGCAGTCGCGATGAATGTCGATGGCGTTGCATTTAAGTAGGACGGCCAAGCGAGCCCGGCGATCTCGTGGTGCACCCGCTGAGTGGCTTGAGGTTGATGGTTACTAGTTGGCAAAGCAGGGTACGGAGTTGCACGCAGGTCTTCGAAGTTGTCCTTCCAGTATTGCTCCGCGTCTTCGTCGTTGACTTCCAGTGTGTATTTCACGAAGGCCTGGTAAGAAGTGTACTCCAGGTCGGAGGCGGACATACCTTGATGAAATGCAGCCAGCCTGTCGAATAGCACCGGCAGAGACCACCCGTCATATAAGGCGTGGTGAATGGCAAGGCTGAAGATACCTCGTGATAAGGTTGCTTGGACAAGCGCAGATCCAGCCTCAATACCTAGATATTCCTGAACAGTGTCGGGTCCCTCGGTCTCTCCACTGAGGACTACTTGTACCAAATGTCCTGAGTACTCTACTATCCTGGTCCGCAGGATTGGCGTGTGCAAGACCAGGAGTTTCCAGGCCTCTCTGAGTCGATCTGGGTGTATGTCTTCTCGAAGTCGGAATTGGAAACAAGCAACATAATCACCCCTCCGCTTGTTGGAAAGCGCCAGCAATCCTTCCTGGAGACTCGTGCAGGGGAACGCATCATCGACTTGGTTCGGCTTCACGCCGCACTGCTTGGCAATGGCGCTACGAATCTCTGCAAGATTGCTGCTGTCTCGTAATAGGGAGAATGGAGGGATGATGTCTATAGGCCCACTGCTCTCGGTGCTGGTCAGAAGAGCAAGATCTTGGAAGTGGGGATGTTGAAAGACGTCCATGACTGTAAAGCTCATGCCGCTTCTCCTTGCTGCAGCCACAAGTCTCATGACACTGATGCTGTCTCCCGTGCGAAGAAAGTTGTTGTTCACTTGGATAGAATCCACTTCGATGCCTAAGACAGAGGCCCAAACCGGCGCCAAAGCTTTCTCCTTGGCGGTCGTAGGGGGTCTGGAATGTCCCAATTCAGGATGTACAGGCCACATTTCCTCTGTGCTCATAGTAGAACTAAGACGCCTCAAGCCTCGACGGTCCACCTTTCCAGTCGCAGTCTTGGGAATAAGCTCGATCTCGACCAGATAGGAAGGGATCATATGAGCAGGTAAAGTCGAGGTAAGCCGTTCGTAAATCATGGCGGCTAGGCTCGACATGAAGTCATTTTGCTGCCGATTTGCACGTTCAATATGCTCCTGGACCAAGAAAATGATGAGTTGAGCCTTCTTTACATGCTTGGGTGTGGCTTGTTCGACCACAATCTTCATCTGAATGCCTTCCGGGATGCATTGCTGAACTGCGGATTCAACTTCGCCCAGCTCGACACGCTGACCATTGATCTTGATCTGATCGTCTACTCGACCGAGGAACTCGAGAATCCCGCTGCTGTTGTCAGTGTAGCGGACGAGATCTCCGGAACGATACAGTCGACCATGCCGCCCGGGCACGCCAGTGCTTCCGCGTACGAGCCATGCCGGGTCTTCAACGAAAGCCGCAGCTGTCCTTTCCGGGTCCAAAAGATAGCCATGCTCGGCTACCAAGGGGCCTTCGAGAAACAATTCACCAATCTCCTCAATCGAGGCCAGTTGCTGCGAATCGTCTTGTCGCACCACCCAGGTCACGGTGCCCGCTGCAGACCCAATGGGTGGCCTTGCTGAGTGCTGTTGCTCGATCTGGTGGACGGTAGCGAACACTGAGCACTCAGCAGGACCGTAAGCATTATAGAGTTTATCGATGCTCCTCCACTGGGTCACATCGCTAGCCTCCATAGCTTCTCCGGCCAGGGTCAAAGTCTTTAAGTCAGGAAGTTGATTGGGGTCCAAGAGCCGGGCAACTGTCGGCGTGAGCATCGCGCTGTCCACTTTGAAGTTTCGCATGCTTTGGCCCATGTCAGACAACCAATCTTCTTCCTTTGGTATGCATAGGCAACTCCCGTTTGTCAGTGCTTGTAAAGTCTCGTACCAGAAGACGTCAAAGCTGTATGAAATGCCCTGGTAGACTCGGCTCTTGGGTCCAGGGAGCGCCAGGCGATCTCGTTGGTGTAGTAAGGCAGTGGCGATGTTGCGGTGGGAGACTGTCACGCCTTTCGGTTGTCCTGTCGAGCCGGACGTGAACACAACGTATAGAGGTGCGCAAGGGCTGACGCTTGGTAGACGTTTCGTTGACTGTGGACATGAAGCAGCATTGAGGATGTCCTCATCTAGGATTTGAACCTTGCCAGGCAGTAGATGATGTGCAAGTTCGGCTTGCGCTCGCGAGGCGACAATCATCGTCGCACCAGCTTTCTCTGAGATCATCGCCTGACGTTCAAATGGTAGCCTTGTGTCTATCACCACCGAAGCGTGGCCGGCTTTCATGACAGCTACCTGCGCAATGGGCGTGAATCTCGACTTCTCAAAAAGCAGTGATATCATCGTGGGTGAAGCATGATTTGGTCTGGGAGCCTGCTCCACAATCAAGTGAGCAAGCCTTGTCGACGAGTCGTCGAGCTCGCCGTATGTCAGTGAGCCATCCCAGCTGTCCACTGCCAGATCGCCTGTCCGACGTGCTACTGTCTCTGAAAAAAGCTCGTGGACGCATTTGTCGACGAAATCTGGCACAATCGCGTTTGTTGTCCAGATTGTTTCGATATCTTGTGTGCTTGTAGTCTGGATGGATGACAGCCTAGCCTCGGGATTCTCGCAAAGTAGGCAGAGGACTGTCTCAAGTTGCGAGATCAGCCTGTTAGCTTGAGCATCAGTCACGACTGCAGAATCGTATCCAAGGCGGACTGTCACGCTTTCGGGATGTAGCTGACACTCTAACATGATCGCGTACGTGCTGAATGTGCCAAGACCGCCTTGCAGGCTGTGAGTCTCGTCGTCTACTGTATACAGGCTCACTGTGCCCGTCTCCTCTCCCTCGGCCTGGACGACCAAGACGGACTGAAAGTCACATGCTCTTTTCGTGTCGTTGTTGATCTTTCGAATCTCCTGGAGTCCGAACTGCTCGAACTGGATGGAGGTCGTAGCCTGGTCTTGGATGCTGCGCAGAAGATGCACAGCAGTGCTCTCGCGGAAGTCGTGCTTGACACGGACCGGGATAGTGGCGATTGTTGGCCCTACGATATTCTGCACTCCAGCGACAGGCGCCTGTCGCCCTGACGAGACGACGCCAAAGACGACGTCTTGCGAGCTTGTGCTGCGCGACAGAAGCAACGCCCATGCGCCTTTAATGACAGTTGATGGCGTGAGCCCGAGATCTGGCCATTTCAGCTGAGTGATATTGTGTTCAATGGTCCGATCACCGCGAGGATGGTATGACGGACTAGAAAGCGCGGGAAATGTTGGTGCTTCGACTTGCCGGAATTGCTCGCTCCAGTACGCGATTTGCCGTTCGCGATCGACTGACGATATGCTTCGAAGGAAGTTTTTGAATGGCAGATGTTGAGGCAATTTGTGCCTGTGATAAGCGGCGTTCACCACTTCATTGATCAGCGACAAGGACCACGCATCGTACAGGCTATGGTGCATGGTCAGCACGAAATAGCGTTCGTGAGCTCCTTCATCGTCATTCCTTTTCGAGTCAATGACGGCCATACGGCATAGCGGCTGACCAAGATCCATAGGTTGCGATCTGTCGGCTTTGAGGTAGTCCTGCAAATTCTCCACCTTCTCACATGGGATCGGTCGTCGAACGACCACTTGCAGGAGTCCGAATTTCGGTAGGTCGACGATACGAGTCCTTAAGATTGGAAGCTCATGGGTAGCCGTTCCCCAAGCTTTACGGAAATGGTCGATATTGACATGATCTTGGAGTCTTAGCACTTCGACCCTGACGTAGTCTTGTTCAGTACTTTTCGCGGTCATAGCAAGCAGAGCCGCCTGGAGCGAAGTCGTGGGATAGATGTCTTCAATCTCATCAACTCCAACGAAGCACGTGGTAGCCGCCTGCTGTTGGAGTCGCTCGAGTGTCAGTGCACCGTCGCTCATTGGGGACAGCAATGCGAAGGGAGGCACTTCCTCGTCGACAGGAGGTCTCGAGCTTCTTAGCACGCCTGCGAGGTCACTAAGGATAGGGTTCTTGAAAACATCAGCAACACTCAAAGGCAGGTTATGCTGCTCTCGAGCGGAGGCCACAAGTCGCATAGCCACGATGCTGTCTCCACCAATGCGAAGGAAGTTGTCGTCCGCGCTCACAAGGTCGGGTTCGATTTTCAGTGTGTCAGCGAACAGTAATTGCAGCACTCGCTCTTCCGCGGTCTCTAGTTGACGTCGTGTTGCCTGCACCTGGTAACGCTCTTGAACGACTTTGACGGTGAACGAAGACCCTAGTGCTTGCAAAGCGCGGTGGTCCGTCTTACCGGTCCCCGTCATTGGGATGGAAGTGAGCGGAATCCAGCCTGACGGGCACATGTACGCCGGTAGCAGCTGCCTCAGCCTGCCATCAATGACTGCTACATTTTCTGCGACTTGTCCGTCAAGAGCTTGACGATCGGCCTTTCCAGTGCCCACGAAGCACAACAAGGTAGGCTCAGTAGTATCTTGAAGTCTGACAGCCTCGACAGCGATCTGAAGTGCGCTGTCTTTGGGCAAGCTGTTTCGAATGTTGCTCTCGATGTCCGGGAGCTCAACTCTCTGACCCCGGATCTTAACCTGGGAGGATTCTTTGCGCCCAACGAAAGCAAGCGTGCCGTCCGAGCCCAGTCGCACGAGATCTCCCGTTCGATATGCTCGCTGTCGACCTGCTGGGTCAAGTCCGGCATTCGTAAGCCAAGGCAGTTCGTCCACGAAGGCTGCGGCAGTCCTCTCCTCGTCGTTCAGATACCCTCGTCCGATTAACGGACCTTCTATCCAGAGCTCACCTATAGAACCAATGGCAGAGAGGCGCCGAGGATCGTCAGGACAGACAACCCATGCAACTCCACCAATGGCTTTCCCAATGCTAGGATCGTTATCAGCGCCATGTGTAAATTGTTCGATTCCGTTCGCAGAGCCGTTGGTCAAGGAATGTCCGTTTGTGTACTCCAATGTTGTTTGGTTCCGCTTCGAATGCACAATTGCAATCGTGCTAGTTACACTTGCTTCGGCAGGTCTAGATAATAATCAGTCTCGTCGATTCTTGAAGTAAGAAGTCCAAACGCACCCGTAGGTATTGATCGAGTCCACATCCCATCGAGCTACGTCGTCAGCCGTGAGACGTTCTCCACTGAATTGCAATGTTTCCAGGTGACTCAGTCTTGATGGGTCAATCAACCTGGCGACGGTCGGGGTGAGATGGACATAGTTGGCTGAAAGCTTGTGCATGGAGCCAACAATGTTCGACATCCTGTCATCGTCACTTGGCACGCAAAGGCAGCCTGATCAAACATCGTTAGTCAGGCTCTTGGGTACCCAATAGCGAAGAGCCTTACCACCAGCAGTCAAGGTGTGTAGCATATTGCTCCAAGCAACGTCGAACGAGTAGGCAACGAAATCGTAGACCCTGGCCTTGGGATGGAAACCCAGCGCTTTCTGCTGGTAGCGAATAGCGGATGTGAAGTTCGAGTGCGTGATCATCGCGCCCTTGGGTATCTGTTCGGCAGAGTTCTCGTCAGCAGAGCTGCCGCATGCTCAAAGTAATGGCACTTACACCAGTGCTGCCACTCGTGAACACGACGTAAAGCAGATCATTTGCATGCACATCTGGAAAGCGCTTCTGCTGCACTGTTTCATGCTGTAGTTTTTGCAGACTAAGTCGATTCACGACGACGACCTCTGCTTTGTCCAGCGATTTTGCCATCTTCTGCTTGGAGCTTGACGAAAGCATGATCTTGAGGGGATGTACTTGGTGCAGAATGGACCTTAGCCGTTCCAATGGAAGACAGGGATCCAGGAGTACGGAAGCGCCACCTGCTTTCATCACGCTTAGGATAGCCACTGCAGTGTAGGCGCTCTTTTCAAAGATAACGGGGACTATGACTTCTGGTCCAACTCCGAAGTTGACAAGGTGATGTGCCAAATGTGTGGACAGACGATCTAGCTCGCCGTACGTGAGGCTGGCATCATGAGCGCATATAGCTGGTGAGTCGGCGTATCGACTTGCTGTGATGTGGAACAGATCATGGACGGTGTGATCAGTCACTGGCGAAGGTACTGCCTCATTCCATCGTCGGATATCCGCCAAGTCCTGCTCACTTACGACTTGGATATCTTCCAGCTTGGTATTGGGACTTGCGTTGCCGAGTTGTCTCAAAACAGTCTCGAGTTGCCAGATGAGACGCTGAACATGATTTCGAGAGATAACATATGAATCGAAGCTGACTTGGACATCGATTTCGCGACTCGGTCTTGGCTCACAGTGAAGAAGCATGGCGTATGTTGAGAATGAATCGGCTTCACCTTTCAGAAAAGTCTTGCTGCTAGGCTCAAATATAGGGCTGACAGTCTCCTGTATAGGTTGTTCTGGCTGTACAACGACCAAGGTCTGGAATTGGCATGCTCGCCGAGCTGATTCGCTGACTTGTTGGATCTTTTGGAGCCCACATTGCTCGAAAGCGGCCATTCCTGCGGTGTGGTTCTGAACACGAGATAGTATGTCTCCAACATTCTCCTTCGGCCCAACAGCTACGCGAACGGGTACTGTAGAAATCGTTGGCCCGGCAATTCGGTCGATGCCAGGGATATCGGCTTGCCTTCCAGACGAAACGAGGCCGAAGAGCCCCTCAGCTGCATTTGTGTGATGAGTGATGAGTATGCCGAGGGCAGTCTGTATCGCAGTCGAGGCTGTAAAGCCAGTGGGAAGTGAGATGTTTCTCAAGGTTGTAAACAGTCGTCCGTCCGACCTTGGGGTGTACGAAGGGGTCGGAAGTGACGGAAACGGAGTTGCTTGTAGCTCGTGGAAAGTAGCTTTCCAGTACTCCTTCTCTGCTTTTTCATCCACGTCCTGGATGTGCTTGACGAAAGTCTGGAAAGGCGGGACCGTCGGAAGTGGTAGACCACAATATGCCTGTTCCAATGACCGAAAAACCAAAGGCATCGACCAAGCATCGTAAACGGAGTGGTGCATAGTGACTATGAGCTGGGTAATGCCTTGGTCTGCTTGAATCAAAGCCACCCGGGTTAGCGGTGTTCCCACGCCCATGGGTTGTGAGTAAGATCGATCGAGATATTCATCGAGGCTGGCGGACAGCTCCCACTGTAAGGGGCCACTCAAGACTGCTTGGACCAGTCCGCGTCCTGTCAGATCCAAGATGGACGTCCTCAAGATTGCGAAGTGCAAGCAGGTGCTCTCCCAAGCATCTCGCAAGCGGTTAATGTCAACCGAGGGCAGTATATCGAAAGCCAGACAAGCCACATAGTCTCCTGGCCTTTTGGCGGTCAGCGCAAGTAGCCCTTGTTGTAGTGGCGTGCAGGGGAAAGCGTCTTCTACGCGGGAGGAATCTTCCAGGCCACAAATTGCTGCGACCTGTTCTTGGATCATAGTCCTGGACAACGTGCTGAAGGAGCCAGACTGCTCTCTTGGCAGTAACGAGAAGGGCTCGACTGTGTAAACAGCTTGTTGCACCACGCTAGCAACTCGAGCCATGTCACTGAGTCTCGGATATTTGAATATGTCAGCAACACTGAGCTTTAACCCACAGTCTCGTGCCGCAGCAGCCAGTTTCATGGCACCGAAAGAGTCTCCGCCGATGCCCAAGAAGCTGTCGTCGAGGCCAATGTGGAGAGGCTCTTCCAGTCGCAGCACTTGCGCCCATAGCTGGCGCATGCGCTCCTCTGCTTGACTACCTCGAACTGAGGTGACCGAATGCCTGATGTTTCCGCGCTCCCGTAAGGTCGAAGTGGCGAGCTCTCGAAGACGGCGACGGTCAAGTTTCCCGCTTGAGGTTTGTGGCATCTGTTCCACGCCGATATATTGAGATGGTATCAAGTAGTGAGGAAGTCTCTCTGCCAGATGACGTTGCAAATAATGCGTGACTTTCTTTACGTGAGTCGATTGGTCCTTGACTTGTGATCCCACATCCAAGAAGGCGACAAGAAGTGGTTCCGTGGTGTCCGACATTTTAACCACTTCTACTGCGACTCTGGATCGCCGAGCGGATACAGACTCGAGTTCCAGACGGACATGATGTTCAATATCGCCAAGCTCAACGCGTTGACCATGTATCTTTACCTGGTTGTCCTTACGTCCGATGTAGCGAAAAGAGCCGTCTGTTTGCTGGCAGACTAGGTCTCCCGTGCGATACAGTCTGCCTTTACGGCCTTCGAATCCGGGTGCTCCACAAGCAAGCCATGCCGGATCCTTGATGAAAGCGGCAGAGGATTGGCCATCATTGTCGTAATACCCAGCACCAACGAGAGGTCCTTCTAGGAGAAGCTCACCGATCTCACCAGGACCCATCAGGCGATTCGAGAACGTAGGATGGACGACCCATGCCAAGCTGCCTTGAGGATAACCGATGAGAGGCTCTTGATCTGTTGAAGTCGACCCCACGTCGGCAATGGTGCTTGTCACAGTGGCCTCAGCAGGCCCATACGTGTTGATGAGAAAAGCCTTGAATTTCCATCGTGCGACGTCGTCGCTCGTCAGGGGCTCGCCGCTGAACTGGAGAGTCTCCAGTTCGGGAACATCATCCGGATGCAACAATCGCGAGACAGTAGGTGTCAGATGCGCATAGTTCACTTCCAGATCTCGCATGGATGTCGCGATGTCATTCATACGCTGATGATCGCTTGGAATGCAGAGGGTACCTGTCCATATCATGAGTTTAAGCCTCAAGTGGAATACACGTACTTACCGCCCGCTGTGAGCGTGTGAATGATGTCGGAATACACAACGTCAAATGCGTATGAAACCCAGTGGTAAACCTTTAAGTTACGTTAGTAGCGGAAAAGTAGTAGGGCGTTTTGACGACTCGTACCCGAGAAGAAGACTTGAAGCGCAAAGCTTTTTGTTGATGCATTACCGCAGAGCAGAAGTTCGAGTGTGTGACCATGGCACCTTTTGGTATACCCGTGGATCCAGATGTGAAGACAAGATAGAGGAGATCGGACGGAAGGCTGACGGTGGGGTTTGTCGTCTTAGTAGGCAGACTATCCAGATAGCTTTTGTTGACACACATTATGGTATTATCTGGCGCAACCTCGTTGGTCAAGACATTCGTCGCAGCTGAGCAGAGCAAGATTGAAGGCGTCACCTGCTGGGTGATAGATTTGAGACGCTCGACTGGAAGATTCGGGTCCAATGCCAGGGTTGCAGCTCCGGTCTTCCAGACCGCTAGCATCGCTACGGGAACCCACATCGATTTCTCAAACAGTATGGGGACGATCATGCCTCGCTTTGCGCCGTTGAGTGACATATGCGAGGCCAATGTGTCCGAGAGCTGGTCCAACTCGTTGTATAGGAGGATCCCATCGTGAGCATTGATGGCGAGAGCGTCTTGCTGCCTGCGTACGGTGTCCTGTATGAGGGCGTGGACACAAGTATGTGAAACGGTGTCCGGGACTCTGTGATTTCTCGCCCATATGCTTGACAGGTCGTGTTGCTCGATCAAACTCGCATCTGCCAACTGCTGCACCATTCTGGTAGACTCCGGTGATGTATCGAGAATGAGATCTATCGCCGCGGCCAGCTTTCTCACTACTGCGTGAATAGTTCCGTTGCTAACGGCATCTTCTCGATAGGAGATCGAAAGTTCGGTAGAAGAGCCAGCGAGTCCGACGCCAAGAACCAGGTCGTATTCCTGAGGATCTTCCCATGCGACAATGTCGAGACTCAACAACGAGGCTGTGATGGGCTTGGTCTCTGGCACGGTGCGGACGGTGACACAGGTGTTGAAAAGCCTGCCAGCACCAGGCTGGGCTTCATGGACCATCTCCACGAGGGAGCAATGCTGATATGCGAGGTCCTCGATCGATTTTTCGTGTGTCAGCTTGAGAACGTGGTCCAGGGGAGCAACAAGGTCGATGTCTGAGACAAGCATGCTGATTAGTGGACCTACAAGTCGATCGATGCTGTCGATAGGAGCATCGCGGCCTGAAGCGAGGTTGCCAAAACAAACGCGATCCATTCCCGTGAAATGTGAGAGTACAATGGCCCAAGCCACTTGAGCAAAGACGGCTCGTGTGATCTGCCTCTTCATGCAGAAAGCGTGTATCTCAGAGGCCCTCGGGTGACTTAGCGGTATTGAGGCATGTGATGCCTCAGTGGACGCCATTGGCGTTACGGTCCGTGGAAATTCGCACATAGGCATATTAGCTAGCCGTTGCTTCCAATGCGCGAGGAGCTCGTCATGATTCTTCCTCTGGAGGTGCTCGATGAAGGTCGAGAACGCAGGGGCGGGTGGTAGAGATTGTGCATTGTATGCCGCGAGTAAGTCGCTCTTCAGTGTTGCGATCGAGACAGCATCGATGAGAGCATGGCTGACGTCCAACCGGCAGGCGACCTCACCTCGAGTGTTTACGCAGATAGTGAATGCATGTATTGGCCGGTCGTTGGGAAATGCGAGGCTGTCAAGATTCTTCAGAGTGTCCTCTGGAGATTCTTCATTGGCATGGATCGTATGAACATTTGCGTCGAAGTCGCCTAAGACGACTTGCAGGAAACGTCCATTGTCGGGATGAGTAGTGAAGATCGTACGAAGGATTGAGTGATGCCTCACGACTTCATTCCAGGCACTGCAAAGCTGTTGCGATTGGATCGTATGGTCTGGTTGTTGGGAATTGCACTTCCAGATGAGCTGGTTGGTATAGCTGGCAATGTTCTTCTCGATGCTCAGCAGGATGCCTTCTTGCAGCGGCGAAATGGGATAGATGTCTTGGATGTCTCTCGATCGTACACCGAGCTCGAGCAGGGAGCGTGAGATCTGGTCAAGACCAGAGTACGATGTCGCAAGCAAAGGGTAGTCGCTCAAGGTCAATAGATTTTCAATACTGGAAGCAGAGGCTACACCGATTTCCAACGCCTCCACCGAGGCCGTCATCCACTCAAGTAGACGATCTTGGTGCTTCAGCAATTTGTTGACGGAGAACGAGAGCTCCAGCTCGCCGTGCTGTACACCACAATTGACCTCGATGTACGCAAACCGGCGTACATTCGAGTGCACCTGCGCCCTGTCACCGACCATCGCTGGACGATATTCTGGATTGAACAATGACTCTTGGCTTTCAATCTGCTGGAAGACTCCAGTGAAGTTGAAGAGAATCTCAGCCGGGCACTCCTCATTTTCAGGAGACTGGCTCGTAGCTGCATCGTGGAAGCGAGAGGCAAAATTAGGTCGACCGTTCCCAGGTATACGTTTCCGAGCATCTTTGACACAGCGAACAGTGTGGAGCATGTGCTCGCCGGCAGCGATTGTGATTTGTAATGGACAAATCGTGGTGAACCATCCCACGGTGTTCGACACGTCTATATCATCGCCTGACAGGGGCTCTCGGCCATGACCCTCGATGAAGATGTTGGGCGAGCCGCGGTCCCGGAAAGTATGCTGGAAGGTGTGCATCAAAGTGCCCAGTATCATGTCCATTGGCTCCGTCTTACTGTCCTGCATCAAGTGTGAAACGACTTCGGCCTCAAGACGGAAATCATAGGTCTCGACATTTCCACGTGTGTTGACTTCGGGGCCTACCTCCCAGAAGTGCCTTGCAGCAGTGCCATCGACGCCAGACACAGCGGCGTCATGTGACAGCTCTTGTGCGTCTCTCATCTGAGCTCTGATCCAAGCAGCAAAAGACACTGGTCTAGGATGATCAAGAACACCGTTCGTCAAGAGCTGTTCTAGATCGTGCCAGATGACCCGCCACGAGACAAGATCTATCACAAGATGGTGAGCAGTGAACAAGACTGATTGAGCCTCGTTGGGCACGTTGAACAAGTCAACAGCAAAGACTGGTCCTGTTCGAATGTCCAGTGACTCCTGACGCCGCTGGCAGAGAGCCTGCACATTGCAGTCTCCGCCAACATGATGCTCCTCAAATGCATAGAGAGACATGCTGTAGCCGAACGGCTCGACGTGTTGCTGCCAACCTCCTTGAGCGGTGCAAACGAATCGCGCCCTTAGCATTGCGTGCCGCGCGACCAGCATATCGACTGCTCTGGCAAACGTGCTGGGACTTATGGGCATTTTGATTTTGAGCAAGAAGCTCTGATTGAAGTGATTGGGACCATGTGGATTGATTTGGAAGAACAGGCGCTGGATCGGCGACAAAGGAAAGCTGTCAGTAGAATCTGTCTCAAGTTGTTCACGCACCTGTGTCCTTTTCGAGGTGATCTTGCACCTGGGCACCAGCTTGCCGATTGTCTGCGCCTGAAGCACATCCGTCACAGTCAGGCCGATTCCATGCTGTCTTGCGCGAGAGACTATCTGCATCGCCGAGATGGAGTCTCCGCCAAGGCGAACGAAAACGTCGTCCAACGAGATTCTGTCCAATGGCACCGCCAAGACCTGGGACCATATCTTTGCTATCCTTTGTTCGACTTCGGCCGTTGGTCGCTTGTATGGGCCGACTTGAGCTGGTGTAACATCTTGCGATGTAAAAGCTGCGCCAATCTCGCGAAGTCGCCGTCTGTCGGTCTTGCCAGTGGCTGTCATTGGTATACCTGTCAAGTAAATGTACAGGTTGGGCACCATATACAATGGAACATCTTTCGCAAGTCTCTCTTCGATTCCGATCGTCATGTCGTTGCCAAGTCGGTTTAATTCTTGGACGGTGAGCGGGTACGAGCTCTGAGGAATGGTGAGGAAAGCCACGAGCTGTTGACTGCCTGCGCGTTCGACAATCTCGGCGACGACCTGAGTATTATTCGATGACGTTGCGTTCAAGTTGTGCCGAACATAGTGCTCGACCTCACCCAGCTCAAGTCTTTGCCCACGTATCTTCACCTGATCATCTCGGCGACCGATAAAGGAGATGCTGCCATCGGATCGTAATGAGGCCAGATCACCCGTCCGGTAGACGACTCCCTGGCGACCTACTGTGAGAAGCCAGGGCGGGTCTTTCACGAAAGCGGCCGTGGTCTTCTCGGAATCGTGGAGGTACCCTTGACCGACAAGCGGACCTTCTAAGAAAAGCTCTCCCACTGCCCCAATTGCGGCCAGTTGCCCAGTAGAGGTATTGATGATCCATGCAACACCGCCAACAGATCTGCCAATACTGGGGTCACCAGAATGATTTGCATTGATCCCACGAGCGAAGTTTGCAACCGTAGCAGTGACCGAGCATTCGGCCGGGCCGAAGGAGTTGATGACGCTTCTCGATTCACGATTCCACTTCAACAGATCGTCCTGCTTCAGCGCCTCTCCACTAAACTGGACCGTCTTGAGTTGAGGTATCGTATCTATGAGTCTCGAGGTGGTCGGGGTCATGTGGAGGTAGTTGGCCGCAAGATCTTTGATCGAGCTTGCGATGTTGTGAAGACGATCATGCTCAGATGGAATGCAGAGAGTGCCGCCAGCCGTGAGGGTATGGAGACAGTCCGATATGCTCACATCGAAAGCATATGACGCCCACTGGTAGACACGTGAGCTGCTGTCGAATCCAAGTGTCTGTTGCTGATACTTGATAGCGCTGGCAAAGTTGCGGTGCGAAACGCAGGCACCCTTTGGCGCTCCGGTGCTCCCACTCGTGAACACAACGTAGAGCAGATCCTGGGAGGAGACCAGAGGCATCTTGTCCGTGTGCACTCGGGGGAATGAGTCCATGCTTGGCTTGCTCACTTCAAGAACATTGTCTAGAATCGAACGGGCTTGGGAAATGCAGGCACTTGAACTCAGCAGCACCGTGGCACCAACTTGCTGAACGATCGACGCCAACCGGCCTTGTGGCAGTTTCACGTCGAGCGTCACGAAAGCGAAGCCAGCTTTTGCAGTCGCCAGCATGCAGACTGGCACATACATGCTCTTTTCAGATAGGATTGGTATAATTTTCCCTTTTGTGGTTGAGGCTTCTGGTCGACACACTGCAAGCAGACGTGAAGCCATGCGAGTTGAAACTTCATCGAGTGCCGCATATGTTAGGGATCCATCGTGTGCGCAGACAGCTTGCTTCTCAGGGTGTGCCAGGATCTGCTCCTTGATCAAATCATGGACACACTCATCCACCGGCTCAGGCACAATTTCGTTCCAGGCCAGGATCTTCGCGACATCTTGACGACTCGCGACTTCAATGTCACCAACATATGACGTGCTAAGGTCGAAAGAACACAGCTGACGAACGATTGTCTCGAAGGAGTGCAGAAGTCTACCAAGGTCTTCTGGCGGAACTAAATGGGAGTCAAAGCTGGCCTGAACCTGTAATGAGTCGGGCTTGATCCGACAGTCGAGCAAGATAGCGTATGATGAGAATGCATCTGGGCCATCTTCTACATCTCCAGAGTCCCTGGCGAACATTCGACTCTCGGAACGTCCCTCAGCCGCGTTGACTACAAGGAGAGATTGGAAGTTGCAGCAGTGCTCAGCGTGAGGACTGACCTTGCGGATGCGATGCAGGCCAGTCTGCTCAAAGCGTGACATCTCAACAGCTTGGCGATGGATCCGGGCGATGATGTCTTCCAGTGACTCGGTTCCGCTTGATTCCAACATCACTCTGATAGGGACAGTGGCAAGCGTAGGCCCGAGGATGTCTCCAATGCCCGGTATAGCAGCTTGTCGGCCAGTCACGACAGCTCCGAAAACACTCTCATTAAGGGAGGTGTAATGCGCGATCAGGATTGCCCAGGCAGCACGAACCATACTTGCGCTGGTGAAGTTGTTCGCCTTTGGCCAGGTCAGGCTGTCCACGGAAATGCTTCTGCGTTGATCCGATTGTGGCACATAAGTTGACCTGGCGGACGAGACGTCTGGGAACTGAACTGCCTCTGCACCTTCGAATTGCTCGCGCCAATACTGGTCTACCTCTGGTGTATCTGCGCCATCCAGGTTCTTGATGAAGTATTTGAATGGTAGAGACCGGTATGGCCTGCTGAAGTACTGATTCTCAATGGCTTTCAGGAGCGACTGGAGCGACCAGCCGTCGTAAATGGCATGATGCATGCTCAGACAGAGGTTCTTCTTGTTGGCTGTAGCAACCAAAGCAGCTCTAGCCAGAGGGGTGCCGAGTGTCATGTTCTCGGGATTTGACCGCGATCTCTCCAAATGATCGAATGTTTCAAGTGTCGCGCACTCAATAGCATGCTCAGTGACGACTTGTAACAAACCACCGCACGATGGCAGGTCAACGATGCGAGTGCGCAGGATGTCTGACCCAGCGACTGCGTTCCAGGCATGTCGAAAGCGGCCTTCATCGATGTCCTTATGCAGCTCGAACTGGAAGTGCGCTATGTAGTCACCGGGTCGCTTGGCAGTGAGTGCCATAAGGCCGGCCTGTAGTGGCGTGACCGGATAGGCATCTTTGATCTGTCCTGGAGACACTCCCGAGCAAGCATCTGCTGCCTGCTGACAGACAGACTGGACATCGATGTCAGTCGGCAGTAGCGAGAAAGGGCGTACCAGTTCCAGATCCCTCTCATCCTGTACCTCCCGCGCCACTTCAGCAAGGCTCCTGACCCTCGGGTAGGTGAATACATCCGCAACTGAGATGACCAAAGATGGCGTGCTCGTCTTTGCCGCAGCGCTAAGACGCATTGCAGCAATGCTATCACCGCCAATCCTCATGAAGCTATCGTCTCGTCCAATAGAAGCCGGGTCGATGCCCAACACCGATGCGTATAGGTCTCGTATCCGTTCCTCTCGTTCAGTCTGGGGCGGCTGCCGCTCGCTACGAGATGGATGGTAGGACGCCAGCTCCTCTAGAGTCATAGACTCGCCATTTTGACGTAGCTGACGTCGGTCTGTCTTGCCACTAGCATTTGTTGGAATTGAATTGAGCTCTATGTATGCTGTGGGGAGCATGGCAGATGGTGCAGTCTGTGCGAGCTCGGCGTCGATATGAGTTATCAGTGTCCTCATGGAAGCATTCCCCGCACCATCACTGGCAGTTCTCGATGGGCTTGCAAGAAATAGTACCAGGCAGGCAGAATCGCTGCCTCTTGGAACGACAACCTCAGCTGCTGTCTGAGTCTCGTAGCCGGTGGGGATTTGACGACGGATGAGATGCTCTACATCGCCCAATTCTACACGCTGGCCTCGAATTTTCACTTGCGAGTCTTTGCGTCCGATGAATAAGAGGCTGCCGTCCTCGTTATACTTGCAGATGTCCCCCGTCTTGTAAAATCGTCCGTTCGGACGTCTTCCGCCATAGTCGTTCTTTACCATCCAAGGAGCTTCCTCGAAGAAGACTTTTGCCGTTTGTGCTGGATCTGTGTAGCCAAGGCCTGTCAATGGACCTTCTAGCCATAACTCGCCCAAGCCACCGATAGGTGCAAGTTGCGAGTTGTCTCTGGGATCCACGAGCCATGTACATACACCAAAGCCTTTGCCTATGCCCGGGTTTGGAGCGGTCGCGTCGTCGAGAGGGGCAATGGTGCTGATCGGTGTGCACTCGGCTGGACCATAGACATTCATAAGCCTCATCTTGCCGCACCAACAAAGTAGATCTGCTTGTTCCAACTTCTCTCCACCGAACCTCAAAAGCTGAAGTGTAGGTAGATCGGAGGGTTTGAATAGTCTCGCCATCGTAGGCGTAAAGGAGGCTTGATTCGCGTTCAGTGTGCGCAAGGAGCCAGCTATGTTGCCTCTTCGATCAGCTTCCGATGGGATGCAAAGGCAAGCGCCGGAAGCCAAGGTTCTGAAGAGATTACCCCATGCCACGTCGAAGGCATACGAAGCAAAGTCGTACACTCTTGCATTGGCATCGAACCCGAGCGGCTCGAGCTGATGTACGCAGCTACTGACAGCATTAGCGTGAGAGATGATGGCGCCTTTCGGGTTGCCCGTAGATCCACTTGTAAAGGCCAGGTACAACGGGCTAGAGGGTGAGATAGAAGGTAGCTGTAAATCAATCTTAGCACTCGCAAACTTATTCAACGACAATTCATCAACAACGATAGCAGCCAAGCTAGGGAAGTGCTTCGCGAGATCCCTTTGCTCTGGTGAGCACAAGATGAATGGAGCATGGATCTGGTCCACGATAGTTTGCAGTCGGGCTGCAGGTTGAGAGACGTCGAGCGCCACGCAAGCTGCCCCTGCTTTCCACACTGCAAGAGCGGACACTGGCATGTACATGGACTTTTCGAAGAGGAGAGGTATTACGGATCCAGTTTGGACGCCTTCATGGCCGAGGTGGTGGGCGAGCCCAGTCGATAGACGATCGAGTTGCTCGTAGTCTAGAGTTCCATCCCATGATGCTATGGCCTGCGAGTGCGGTTGGGCATAACACACTTCGGAGATGACCTCGTGCATCAATCGATGGACAGCCTCCGGCAGGGTCGCATTCCAGCTCCAGATCGTAGACATCTCTTCGCGCGTCAGAGGATCGATGTCGCCGACTCTCGTGTCAAGGTCTGCAGAACAAAACTGCGTCAAGACCTGCTCAAGCTGGAAAGCGAGACGTCGTGCCTGCTTGGCCGCAATGACATGCGAGTCGAATAAGACGCGAAGGTGCATCCCGCCATCTTGCAGCTCGCACTCAACCATAATGGCGTATGTGCTGAATGTGCCCGCATCTTCGATTTCAATCTTGCTTCCAAACACATCTGACAGTGTTCGGAAGTTGGTCCCAGCAATAGCCTTTGGTTGAATCACAATGATCGTCTGAAACTCGCAGGCGCACGCAGCATCATCGCTCAGTCTCGAGACATTCTGGATGCCAAATTGTTCATATCGAATCGTGGCGACGGCGTCACTCTGCGTGTTCTCGAGAAGGTGTTTAATAGTCATTTCTCTATCAAGGCCGATCCGCACTGGTATCGTTGCCAATGTTGGCCCCGCTATCATATCGATGCCGGAGACTTGAGCTTGTCGACCAGATACGGTTGCACCGAAAGTTATATCGTCGGAGTCGCAGTAGTAGCTCAGTAGAACAGCCCATGCCGCTCGGATGGCGTTGGATGGAGTCACAGCAATCTGCGACCAGTCAACGGCAAGATCCAGCTCGAACCTTGAGTCGGCTCGCGGCTGGTAGGAGATGGATGGTAGTGAAGGAAAGACCATGGTTTCAGAGCCTCGCAGCTTCTGTTTCCAGAATTCCGACTGCTCTTGCACGCTAGTGGTGTAGTTGATGAAGTGAGTGAACGGCACCAAGGATTGTGGAGGCTCGCCTAAATAGGCGCGTACAACATCCTCCTGGAGCAGCTGCATTGACCAGCCATCGTACAGGGCATGGTGGATTGAAAGGACGAAGTATTGTCTTCCACTCTGTGCATCAAACGCCAGACTGAAGCGGGAGAGCGCCTGGTTCAGCCCCATCGAACTTTCATGGAGAAAGCATTCGTCCAGACTGTTGTGCTCGGCCCAACGGACCGGCTCATCGATTACAGCCTGTACCAGCGGAACATCTGGAATGCTCAGGCTGACCATCCGTGTCCGGAGAATCGGGAACCGCTCGTATGTCTGTTGCCAAGCAATGCGGAAACGATCAACGTCAACATTCTCGTGGAGTTCCAGAACCATGCGCAGAGCGTAGTCACCAGCATGTCTGCTTGTCATCGCAACAAGTCCTTCTTGAAGAGAAGTGGCAGGATACACATCTCCCACCAACGAAGCGTCTAGGCCACAAGCAATGGCCACACTTTGGCGAACCAGATCGACGTCCAAACCTGGAGGCAGAAGCTCAAAAGCAGCAGATTCTTGCTTCATGTCTTTCTCCTGGGAGCGGCGAGCTTTAATGGCAAGATCGGAGAGTCTCGGGCTCGTGAAAATGTCGCTCACACTCAAAGCAAGACCGCGCTCGCGGGCGGCTCCCACAACGAGCATTGCAACAATAGAATCCACGCCAATAGTGAAGACATTGTCATCGGCTCCAATAAGACCAGCATCTATGCCAAGAATGTCCGCGAATAGCCGTTGCAGTTCAACCTCCAACTCCGTCGAGGGGAGTCTCTTCTTTCTCGAGCGTGCAGGATGCATAGCGCTGAGCTCTTCGATGGACATGGATGAGCCAAGCTCACGCAATTTGCGCCGATCAGTCTTACCAGTCGACGTTACAGGAATGTGCTCAAGAGCGATGTAGACTGATGGGATCATCGACTTAGGTGCAACTTCTGCCAGCAGGCTGTCGATTGTGGCCAGAGACTGCCAGAAAGACTGTCTGATCTGGTCGGGCAGACTGACAAAAGCCGCCAACAGGGTAGAGTCGCTGTCTCGCGGTCGGAACACTTCCGCAACAACCTCGAGCTGACTGTTGTCAGTTGCAGGCAAAGACGATCGCAGGTGATACTCCACTTCGTGGAGCTCCACCCGTTGTCCTCTTACTTTGACTTGGGAATCTTTGCGACCTAAGAAGATTATGTCACCCTCGTCGTTATAACAGACTAGATCTCCAGTGCAGTAGAGCCGGCCGCGCTGTTGGTACGTGTGCGGAAGCCATGTTACAGTGGAGAAGAAAGCCTCAGCCGTCTTTTCGCTGTCGTTCAGGTAACCAGCAGCCACTTGAGGGCCTTGCACCCATAGCTCGCCGACAGCACCGATTGGACTCAAATGCTGGCCCTGACGATCGACTATCCAAGTATTGGCCCCGACGCCTCGGCCAATGTTCTTGGGACTCATGCCTGTGGACCAACTTGCGGAGACGGTGGCAACAATAGTCGTTTCTGAAGGGCCGTATGCAATACCAGTACCAACGAAACGGCTGAATCGTTCCATCTGATCCAACGAGGCGGACTCCGCCCCCAGGTATAATCGACGCATTGAGCGGAGCGTCTCGTCATCGATAAATCGTGCTACGTTGGGCATTAAGAGAGCCCAATTTGCCTGGAGACGACGAATGCTTCCACTTACGTCGTCCATACGACCTTGGTCGGACGGCACACACACACAAGCGCCACTGGCCAGCGCATACCACATATTCAGCCAGTGGTTGTCGAAGCCATATGAGCTGTGATCGTACACCCGCGATGAGCTGTCCAGGGCAAAAGCGGCCTGCTGCGCCGAAAACGCACTTGAAAGGTTCTTGCGTGTAATTACTGTGCCTTTGGGTATCGAAGTCGTGCCGGATGTGAACTGTATGTATACTGGAGACGCTGGGCTCACGTAGGTGGATGCAAATGGCTTGCAGGTCCTCTCCACGTTGGCGAATCTCTCCTCATCGACAACGATAATGGGTACGTCAGCCAGCTGTCTGGCCTCGTTTGACATCAATGCTGACGTGATGAGCATGGGGGCGTTCACGGTGTTGATCATATAGCGAAGCCTTTCCGTCGGTAGACCAGGATCCAGGTTCAAACAGGCGGCTCCACTTCGGACAACGGCCAATTCTGCAACTGTCATCCATTTGCTCTTCTCGAATAGCAGCGGAACTGCTTGCATCTTGCCATGTTTGGAGAATCTTAGAGAGCTCGCCAACATACACGACAGTCTCTCAAGCTCTCCGTAAGTCATGTCGCCGTCCCATGCGCAGATGGCTGGATGGTCTGGGCGCAAGCTCATATTTTGCAAAATGGTGTCCATGATGTCTGCCTCGGCGGCGTGTGGGACTTGCTTATTCCACTCGCCAATGCCTTCCTCATCCCCTGGGCTAATTCGCTTGATGTGCGATGTAGGCAAGTCCGTACCACTCGAAGCACACAATTGTCGGAGTATGTTCTCGAAGGTAGCAATGATCCTCTGGGCCTTGATCTCACTGACAACTGCAGTATCAAAGTACAGGTCGACCACCATATCCGGAGAACTCGAACTGAGAGTGCATTGAATGGTCAAAGCATACGTCGTGAATGCATCGGACCCCTCTTTCACACTATCCGAAAGAGTATCAGCGAACACCGAACCAAGCGATTCATCCCCATTGTCGTCTCCAGGTTGGACAACGAGCAGCGATTGGAATTGGCAAGCTTCTGGTGATATTTTACCAATTGCAGTAAGTCCAGTCTGCTCGTACGGTATCATCTCAGTCGCCTGATCTTGAGCGCAAGAGAGTAGAGATGAGACAGGTTGAGCGGGCAACGTCGTGATCCGAACGGGCACGGTAGCAATAGTTGGGCCCATAACTCGATCAATGCCGGCAACAGATGCCTGTCGACCAAGGACAACTGCGCCAAAGACAATATCGTCAGATCCAGAGTACGCAGACAAGAGCAGAGCCCACGTTGAGCGTATGACGCTGTTGGGTGTGATGTCTGTTACTGGCCATGTCACATTCTTTATGGAATGACGAATGCTGCGTATCGACATCGATTGGTGGCTTTTCGATGGCAGCTGTGGCCACTGAGGTGCTTCAAGATCCTGAAATTGTGACGTCCAGAACTGATGCGATTTGCTATCGCTAGTACGGGAGATGTGGGCGAAGAAGTTTCGGAACGGTACTAAGTCTCGACGGTGAGCGTGGCCGTGATCGTATACCTCAGTGAGATGCTTTAGCAACGCTGACATGGACCATGCGTCATACAGAGCATGGTGCATAGCAAAGGCGAAGGTGAATGACCGCTGTTCGAGGTCTTCCATGAATGCGACATTGAGTAGAGGTTGCCCAATGTTCATGTCTACGCTCTCTACTGTGCCAACATCTTTCTTCCACTCGACAGACTTGTCGATTACGACTTGGTAGAAAGTGCCCGAAAGCTCCACAATGCGTGTGCGGAGAATCGGATTCTGGGCAACGACAGCCTCCCAGGCCGCCGTGAAGCGGTCGGCGTCGATTCCTGGTCTTAGCCGTAATCTACCCTGTGCTATATATTGGCCGGACCGCTTGACGGATAGCGCCAGTAGACCTGTCTGCATGGGCGTGCAAGGGTACAGATCACTGACTTCAGTCAGCTCCACGCCACAAAGTGTGGCAGCTTGACGTCGAAAGTTGTCCTTGTTGGCGGTGGGTACTGAATCAAAAGGATTTACGTCATCGGTCTCCGTTCGCGGATTGATGCGACTCATTAAGTGTGCTTGATCCAATAGTTTCGGCCGCCTCAGAATGCTGGGGACTGCCAGGTCGAAGCCATGTCGACGGGCAAGTGCACTCAGCCTGATAGCCTTGACTGAGTCACCACCCAGCTGCAGGAAGCTGTCTCGAACAGAGATCTTGAGGCTTGCAACTCCCAGGACTTCAGCCCAGAAGCTCTGCAATGCCCTTTCGATGTCGCTCCGGGGCATTGACGAATGCAGGGCATCTGCGTTGCGTGAAGCTCGGTTTTCAAACTCAGACCAGGCAATTTCGCCTGCTTTTCTTCGATCTGTCTTTCCTGTCGGCGTACAGGGAATTTCCTTGGTTGCTACGAGCACTCGTGGGATCATGGACTGTGGTATTGAGCTGGACAACGCCTCTTGTAAGTCTGTTGCATCCACTGCGGATGTTAAATCTTCATATGTGAGAAGTCGGCTAGTGATGATACTGACAAGCACCTGTTCCTTGCTAGCACGTGCCGTGACAACTTCTGCGACGACCTGAGGTTCCAAGGAACCGAACAGACCTGCAATGTGGCTCTCGATATCACCAAGCTCAACTCGTTGGCCGTTGATCTTGACTTGATTGTCTCTGCGGCCAACGAACGAGAGGTTGCCAGCGCTTCCCGTATAACGGACCAGATCGCCAGTCCTGTAAAGCTTGCCACGCCGTCCAGGATGCGAGGTTGTCCGACTATTCAGCAACCATGGAGGATCCTCGGAGAACGCGGCAGCAGTCTTCTCGTGGTCATCCAAGTAGCCTGCGCCGACTAAAGGTCCCTCGAGGTAAAGCTCTCCGACCTCACCGATTGATTGCAGTCGATCGTTCTCGGTGTCAACCACCCAAGTGACGAGACCCATTCCACGTCCAATGCTTAGGTCATCGGAGTGCTCTATTCTGGATGCAGTACTTGTGATGCTAGTCTCGGCGGGTCCGTACGTGTTGTATATTGTCATTTGTCCTCGCCACGGAGTCAAGTCTGAGGTCTTGAGAGGTTCGCCAATGAAGCTCACTGTTTGGACTTTCGCAAGGCGAGAGGCGTCCACTAATCTGGAAGCAGTGGGTGTAATTCGGAGGTAGTTCGCCTCGAGGCTGATTATAGACCCTGTAATGTCCGCGAGACGATCATGCTCGGACGGAATGCACAGGCAGCCGCCTGCCATAAGCACGTGTACAGAATCGTAAGAGACATCGAAAGCATACGATGAATAGTCGTAGAGCCGAGTGGAGGTGCCAAAGCCAAGTGTAGCATGCTGGTGTGCTGCTGCAGAACACAAGTTGGAGTGCGTGATGACGGCGCCTTTGGGCACTCCCGTCGATCCACTTGTGAAGACGATGTAGAGCGTTTGCGAGGAAGACACAAGAGGCAACTGCAAATTTCTTGCCAAGGATTTGATATCATCAAAGAGCGAGTCTCCAACGATGACCATGTCTTGTTGTCCAAGGTGGCTCATTGTGAATTTGGCATTCCTAGCCTGGGCCGTGGAGGCAAGCGCGAGGCGTGGCTGGATTTGCTGTACAATCGACCTCAGACGCTCTTCGGGGAGATTGACATCCAGAGTGACGACGGCCGCGCCTGCTTTGAAGACTGCCAGCATAGCAACCGGCGTCCATTTCGACTTCTCGAAGAAGAGAGGAACCACGCCCTGCTCTTCGTTGCTTTTTGAGAAAGAAGCCACCAGATGCTGGGCTAACCGATCGGATAGCTGATCAAGTTGAGCATACGTCCACTCTCCATCCCACGAGCATACTGCAGTCGACTGCGAGTGTTTCTGAGCTGTTCTTGAAAAGACTTCGTGCACACAGTCGTGTATGGTTGCCGGAACTTCCGCGTTCCAAGTCCAGATTTGTGCGAGATCTTGTTGAGATATGTCGCTCATGGTTGGTATGGCGATAGCATTCGTACCCTTCATCTTCCTGTGAAGGGCCGCAAACGATCAGGCTCATGCTGCCACCCCAGACCTTTCAAGCGCGTCCTGGTAATAGACATGGGGTCTCGCCTGCTGACTGTTCCTGCCGGGAGCGTGGAGACATTCCTTGGAGCACCCATCGCCATCTTTGTCGGAAACACGGCAGCTCTGGCAATCGGAGTCTTGCCTCAAGACACGTGGGCAGCTGCAGGCGACGAGAGTGTGTTGTTGGTGATCGCGAAGGTGGTCTTGCAGGAATGGGGTCGCGTTAAGCTTCATTGCATCGCGCCAACCGTTGCCAAGACAAACAAGGATAGCCCCAAACTTAGTGGGCCACTAATCAAATCGCCTGCTCTGCCTGCGAAGTCGGACATGCTCGCTTGCAACGACACATCAACCTCACCAACGTGTGGATCAGCTGTGAACGTGTTGGTTCCTGCCTATGTGCCTAGGTACATGGTACATGCACACCACGCCCGCAGGATTCCCGGCCTCTAGTTCTTCAAGATGAGTCCGCCGTCTCAGCAACCGACCATGACGCGCACGCAGAGCATGTTGTCCTGCCAGCCAGCGTTATTCCAGCCGAGCACCATCAGTCGAACACTGATACTCGCACATGTTCATGATCACGTGCCATGAAATAGAATGAGAAGCCATGACTGGCACTACAGGAGAGAGAGTATCTGCCCAAGTGCTCCATCAGCTGGATGTCCTCGACAAGCCGTCGAAGCAGAGGAGGCCTGGTCTAACCCCTAGGCAATCTGCACGTTCGAAGTCGCAACAGGATGTACCGCGTGTCAAGGAATGCCCAAAACCTGCAAATGGAGATGATAGGAGACACCAGCGGAGGGTCTGGCCGGAACACAACATTCGTGGTTTCAGTTGGCTCCTGTTCGCCTGGGTCACTCCATTACTTCGGTGCGTATAGTTACCAAGTCTACTTATGCTGAAGCAAGTATTGTGAGAGCTGAAGCTAACATACCATAGACTAGGTCATCAAAAACCGCTCGGGCTTGATGACCTTTGGCTCATTAGCAACCACAGAAGTTCGGAGAGACTCTCTCAGCGCGTGACAGCTGTCTTTGCCCGACGTGTTGCAGCATCCCATTCGCAACCCTTACGTGCGACGCTCCTGGATGTCTTCAGACACGAACTGGCCATGGGATGTGTGGCGCAGCTGTTGTCAACCTTTCTGCACGCTCTAACGCCGTTCGCACTTCGCTTTCTAATAGCATTCGCTACGAGCGTGCACAATGGGGTGCATCAGCCGCTACCTGTTGGGATTGGTATTGTACTTGCCATCACCACGATGCAGCTCTTGCAAAGCCTCTGCACAAATCACTCTCTCCACTACAGCATGATGGTTGGTGCACAGACGAGATCAGCTCTAACAGCTCTCATACTCCAGAAGTCGATGAAGTTGTCTTCAAGGGCAAAGGCGGGTGGATCTTCGCACCCCTTCGATGACTCGGATGGTTGGACAAACGGCAAAATAACCAACTTGATGTCAACTGATACGTCACGGATAGACCAAGCTTGCTCTACGTTGCACCCGGTCTGGACAGCCCCTATATCGATCATCATGAGCTTGGTACTGCTCTACTTCAATCTGTCATATGGAGCATTTTGCGGCTTTCTCGTCCTCGCAGCCACCGGTCCTTTGGTCAGTCGCGCCATGAAGCTTGCTTTATCTAAACGTTCCAGTATCAACAACTTGACGGATTCGAGGGCAACGTTGGCCCAGGAGCTGCTGCAGGGAATGAAGTTCGTCAAGATATTTGGATGGGAGAACCCCTTTGTCGAACGTCATCAAGAACTTCGCAGAAAGGAGGTTAGGGCTCTGCGGAACTTAATCGACCTGAGAAACACCGTCATGTCTGCAAGTATGGCAATCCCAGTGTTCGCTGCGGCACCCTCCTTTGCGTTGTACTCGTACTTGACCGAGGACGTTACGCCTGCCAGAGTCTTCTCATCTATCGGCATGCTCAACTCTCTTCGACAGCCTCTTGGTATCCTCCCCACGGGCATCAGCCAACTCTTGGATGCCTCTATATCGATCTCGCGTATCGAAAGCTTTCTCTTAGCCGAAGAGGCGGAAGACAATGCACGGTACGATGCTGACGCTGACTTTGCCGTTGTGCTCTCGAACGCCTCGTTTACCTGGGAAGCGTTTGATTACAACCCGCTTGGTGGAATAGAGGACATCGACCCGGAGAGGAAGACGAAATTGCGGGTTCCTTTCGAGAGGTCCTCGAGTCTAGAGAGCCAACAGTTCAGCCGCCCGTTGCTGCATGCCAGCCCTCAGTCTGATCAAGCAGACGGTGTGTTCAGATTATTGGAGCTGACATTGGCTCTGAAGCGGGGCGAATTGGTCGCCGTCGTCGGTGAGGTGGGCTCAGGAAAGAGTTCTGTGCTTGCAAGTCTTGCTGGTCACATGCGAATGACCGCTGGGACTCTCACATATTGCGCCAGAAAAGCTTATTGTGCAGAAGGCGCCTGGATCCAAAATGCATCCATCAGAGACAATATCACTTTTGGAGAGGTATGTGAGACGCATTCAGAAGTAGCCCAACATCATTGCCTAACGTTGAGTTGATAGCCCTATGAGAGCGATTGGTACGGCCAAGTCATCGACGCGTGCGCACTGAAAGCTGATCTGGATTTACTCTCGGCCGGCGACCTGACAGAAGTTGGCGAACGTGGCGTCACTCTATCTGGAGGCCAAAAGCAACGCATCAATATCGCTCGGTCAATATACTCAGGAGCAGCTATCATATTAATGGACGACCCGCTGTCTGCGGTAGATGCTCATGTAGGACAGCATATCTTCGACAATGCAATAACTGGACTGCTTCGAGGAAAGTGCAGGGTCATTGCAACGCATCAGACACACATACTGCCCAGCTGCGATAAGGTCGTTCGCTTGGAGAAGGGCCGCATTATCTCTGTTGAGGTGCCAAATCAGGCCACCAAGCTGAGTATACGCCGACAGCTTTCGTTTGGACCCAAGGAAAAGTCACTGCCTTTGCTACAAGCAGAATCCAACGACGCAAGCAATAGCCCTGCTCGTGCACAAGCTGCATCGTCCCTTATGGTGCACGAGGAACGTCCTAACTCAAAAAGGGGCGTGCCGATCAGCGTCTACAGTTTCTACATCAAAGCTACCGGCAACACATTGTCTGCCGTGCTAGTGCTTGGTCTCTTGGCCTTGCTACAAGGTAGCATTATTGGTGGAAGCCTGTGGCTGTCGTGCTGGACCTCATATGTATACGAACTGTCCGACGCTTACTACCTGGGCGTCTACGCTACCTTTGGCATCGCTCAAGCTGGCCTCATGTTCCTCTTCTGCAAGAGCATTACCTATTTTGCAACACGAGCATCGTTCAATATGCTGGCTGAGGCTCTGGCTTCTGTAGTCCAGTCGCCAATGTCCTTCTTTGACACCACGCCACTTGGGAGGCTTATCAATCGCTTCTCGAAAGACACGGATACCATAGATAACATCTTAGCCGACTCCATCCGCCTGTTCCTTATGACGACTGGATCTACGCTCGCTGTCTTCATACTGATCTTGTCATACTATCCGCTCTTCATCTTTGCGATACTGCCGATCCTCGCTGCCTACTTGTCGTACACTGGCTACTACAGATCTTCAGCGCGAGAGATGAAGTTCCACGAGAGCACCTTGCGGAGCAAGGTCTTCGCCCAATTCGGCGAGGCTATCAATGGGGTACCCACGATCAAGTCCTACGGAGCGCAGGAACGCTTCCTCTCCCGCCTCTACAGAGCTATTGATGACATGAACAGTGCCTATATTCTGTCGTTCTCTTATCAACGCTGGCTTGCTATACGCTTGGACGGGATCGGGCTCGTTCTCGTGCTCACGGCAGGACTTCTAGCTGTGAGGTCCAGCCTCAGCGTGGACCCTAGTGTCATCGGGATCGTGGTGGCTTGGATCGTCTCTGTCGCTCAGATGCTCCAATACACCATCCGGTATCTGACAGATGTTGACAGAGATATGGTTTCTGTCGAACGACTGCAGCACTACGCGACGAGTCTCGTAAAAGAAGAGCCAAACGACAAGGATCACATTCAGGTGCCGGCATCTTGGCCAGCAAGAGGGGAGCTTGTCTTTGAGAATTGCCATCTACAATATCGTGTGGATTTGCCTGACGCTCTGCGCAACCTCAATCTCCACATACGACCAGGAGAGCGTATAGGCATCGTCGGCCGCACTGGAGCTGGTAAATCGACCATTCTGGCAGCCTTACTACGTCTAGTCAACCTCAGGCAAGGCAAGATCGTTGTTGATGGAGTCGACATCTCCGAAATCAAGCTCGCGGACCTCCGCTCTCGAATTACTGTCGTGACGCAGGACCCGAAACTGTTCCGTGGAACGATACGGTCCAACCTGGATCCCTTCGACGAACATCCGGACCCAGAACTCTTGCGTGCAATGCAAAGGGTACATCTACAGATTGCCGATCCAGAAGACCCAACCCAGCAAAGGGGCCTCGATCTCACAACGCCCGTTGAAGAAGACGGCACAAACTTCAGTTTCGGTCAACGCCAACTCCTCGTCCTCGCTCGAGCCCTTGTCCGCCATACACAAATCACCGTTTTCGACGAGGCTACTACGGCGATAGACCTGGACACCGACCGAAAGATTCAGCAGACAATTGCGGAAGCTTTCAATGGTCGGACTCTCATTTGCATTGCGCACCGCTTGCGCACTATCATATCGTTTGATCGTATATGTGTTATGGATGCGGGCAGTATTGCGGAACTTGGTGCCCCCGGAGACCTGTGGCGAAGAGGTGGGTTGTTTCGACGTTTATGTGAGCAGAGTGGCATTGGGGAGGGTGACTTTGCCTGAGGCTCTCACTCAGAGACATTGCTACAGGCTGTTTTCGTGACCGTACTGCCTGCCAAACACCGAACGCACTCTGTACTACTCCACCATCGTCGATTGAACGGATCTTCGGCCGCTGGCTTCTCGTGTTCGCTGACACATTGAGTAGCTGGTGTACTTCAGCAACCCCAAGCATCGCAGCTGAATTCAAAGCGCGGGATTTCAAACCCACGTGCCCTATTTCAATGGCAAAGCGATTTCGGTATGTAACAGGTCTCGAGCTGGAGAACCAACATGCACTAAAGTACATCCTTCGGGTCACCCTAGCGAACCCGGTGGTATAGCTTGCAGTAGTCTCGCAAGCGGCTCGGACTTGATCGAACTTGGAAGTGTGACCAGGAAGGACCTCTATGCAAGCGCACATCATCACAACGATGGCTTGTGGAAGACAAGCTCACGGCAAGAAGCTTGCCAAGTCTGCCCAAATGCTCGAATCAATAGAACATGCTGCAGAGTCTGGTTTTGGCAGTCTTGCTGTCAGCGAGCTACTTTGTCTACGCTGACTTTGAATTGGGCATTGGCGATGACTCGGATCTGACCAATTTCGTGACGGTAAGTCTTCTCTCGCCATGCGTGTGTGAGGCATACTGATCGATGTCACCAGCGTCCAGAGATCAAAGTGCCCCGCTTCCATGTCTCTGTATATGACCCAGCAAGCCTCGCGCCTGGCTACTGGTTCGTGGCACCATACGCAAAGCTCGCTCAGGAGTACTTTCCTGCCAAGTACTACCAGCCTTGCCAGACAGGGCCGGCCATATATGATGCTTCGGGGGTATAGGAGTCTTCATATCCGACCCACAAAGGCACCTTACTAACGAGGATTAGGAGTTGATATGGAGCGGAGCATGTATGTTCCGGAACAACAACACTTGCGACTTCAGGTTATTTCGTAACGGCCGTGAAGATGCGTTGTCTGCTGTCTTCTGTGCCTACAGCCATGGACCAATCCGTCACGGCATCATTCTTGATTCCACCTACAAAGCGTTACAGAATGTCACTGGCCCAAAAGAGACACCAGACTTTAATATGCATGAGATGAACATGCTGGACGCTGGCCAAAGTGTGCTCCACTTCATGGATAGGTCCGAATACGTCGATGTATCGGAACTGGGGATCGATGGCACGAAAGAAGGCTGGATTCTCGACACTGGCTTCCGGGAGATGGACTTGAAAACAGGGGAGACCAAATTCGAGTGGTGGGCTTCGAAGCATGTTGCAGTGTCTGAAAGCAGTGTCAAAGTCGAACGACTTTCGAACCCGTATCCACTCAGCTGGAATTGGTTGTGAGTATCAATCTTCACTGGAACACACCATAGGTTTACTGACCATCTCTCAGTCACGGCAACTCTATCAACAAGAACTCTGGTGGTGACTATCTCGTTAGCTCAAGATTCACGGATTGCATCTACAAGATCTCTGGCAACAGCGGAAAGATTCTGTGGCGGTTTGGAGGAAAGAAATCATCTTTTCGGCTAGATGGCTTCAACTTCTCTCGACAGCACGATGCGCAATGGCTCAGCCACACCGACCAGACAGAGATTGTCTCGTTCCTCGACAACGCCTCCGATATGGACGACGAGACCTCTTCATATTCATCAGCTCTTATCGTCGAGCTCGATAAGACATCTATGACAGCGCAAGTGATTCAACGGATCGAGCGACCAGATCGACAACTCTCACGGCTCAGAGGGAACTTTCAGCACTTGCCTAATGGCAATCACTTTGTCGGTTGGAGTGATAATTCGTATATGTCCGAGCACGCTTCTGACGGACGACTGCTCATGGAAGCTCGCTTCCAGACAGAGCGATTCGTCACCTATCGCTCGTACAAGTTCGAGTTCAAGGGCCAACCCGACGAATTGCCAGTATTGAAAGCAATCGCATGTGGAAGCAGTGCTTCCAAGGCTACGACGACCTTCTATGTCAGTTGGAACGGAGCCACAGAAGTGTCATCTTGGAGATTCTTCTCCGTAGATCCAACCTCGCGACATTCGGTCCTCCGAGGCGAATCCCGCCGGTCCGGTTTCGAAACATCATATCATGGTGACGGATACCATGGCAGAGTCTATGCAGAAGCTGTCAGCGCCGCTGGTGACGTTTTGGCAAAGTCTGAAATATTCGACGTGGAAATACCTCAGCACTGGAAGACCGGTGATGAGAGAGCACGGAAAGACTGGCCGAAATTGCCAATGCCGGTGGCTCATCCAGCAGAGGCTCCTTGGACGATGTCTTTGTTCGCTCTTTTCCTCTTTGCTGGCACCTGTGCATTGGCACGCAAGTACTTCTCACGACGTGCGAAACGCACGACGAGCAGGCATCGCTGAGCTGCACAAGACAAGGACAAGGTATTCTCGCGATGGCAAGGACGCGCAAGCCTCCTTGCAGACTCGAAATGCTGCCTCGGCTTCGTTCTGCCTTATCATCAAGTCGCTGATGGAGTGCAGTATATTTCCACTCACACGTCGGTCATGTGGCCATCATCCCTGCATGGCACTATCACATGCATTCAAGAAGTCTGAGGGGTTCATTCACACCGATCAATGTGGAAAGCTTAAAGGAGCTTCAGCCAATGCTTGCCGATGTGGCTTGCATACACCAGTGACGCCTTTGCGGAGAAGTGAGCGTCTGGATTGATCTGAAACTTGTACAGCAGGACCCTCAGAAAAGCGTAATGAGTACATTGTAAAAATGTCGAGTGTCTTCTCTTTTTCCGTTGCGGGACTTGAATGTTTTCACAGTGCTGATGTCTTGCAGTCATGTCTTGGGAAGGCTACATTCCTTCAGCAGATCGACAAATCAAGCTCCTGCAGATTGAACTGCTGGGTGGCAAAGCTCGGTACTCCTTGAAAAGCGGTTCAATCGACCATGACCGATACTATGCGCTCTCTTACACTTGGGGCGAGTACAAGAACAGACGAACGCTGGATGTCGATGGCCGCACTTTGAGCATAACAGCCAATCTCTCAAGAGCTCTCGAGGATGTTTTCACGTTCTGCCGAGCCTCCGAGCCAGGACGACCAAGTATCCTCATATGGGCCGATCAGATCTGCATCAATCAAAAGGACGAAGAAGAAAAGAGCGACCAGGTTTCCATGGTTGGAGACGTCTATCGAAATGCACAAGAGGTCCTGGTATGGCTACCTCTAGGCCGAGACGTAAAGTTCGGATTTAAAGACTGGACCTCATGGCTCAACTGGCATCGTCAACAGATCACTTCTCCGCAGTCGAGCGGCTTGCCACCGGGTAGGATCGCGATGAGTTATAGCACGATTTCTCAACCTCGGGAAGACTATCCAGTCGCTTCTGAAGGCGACACAGTGGTGAAGAATCAGCTGCTGGCCTGGGAAAATATTCATGGCATCATCACCAGTCCTTGGTGGGAGAGAGCATGGACCTATGTGGAGTTCTTGCTGTCAGCGAACGTCACGGTCCTGTTCGGCGGACTATGGGCACCACTAGAGTCACTTCAGGGGCTATTGGGACTCTACGAACAGAAGCGAGAGACGCATATTAAGTTCTGCACGCTCACGTTGAACATGCTCAAACATCAAGAGGGACAAGTGGCACAAAGTTCCGGTCTATGCGGATGCTTTGGACGTGGTGAAGAGACGCCGGCGAAGGACCCAAACGTTGCCAAAGATCAACGACAGTATCTGCGAAGGCATAGTCAACATCTAGCCGATCTGGAGCCCTACTGGAACAGAGTCAGCAATCATTTGACTGCTAGAACAGAGCACCAGGAAAGTGATGAGACGGCGAGCATGTCTCTTTCCAGCTTGATGAAGCAGGCTCGCAACTACAAAGTAACTGAGACCCGAGACAGAGTCTATGCCTTTCTGAATCTGGTGGACCGCAAATACGACATCAGGCTAGACTATTCTCTGCCAACGAAGAAGGTTCTGACAGATGTCGCTCGTGCAGTCATTCAAACTGAGAAGCGCCTTGACATTCTCGCAATTGCATGTCAAGAGAGGACTGGTAGCGGCATCACAGGCCAAACACCTTCATGGGTTCCTACCTGGTCCTCTAGAGAAGATCCAGACTCGCCGTACCGACAATTTCTCCGTCAGATCCAATTTCCCATGGCACGCTTCAGCTACGGCGGCGGAGGGCCAGGCACTCGAGCCTCACAGTCCAGTGACCCTGTGGTGTTCTTCTTCCCAAACGGCATCCTTCAAGTCAGAGCCTTATTCGTCGACAGGCTGAATCTGCTGGTAGCAGAGGATTCCTCACAGCTCTTCCGGACGTTCATAACTGATACAGGTCGCAAAGTGTCCACTGTTCGGGACGCAGAGGCCGGGAATGAAGTCTGGGTCTTCCTCGGTGCGGACGAAGTTTTCACACTGCGCAAAGACGGCGACTTCTATTTCATCCTTGGTCACGCCATGGTGCGTGAAGCAGATGGTGATGCATCTGACGTTTTGCTTGGGTCTATGATGGATCGACTTCGTAGGGGAGAAGTGTCTACGTCTGACATTCGCATCAAGTGATAGTGTCTGTTCAGACCTAGGACCGGAGTCCCAGATGAGCTTGTTTTGGAGATGATTCTTTGATGATACCCTTGACTTCGCAGGATGCTAGATACAAACGATACATACATTCCCAATGCTTCCGACTTCTCTAGAAGCCTTCGAACCAATACCCACAACAGGCATGGTCATCTCAAGTGGACCGCCTGCGTTCAAGCCGCTCTCTCCAGCAAATACTTCTCGTAGCGATTCCTATCCCTTCTAGCACAAGATATACAGTACTATGTTGGAGGCGAGAGCCACAATCGAGTGTGAATACATCTGCAGAGTCTTCCAGAAGATCGACATGTCGGCGCATCGCACGGCATCCAGGATCGGTAACTGACGGTCCTGCTGATCGACAACAGGCTGTCCGTTGATAGGGAGCGTATCGCCGCAGGCTGAAACTGTCAGTATTTGATCGGAGGGCATCAGCATCAACTCGACGCGGGTGAGAAGGATGACAGCCGGCAAGTGGACACACACGAAAGCCATTGCTACCATAGTCGGGATGGCGACTTTCTCCACATTGTTAATAGCCAACGGCCCGAACTGGAACGTGGTAGGTATCAACAGATTCCCCAGAACAGGGCCAAAGATGACGAAGGCTTGGGAACCAGAGTAGGCCAGCGATGCGAGAAGCAGCGACCCCTGGTTCCGCAAGGTGCAAAGTTTCTGCAGGGTTGTCATTGACCAAGGCGTGTCCGGTAAGTGAGGTGCTATCATGGTGTGTGTCCAGAGCATGTGTAGTGGCGCCGTAAGCGCCGAAGCCCATATGAACTCAAGGCATAGAGCAATTACTGTGGCTCGGCTCACCAATATGTCTACCAGACAGAAACTGCCCAGTAGCGCCGTGTAGTAGAGGCTACTCAACATCATGGCTCGGAGACTTCGTCGAAGTACTTGTGTCCACGAATCTGGCAGTGGATGCCGCTGATTGCTCCAAGTCTTTACATCGGAAGTCCAGGCCACCTTCATGTTCTCACGCTTTCCGTCCATTTCGTCCCCACCTAGGGCACCCGGATCAAGAGCATGCACAGTAGTGCAAATGCTGAGTCTGTCTTGGACCATGGTTCGGCTAATGACGATCGAGTGAACTTGGAGCATCTGCCAGATCAGGTCAATGTCTGATCAGACATCTGGAGCTTGGGTAACTCACGAAGATCATGAGGAGGACCCATGCCGACACAAACACCAGCCGATAAGTTCTGATGATACCCTTTTCGACGACGCTCTCATAGTCGTAGATGTTGAGATCCTTGGCGTTAGCGCGTTCGACGAGGCTGCGGAGTAGACGAGCGACGACAACATATAGATCCTCGGCGATCATCACGAGATTGGTATTTTCGACGTTTGATGAAGATGATGTTGGTACAGCGCTGTTGCGACTCAGATGGGAGTCATATATGAGGCTCATTCCATGCTGTGGGCGGCTGCTGGGACACGCTGCGCCCCCTACGCCGTTTTCCCGTGCCACAATGATGACCTCGAACGACTGGGTAGGGTTTGTCGCCGAGTGACCGGCTGTGCTGTCAATGCTTCAACTACTGCTGCAACTCCAATTAGCACTTGATGCCGCAGAGATAAGGTACATAGAAGCAGGAATCGATGTTGGCATTGAAATCGGCTTTTGGTTTGATTTGTGGTATCTTTTAATGCATGAGACCATTCCCCTTGGTCTAAGAAATACTTTTTGCCAGTCGTGCGATGTTATCATCGCTAATGTAGCTCGCTTGTGGGCCCTGCCCAATTGTATTGTGCGTAAGGCGTTGAGGCCTACAAGTCGGAGTCCCATTAAAGTGAAACAACCACCACCCCGACGTTTTCTACTTCCTCCGAAGTACAAGCATGACCGCACGGGCGTTGTCACCCTTTCGGTAGTCGTCCACGTCTGTGCTGAGGACATCGACAGCTCCAATCTGCCGTAGGCGTTCAACCTCGGCTTCAAATCCTTCTGGCTTCCAAAGAGTGTCGAGGATGGTGGCAACGACGAGTCCGCCTCGCTTCAGAACTCTCACAAGTTCAGGCAGAGCAGGCGATGGGCCGACATGGCCGGTGGTGAAGGTGCCCACGCAGGTGACAACGTCGTAGAATTCGTCTGGCTGGTTGATTGGCTTGGTCATATCCACAGGCCAGAGGTCACGGTATACGCCAGTCTCCTTGGCAAGCTTGAGCATTCCAGGGGAGAGGTCAATGCCGTCAATTACTTTAGCACCGGCTTGAGCGAGTGCCACGCCAGAAAGCCCGGTACCACAGCCAGCGTCAAGTACTGAGCCGTCGATCTTGCCATTGTGCTTCAGTACTGCCTCAGCAGTGAGTTTGGGACCCACATAGAGCGTCGTGGGGCCCATGACATCGTCGTTGTATGTGGCAGCCCATTTGTCGTAGAGGGCGATGTGCTCGCTGGGAGTCTTGCAGTAGTAGGATGCGTGACGCGGGTCAGCGGCAGTGGTGCTGGTTGCGGTGGCTGTAGACATCTTGGCGAGGGCTCGGCTTGAGAGAAGCGGAATAAGTGTAGAACTCGAGTGTTGGTGGAGAGCTGGCGAGAAACCTGACTGAGGACGCAGAGGAAAAGGCTGGACTCGAGAGAAAAGGGATGAACGGAAAATCTCGCAAACCTGGCTTCCCCTCTTTGCTTTTGTACTCTCATTGTTGTCAGGATGACCCGCGGCGATGGCGTCAGAGTAGCAATGGCGCTATGAAGCTCTTAACTGGACGATCGAAGCTCATGCATCAACGCTGGCACTCTTTCTCTCCTCTGATTCGAGTTGCCCAGGCGTTTCGGCTGCAGCTGAGAGTAAGCGAGGACTCCCTCGTTCGAAACCGCTGGCCACCCAGGGAAGTTCCATAAGTACATCAGCCGGCGATACGTAACTGTCACAAGGTGGACCCACAGCGTGTGGGCGGGAGGAGGTGTTGGCGGCAAGCTGTATGTCGGCGTGAAGCTTCCCAGCAGTGCTGCTTCATGACCCAGGGGTTCCACGTTATCCTCTTGTGAGGGCCGTAAGAGCAAGATGACAGGGTGCTTTGGTGCTATCTCGAATTTGAACGGAATCAATCCATTGGCCGAGTGTCGAGAGGTCGAATCTAGAAGACTTAGCGGTCCCCGTCGTCACACAGTTCGGGCAAATCTGGCGACGGCAGTGGAGCATGTTGTAATTGCCGTCGAAGAGGTCATTTGGAGGAGTACGAGTACTCACTCAGATACATGGCAGGCCCAGTAGTGACTCCATGTCTGCGATAAGCGGTAGGGGTGAGATAATGCAGTGTCCATTCGCGTGCGTGTCATGGCGGCAATGCTGGGAGCACGACGTCGTGGGTCTGAGGTGATTTCATTGCAGAGAAGCTGTTCTGCGCCGAACAAGAAGTGCTGAAGGACGATGGTCAAGAAAGAAGTTTTGGAGTTGATAGCAGAATCTATCGGTGAAGTGGTGCTCGCCCGGGCGGTGTGCGGTGCGTGATAAGAATCCAGTTGGAAGGATGGTGCGACCGTCGGCCAGCGAAGAAGACTGGAAGCAAATGCAGAGACAAGAATCGATTGAAATGGCCTGCAAGAAATCACAACCGTGATGTCTGGAGGAGGTGAGGTCTGTTTAAGCAGTTGATGACGGTAGTATTACGGTCGACAACGATAATGGACTCTTCAACCATTACTGGGTAGCACGAGAGACTCATGCCCGGATTCGCACACCTTTCTCGGTCACGGCCTCCCTGGAAACTATCACCTTCAGAGGCCTAGCGTACGTCGTGGTCCAACAAAATTCAAGAAACGCCGCCCTTGCCGCGACGACTTCGTTGTTCCACGTAATAGAATTTCTGTAGAAATGATTATTGAATGTACCATTGAGACCGAAATGATGAGTATTGCTGTCTTGAAGTTTGTTCCTCGTTGTTTGCAGTTGTGTGATTGCGATTGCAAAAATCGCGATACTAAGTTTGGTCTTGGCACGGGCCCGGCACATTATGTAAGTGAATGACTACGGAGCTCTATTCTTCAGTTTCATCAAAACAATTGCCCACGCACAACGCGTTTCGCGACTCCACGAAAGCCACGACATCTTCAGCAATGGCATCCGCACGGTACATCCAGGTGTTTGTGACCCGAAATTACTTCTGCACCACTTACCAGACGCTCCGATGTGCAATTGAGACAAAGACGTGTGATCCTGCAAGCTACAACCCACACGTCTGCACAATGCTGGCACGCTCACGACATTGTCGACACTATGACATGCAGGAGAGACTATATGCACAACCGGTGTTGCTTTGACATTGACATGCAATTACAGCGTCTCCTCGAGCGTCGATGCAACGGTTCCGTCGTTGTAGCCCTGCCTGTCGTGGTCTGCCAACGAGGGCGAGATCTCACAGCTTGTTCTCCTTCTTTGGCGGTGCCATGTCCAGCCATGAGAAGTCCTGCAATGACGTGAGCTCAAAACACTTTCTCATGGAGAGGGCCCATCTTCGACTCACCATTGGGAGATCCGACTGCTGATCAATAATGACATTCACGACTACTGGAACTTTGGCCTTGAAACCTCTCACAGTGGCTTCCTTGAGCTCTTCCGGCGTGCGCGCCTCGATACCAATTCCACCGGCCATCTCGGCAAGCTTCTGGTACTTGGTCTCGTATCCTAGAGACCATGCAGTGAGCCCGGCGCCTTGTTTCGTGGTGCCAGCAACTGTGTTTCGGCGCTTCTCGTGCCACTTTTCCGACGAGTCGCTGTCACCTCGATAAAGGCCGCTGTTGTTCATCACAAAGATCAGAATGTCCATCTGGAAGCGGGCCATGGTCTCAACCTCCATCCCTGAGAAGCCAAACGCACTATCCCCTTCGATGGCAACAACTTTCTTGTGGTCTTTGCTTCCTGACGAACCTTCACCGGTCAGGTTGTAAGCTGTGTAAGCAGCGACGGCATAGCCCATACCAACGCCCATCGTGGCGTACGTTCCAGCATCCAACTTGATGCGGGGATGCTCCATTGTGAAGATCGACCGTGAGATGTCCATGGCATTGGCGCCTTCAGACACGTAGACAATATCGCCATTCGCGGGATTCGACAACTCATTGAGAGTCTGTCTCATGACGTCGAAGGCCCTTTCGAACGACATTGGAACCTTTTGCACAGCTGCTTTCTTTGCTGCTCTTGCCTCGTTCTTCTCTTTACCGGCTTGGAGGCTGCGAGAGAATGCAGACGATCGAGATTCCCATCGCCATCCAGCCAAGCGATCCACAATTTGGTCCACCACTAGGGCTACATCCCCTACAAGACTCAAAGTCGGATGGCCGCCATTTTGACCAAGCTCGTCTGCACTGATATCCACTTGGATGATCTTTGCAGCTGGGTTCCATTTGGGGGGCAGGCCAAAGGACAGGATCCAGTTCAATCTGGCCCCAAGTACGAGCACAACGTCGGCTTCTTTCAAGGCCACTGATCTCGCTGCCGATAAATTTGAGGCGTGCGAGTCCGCAACAACGCCCTTGCCCATTGGCGTAGGCACGAAAGGTATTCCGGTGCTGAGCCCATTAGTACTGACCGCTCAGACATCAACTCTGTAGCCTGCCACAACTCACCTTTCTACCAGTCTTTGAATTGGATGCTCAGCTCGTGCGTAAGCGGCACCCTTACCAATCACGATCAAGGGAGCCTTTGCGGATCTGATGGCCTCGACAACATCTCTGATCTTGACATCGGGTGCGACAGATAGTGGTGGCTCATGGTACGGCTCGAGCAGATGTCGATCGATGTCGTAGTGACCCAGAATCAAATTCGCTGGCAAGTCCACGAATGTAGGTCCTGGGCGTCCGAACAAGGCTGTGCGATAAGCATCTTTGATTGATTTAGGGATGTTTTCTGCAGAGTGCGGACGCACAGCAAGTTTGGCATGCGGCGTAAGGAGCGATATGGCGTCCACTTCCTGAAACGCTTGTTTGCCACCGTTGTGCGTTTCGCTAGATCCAGCCAGTACTAACAATGGCCATGAGTTCGCCTTGGCATGCGGGATCTATTGAGTGTCAGAATGCGGTCTCGATCCGCTAATATCAAATGGCGAGACTTGCCCCTGCCATGACGTGGAAAACGCCAGGCCCTCCCACACAAATGCACACTCCAGGCTTGCCCGTCAGATATCCATATGCTGTGGCGGCATACACGGCTGCTTGCTCGTTTCGAAAGCTGATGAAACGAATTCCTCGATAAAGTCCTTCTTGGCCAATGTCCGTGACTGGCAAACCAGGAAGTCCAAAGATGACCTTTACTCCAAGATCGTGGAGCGCCTGAGCGATGATGGCAGCTCCGTACATGGTCGCGAATTCAGCAATATGGCAATCTTTAGGTGATATGGCGAGAAAAGCTATGCATCAAACGGTAATTCGACAAGATTCATCAGTGGAAGCGATCCGGTGCTGGCTCCAGGACGAGAAGCTGCTCACTTGCGGGGAGCGCTGAGCCTTATGTACAACCGAGGACTCGACCCATGCAGTCACGGGACCTGGCGATAAGACACACATTAAACAACCTTCTTTCTGATGAAGTACTACAGCGTCGGGCATGCTCGTGTCGAAAGGTGGGAATAATAGCATGTCACTTGCGCAGGTAGGTTTGATTCAGCTTAGCCAGATCTTCTCCAGCTAACAAGCTACAGCCTCGCGAGAGCAGCTCTATCGCCACCCTTGTCGCCAAACCCAAGCCGCTTTATATCTATGCTCGCTGGAACGAAATGCTCTCTCGCTCTCACATTCTCTATATCCTCGCGCGAGATGTTCCGCGCCTCCACGGCTGGATTATAGCCCAGACGCTCTCGACCATCCCTCACATTTTCCACCTCGCTCCACTTCAGCGCTGGTCTCCCATCAGAGCGACTGAGCAAAAGTACTGTAAGAGCTCCAGTAGCATCCGCCGTGAGCTGCAAGCAATTGCGAACATCGACTTTGGCATCGCCCGCCCATCCTCTTAGTTGCCATACTGATCAAAGCGTTAGAAGTCGTCCGCTGATCAATGAACACTTCGACGACTTACCCAGGCCGCACAGACTTGCGAAACCGGTCGACCCTCCGGACGATGTTGGGCTCTTCAGCGAATACTTTCCACTGACATCGCCAATCGCCTTGAGACCATCCTGGTCAAGACCTTGGCCAATCAAGTCCAGGATCTGAACATCTTTGAACTTCAGGCTTGCCTGCGAGAGCGCAGAAGTGATTGCAGTCTTGATCTTGCGAGGGACATCCTCGCGGCTTGTTGTCCTCGAATGGAATTTGTTGACGAAAGCAGCTCCAACAATGCGTACCGCTCCATCTTTGAGATAGGCGTGCGACATGAGGAAGAGATCCGATACGATTACCACAGCGGTCACCACGTTCTACAAGATGTCAACATTGGTTCGATTAATGGTCGAAAGGATTCACCTGTTGATCGGTCTTGTTACCAGCAGTGTCCCGAGTCAGCTTTGGTCTTGCGAGATATATCGGCGACATTGCTTACCTTGTCAATGCCTACCACCAAAGAGCAATTGGCACGCTTTGACCAGATGCTTTGAGCTGCCGCGTTGAGACCGAAGGAGTTGTTCACTTCGCATACTGGTGCTCCTTGCATGCCAAGAATGTCGAAGGTAGATGCTGATATCCGCAAGTCATGATCGAAGCAGGCGAAGCATTGGTCCACATCTCCATAGGTCACTCCCGCATCCAGGAGTGCTTTGGTCGCAGCTGATGTGGAAAGTCTGTCGAGGCTGTCGTTACTGTCTTGTGATGCTGTCAGGCCAACGCCTGCGATATGGGCCTGAGAGGTCCGCATGGTATAACGACAACATACGACGGACTTCCGACTCTGCGAGACAGACGCGTACCCGTTACGAAGTCATCGTGAGTATGGATGCTGACGACACGCTCTTCGATTTGCTTTCCTGGTGGTCGGTAAGATCTGGCTGGGCGTGCGGAGAAGCGTGGTGATCCCCCTCTCACACCTGCAAGCCACCGTTGTGCCTCGTCTCGAGCCAACAAGGTACATTCCTCGCTGTACCACAACCCATATCGCTGGTCTGATAGATGATCCTCTGAAAGCACCATCGACCTGGTCCTGTGGCGTTCGATCGACGGACGATGCGATTGCTGCAACAGTGCCGACCGCTACACCTGACGACATTGTGGTTACCAAATTAGTCTGAAGTGGCTGGCTGCCAGAGGACATCAGCTTCAGGCAGTGTGTTACGCCGATAGCGAAGAGGGTTCCAGCTTCTGAGAGCGTGTACAGCGGCAGTGGCTACATGAAGACACTGGATGTAGCTTGGCTGGCTCATACCAGATCAACTTGTCAGAGCATTGGCAATATACTCTCCATCACCAATGGACTCGAACGCCCACGATGAAGTCCGCTCGGACGAGGAACGTCCACCATCGATCGTGTATGGCCCGGCAACGCCGGTCCCTCTGACGATGACCTTCAACGAATTGCTGGATCATCATGTCGACGTTCGAGGCGACCGGCCAGCAGTGATTTCTCATCCACAACAAGGCAGAATCGTGTCCTTCCGACAGCTTCAAGAGAGAAGCAAAAAGCTCGCCCAGGCCATGTCCAATGATGGAGTTCGAAAAGGTGATCTCGTGGCAATATCTCTTGGAAGCCGGATCGAATATTTCGAAACGTTTTTCGCTTGTGCAAGGCTGGGAGCTGCACTTGTGCTTCTGAACTATGCATACGCAGAGTCGGAAATGCTGGCACTCTTGAAGATCGTTCGTGAGTTAGGCCTCGAAAATATGTCATGTAGCAGTAGCATACTCACTTCGCACAGGGCCGAAGATGATGGTAGCCTCACCCGGATTCGCCTACTACGACAACACAAAAGTATTGCCAAAGATTGCTTCAGAGGTTTCAACAGTCGAGAAGTTTGTCATCATGGACGATATCGAAGGCAAGTATGTGCTCCAAGGGCAACTAGATCGATCCGTGAAGTACGAGGAGTACATTGCAAAGGCTGGCTCGTCAGGGCTGCCGTCAGTCTCAATATCACCACACGACATGGTCAACGTGCAATTCACATCAGGTGAGTCCCGATACTAAGCCTCGACGTGAGTGTGTACTCAATCTTGTTGTAACAGGGAGCACCGGGCTACCGAAATCTGTCGCCCTCTCATCATACAACATCATGAACTGTGGTCGATACATCTGGCAACAAACTCGAATGACTGACGAAGACCGTGTTTGCCTTCCGGTGCCTCTCTTCCACTCTTTTGGCATGATAGTCGGTATGCCGCCGAGACATAGTCATTGAAAGATGCACGACTAACGAATTGAAGGGATCAGCTCTAGTACGGTTGCCGGCTCTGCTCTCATTCTACCCAGCGAGATATACAACGCCAGCAGCACTTTACAGTGTATACAGGAATACAAATGTACAGCCATCTATGGAGTGCCGACGATGTTCGTCACTGAAATGGAGAAGAAAGAATTTGACTCCATCGACAGGTATGTCTCGATGTGGCAAACGAAACTAAATAGATATGCTTGCTAATAGACGCTGCACAAGGTCCACCATCAAGTTCGGCATCATTGCAGGCGCAGCTATGCCTCCTGAGCTGTTGAGACGAATTGTAAGTCCCTTCTGCGATTGTAGTCTGCAGCAATACTGACCTTGTGTGCTGTGAAGGTGACCAAATTCCCGGTCCCACGGCTGTATACTTGTTGGGGAATGACAGAATTGAGCTCATTCGTGACCATGATGCACGAAACCGACCCCTACGAGAAGCGAATCAAGACTGCAGGCAGACTCTTTCCCCATTTCGTGGCTAAGATTGTACAACCAAACACGGGGAAAGTACTGCCATGGGGCGAGAAGGGAGAGATTGTTGCAAGCGGTTATGGGTATGTCGGTGTGCTCCTAAACGCTGAGTTGCGACATTTGCTGATTGAACGACTGTAGGCAAATGTCGGAATACTTGAACAACAAAGAGAAGACGGAGGAGACGCTGCGTTATCATGAGGAAGATCTAGAGCCTGGTGGTGTCGGCGGCCTTGGTGATGGGTGAGTAGTCCCAAATGCACGAAAGTGAGCACTCGCTAATCTCCGTAACAGCACTGTACTTCGGAAGTGGATGCATACAGGCGACGAAGGTTATCTCGACCCAGAAGGCTACTTCATCATATCTGGTCGGATCAAAGACCTGATCATCCGAGGTGGAGAGAACATTTCACCCATGGAGATTGAAGATCGACTCGTCGAGCACGAAGCCGTTGTACAGGCCTCCATTGTCGGTGTTCCAGATGAGAAGTATGGTGAAGAGCTTGGAGCGTTCGTGGAACTGAGGCAAGGCTGTGATAAGCCCACCGACGATGAACTTCGAGCGTTCGTCAGGGAGAAGCTGGCCCGATTCAAAGCGCCACGGTACTTCTTCTGGCTTGGAGATGGCAAGGCACCAGATGAGTGGCCGAAGACGACAAGCGGGAAGGTCTCGAAGCCTGATCTCAGGAAGATGGTCGAAAGCTTACTGGAGTCAACATGAATCACATGCATACGCGAAACATGTCGTCTACTGTACCTCGCGCGTTTTGTACAAATTGGGCAACCCGTTCACTCTACCGCCACAGTGCACTGGGGGCGAGGCTCTGTCCTGCCAGGAGGCGCATGTGCTCTGGTTTCACCCCTCATTGTGCATCCTGCAAGACGATCCACCCCGCAGATGCTCAATGATGGTATGGCTGATACGAGGAGTGAGCTTGTTTCTTTGCATCTGAAGTGTGATTCGGCTCAGCGGAAACTGATGCGAGCACCCTCAGCTCGAAGGAGCAGCAGCAGACTTGTCTAGAACCTGTACTGATCAGATGCCGGAACCGTCCCTACGAACGGCGGATAGGCATTGGATTCCCGTTAGAACACCATTCGCAAGGCCTCGATGCGAGCTGGTCGGTCACAGCTCGCTATGCTTCGCGACTGACCCCCGCTCGATGCAAAGCTGCTCGAGGGGCTCGTTGTTTACGTTGTTGCTCCTTTATATGGTTGATGCAACTCGTCATCTGGGCACGGAAGCTGTTACACAATAGAGCGAGCAACGACAGTTGAAAGTTGTAAATATGGCAGAAACTTACGACTATATCATTTGCGGGTATTGTCAATCAGCAGCCTGATCTAGCCTTAACGATACTGACATCCAGCAGTGGTGGAACATGCGGTCCAGTCATCGCCGGACGATTGTCCGAGGACCCCAGCCTGAAAGTACTTGTGCTGGAGGCTGGAAATCCCAGCAAGGACATGGATGATGTGCACATGCCGGGAGCGTAAGAAACACCAGCCTCTATTAGAAGCCCCTCACTAAGACTGCGTCTTTGTTTGTAGATGGACGAAGAACCACTCTGGACATACGGACTGGAACATCGTTTCGACACCACAAGCTGGGCTCAATGGCAAGGTCTGCAATTTACCACGAGGGCGTCTCCTCGGTGGAAGCAGTGGTACAAATGGCACCATTTGTGTTCGAGGAGTGAAGCAAGATTACGACGATTGGGGGTTCCCTGAATGGAACGGCGACGAGATGTTTAGAGCCATGAAGAAGGTACGAGCTGAAGCCATTACTGCAGAAGGACTGACTGACATGTCCCAAGGCTGAGACCTTCCACCCCAAAGAGTGGTTTCCTCATGTCGAAGATGCCCATGGATATGATGGTCCTCTGCACATCGCACCGGCGCTCCCACCTCTCCCAATTGCCGACCGCATGTTTGAGAACTTCAAGTCAAAAGGCCTGCCGTATCGGCCAGATATGTTTAGCACCGGAGAAACAGCTAATGGCTGCGGTCATGCCATGAGGACAACATACGAAGGAAGGAGGACGACAGCAGCAGACTACATTACTGCTGACATGGAGAGGCCGAATGTGACAATAATCTGCAATGCTACCGTTGACAAGGTCATCTTGGAACGTGCAGCCGATGGCAGTCTTGAAGCCAAAGGTGCCGAATACGTCGACGACGATGGCAACCGAAGCAAGGTCTTCGCTAGCCGCGAGGTGATCATCGCTGGGGGCACGTACTGCTCGCCAGCGATACTCATGCGCTCGGGAATTGGACCGAGGAAAGATCTCGAAGCTGTGGGCGCGCCTGTAGAGGTCGACTTGCCAGGTGTTGGAGAGAACCTTCAGGACCATCAGCTGATTTTCATGTACTACGAGCTCAAGGAGGCGGATCTCACAGATGACGCCAGAGTCAATCATGATCCCAACTCTTACGAGAATGGACACAAAGAGTGGATGGAGAAGAAGACAGGTTGGCTGGCAAATTTCCCCTTCGGTGCATTCGGCTTCGCGAGACTCAACGATCGTCTCGAACGAGACAGCGAAGAGTGGCGAAACTTTCCTCGACGAGAGGGCCGCGACCCGATGGACCTCACAGAAAGCCAGCCAAACTGCGAGTTCTTCAACACCATCTGCTACGGCGGACCCCCAGAGTACACTGACTTCCCAAAGGAGGGACAGTGGGCTTTCTCGATGTGCTGCTTCCTTTGCGGCCTGCAATCTCGCGGTGAGGTTAAGATCAAGTCGCTAGATCCATTCCAGCCTCCTTATGTCGATCCAAGATATCTCGACGACCGACGAGATGTTCTCATGATGTCGGAGGGTGTCCGATTCGCCAACGAACTCGTGATGGAAGGCGCTGGAACCAAGGGTGTAGTCAAGGGCGGTTGGCCACCAGGGGCGGATCATCACAAGTACAAGACCAACGAGGACTGGCAGCCTTACGTCAAGAAGTATACCTCGACGTCGTATCATCCTGGAGGAACTTGCAAGCTTGGCAAGAAAGATGACCCCATGGCGGTGGTGGATCAGTATCTTCAGGTCTATGGTGTGAAGAACCTGAGAGTCGCGGATTGCAGTATCATGCCGACGCTTCACAGCGGCCACACCATGATGCCGGCATTTGGAATCGCTGAGAAGGCCGCAGAGTACATTCTGCAGGCTGCTCATGCTGGAAACGCTGTCAACGGATCCAAGACAGAGCCACTGGATCGAATTGATTCGGCACATCGGCCTGGACAGTAGTTGCAATAACTCAGGACTGACCAGTAGTCTTGAAGTAGTTCAGTAAAAGAAAACTTTCAGGATAGTCACTGGAAAATGCAGCTACCAACTGCGTTAAAGTGATCTTCAAACTTTTATCACTGCACATTACTTTGTCTCAATAGCCATTCTCAGCCAAGAACTGATGAGCCAGTCTGATACTTTCAGGAGTGCTGTAATGCAGCGTGGTTGCGTGAGAAGTATTTGGGGCCACTAAGACAGTTGTCAGCTCCAGAAGGGGTACTCCCTCGTTGACCAGACTTACAGTGGTATTCGAAGTTAGCATTAGGGAAGAAAGCCTCGCTCTTCGCAGGAATGCTCGTGCTGCCCGTTCCACAAGACTGTGGTCCCAGAGCTCTGCTACCCGTGGGTCCGCAGAAGAAAGCCTAGTGATCGAGTCAGAACATGTCACAGACAGCTTCGTTCATCGCTTCCTTACGTCTTCCTGGCCAGTAAGAGCAAGCACGTCTCCCTTGAAGTTATCCGCCCGCTCAAGCCCAGAGAAGGCAGAGTAGATCTGTCCGATGGTAATTGTGTCCTCATGATCAAAGTCCCAATCTGCCAAAGCCTGGCTAAAAGATCCATCTTCTGCATAGTATGCATCACGCTTGCCCTGGCGAGAGCCGAACGCAAGGTACCCAGGTGGAAAAGCACCGAACTTGGCCGGGTTCTGAAGTTGAGCAGGCTCCAGAATCGTCAGGAGCAGGCCGAGACCAGCTTGGACTAAAGTGTCCGTCCAGCCGGTGAGGATCATAGCGTCGAAATCGGCAGGGTAGTGTGTAGCGATGCCGTTGCCGGTGACCGATGCTAGGGAGTGTCCCACGAAGATGACCTTCTGGGCTTTAGGTGCGAATGACAACTGGCCAGCCCGAAGCATCTGCGTGATTTTGTGGAGTATGGCGGTCTGGAGCGGTTGCTGGACTTCAGTGATTGGGTCAGCCTTCTGCGAATCTCCAGCTCCTAGATTGTCGATGGCAAGGACTGGGTAGCCTTGCTGTGTGGCATACTCCACCCAGTCGTATTTGGCGGTGCCATCTGGGTTTCCAGGAAGTCCGAACCAGTAGCTCTGAGATACGTGAGTGTCTTGACGAGGCTTTGTGCACAATACAATCTTACCGAGTTATAGGGTACTCCGTGGAGAAGTAACTGAACCTCCTGAGAACGTCCAGCTGGAGCATAAGGGTTGTTCGCCGGTTCGCAGTACTTGGCAGCGATTTGGTATGTTCCAGACACTGGTAGCAATCCAGCCAATTGTCCCAGTACACCCGCTCCGGAAGACAGGAACGACTCTACGCCCGAGACTGAGGTCAAGTCAAGATTCGGTGCGAGTATGATGCCATTGTTTGCTGATGTCTTGACGGGAATCGTGTATGAGGCACAAGACGCAGCCCATACAGGTGAAGTCGAGAGCAGAATCGCGGCCAATGTTTCGGACAACATCTTGGGCGAGCCGTTGTTGCAACACGAAACAATTCTTGAAAGTGCAAAAGATCAAGCACTTGGAGCAGAACGCCTCCAGGAACACTTCATGCAGCCAAAATTATCATATTGACAGGTCCGAGACCTCGGCTGTGTGTTTGTTCTGCTTGCTCTTTGGTTGACTAGTGCTTAAGCTTGAATCAAGGTTGTCGGCAGTGTACTCCTCCACTTTTCCATAACTTCCTTTTTGAGAACGTCATGGCTGCATTAGTGTGTAGTGGCCTGTGCTGGAATAATTGTCGTCTTAGCAAGACTTTTCACGGTCGCGATTTGATACCTTGTCTCTGGCATGTGACGGACATTGCTGGTCTCTTCTGCTCGTCGAGATGCAGAGAAGTCCTCAGAAGTGATAGTCCATGGCGATGTTGCGGTCTGCAAGCGTGCAAAGAGATAGACGGTAAGCAAGATTTATGGTACAAATAAGCAAGCCAAACACCTCTGGGACGTCGCTGTGAAAACAACAAACCGATTCGTGAGAGACCACTGAATCCCGATGCGCAGGGTTGTTTTCCGCAGCACAGTATTAAGGTCTTGTCTAGTTACCAAAGTCAACGCAGCACACCATGGCAATCCGTCGATCCTGCGAACCTAGAGGAGACTATGCGCTCGCACCTTTCGATAGCGCTTTCTTCTTGGTGCTGCTTCATCGGATCGCTTTGTTGAAGAATGCAAGATGATGCGCTACGTCAAACACGTTTCGACAAGATCGGTGTCGCCACAATTGAGAGATCCTCATGGGTGTGCCGACAGAAGACCTGGTCAAACTGCTCATGGGTAGGTTCTGCTCCTTAAACCTCCATCGTCCACATGCGCTGCTCGGTCAACATTCGCTTCAAGTAGGAGATGGCTCTGGACAGTCGCTGCTCGGTCTTTGCGTCGTAGCACTCGATTCTGTAGGCCCAAAGTTGGATCGTATGCAGCTGCGCTTCCAGCGTCCGGCATTCTGATCGTTTCCCTTTCGCACCCATATTGTCGAGCGCTTGACGTATTTCTGCAACAATCTTGAACCATTCAGTAAAGACCTTGCCCACACTGTTGTCGTATAGAGCGGGTGATATTTGCGCGGGATCTCTCAGTCGATCAGCCTCCTCGTCCGGTATGCCTGTAAAGGATATCTTGATCTTGGGACTGAGTCGGGCCAGCGGCTGGAGAGCGTGAAAATTCATGCTGGCCACTGTCGCAGGCACAGTGACCTTTATTGTAACGGTGCGGGCTTTCGTCTGCGCAATGAACGAAGCTAGCAATAGGCACTGAAATCGCGCTTTGTCGTGAATTTTTGGCCGGTTTGGCATTGCCATGGAAACCTCGACCTTCACACGCCGAAATCGAGCAATGCGTGCAGGTAAAGCTTGAAGGCCGATGCGGAGATTCATTGGCGATTGGCAGCCCTTGGTATAATAGTAGACTCCTGGAACAGAGACAGTATATGCACGTCCGTAGCTCCATGGATAGAGCTTGACAGTGACTTCGTTCTCGTCGGAGAACACATCTTCAGCCTCCCGCTTGACCAACTTGGAGGTCCGGAAAATCGCGGTCTCTGGTCGATTCGGTGCCGAAACCGACTTGTCGACCACGAGCAAGTCGCGATAGATGATGAGACGCAGCTCAGGTGGCAGATCAAGGAAGCGGTGGAACGCGGCGTCTCGATCCAATCGGCGAAGAGCTTTGATGTAGAGTCCTCTTGGACGTCCTCGGCGGCTGGGCCTGCTGAAGGTGCCCATGCGACTCTCGACGAACCCGCGCAGCTCCTCTGTGGCGCAGGCCTCGTAGTAAAAGGCGCTGCATTGCTTAGGTTGCATGTTTTCGAGCGTGGACCACCGCCAGGTTGCATGTGTCGCATAGACAGACTCGAGTCGCGTGAGACGAACCAGCAAGGCATGGAAGTCAGCCAGTACATGTCTCGAATTTTGTTGCGTCACATGCGTCCACGTGATGTATGCGATTCTCAGTAGCCATTCACTTCGTCTCTGTTCTTCTGCCCATGCGCTCTTCTCATACCCTGTCAAGCCGCTCATATCGTCACCATGTCACACTTTAAGTATTTCCATCTGTTTGAACCCTGACCTGACCAAGGCCTCAAGACAGCCGTGCAACTACTCGCGTCATCGAGGCGACACAAGCAATCGCTTGTCGATGTTCAAGCCACCAAAATCATTTCTTGCCAGAACTCCAATGCATGCTCCAGCATTGGGGCAGAACCACAAAGCTCTTGATGTTTTCTCGGGTGGCTGCAAGGCCCAAATCCTTGTCTCGCACCATTTGCTTGCACTATTGCTTGCACCACTCGGCCGTCCGAAGCAGCCGTCGGTGATTTCCCTGCTTGCAAAATGGCATCGTTTTGGTTGACTTCGACACAATTGAATTCGTGCTCGCCATAAGGGCTCGGACGGGGGTCTCGTTGGGAGGCATGGAGCGAGAATCATCGATGATCTAGAAGCGACTTTGGGCGTCGACAACGATAGATCGGCGTCCCATGGTGGATTGCTGGTACTTGGTGCACTAGACTCATCAGAAGAATGCAAAGGACCCCTCTTACCTCAAAGGATGCCATGTGCATCCTCTACGTTGAAAATTATGAATGCTCGCTCCTTGCTCCTTGCAGGGCATCAGCGAGATCAGTGCTACAATGCAACAGTGACTTTGCCCTTCGTCTCCAGACCACCTCTCTGCTCACGAATCTTGCATCTTGTAGCTGCGTCCGAAACGAGTGAAGGTGGTGTTGTGGTGGTGTGTTGTCTTAGAGAGTTATTTCACAGGCGACGTCGGAAGTGACGACCGCACTTCGGCCCACCGAAGCTATAGTCTGCCGTAGTATTGTCGGAGGTCGAACATCAATAGCACGAGAAGAGCGGAAAACAGAACATCAATTCAACAAACTTTCCATTTCTCCATTTCGCACATCGAGGACAAACGAAACAACAGTCTCGTCTTGCCTCAAGGTAGTTATAGGCCAAGCATCCCATCCAGACGCGGACCCATCACTCTCGCCCACACAAGAAACACCATCTCCCACACAATGCAATATGCAATCATCTCTTTTCTTTCCTGCCGTTGTCATCTCATCAACAGCCGTCAAACCCACCCAAATCTAATCCCTTTGTGAAACAGGTCGTGAAGAATCAAAGTCGAAACGTGCAAAAGAAGCATATCCCGGGACACAGCAGAGCCGTACAACTGAACAGAAAAGTTGTCTCATCCATTCATCAGCCAGCGCCAACCCGTGACATACCACGGAGTTGATGAGGCGTCGCCGCGCTCTGCCGCACCCGCGCCTTCCTAGCAGGTCTTCGGGCGCAGCGCCATCTCCAGCTGGATAGGGATGTCGCCGCTGTTCGAGGAGCCGGTGGTGTTGCCGCTTGATGAGTTCAACTTGGGCGCGGTCTTGGATGGAGAGTCTTTCGAAGGCTTCTTCTCCTTGCGAACCGGCTCGGGGGATGGAGGAGGAGGAGGCTTCTTGTCCTTAGATCTCGAGAAAGATTTGTTGCTGAGAACGATGTTAGTGTGTGTTATATGACGGTCATGAGGTATATAGTGATTACATTTGTTAACAGAAAGAAAACTAAAGGGAAGGGAATTCGTGGATGACATGTCCGGGCTCGACGTTACCGCATAATCTCCTCGTAAATCAGTCCTAGGATGACATGTTAGCATTTCACTTCCGAAATGTATATCAAAATTATTCTCACGCTTCAGCTGCTCCTTGGACAAATTGTCCTTGTTCTTGTCAAAATCGAAAAACTCCTCTGGGATGGGATCTGCCGTTGGCTCGTCTTCAGGGTCGTGGTATGGCTCAAGGTACGGGTGCTTCAGGGCATCCTCCACGCTGATGCGCTTGACTGGGTTGAACGCGAGCAGTCGCTCGAGCAGATCGAGCGCAAGGTCTGATGTCTTGGGGAACATCGCCTTCCAAGGGATCTTCTTCTTAAAGGGCAGACTCCTAATATACTCTCTCGCACGTCTCGACTTGATGCCGTAGTAATCTTCCATAGTCGGCGTGCCAAGAACATCAAGAATAAGGGTGAGTTGGTGATGGTAGTCCTTGCCTGGGAACAGAGGCTTGCCGCTCAGCATCTCCGCCAAGATGCATCCCACAGACCAAACGTCGATTGCTTTGGTGTACTCCTTGAACGTAAGCATGATCTCAGGTGCACGATACCACCGAGTCGCCACGTATTCGGTCATGAAACCCTGATTGTCTTCGGTGCTGGCTGCTGATCGTGCAAGACCAAAATCGCAGACCTTCAGGTCGCAGTTAGCGTTGAGCAGAAGGTTCGACGGCTTGAGGTCGCGATGCAGCACGTTGGCCGAGTGCATAGCCTTGAGAGCGCGCAGTGTCTGGTAGATGAAATACTGGCAATGGTCGTCGGACAGCTCCTGGGTGCGGATGACACGGTGCATGTCAGTCTCCATCAGCTCTTGAATGAGGTAGACCTCGGAGAAGCTCTCGTAGTTGCGTGGCTTCTGAATGTCGAGGATGGAGATGATGTTCTCATGGTTGAAGTAGCGCAGGAGCTTCATCTCACGCAGTGTCCGCAAGCAGAACATGGAGTGGTCGAAGGGTGTGATCTTCTTGATGGCGACCTTCTGGCCCGAGGGCTTGTGCAGGGCGGAGCAAACCACACCGTATGCGCCCTCTCCGACCACATCTTGAATGTCGTACTGCTCCGACACGTTGAAGGAGATCTTGCGAGAGCCGCCTCCCTGCTGGGCTGGCGCTCGAGACATGGCTGTGGTGGAGTGTGTGGTGGTGTCGCGGAGTGGGAAGGTCGAGCGAAAAGGTCGATCTGTTCAAGGCGCTGTCGTTGCTGGGCAACCGACAAAGAAGGAAGGTGCGCGATCGAGTGGTCTCAGGGCAGGAGCGAGGCGGGCGAGGTGAATAGACCGGAAGCAGCCTTCTCTTTTCGTGAACCGGGCAAACGAGCTCGTGTCCGTGTGTGTGGCTGCTTGTCGCACAAGACCAGGTCAGCTTTCAGTTCCGATTCCGTCAATGGGCATGAACAATGCTTCTGTCGGGCTGGAATGCTCTCTGCCACGTGCGTCCCACGCACAAAGCGCATGCATCGGGCAAGGTATTTGCAATCCTACAGACTCGCATGCGCGACGTTCGACGTACCTCCTCTGTACCGCTCCTGAAGCTCACGATGGCTGTTCCGTCTCGTCTGTCTCTTTACCGCCGGGCTCGAGCTGTCTACGCCGAGCAAGCTTTGTTGCTTACCGCCGGCGGGGCTTGGTGACGGGAGGAGGACGGTTGATCGTGGTGGTGCTGGTGCCGAAAAGTGGTACCTGAAGTTCGATCAATACACGGCGTCAAACAGGGCACGTCTCACCAGACGTCGGTGGGAGGTGCAAGGTGTGCAGCGAGGCTTTGAGGCACTTGTCATGGGTGTGACACTGCAGGCTCATCACTCACCTGGGCAAGTAGAAACGAATCTAGGCACAGGGTCTCCGCTATGCTCGGCAGGTCTTGTTGGGGAAGGGAGCTCGCTGGTGGAGGTGTGCTGCGAGAAGTACGAGGGGAGCGGACCGGCGAGCAGAAGGATGAAGAGAAGTACAGCAGAAGCTCCGTCGATCCCACAGCTTTGGCAGTGCGCAAAATAGTTCAGTCAAGTCGTTTCACGATGGGAGTAGTGTAGTGAATCAAGCGTCCACCGCCATCGTCGAACCCCGTTTGCGGGTGGTGGGGTCGCTTTCGCCAGCACAAGCGCCTGGACGTCCGCATCGTCGGTATGATTCGCCAGCGACGGTCCAACTGCCGTCTTTCATCTCACACCAGTCACCAAACCATCCTCTGTTCACACGCCAGCCAGCTATTTTCGAAAAACCAACACCCGCGAGGCGCTCGGCAACGATCTCTTCTCTGCGACAGCCGCGACGAGGCGGTGCTCTACCGTTTCAGCCTTGATCGTGCCTGTTTCACTCCACCTCCTTTGCGAAAGGTCGACCATCCGCGGCCGACGAACCACTGCGCTGGTAGCCAACAGATCATCAACTGGACATGGGACCAAGACCTGCATATCTCGATTGACTCTGCGCCTCATTCAGATGGCATTATCGCATATAGACTGGACAGCTGTCTTCATCTCGGAGGCCACAGTCGTGCTACAGTCGTCTCCGATCAAGAGACATCGGCATCTCCGTGAACCATGGCAACGTCAGCGACTGGAATCGAAGAAGGTATTATGTCTCGACGAACGACGTTGGGTTTTTTGTTGTCTTGGTCGTAAGCTAATGTACACGTTGTCGGGCATCAAATCAAGCCATGCCACGACACCATTCTCATGCTAATCATGCTGGACACCGGCGCTACCGATGTCTATCCTCTGTGCTGTCCCATCCGTGGCCCGTTCTATGATACAGTAAGTGAACCCATATCGACACACAAATCAAATCGTGGAGCTGGTCTGTCCTGCACGCATCTCAATTACCAGGTCGATTTCACCTTGGGATATTCCTTGGACGAGATGCCAAGATCTTCAAAGATGGTGTCGTCGCCCTTGAGGTTCTCAACACGATGCTCATCCTCATCCTCGAGCTTCTCAAGCTCCTCTCGCGGCACCTCCTTGTCTTCTTTCTTCTCGTCATTCGGGTTGGCCTCCAACGCACTGCCAGAGTCAAAGCTCTCGCCGATCAACAGCATCTGGGCATTGGCATAGTCAAGGTGCTTCGGGTCAACTGGCATCCACCCGCGGCCTTGGAACTCATCGATGAACTCCTTTGGAAACTCGGGCTTTTGTGGGAGCTGTGCATTCGCTGGACCAGATGCCTCAGGGTTCTTCAGGCTCAATACGAAACTTCCCTTGTCGGCGATCCCAACATCTTTCTGCACCTCGCCAATGTCCGTGGGAATCGTCAGCATGTACGCAAGATGAGTGGTCGTGCGTCCGTCTCCGGTCGAGGTCATTGCGTAGACTCCCTCACCGAGTGGAGTCACCTCTGGAGTGTGTCGAGTGCCTGTGGTCTTGGTGCTATAGTCGGACCCGGTGAAGAAGGACTCTTTCAGATCTTCCATTGTCGTCTTGCCCTTCTCGACGAACGCCATGAATCTGTCTTTGCCTGACTTTGGGAAGACCTTCTTGGGCAAGGCGATGAGGCGATTGTTTCCAACATCTTGGATAGCTCCATCGGTGAGCTTTGCGCCATCAGGGAGCGGCCTCAAGACGAAGAAGGTGCGTTGGAGGTCTTGAACGCTATCTGGATCGTTTCCGACGCCGACTCTGCCGCGGGTGAAGAAGTAGATGATGCCCTTTTCGAGGATATTTGACGGCATGGCCTTCTCGCGCTCCTTGTCCTCTTCGACTGCAGTGCCCTCGGTATCGCCATTGGCTGTGTCTTTATTCTCGGGTTCGGGCTGTTGAACGGTCAGCTGGCAGATCGTTCGCCACAACGTATATTCGACTCACCTTGCTTGTCTTGCCAGCATCTGTCTCATCGGCCTTGACTTGCTCAAGCGCGTTGCCCTCGTCCTTGGCCTCCTCTTTCTTATCGCCATTGGTCTCAGCCTCGGCTTCTTGCATCTCTTTATCAAAGCTCTCGTCGACGCCCTCGTCGACATCTTCGGTTGGCTGCATCGTCTCCTCTAAGGTCTTCTGTCCCTTGGCCGGACGCTCGCTCTTTGACTCGGCGGGCGCACTGTCGGCAGCCTTGCGCTTGGTACCATTCTTCTCGGCGGTTTGTGGGCTTGAGTTCTTGTCAGTTTGACGAGCTGATGAACGAGTTCCTGCCATTGTGAAAGGTTTGGAGCGGTGTCGGTGAATTGTTCGAACGCGTGGAAAGGGTGAAGAATGAGAGCTTCTTGATTTAAGATCAGAGAGGTGTGATGAGAAGAATAGAAGACAGTTGACATACGGACATCTTCGCGAGTTCGTTCTTTCCCGTCATCAGTGGACGCGGGACGCGCTTGCCCTGTCGCGACGCGTTCTTGACGTCACCATATTCACCATCTTTGAGATCGTTGCGCGCGATGTCACGGCTCTTTCCTGCTGCCGTTAGACCTCACTCCATCTTCCCTTCGTTCAGATTACATTATACAGGTATTCCTCAGAGTCTCCAACTTTCGCTTGCCGCATATGCTACTATCATGCCCCTGATCGGTATGGCAGTCAAGCGCAGTGCCGAAGCGTCGGCCAGCTCAGCTTCTGGCATCGCGACGAAGCGTGCCTCCTCTCACCAGTCGACCCATTGCACTCGATCGAATACTCGGCCAGGGGCCTTCTGAGGCATGTCTAGCGAGGTACCAATAGATGCCTTATGGTATACGCAGACTTCACCTAGCTATGTCCCTCACCTGCACCAAAATGGGTTCGATACGGCAAAACTCCAGCTGATACGGCTCTATGTCCGGCTTCTTACAGCCGCCTGCCACGTCGTACAGGTCACTGCCCCGGGCAGTGCACTTTGCACGGCGGCTTAACAATGTACGAGAACTCTCGTTGTGAAATCTCTCTACTCGAAGAACTAGCATTGTTGCTTCTTAACGAAGTCCAGAATAGCCGTGGTGTTCCCCTTGTCGTCATCAGATGTCTACCAGCCATTGCATGACAACGAAATCCGGCTGTTGACAGTATCACCAGGCGAACCCAATGATCCGGTCAAATGCAGCTTAGAACAAGTTACATTTTCTGGAGACTTTGTTCCTCAATATGAGACCATTTCGTACTGCTGGGGAGACGCGACAGTCCGAGCCCAAATGGAAATCAACGGCCATGTGGCAGATGTCGTATCGAGTGCCTGCGAAGCGATTCAGCGCATGCGACTGCGAGACACCGGACGAAGACTGTGGATTGATGCCATTTGCATAAATCAAGATGATCTGGAAGAACGCAGTTCGCAGGTTGCGTCAATGGGACATATCTATCGAAACGGAATTGGAAATTTGATACACCTCGGAGGCCAGGAGGATGTAGATACGTCCAAAGTGGCTGCCACTGTGCAAGACAGTGCACGCCGTATTGTACAATACGCGAATACGCTACCGACAACAGAGCGCGACAAATTTTGGCAGACTGCAGCATGGCATCTCCCGAAGCACGATCATGGATCGTCTATAGTCAGTCAGGGAGACATCCGGACTTTGCACTCCCTGTACGTATTGCCATGGTTCGGCCGCTTGTGGGTGGTTCAAGAAACTGCTCTCGCCAGACAAAACTCATGCTACTGGGGCAATTCGTACTTCTCCTTCAACGCCGTGCTAGACATCGCTGCTCATTATCGTCAATCTCTACCCGAGCCTTATGATGTTTTCGACGGTAGCCTGCAAAACTTTTGGTCAACTAGCCAAAGGTATTGGATCACGGTCCAGTATGACCAGCCTGCTCTCCGGTCATCCATTCTCGACATACTCACCAAAGGTATGAAGGTATCGGACCCTCGGGACCGGATCTTTGCCGTCCGTGAGCTGTTGATCCGGCCAACTGATCCTGGACAACCACTTGCCTTGCTAGAGCCTGACTATCAGAAGCCTGTCATGCATGTTTACCGCGACGCTACGAGGTACTTCCTGGAGCGGCATCATGGGGCATCTCAATTACTAGATGCAATCAGCCATCGTTCGGACACCGACATCCATGCGGAAGGCAAGACTTCGTGGACATTCTGCTTCGGCAGGCCATATGATTTTGTCTACACAGATCCCCTTTCCTTCAGGAAGCATCTACGGTCTGGAATATATAATGACAGGGTCTTCTTCTCCTTGAATTATACGAATTTGCGATCCTCATTTTCCGATGACGAAGTCTTCCTGTCCTCGCTTCGGAGCCATGAATCAGAATGCCTCGACGTATTATCCATAGAAGGCTTTCTGTTTGGGACTGTCGCCTCAAGCAGTCGAGCAATGACGATAGAGTCATTACAAGACTATAGAGCTGTTCGTAACGTGGTCGAGGAAGCGCGGACCGGATCAATGGACCACGGAACCGCTGCAGAGCTGTTTACCGCTACTCACTCTGACCTTGACAATCAAGAAAGGGAAGATGCGTTCAGGGCATTCCTGACCCACCTACGCTCGTCTTCGCTCTTGCCATGCAAGCTGACGACGTTAGTTGAAGAAGCGGACGACCAGACCCGCCAGAGTAGCCTTTTCTTCGATTGTTTCTCCAAAACCCTCTGCAACAGAAGAGTCTGTCGCATCGACACTGACTATGTCGGCGTTGGGCCAAAGATCATGCGCGAAGGCGATGTTGTGGTGATCATCATTGGAACATTCATCCCTTATGTCCTGAGGCCGGTCAAGGGTGGCAAGTACGAATTCATTGGCGGAGTATATGTCCCCGGGCTCATGCATCGCGAAGTCTTTGAGCTGGGGCTTTACACAAGGAGATTTGATCTAGTCTGAGCGTGCCAACCACACGGCACGCTTTCCTCAACCACGGGCTTACCATGGCTTGGGTTTGCCATGGGTTGAACCCGCGCTTTGCAAATCATCAGCAACAAGATACAGCTGCGGCTCCGGCTCTCCTTGTCGCCGCAAGACCCATTTGCGGAACCACCATGGCATTTGCTCCTGAAGCTGGAATAGTGCATGCCTGCGGGTCGATACGTCGAACACACAATCGAGTTCTTCGAGCGAGCGTTGCTTCGTTTCGGGCGCGAAGAGGAAGATCAGCACAAGAGCCAGTGTGTTCAGCCCGGCATAGAAGCCGAAGGTGCCTGCAGGTGCTGGTGACGATTGTCAGCAGACTGTCCTTGACCAATGCACTACTATTTCACATACAGAATGCGGCCAACAAACGAGGTAGTGTCAACGCCACGATCGAAGCCCAGAAGTTGTTCGTTGCAACGGCCCAGGACATCCCCATCTCCCGATGGCTGAGGGGAAAGCATTCTGCCGAGTACGTGAAAGGCACCGGTCCTCCACCTGCAGAGTAGAAGATTTGGAAGATGAAGATGAAGAGTGCGATTAGACCTAGACGGGCGTCAGAGGTCTTGTCGATGAGGAAGCAGAGACCAGTGGCTAGGAGTGTCCATGTCCTGTTGAGTGGTGAGTAATTACGATATATGTACGTTTGAGAGGTGCTTACATGTTGGGAAAGGTGAAGATGAGCAGAGCACGACGTCCGAAAGTGTCGATTATGAAGACGATACAGCATGTCATGACGAATCCAGCCAGCTTCACCCCAAGCGAGATGATGAGGGCATTGGTGATACTGAAGCCAGCCTGAGTGAAGATAGTGGCGGAGTAGAAAGCGATCACGTTGATGCCACCTGTGAGTCCGTCAGCTGTTGAGCCTCATACATGACCACATATATCGTTACAGAGCTGTTGTGCAATCATCACAATGCCCGATGCCTGAGTGGCTCTTCGAATCCTCGGAATCTTGAATAACTCAACGAACCTCGTAACAAGATCATCCCGATTTGCAACAGCGGACTTCCGAACTATTTCCTTCTCCTGCTCCAGCTGGACATGGATATAGTACAGATCTCTCGCAGCCTGGAGTTTCGTGTTTCGCAACCGAATCAACGATGTATACGCACTCTTGACTCTACCCTTTTTGAGATACCATCTTGGACTCTCCGGGCAGAAGTACACGAAAAGGATGAGAGGGACCGCAGGAATGCATGCACTGCCGAGCTGCAGCCTCCACGCGATGTTACCCACCCTGTGGACTGCTAGGTTTGCTGCGAAGCCTAGGACAACGCCAAAGGCTGTGCAGAGTTGCCAGGTCATCACGAGACCGCCGCGAATTGTAGAGGGAACGCATTCGGCGCCGTAGACGGGGACGGTAACCTCTTTCAGGCCTGGATGATAGCGTCAGTGAGGTACCTCCGTCTCCTTGAACGGTGTTTCTTCCCACGTACCCATGCCTATCCCAAGCAGGATCCTGCAAGCTACCAGTTGACCCCAAGTCTGTGCAAACGCGGAGCCGATAGGTGCCAACAACGAGAAGATACACCCAATGAAGATCGTCCCTCGTCGTGCCGCCAAATTGTTAAGTGGATCAGAGATCCAGGCCGCACTATCAACAACGCATCAGCACGCTTCTGCCTCACCACGATGCGTTTCAGCTCACAAAAGGGCCACAGCAATGAATGGCGCGCTATTCACAAATCCCACCAACCACGTCCGCCTCGCACACTCTCCAGTAGCCACACTGCACGCTGGTGGCGTGTCCGCAATGCCGAACTCCTTTGGAAACGACAAGTTCGCCCCGTTGGAACCTGTCTGATCCCAGCCTTGAATTACGCCGCCGAGTGAGTTCATTATGATGGTGAGGTAGAGGAGGATGGGTTGCCGCCAGCGGTGAGTGTGTTCTTGTTCGAGGGTGAGGCGTTCGGTCGGGGCTAAGGACGGGACGGAGCTGGGCGATTGAGATTGGGCTAGCAGAGCAGCGGTGTGGAAGAGGGAGGTATCATCCTCGAGGCCGTAGGTATGGACGAATGCGGTCATGTTGGCGAGGAGTTGAGACTTGGGAATGCCGTAAAGGGGGGTTTGCGCTTGGGCGGTGTTGTTCTTTCGACGACGTTGAGGTAAGTCGTCCAGGGTGGACTCATCGTCGTGATGGTAAGCATGTCTGTACTGATGTTAGATTGGTATGAAAGGTGTGGAGTTCGCAAAATTAGGCTCAACCAACTCCTGTCCTTTGATTTCATCCATCTCGATGAATTCACCATCTCCCTCGCTTTCATCTAACAAGCCAACTCGCTCCTCGTCAGTACGAGAAGGGCCCTCGCCGTTCTGCTTATGCATGTGTGGTCATGTCTGAGTGGAGTACTTTGTAGATGCACAGGAGCTCGCAGTCCCAGAATGATCGCCCTGGGCGATCGCGAGATTCCCGAAAGTCAAGCTTTCTGTGATACCGCACGAGCTGTGCTTGTACCACAAACCCTGGCGCCAGCAGCAGTATACAGGAGCGCCGTACATGCTCAGCAGACTCTTGTTTCACCTGCTTCCAGCCTTGATTGATCGCTCGTCAGCCCAGCAAGCCCAGAGTGGTGCTGATCTCGTGTTGGATTTCGTCAACTTGTTGCTACCCCTGAACTGACTTCGGCTATACTTCATCCTCATTGTGTATAGCTCTTTGTGATCGTTCATGGTGGTTGCCTTGGCGTTGAGTCGGGCAATTGCTTCGTCCATTCGAATTCTTGTCCTCAGCCTGGTTTAAAAGCTATATATAAGCCATTTTCGAGCTTTCAACCAATCACAGTTCATAGAGCTGCTCGATTACACCTTGCATTGGTGGTTTAGTGGCACGTTGATTAAGCCCGTTCAAATGCCATCAATTGCTAACTTTACTTCAGGTAAAATGTAAGCATGGATTGAAAGCCTCCCTTAACGACATCGACTAACAATCGATCAGTCGTCGTTGCCATCTGCACACTCTGCGATCTCGACGAGCCCCGGGTTCGATGTGAGTTCAACCAATGATCTGTCAATTGGAACATCCTCCTGACAGTCCTCAGTCCCGGCCGATGCAAGTCAAGCCGTGAGCAGGCACACCTGCTCTTTACTTTTTGTTGTTTTCCTTGCTCTTGAAAGTATCTTTTGCATTGCAAGAGTAGAGACTGGGCGTGGAAGAAAGTCAGATCAGGACGTGAACTTTTTGGCCAATGGTCGTTACCCCTATTGCCGCTTTCACATATCTTTCTGGCCAGTGTTCGGCATTATCTGCGAGCCTCAACGCAAGAGCATGTCCGACGACAACCAGACTATGTCTTATGCCATCATGAAGCCAAAGGCTATGCAAGGCTACTCCAGTCCCTTCCGCGAGGATCTCTCTAGACAGTGGTAACGACACACATCTACAGACACATGAAGCTAGAAACGCTGCATCCGTGGCACGATGGCAATATGGCTCCCAGCTACATCCTAGCCAGGGTGCTGACAACACTTGCGCCATTGCGCCAAAGATGTGTTCTACAGCCTCCAGCAGTAGTGTGGTATTAGCAAGACCGGTCTCTATCTCTTTCTTCCCATCACGTCAATTGATGGTGGTGAGCTCATTACGTTTCGTATGTCTCCCTACCATGCCCATAGTCGGCGATCTCGCCCAAGAGCCTCCTATCGCATCGAGATCCCAGTATTGAGCGATGCTATCTGTGCAGGACTCAGCACCTCCCCCAAGCAGAACCAGTACATCTCAGACCTCTTCCTCGCATCGGCGTCATCACCACTCTCCGACTGCTTCTTGCCTTGATGTGCCAGAAGTGGAGCCTTATTCTTGCAAAACGTCCGCAGCTCCTTGATCGCCACATCGCCGTTCTTCTCAAGATAGTCCTTCATGACCTCAGCACAGCTGACGACGATGCGGCTCACGATCTGCTGACCAGGCTTTGCGAGTCCCAACTGTTCTGCTGAACGGGCAGAACCCTGCGCGACATGATGGATAAGGACCACAAGACCCTGAATCATGCTGTCGTTCGGCATATACTTCTCAGTAAAGTATTGCACGAACTTGTTGTGCTCTTTCTTCTTGATCAGGCGAAGGAGCTCCATCGATCGCTTGTGCATGCCGAAGTAGTTGAACAAGACATGTGGTTCTTCCTCGAACAACTTGCTCTTCAGGAGCGAGAGCAGCTGAACGAAGCCGAGACTGTGCTTGTTCTGCCACTTTTGCTCCAGAAGATGGTGAGGATTCAATGTGTTCTTTTCGGCCGGTTTCATGTTGCGTTTGCCTTTGCTTGACTTGCGAGCGCCTTTCGGCGTTGACTCTCCAAGCAGTTCGTTCAGATATGTACTGAGCTCAGTCCCATCGATACTGTGGCGCGGTGTCGTATCGCCCGTATCAAAGTGATAGTACTTGGAAAGGAGGTCGGCGGTCTTGGTGGTAGCTGTCAATCGTCTGGCATCCGCGCCGTCCGGTTCGTGCCATTCTGATTGTCCACGCCGAGAATCACTAGCAAATCTGCTCGATTTGGACACGCCAGTCACGATCTCCAGTCGCCGCAGAGACTGCGCCGCGGTGGTAGGCAAAGATCCCATGAAGATATAGTCTTTGCCGTGAATGGTGAGGAACAGTTCCATGTCTGGCCAAGCAAGATTATCATAGCCTGGTGCGTTTCTCCCAAGATTGAGCAAGAAAGCAAGCTGTTGGACGTCATACCATTGAGACAAGAGATACTGTCCGACATGTTGTAGGAGGACGTTGAGCTTGAAAGCAAATAGGCCACACAACACTGGGTTGCGCGTAAAGAGAAGATGGTCGACAGGCTTGAGCTCAACATCCTGGCTCCTCGAGATCATACGAGACTTGATTCCAGACAAAGGGTCGGTCTCGATGAAGTGACTGACGATAAGTCGAATGTGTTTGATAGCGTCTTCTCCCTCTGCTGGCCAGAACTCAGGCGGCGGGTGTGTGCGAGACAGCTCGTGATATCCGTCAATGATGCGTCCGACACGCGAGCCGGTCATTCGAAGATCTGCGAAGGGGCCCATACGCATATACCGCGTTGCATGATGTGCATCCAGCATTAACTGCGTAGCAAAGCACAGCCACAGGGACACTTCCCGGTCACGAACATACTCGATCATGCCAAGAGTAACCTCGTCCAGACCTTGGGTCACCTCTTTTGCAATCCCGAGGAGGTAGAAGTCGGGCAGCACTTCGAGGAGGAGGACTTTGTCTTCTTGGAACTTTTCGGCAGATGACATGGCTGCTCGGTCTGCCTTGGGGTCGTAGGAACCGAAGTGGCCGGACTTGTAGACAGGTGCATATCCAGGCTGCATGATGGGAAGAAAAGACTTAAGGAGGATGCCTGCAGTCAAAAAGCATGAGTCTGCGACATCACATAGCTCGACGTTGTACGGCAGTCCCAACTCCGTAGACGGAGGAAGAGGGCGCCCAGCAGATATCGCAGCCGATGCCATGACCATCTCTTGCAAGCCCAAATCGTTTTTGGGAAACTGAGATGGCAGCTGGTCCATGGTTTCTTGGATCAGTGCTCGTGCGAATTTCAGAGCTTGATAGGTGACAACAGCGGCACTCGTAAGGTCGGTTTTGAACTCGCTGTACTCCGTCCACTGGATCAAACGATCCGTCAGCGT